>CM061234.1:55240225-55892382 GCA_030844895.1 Ambrosia x helenae | reverse complement strand
TTCACTTTCACATCTATCTTTTGCTGCTTCTTTTTTTTTTTTTCATTTAAACAAGTTAAAGGCAAGTTCACATCTTTCGTTATATATATTTTTCCCTTTTATTTTTTTGACATCTATATATCCTTGGATTTTTTTTGGAATAAGGATGCTAGGTGTCATGTCATTTATTTGAGCTATTCTTGGATTTTGTGGGGGTGGGGTGGGGGTGGGTTGGTGTTATTATTTTTTTTTTTAATGTTTTTTTTTTTTGGGGGGTGGGGTGTTTGTAAATTTAATGTGCTCAGAGATTCTGCAATCAAGATAGTGAAAGGTGATTCTTTTCAAACCACAGCCAGCACATCTAACTTATATGTGCTTCTTTTCAAACTGTCTAGCTTAGTGAAGATGTTGGCAACAAAGATGAATCCTCAGTTATATATCTCATGCTTTTCCTACCTTCTATGATTGTTTTATCACAAATAGTGCCTACCCATCTCTATATGGTGATGAGGAGGGTTCTTGTGGAAACAGTGAGTTGATTCCTCCAAGGAGGGAAGTTTATGGAAATGGAAAAATATATGATATTACACATAGAATTACTCCGGGAACACCTTCCGGGATATCTGAAGATGGGATTGGGGATGAATACCTTAAACTCCATGAAAGCATGAAAAACGGATCAGATTATAATTTCTCAATTATAAAGTTGCCTGCTCGCGCCGGCACTCATGTTGATGCACCTGGACATATGTTTCAAAATTACTATGAAGCAGGCTTTGATATTGATAGTCTTGACTTAGAAGTACTAAATGGTATTAAACGGTCCCGTACAGAGATTATTATTAGATTATTATAAAGGTTATATGATTGATCAAATATGGTTTTGAAGTACTTGTCCAATGGTTGGGTTACTAAGTTATCAACTAGATTTTAGAGATTCACCTATAAGATTTTGAGTTACAAATCATGTCTTTTTTTATTTTTCTGCAGGCCCAGCATTATTAGTTGATGTTCCAAGAGACAAGAATATAACAGGTACTAATTCAAATACGGTTCTGTTTTAAGTACTCCATATTCTTATAATTTTTTTAACAAGTGGCTCTTTAGGCTTGCATGTGTGAGTTCTGTTCACACTTCTGAGTTAAATTTTGATTATGTTGTGTGTCATAACACTTACTTGAGTAAACCGTAAACTACAAAAATGGTTCTAAAAAGATTTTGAAGAGAAGCAGTTGAAAATAAATTGAACAATTGGGCAATAAGATTTCAGAAATTGAACCATGTATATATATATATACTTTTGAGAAATTATTCTTTGCTAAACTCAAACGTGAAATTAAGAGTAAAAAAATGTCCTTTTGTGTTTTCTCTGTGGATTGGAGGTATGTTTAACTGATGCAAAAGCACTATTATTAAACTTGTGAAATGTTTGATCTTCGTGAAAGCCCTCTTTTTACCGCGGACCACTTTTACTTGGTCGTGCTAGCCAGGAAAGATAACTGAAAGACACTTGCCTCATATTGTTTTTGTAGCTTCTGCGTTAATTAAATCTTGACTGCTTAATAAATTAATGCAGCTGAAGTTATGAAGTCCTTGAACATTCCCAAGGGAGTAAAGCGTGTGTGCTATTCAGAACATTGAACACTGATAGGTAACATCCTTTCACTTTCTTGGGTCCAGATGTCGTCATCACATGAATTCATTGAAATTTTGTTTTGACTTTTGATTGTTGGGATCATTAATTTCAGGTGGCTGATGTGGTAAAAGCAATTTGACACAAGCTATGTGGGATTTATGAAGGATGGAGCCCAGCTGAAGGACAACACTGACATCAAACTAGTTGGTAAAACTCATGTTTTCTTTTGGAGAGGCTTCGTTGAATTAGTACAGTTACAGTTGATATACGACTATAAGTTCACTAAAATCATGAATTTAGACATTACATCAATTCTTAGTTTATAAAAGGACTATTCCGAAAATGCTCTGTATATCATTCAATAAATACGCATTGAGATGTTTAAAAAGGCCAATCTAAATGGATATTACCAAGTCAAGATGAGTTAAGATACACAGAAAAAAGAGTCTATTGCATGGTGTGGTGTATTACAACACCATGTAGTGATGCTTTGGAGGCGTAGTTTTTTTTACTGTTCTTGTTGGGTCTGCTGACCTGGAGAAGAACAGATGATTAAAAGCCAAAAATATGCTAACAGTTGATTCCACAAATAAACAGTCTTTACAACATACTCTTCCCAAAAGACTGCTGACCCTAAACAACTGTTCCATCCAAACAACTGCTGTGACAACTGCTGATACAAAGGACTGATAGAGAACAACTGATAGAGAACAACTGCTGACCAAAGGTCTGATGAAGAAACAACTGCTGATCAAGTACTGAAGACTAAAGGTTTGTTGGAGTGCAACAGCACTTAGACTCCAACAGATGTTACAAGACCATCAGAGTTTTCCCTTAGCAGTAGTTTACTTTACAGTGTTTTGTAATATAACAGTAGTTTGTATAGGGCAGATGTTTTATGTTGTTATTCTGTTAGAGGTCACTATCTTAGGTGACGTCAGCACAGGTTACCAGTGGTTTAGGTTTGTCTATAAATAGAACAGTGCTTGTACTGTTCTATCACATCACACAAACATTCTCTCAGACAAACAATCACTGTGTGATCAGGCTGAGGGGGAGTATTTGTACTGATTGTAATCTTTCAATTAATGAAAGCATTTGATCATTGAAAACATTTATTCCTGTTGTTTTGATTATAGTTTATCATTCCACTGCAGTTTCCATATATACTTACATCATTCATTTCTCATCTTATTCTAAATATATCAAAACAATCAAACTCGGATCCTAACAGTTCTAAAACGCCAATACTTTTATGGCGTTGCAGTTTCTCTTTTAACTTATACCCAATTAGTTTGTGATTAAAAAAAATAGATCATGTAGTCAGGACTTTGAGAACCACAAAATGCTAGTGTTAGAGAACATTTGTTTTTGGAAATTCCTTGTACAACCTTATTCTTGTTATGCATGACATAAATACGTGATCATTGGTTTGGTTTCATTTTGTAGGTATTGATTACTTGTCAGTTGCTGCATATGACCATCTAATCCCTTCTCATCTTGTCTTCTTAGAGAACAGGGTAAGGCGTATACTCTTTAACATACTTTGCGTGTGAAGCAGTGGACATTTCATAACACTGCTACTATATATGTGTGCTCTCAGGATATTATTCTTGTGGAAGGCTTGAAACTTGAAGATATAGAAGCAGGGATATATAATGTGCATTGCTTGCCATTAAGGTTACTAGGAGCTGAGGGATCTCCCATAGATGCATCCTCATCAAATGATATTAGGCAGTTCACAAATCAAACTTCTTTTTCTTTTAATCTTTTTTGGTATATCAAAATATGTTTGTTGTTTTCTTGTTAGTTTGTAAATTTATTGTCAGTATTGCAAACATGCTAAAACAGACTTAATGAATTAATAGCAAGAGCAGTTGTAGGAAAATTAATTAATCACAAAAAGCGCATCGTATTTTGGTCTAAAGCTCTCATTGCGGGGCTGCACTTGCAAATTTATTATTGGGTACAAACTTGTTTATAATCTATGGATGGTTGTATGAACAAATCATTTTTACGCATCACTTGCATAAGACCTAGATATGTGAAGTGCAATTGTAACAAGTGTGTCGATGGTTTGAGTTATATCTTATGCCATAGTTTTTATGTCAAATGATAATTTCTAAATAATACCGCTAAAATAGAGCTTTAAATGTGCATTTTATAGTTGTATTTACAACCCTCCCGATCATTTTATTCATGAAATTGCATTATTTTTATTGTAATATTATTATTTTTGTATGATCATATCGTTTTTCTTATGTTCTGTTAGGCATAGCATCATAGAAAGACTTGTATCAAGGAAACAGGATTCCAAATGTACTTTCAATCAATAGGGAAACAAAAACAAATTTCGGGTCTTAGCAATCAATTCTTGTCAATTATATATAAAAAAGCGAGAGAATCTATATAAGTCTAAACTCAATGCCTTCAATAATAAGCTCACCAAACTTCTCGTCTAGGTGGCTCAACCTAAGTTGCTTCTAGATGGTAGTAGGAGTTTGCAATTCCCAAACTTGTTTTTCCAAACTGTTTTTCTAACTGTTATTTCTGTCATTTCGGCCAATTGGGTGGGTTATGTGTGTTTTGATTAGCCTTCGGTCTAATAACTGGAGTTTGAGGACTTGATAAACAAAGAAACCAAACTTCTGAACCACGTTTAACACTAACTAAAGCACGAGCCTCTAGATTGGTCTTTTAGTAATTTGTAGACGAGGTATATTGCATATGTTGTTTCGGATGGTATTAATTGCGATTGGACTCCGGTCTCAATACTGAAAAAGATTTAGAATCCCACTGATCGGCTTCTCTAAATCTGAGAAAACTATCTTACATGTAAAAAATTTGCAAAGATGGCAATTTCTACATGAAAATTATGGGAAGATATAGAAGAACCTTGATTTGAGAAAAAAAGTCTTCTTGCCCGATCTGCTCAGATGCCACATGGAAGCCATTGATAACATATAGCATTTCTTCACATTTTTGTCAATATAAAACCACTATATATCAAACTAATGCTCCCCTCCGGTGGAGCATTTTTGTCAATATAAAACAACTATATATCAAACTAATGCTCCCCTCCGGTGGAGCCATGTTCATAGGCTCCACAACTACTACCTACAATAAACAATAAAAACCAATGGACTTACAATGCCTCTCTTCTTCTCGCCGAAACTGATAAAATCCTTGGTTGTCCATTGCAGACTGTTTCTGATAATTTCATTATTATGTCTTTATAATGGGTTGGCATTTTAGACGATAGATAAAATGCAGCTTGACCATGGAAAAAATAGAGGTAAAAACATTGGACTACATACACACGTTGTGGTGTGTCAACTTGAAAAATTTGGATTGAAACATAAAACTAAAAATCTATTTAAGAAACATGGGATAAAGTTGAAAGTAAAAAAAGTGTAGGGGTTTAATGTAAAAGATGAAAACTATTATGATTAAAAAAAGTAAAGCAAAAACAAAGTAGGATACAATCTACATAGCATGCCATTTCATGCACACAATACTTGTTAAGCATGATATACAAAACTATAAAGCATAAACCACTTGTAATAACTAGTAAAATCTCATTAATTTTACGAATATTTATAAGGGCAGCTAGTGTGTATATTAAAATATGATAGTTGGATGGTTTGTATGGAAATTAAGTAGTAGATACGATTAAGGTTGAAGCCCTCCAAATGTATATGCATCAGTATCACACTCCTCATTACTTTGTTTATGCAAGCTTTTAATCTCCATAGTCACACCCTGCCAAGTAAAGGATGGCCTCATATAGTCATGACGTTGAGAACCGCAAAATGCTATTAGAGAACATTTGTTTTCGGAAATTCGTTATACAACCTTATTCTGGTTATGCATAACATAAATACATGATCAGTGGTTTGGCCTCATTTTGCATGTATTGATTACTTGTCAGTTGCTGCTTATGATCATCTTATTCCTTCTCATCTTGTCTTCTTAGAGAACAGGGTAAGTCGTATACTCTTTAACATACTTTGTGTGTGAAGTAGTAGACATGTTTAACACTACTACTATGTATGTGTGCCCTCAGGATATCATTCTTGTGGAAGGCCTGAAACTTGAAGATATATATAGAAACAAGGATTTATAATGTGCATTGCTTACCATTAAGGTTACTAGGAGCTGAGGGATCTCCTATAAGATGCATCCTCATCATATGATTTTACAGTTCATAATTGAACTTCCTTTCTTTTAACCTTCTTTGGTTTATCAAATTGTGTTTGTTACTTCTTATTAATTTGTAAATTAATTGTCGGTATTTCAACCTACTAAAAGGGACTTGATGCATTATATTATTTACAAAAAGTCGCATCGTATTTGGTCTAAAGCTCACATTACTGATTTTTGAGATCTAGATATGTGCATCTCAAATACCAACAACTTCGTATACAGAACCAGAAATCATAGAGCAAGTTAGAAGACACCCTGGAACCAACTTTGGACAACGTTTGGTGGGTGTTACACTATGTGGCCTGCACTCACAATTTTGTTATAAAGTACAAACTTGTTTAAAATGTATAGATGGTTGTATGAACGAATCATTTTTACACATCACTTCCATAAGACCTAGATATGTGAAGTGCAATTATAACATGTGTCAAAATAGTTTTGAGTTATATCTTATGCCATAGTTTTTCTGTAAAAGGAGAATTTCTAAATAATGCCGCTAAAATGGAACTTTAAATGCGCATTATATCGTTGTATTAAAAACACACCGATTATTTTACTCATGAAATTGCATTATTATTATTGTAATATTATTATTTTTGTATGATCATATCATCTTTTGTTCTGTTATGCGTAGCATCATGAAAGACTTGTATCAAGGAAATAGGATTCAAAATGTACCTTCACTCATATAAAAACGAAAACAAACTGTGTGCCATAATTAATTATTGTCCATTATATATATGAAAAAAAGAAAATCTATATTGGTCTAAACTCAATGCCTTCAATAATAAGCTTACCAAACTTCTCGTTAAGGTGGGTCAACTTAAGTCGCATGTAGATGGTTATAGGAGTTTCCCATTCCCAAATTTGTACTTCCATCCAACCATCGTTCCTCTGTTGTGGAAAACCTTTCATTTTCTGCCTATTAGGTGGGTTGTGTGTGTTTTGATTAGCCTTCGGTCCAATAACCGGAGTTTGAGGACTTGATAAACAAATATACCACACTTTTGAGCCGAATAGTCCATCATCCACTAAAACAGGAGCCTCAAATCCAGATTGATCGTTTGGTAATTTGTAGACAAGGTAAATTGCATATGTTGTTTTGGATGATACTAACCGGGACTGGACATTAATCTCAAAAGTAAAATGTTCAGACCCCCACTGAGCGGCTTCTCCAAATCTGAGAAAATTATCTTACATGTAAAAGATTTGCAAAAGATAGTAATTTCTACAACAAAACTGATGGGAAGATATAAAAGAACCTTGATTCGGGAAAAAGGGTTTTCTTGTTGCCTAATGTGTCCGGACTCCACATGAGAGCCATTGATAACATATAGCATCTCTTCCCATTTTTGTCAAGATAAAACCACTATATATCAAACAATAAGTACATAGATATGTTTAGCAGTTCAATTCAATAAGTACATATATATATATATATATATATATATATTTAGCAATTCAGTTCAATATATAATTCAATTCATAGGCTCCACAACAACTACATACGAGAAACAATGAAAACCCACTGACTTACAATGCCTCTCTTGTTCTTGTCGACATTGATAAAGAAGCCTTTGTGAATAACCGAGTACGCTTCCTCCTTGGTGGTGCATTGCAGACTGTTTTCTGACAATTTCATTATGTCTTCATAATCAGTTGGCATATTTTCTTCCCAATTTGTATCTGAATCTGAATCTAAGATGGGTTGATTTTCATCTTTATGTTGCACCTATAGAAGAACATACCTAAATTAATTAGACTTTCATTTAACATTGACTGTTGACCAATATTGATTTTTTTACATTGAAGATAACTGATGTTGTTGAGGTTGATCACCTATTTTCCAAGACAATTTATAGCACGAAAGGAAAATTAAAGGATATTGATTAATTAATTAACAATGTACATTTGCATAAATAATCAAACTTTTATTTGTAATCTTACTTTCTCCATGGGCCGAAATTCAATGCCTTCTGCTTCCATGGACCAAAATCTCTTACTGAAGCCGTGAAACAAAATCTGAAGATCAATAGTTCTGTGGTCACTAGTAAACTGATACAATTCACACATCCACCATCCATCTTCTCTCTCATATGCCATTGTTGAAACTGAATTCTCTGTCTCCCCTTGTAATTTGTAATTGAGGCCTATGTGAAAAATATTTCTCTCCATACCTGGGAGCTTGAACACCAGGTTCACCGTGTATGTGATTCCTGGCAACAAGTACTGAGTTTTTACACGTGTTTTCAAAATACTCCAATGGATGTAACCGTAGGTTCCCACAGCAAATCTGCGTGAATAGCAGCAAATAATGATGCAATGTAGGTGGCAAAAATTGAACTTTTACATGTGTGTTGAATATATATCAAATACACTCAAAAGTTAGAAACAGGAAAAGTCACCTTGAATTATATTTGGTGGATAAGTTATAACTCTTGACATCTGAACCCAAACATTCTACAATAGATATCAGTTCACAATGTTCTCCCTTCTCATTTAATGAAAAATACTGTTCATAAAACATGTTCAAGTTAGTTCGCTGTGCTCATAATAGTATATTTTTCAAATTACTAATTTGCTTCCTTTTATTTGAGGAGCAGCTAATTAATAGTAATTAAATAGTAATTATTTGTATTTATGATAATTTCTATATCTTTGGCATCTTTGTTGTAATTCCGAGATTTATGCCAATCATTGTACTAAATATGGGTTATTGTGTATAAGGAAAATTCATTCAGTCAATTGACATTAATTCCATTATGGTATCACATTCATCTTCCGATCCTTTTTCTTTCTAGCCTATCACCGTCGCTGCTCCTTTGCCGGCCACCCCACCACTTCCGCCATTATTACTTATTCCCCTTCTTTCTGTCTCTAATTCCTCTATACCTGCAACCATGGATCATACAATTCATCCAGCCATGGCAATCACCAATATAAAAAATATCATTCCCCTAATTCTTGAAGACGAGTCCTCTCACTATTCAACCTGGACAGCCCTCTTCGAGGTGCATTGTCAGGCCTATCAAGTATACGATCACTTGCAGCCCCGTTCCGCCGCCTCTGCTCCAGCCGGTTCTTCCTCTGATGCCGACACAGCCAAGGCTATTGCTGCACAGGCCGAAGCCAATGCCCTCTGGGCGCGCCTTGATGCTTTGGTGCTTCAGTGGATTTATGGTACCATTTCCAAGCCCCTTCTTCATATCATTCTTGTACCAGGTCAGACCGCACACGAAGCATGGCTCACCATCGCCGACCATTTCAATGAAAACAAAAGTGCCCGTCAGATTCATCTCCAACAGCAGTTTTCTAACATCCATCTTGACGCTTTCCCGAATATGGCCGCCTATATTGTCAGCAAGTGAAACATCTTGCGGATCAATTGGCGAATGTCGGGGCACCAGTGGACAACCAAAGGCTGGTCACACAGCTGTTAGCAGGTCTCACTGAGGCTTACGAAAGCATCTCCACCGTCTTGCCGAATCGGGATCCTCTTCCGCCTTTCAACGAGTGCCGATCTCGTCTCACCATGGCTGAAACCACGAAGAAAAACCTCTCCACAAGGGCTGCAGTTACTTCAGCTACTGCACTGGCAGCCACCACGTCATCTCAGCCCCATGACACGCTGCAGTTTCTGTCCCTAACCAAGGCAGGAACCGTGGTAGATCCCGGGGCCGGGGTCGTGGTGTCTCCCGCAATACTCGCTCGTCCAGTGGCCAACCTCAACACCCTTATATAGTTTTTCTGAACTCGTGGACAGCCAACCAGTGGCAATCCCTCATGCAAACCCCTCAAGCTTCATGGTCCTCACGTGCTGCTACCCCACCGTGCCCGTACCCATCGACTCCTCGGGCAAACAACAATTCTGCTGGGATCCTCGGGGCCGCTCCTGACCAGGCCTACACCGCTACACTAGCACCTACGGATATTCAGCAGGCATTATATGCACTCTCTCTCACTCAACCGGATCCGCATGGCGTCATGGACACCGGTGCTTCGGGCCACATGAAAACTCCTCAAGGTAATGAATCCCCGTCTGTTTTTTAATACTTGCACTAACAAATACATTGTCGTTGGAAATGGCATGACCATTCCTGTGATTGGTCAAGGCAACCTAACCCTACCACCGCCCTTTCCGCCCTTTAAATTAAATAACGTCCTATATGCCCTGAACCTAGTCAAAAATCTTATCTCGGTCCGCAAACTTACTACTGATAATTTATTGTCCATAGAATTTGACCCTTTCGGTTTTACTTTGAAGGACCTCAAGACCAAGGCACACCTCCTGCGATGCAATAGCTCGGGCGACCTATACCCACTGACAGCACCACTTCCTTCCGGCCGTTCCAGGACCACATCTACTGCTTTTGTCGCCACCACTCAAGATCGTTGGCATCAACGCCTTGGGCACCCGAGCCTCTCTGCCTTGCATTCTTTACCTTGCATTCTTCTAATAATAAAACTTTATGTCAAGCTTGTGTGTTTGGGAAAAGTGTACGTTTGCCATTTACAAATTCATGTAATCGTACTTCTTTACCTTTTGATATAATTCATAGCGATCTTTGGACCTCTCCTGTGCCTAGCACCGGAGGTCACCGATATTATGTTTTATTTTAAGATGATTTTACAGATTTTCTTTGGACATTCCCCTAACAAATAAATCAAATGTTTTCCCTATCTTCTCCATATTTAACACCTTCATCACCACCCAATCCGGATGCAAGCTTAAACAATTTCAATGTGATAATGGCAAGGAATTTGATAATAGTTCCTTCCATAATTTTTGTCGGCTTAATGGCATGCATTTCCGATTTTCATGTCCATATACCTCGTCCCAGAACGGCAAAGCCGAGCGCAAAATCAGGACAATCAACAACATGGTTCGCTCCCTCTTAGCCCAATCCTCCTTGCCACCTTCCTTTTGGCATCATGCCCTCGAAACCGCCACTTACCTCCTAAATATCATACCCAATAAACATCACCAATTCCTTTCCCCCACCTCACACTTGTATCATTGTGACCCCACATACGAGCACCTTCGTGTGTTTGGATGTCTATGCTACCCCCTATTACCCTCCACCACCATTCACAAACTTTCTAATCGTTCTAAGCCTTGTGTCTTTCTAGATACCCCCTAATCATCGTGGGTATCGTTGTCTCGATCTCACAACCAACACCATCTTCATCTCTCGCCATGTTCAATTTGAAGAAACAATCTTCCCGTTCTCTACCACACTCCCTACCGAACCCAAAGACTACTCTTTTCTTGAGAGTGGCCTAAGTCCACTTCTATGGACTCACATTAGCACCACTTCAACTCCTCACACACATAACCAGCCCAATAATGACCAGCCCAACAGTCCTGTTCCTATTCCCACTACGGCCCACTCCCCCTCCTTAACCGCCGGCCCATCTTATCTTACACCCATACCGGCCCACACTGTTTTCCCCACACCCGAAACCACCCCTCACCTCACGGCCCAAGCCTCTAACCCCACCCCTCCAGCCCAACAGACCACTAACCTCCCGGCCCAATCCGCTAATCCCACCCAACAGCCTTCTGTCACCACCACATCCACTACCCCTGCTCCGACCACACAACCACCGACACTTACCATGCGCACACGTGCCATGGACGGCATCTCCAAACCTAAACACCAATTTAATCTTCATACCACTACGGTCATCCCATTACCCAAGTCCCCACAGGTTGCCTTGTCCTCGCCCAAATGGTTTGCTACCATGACCAACGAGTTTAGTGCACTTCTTAAAAATGAGACTTGGGAATTAGTTCCTCGTCAACCAAATATGAATATTATTCGGTGTATGTGGCTTTTCAAACATAAGTTTCGCTCAGATGGTAGTTTGGAGAGATATAAGGCCCGTCTGGTTTGTGATGGTAGGGGTCAATAGGTAGGCGTTGATTGTGGTGACACCTTCAGCCCGGTGGTCAAACCGGCCACGATACGCCTTATTCTTACTTTGGCATTATCACGTTCCTGGCCCATTAACCAATTGGATGTCACCAATGCTTTTCTACATGGCCACTTGGAGGAAACAGTTTACATGCATCAGCCCATGGGTTTTCGGGACACACGTTTCCCCAACTTTGTGTGCAAACTAAAGAAGTCTCTCTACGGGTTGAAACAGGCTCTACGAGCCTGGTACCAGCATTTTACTGACTTTGTTTTAATGCAGGGTTTCACACAGAGTAAGTCTGACCACTCTCTGTTCATCTATCACCATGGCCAGGACACTGCTTACCTTCTTCTTTATGTGGATGACATCATCCTCACCGCCTCATCCGCTACACTTCATAACCGCATTATAACATCCTTATCTAGTGAATTTGCAATGAAGGACTTGGGTCCCTTATCTCACTTTCTAGGTATCTCTGTAACAAGGATAGGTGACACTATGTTCTTATCTCAGTAGTCATATGCCAGGGACATCATACACAGGGCCGCCATGGACTCATGCAAACCAGCTGCTACTCCGGTCGACATTGGCCCCAAGCTTGGAGCTACCGGCTCTGCCCAGTTTCATGATCCCACTACTTTTCCTAGCTTGGCAGGTGCTCTTCAGTAGCTCACCTTCACACGACCGGATATCTCATATGCCGTTCAGCAAATATGCATGCACATGCACTCACCCTCCGATGATCATTAGAACGCTCTCAAGTGTATCATCCGGTACATACAGGGCACATCTGACTATGGTCTCACTCTCAACCCTGCTCCAAACATATCTCTTCGTGCATACACCGATGCTGACTGGGCAGGCTGCCCTGACACTCGCAGGTCCACTTCAGGTTACTGTGTCTATCTTGGTGATAACTTACTCTCCTGGTCATCCAAGCGGCAACCTACCGTCTCTCACTCCAGTGCTGAAGCTGAATACAGAGGGGTCGCTAATGTTGTTTCTGAAATCTGTTGGATCCGTAACCTGATGCTCGAATTAAACCAGCCACTCGTCAAAGCCACTTTAGTTTACTGTTGTCAGTGCCATCTATCTATCATGTAACCCTGTTCAACACCAGCGGACCAAACACATTAAACTCGACATTCATTTTGTTCGAGAGCAGGTACAACGGGGGTGTGTTCGTGTTTTACATGTGCCTACACGGTACCAGATTGCGGATATCTTCACCAAGGGTCTCCCGCGCATCTTATTTGATGACTTTCGTTCCAGTCTCAACGTACGCCAACCTCCCGATTCGACTGCGGGGGTGTAATAGTAATTAAATAGTAATTATTTGTATTTATGATAATTTCTATATCTTTGGCATCTTTGTTGTAATTCCGAGATTTATGCCAATAATTGTACTATATATGGGTTATTGTGTATAACGAAAATTCATTCAGTCAATTGACATTAATTCCATTGCTAATTACCGTTTTGCTGCCGTTAAGGAGGACCCCTTTGTACAAAATTTTCATCAATTCAACTTCGGATCTATAATTCAGAGGTTCTTAATTCTTAGTCATCTCTTTGTAGACAACAAATTGTCCCTTCCATTCACTATACTCTTGACTTTGAAGTAACTCTTGACTCTCGAGTGCAGTTTCAAGTTCTATCACAACCTCAGCCATCTTTGGTCGATCTTCACGAGATTCCTTCAAACACCGATATGCAATGTCTGAAAATATTTCTAAAGCACTCTGCTCCAATGGTTGAATGTTCGGATTTTTAAAGATGATATCGTTTAACTTCTTCTCTTCATAGCTTTCAGTCCATGTGCGCACTAAATTCTGCTGAACACGACCATTGCTATATGTACAACATAACTTTCTGCAAAAAACTTCGAATAAGACCACACCTAAAGAGTATACGTCTGACTCTTTTGTTAGGGTGTGTGTCATTGCATACTGCGGATCAAGGTACCCAGCTGTACCTGCTGCAGCAGTGACAATAATGGATTGCTGTTCATTAGCAGGGCCCATTATTGATAATCCAAAGTCAGAAACTTTACCATTCCACTGGTCATCGAGTAGGATGTTGGCGCTTTTTACATCACAATGGATAATTCTTTTGTGTGTCTCCCTTGGATCATGAAGGTAACTTAACCCCTTTGCTGCATCAAGGCATATTTTGAGACGTTGTGTCCATGTGAGATGAGGGGATTTTAAATGGCGGTCAAGGCTTCCACGAGATGCATACTCGTACACAAGTATCATCTCATTCCCTTGGTAACAAAATCCCAGAAGAGACAAGAGATTTTCATGCCTGTAACGGGAAAGTGTTGTGATCTCTTTCAAGAACTCAGGAATTCCTTGTCCATACTTCGGATTGAGACGCTTAATAGCAACCATTCCTTGCCCTTAGAGTGAGACAATTCTCCTTTGTAAACTTTCCCAAAACCACCAACTCCAATACGGTTCTCATCGTTGAAGTTGTCGGTGGCTGATGTTATCTCTTCCAGTTGAATTCTAAGATGTTGAAACTGCTGCAAGAACACATCCATATTTGGGGATCAAGATGCGTAGTCTGTAATCTCTCTTTAAAACAGGAAAGTGAAAGATAGTTGAGAATGAAAGATACACAAGATTAATATTCTATGACTATGAATACAACCATGTAAAACGTTGTAGTGGGGAACGTCAAGTCACTTTATCTAACAAAAAGTTAACTACGTGTGGGTCAGTCTACCAACTATCATTATTATTGCCTAAATAATTGAAGGATATGGTTAAAATCTTTGGGTGTTGCATTATTGATGCTTAAAATATCTTTTTCTTTCCTTCTTTTTATTTGAAAACTATGGATATATTTTATTTGAACGTACATACAGTTGTCATCATTGAAGTTATCGGTGGCTGATGTTATCTCTTCTGGTTGAATTCTAAGATCTTGAAACTGCGGCAAGAATGCATCCATAACTAATTGAAGATTAGTTTTCTGTGATTAATAATCTTTGTTAACTAAAACAGGGAGCTGAAAGATGGTTAAGAAAGAAAGGACTGACAAGATTATAGTCTGGAGTGATGAGTGGAATAATTATTAATGTTTTTATACATCTATCTATATATATATATAAGAAAACGTATATGCTGACGTGACGTGCAATGGAGGCCTCAACCTCCCCTTGAGAGTGCCACTTGGCATCATAATTGAAAGATTTTAGTGTTTTTGAACTATTTCCTTTTTTAATTAAAAAAAAAAGATAAACATAAAACCCTAAATTAAATTGAGTTATTTTAGGAAAAAAAGAATTTAAAAATAAATTTAAAATTTTCTCTCTCATGTTTCCTCCCATAATTTTTAAACGTTTATATCTTTTATATACGGGATTTTTTAAAGAAAAAATAACACCAAATTAACGAGCGTTTTATTATCTTTCCAACGAGTACCATAGTCCTATATAAAAAACGGAGAAAAATCGACTATTTTTTGTGGGATTTCGTTCATACAGGAAAAAAAACACACAAAGTGTTCATGTTATTCATTAATCATGTTTTTTCTTTTAAACCAGGTTCTTATCTACGATGTTGAAAATCAGCCCAATCGCCATGTTATCATTGGAATTTTACTAGGTATACTTCATCAAGAGAAGTTAGGAGAAAGAATCGCGCAACACTGCAACACATGGTTTCACCTTATAGCAAGGTTATTTTTTTATTTATTTAATTACAAGAGTAATAATTATTACTATTAGTATTAGTATTATTATAATGGTTATATTTTTCAACCCCGGGACGCTCCCGGAAAGAATTGATAGTTGCTGACATGGCGTTCAATGGTGGCCTCAACCATCTCTTGATTATGCCATGTGGCATAATGAGATGCAATGATTACAACTTTCAACTTAAGTGTTTGTTTAGTTGATTAGGTTAGGAATTATAAGAGCCATTAGAATGTGAGAAATTAGAGAGATGTGATGAGTGATTCTTTAGATGATTACTGATTAGGTTTTAGATTAGGGAATATGAGTTATTACTGATTGAGAGATTTTGTGGTTAGTTAACTTGGGCCATTTGCAATAGGTTATCACGTAAAAATAGTTTTTCAACCCCGGGACCCTCCCGGGCTAATCAGCTAGTAATTAATATGAATATATTGTAACACTAACACCACTGTTCACACTTTAATATTACAAGAAAATGTTGGGTGTGTCACATGTGATACCAGCTGTTATAATTTTTAAAATAGGGGTTATTGTAGAAATATTATTCTTCATTGATTTTACATAATGTGACTTTACATAATGGGTACAATAATAATATATATATAGAGGACCAACCGAATCTCCTAATTCGGTGGAGATATACACAATAATATTTACAATCATTTCCTATAATACACTGATTCTATTACACTCCGTAGTCGAAGCGTAGGGTGGCTGAATGCTGAGACTGAATCTGAAGTCATCAAACAAAACACGTGGAAGCCCTTTAGTGACGATATATGCGATCTGATGACATGAGGGAACGTGGAGTATACTGTCACACCCTCAAATTTCCACTTGCGGGGTTTTACCGCGAGGCGCATGACAAACCAGGATCCAAGTCAACGATCACAATAAACAACTCTATATGAAAAACGTAAAAACCATAAACAACAATTTTATAAGCGGAAGCATTTAAAGAAGAATTTAATCAGCTACAATAGTATTCCAAAGTATTCCAAAACACTTTTATTTCAAAACGTGCAACTAAGCCTAGACGCCAATGCAGACCCGTGCGCCTAGTTCCATTTGTTGCTACCTTAGCGACCTGAGAAAAACATGCCAAAAAGATGTCAACATATAATGCTGGTGAGTTCACAGGTTAGTTCAATATGTTATCAAGATGTTACCAGAATGTTACCATGTCCATACTATATCCATGTTACCAAGTACGCTAGCTAGGCGTATGTTTTGTTACTACTACGATTGGAAAACCATTACTAGACTGTTACCATGTGTTCAGCCCGATGTGTTGTAGTCATGCTACGAGTGTTACCCGTTCGAGACAATATGCACCCGCCCGGCCCTCCAAGCCGTCGAGTGGGGCTTGTCAAACCCAATAGATCTATCCACATTTCCCCCGTTGTGCATCCCCGCACATTCATGGTTTCCCCGGGACTTTAAAAGATCGTATAGTACACAAGTTTAAAACCATAGTATGACATATGTTACCAAAATAGTTTAGTGCATGTTTTCTCCCCCAAAAAGTTAAAGCAGTAAAAGTGGGGCCGTGAACTCACCTTAGATAGCGTTCTTCGGTTATAAGTAAAGATGTTAAGCCCTTGATAATCCCGCTACCGGAGATCTATCAAAATGTTCACATAAGTGTTCCGACTAATAACCATAAGGTTATCTAGTCCCCGATTGTCCAGATCGTAACTAAGTATGTTTTAAAACGCGTTTAGATGTTTAACCGACACACTAGACCGACCCGACATCCCGTTGGTGACCCATTACTCTAACTAATCAAGTACGCATAGATTACACACAAGGTTCAAGCATAAAACACTTAGTTTGTATCAAAAATCTCATTTCTGCATCAGAACGGTCGAACCAGTCAGTTTAAGTCTCCTTCGCCCGTTTTCAGTCTCCTTCGCCCGTTTTACATTTCGTTCGACCGTTTGATGCCTCCTTTGCCCGTTTTACCACGTTCACCCAAACAAAACCCAGGTTCGACCCTGGATTCTCTCCTTCGCACCTTCGATCGGTCGAAGGAATCCAAGTTCGCCCCTGTTGTGCAAATTTTCCTAAAAACGCTTCAAACACATTCAAAACGACTCGAAACATCATCAAACACAGCAGTCAAGCATGAATAACTTATCCCTACAAAACCCCACCGATTTCCCCCCGATAATACGTCCGTTTCAGCCCTTTCCCAAAATGGTAAAAATTATGGAAACATCACTATCATGCATGAATAATTTACCCAATTTGGAAACCTTTTGAAATCGATTCATATTCAACTTGAAATGCTCAGTTTGTCGAGTGTTCGATCTTTCCCTATTAGTTCTATTGATCATAAATATCATGCATCAAGTCTAGATTCGTTAAAACCCCCAAATACCCATAATATCATTATTTATCCAATCCTAACCCTAAACAACAATAATCTAGCATTAATAACAATCCTATATCATGTTTCTATCATAGATATAGCAGCAAATCATTGAACAACACATAACACCACATAATACACGATTTACATATGTTTATCATCATGAAACCTATGTCAAATGATAATGTTTTGATTTAGAAAGATGTTTAAAAGGTTTTTAATCATAAAAACACCCTTAGAACAGATCCGGACAATTAGGGTTAGATGAAAACGAATTAAAATGCTTTTTAAAAAGGTTTAGGATTAAGAACACACCTTGGATTCTTGTTTAGATGTTGTAGATGGGTTAGATTATGAAAAAGAAGAGCAAAAACTCCTTCCTTAGTGATTAAGATCGTTTGAGAGTGTTTTGGGACAGTTAGGGTTTGTGAAATGATGAAAAATGACAAAGTTTGGTATTTATACTAATCCTCCTTCGCCCCAACTTAATGGTCGAAGGTGGCCTCCTTCGACCCTTCCACAGGGTCGAATGAGCCCTGTCCTGGTCGAAACGAATTCTTTCAATTCCACTTCCCAGGTTCGCCCATTTACAAAGGGTCGAACCAGACAAAATGTTCTCCTTTGACCACTCGAAGTGGTCGAACCAGAACTCACTTTTAACTAGTTTTCTAGTTTGTCATGTTTAACGCATTCTAACACATCTTAACACATGAGCATGCATCCTTACTCTGTATTTAACATAGTTAAGCATAGATAATCATTTACACATCATTTAAACACATCTATGTATATAATCCACCACACGACCCATAATCTACACATATACTTAATTAGTTCATGTAATGTCACCAACAACGGAACCCGGTACTAGTGTATTACCAAAACGACTCCCTATGATCCTCCAGATCATTGCACCCTGGACAATCCTAACTTGACCCGACTCAACTAACCCAGTTAAGTTCGTTTATAAACGTTTCTCGCTAAGGTAGACTTAGATGTTACTAAAATGTTTAAGCCAAACATGTCGGGTGTCACATATACGAACATGACCACATTGAACATGCTCACAGACGAAGTAAATGTCAAGCTCCATATATTTTGTGCGTTGATGTTGCACTGGATTACCCGAGAGACGGATGGCGCTGACATTGTCACAGTAAACAAGAGTCGTGCGAGTCAGCGGGTGATGTAACTCGAGAAGAAGGTTGTGAAGCCAGCAGATTTCCGCAACCACATTAGCAACGCTGCGGTATTCAGCTTCAGCACTGGAGCAGGAGATGGTGGACTGTCGTTTGGATGACCAGGAGATGAGATTGTCACCCAAATAAACACAATAACACAATAACCTGATGTAGAGCGACAAGTGTCGGGCAGCCGGCCCAATCTACATCGGTATAAACAAGAAGAGAAAAATCTTGTGTCAGACCAAGATGAAGACCATAGTCAGAGGTGCCCTGTATATAGCGGATAATGCGCTTTAGCGCATTCCATTGATCGACCCATGGGGAATGCATGTTCATACAAATATGTTGAACGACATAGGATATATCAGGTCTGGTGAAAGTAAGATAATGAAGTGCTCCTGCCAGACTGCGATAAGTAGTGGGGTCGTCATGAAGAGGAGCTGAATCTGCTGAAAGTTTAGCCTGAGTGTCAACTAGAGTGGCGACAGGTTTGCATGAATCCATTGAGGCTCGATGAATGATGTCTTTAACATAAGCCTTTTGAGACAAAAACATATTATTACTAGTGCGTGTAACCTGGATGCCCAAGAAATAAGAAAGTGGTCCCAAATCTTTCATAGCAAATTCCCAGACAAAGCGAGTATAAGTCACTGGCGTAGAGCGTCAGAAGAGGAAGCAAGAATAATGTCGTTCACATAGATTAGCAAGTAAGCAATGTCTGACTCACGCCGATACACCAACAACGAATTGTCTGATTTACTTTGTCGAAAACCATGCAGAGTAACAAAGCCAGTAAACTGCTGGTACCACGCACGTGGTGCCTGTTAGAGACCGTACAAAGATTTCTTTAAAGACATACATGGTCCGGATAACCTTTGTTATGAAATCCCATCGGTTGGAACACGTAAATGGTTTCCTCCAAGTTTCCATGAAGAAATGCATTAGTCACATCAAGCTGATGGATGTGCCAAGATTTGGCTAATGCAAGCGATAAACCAAGACATATGGTGGCCGGTTTAACAACCAGACTGAATGTATCCCCACAATCAACAGCTGTCTATTTTTTTCTACCATCACATACCAATCGAGCTTTATATCTCTCCAAACTGCAATCAGATCTAAATTTATGTTTAAACAACCACATACTACGAATTATGTTCTCAACCACTCGGGAGTGGCTAAGGCGACCTAATGGTTTTTGGGTAGAGGTACAACAGTGGTGGTGTGTAGGTTGAAATGTTGTTTGGGTTTGACAATTCCGCTCATAGAGCATGTTTGAATGGTACGAGGTGGATGAGGTGGTGGTACGGGTATAGGAGAGTGCACTGTGGCGGTTGTATCAGTAGTGGTTTGGGCGAGGGATAGTGGTGAGGATGGTAGCGGGCTGGATGGAGTAGGCGGTGGTTTTGTGGACTATGAGAGGGTGTGGGGTGAGCAGGTGGACTGTGTAGTGAGCTTGAGAAAGTGGACGGTGGGTATTGTGGCTTAAGGAAGTGGACGGTGGGTATTGTGGGCTGTGAGAGTGTGTGACACCCGGCAAACTCAGGTTAGTAACGTTGACTAAACTAGTAAGTCTACCTTAGCGAGTCATGCATATTACGTACTTAACGGAGTCAGTCGAGTCGGTATGATGATTCTGGGAATCATCGGGAGTCGTTACGATGATCCGCGGGGTCATCGGGAGTCGGTCCATAACCATGTGTACAAGGATTGGTGATTCGTGGAATCGCCGGGTTTAATGCACACACGAGTCTCGAGTCCCGGGAATTGGTGAACGGATGTAAACGTGTTAGTTATCATGCATTATATGTTTGGAATCATTATGTGACTTATCGGTATGTGAATACGTGTTTATATGTGTTAAAATAGCGTTTAACGCGCCGAAAACCCAGCTTGGAGGATTTCAGGCGATTAGGATCTGGAAAAGGGCCTAATCGCCTATATATAGGTGAGTAGGAGGGTGATAGCAGGCGATTGGGACCTAATCGCCTGATGTATCATGCGATTAGGCCCCCATTCGCATGACAGGAGCTGCTAATCGCCTATACTGCAGAGTCCGGGTCAAAACACCTATAAATAGAACCCTTAACTCCCCAAACACCTCTAGAACAACCCTAGCTGATCCCAAGCCACCCACACACCTTGAAACACCTCTGGAACTCATTTTGCTACAAAAATCACCATCTCCAAGCCTACACACCTTTCTTTAACAAAATCCAAGGTGTGTTCTTCATCCCTAACCTTTGTAAAGTTGTTATTTTGGTTCCCCAAAGGTCCAGACCTTGTTTTACTAAGTTTGTGTCTTTAAAAACCTTTCAAAAGAGTTCTAAACCAAGTCTACACCTTAATGCTTGTTATATGTGAAGTTTACATGCATATGTTGGTCTTCTTGGTGATTATAACATGATTGTTTCCATGATATGATTGTACTTCTGTTATGTAGAGATTATTAGGAAGGTTATCTTAGAGTTTGAGCCATTGTTGTTGTGTTTTGATGAAAATGTGTATTTTGACCCATTTGAGTGTTCTTGAAGATTTAGGATGATTATGGTATGATTGTTGATGCAATGTTGTTAGAATTCATACTAGGAAGATGTTAGATTAGAGGTTTGATGATTTGCAAGTTTGTAGAGATTGAAATCTGATTGTTTCCATTTAAGGAAAGATAAGGTTGGTTGGTGAAATCTAGTACTTTGCCATTTTAGGAAATAATTGCTTAGAACATGTTAGATCAGTGATATGTTGGGTGTTTTTGCTTGGAATGGGTTGGTAAATGATTTAGGTTTGATATTGGGTGTTGTTGCATGTTTCGGATCTGATTTGGAGGGTTAAACGCGCGAAAATCCGTTACACAGCAGCAGCAGGCGATTAGGAATCCTAATCGCCTGATGCTGAAGGCGATTAGGCATGCATGAAGGCGATTAGGACCCTAATCGCCTGATATATCAGGCGATTGGGCCCCTAATCGCCAATAGACTGAAGCTACTCGCGTATTGACTTTCCTAATCGCGTGTACTGCTGTCGTAAACGCGTTTTGACATCCCGGAACATGATTTGACACCTAGGAACATGATAGGAACCCCGGGATGCACCCAATGACTTAGTAAGACGCGTTCGGACCTGATTATGCGTTAATCGGACATTATGCTAGACTAGGTGAACTATTGCGCGTATTAAGTGTTTAATTGCACATGTTGCATGATGTCTTGTATTTTCCTAACACGTGGGACATCGGGTCACCAATGGGACGTCGGGTCTTGTCTGGCACGGTCGGTTTAACAGTTAAAGATGTTTTCAAATGTTATGGTCACGGTCTGGACATTCGGGGACTGGTTAACCTGCGGGTTGTTAGTCCGGATACTTATACACATCTTATGATAGGTCGCCGCTATTTGGGGCTATCATAACATAATTACTTAACTGTTTTCAAGTAACGCAATCTGAGGTGAGTTTCACAGCCCCACTTTTACTGTCTTGCTTTCGGGGGAGAAACATGCTTTGTACAAACTATTTAAAGGTCATGTTATACTATGGGCACTTTATGTTACTATACGGCTTTTATGGAAAGTCCCAGGGGGAAACCATGAATGTGCTGGAACGCACAACGGGGGAAATGTGGATAGATCTATTGGGCCTCACAAGCCCCACTCGACGGCGGGGCCGGGCGGGTGCATATTGTCGAGTCTTAACAAGTGGGTAACAATATGACTTGTCGGGGGTGTCGGTGTCGTCATCTTCTACGCTACATCATCTATTTACTCTTTATCATCCTATTTCTTGACTCATCCTTACTATGATTCGATGGCGAACGATACACTATTGAACTTTCTTAACGGCGGTGTACATTGGGGTAGCTTCGGCGTACTCTTGAGATCTGTCCAGGGATTTGGACATCTCCCTTCTATGCCCTAATGAACACGCTCGTTCTTATGCATACTATCTTGTACTTATACTTATGATAATACCATGATTGGGCGCTAGTGTTCGGTGACTTGAACTTCAAACTTAAAGCGCGCCTGGAGGACCATGTAGATCAGTTTATCATGTCGGGTGCACACGAGATCATAAACTGTGATGCATGGGATCCCTGGCGGACTTTGGGCTTGAACGGATGGACCCGAACTGGGCTCGGTCTAGTTTCTTGAAATTCCTAATGGGTTATACCACGGGCAAGCCTGAATCTTTTGTTTCATGTTGTGACAGAAGATGTCGGGAGCTCGTGGAGGTCGCAGAGGCGGCCGTGCTGGCGGTCGTGCTGGCGGCCGCGGTGGCGGCGGTGGCCGTGGGAACATTAATATGACCCAAGCGGAGTTGGATAACCTGATGCAGCAGCATGTGAATATTGCTTTGGCTGCATTCCAAGCCGCTCATAACGCTATGGGTGGTACGTCGGTTCTCACCTATTCTAACTTGTTCTGGGGTACTGTATCTTTTCTTGATTTTCACCGGTGTGTCTGTCCCAGGTGGTGCTGTCAATCCCCCTCCACCCCAGTGCTCTTACAAAAAGTTTATGGATTGCAAGCCCCACAACTTTAGTGGCACTGAAGGGGCAGTGGGACTGCTCCGCTGGTTGGAGAAAATTGAATCGGTTTTCTCGATGTGCAGCTGCCCGGAAGGCGACCGGGTGAAATATGCTTCTGCGACCCTGGAGGGTCAAGCTCTGACTTGGTGGAACTCCACCACCCAGACTATGGGTATTGGGGAAGCCCACGCTATGCCCTGGGCGGAGTTCATTCAGTTACTGAAAAACGAGTACTGCCCAAGGGATGAAATCCAGAAACTTGAGCACGAAGTCTGGAATCATAAGATGGTGGGGTCCGAGATTGAAACTTACACTGCTAGGCACAATGAGTTGGCGGTGTTGTGCCATGATCTGCACGCACCCGAATACCGAAGGATTGAACATTATGTCGCTGGGTTGGTACCGGAGATTGCAGGGTTGGTTGCTGCGGGTAATCTTACTGTTTATTCTGAGGTGGTTCGGTCGGCGCACAGGCTGACCAACATGAAGGTGGCTGAAGGGGTCTTGCCTCCTCAAGGCGCTACTGTGAAGGCTCCTGATAGTAACAAGGGGAAGTGGGAAGCTGTGGGGAAAGGCTTGAGCTCGGCTCAGCCTCAACAGGTGAGGAAGTCTGATACTGGGGGATCGTCGTCTGAACAAAAACCGGGGGGTTATACTGGGAAACTACCAAAATGTGACCGGTGTGGGTTTCACCACAACGGTCGTTGCGAGGACCGGAACCGCTGCCACAGGTGCCATAAGCTTGGGCACCAGGCAAAGGATTGCAGGGTTAATCTTCAGGGTAACCGGAACCCACCTGCTACACCTACTCCGGCTCCTCCTGTTGCTGCTCCCCAGGGAAACCAGGGCAAACAGGGGTGCTACAATTGTGGTGAACTTGGTCACTACAAGCGTGAATGCCCCAAGTTGAAGCATGGCGAGGCTGGGAAGAACGGGTCGGGTAATGGAAACAATGGGGGCGGAGGCAGGAATGCTCGCGCCTTCGTGATTGGTTCGAGCGGGGCTCGACAGGATCCTGACACTGTTACTGGTACGTTTCTTTTCGATAATCGCTATGCTACGGTTTTATTCGATTCCGGTGCTGATAAGAGTTTTATATCTCTTGGGTTTAGTCAATTGCTTAATAGGGTACCTACACCTTTAGAGGCTAAGTACTTGATAGAATTGGCTGATGGTAAGAAAGTCGAGGCGACGCACGTCCTTAGGGAGTGTCACCTTGAGTTGTCGGGTTATTCCTTCCCTATTGATCTTATGCCGGTGTCTTTGGGTAGTTTCGATGTTGTCGTGGGTATGGACTGGTTGCCTCTGTATCATGCCGAGATCGTTTGTTTTGATAAAGTCATCCGACTACCTCTCCCTGATGGAGAAATTCTGTTGGTGCACGGTGAGAAGAGCGGGGTCCCGTTGAGTATCATTTCGTGTATGAAAGCCTATAAGTATCTTCGGAAGGGGTATTCTGCCATTCTGGCGCTTGTTTCGGTTTCGTCTGAAGAAAAAAGAAGATTGAAGATATTCCTGTTGTCCGTGACTTTCCCGATGTATTTCCTGAAGACTTACCTGGTCTTCCGCCTTATCGACAGGTCGAATTCGGTATTGAACTTGCTCCAGGTGCGGCCCCTATTGCCCGAGCCCCATATCGTCTTGCACCTCCCGAGATGCAGGAGTTGTCAAACCAGTTGCAGGAGCTGTTAGAGAAGGGTTTCATTCGACCCAGTTCGTCCCCGTGGGGAGCCCCTATTTTGTTTGTCAAGAAGAAGGACGGGAGCCTGCGAATGTGTATCGACTACCGGGAATTGAACAAGGTTACCATCAAGAATCGTTATCCTCTTCCCCGCATCGATGACTTATTTGACCAGCTTCAGGGTTCTAGTTTCTATTCGAAGATCGATTTGAGGTCGGGGTACCATCAGTTGAGGGTTCAAGAAGCTGACATTCCGAAGACCGCCTTTCGAACTCGCTATGGCCATTTTGAATTCCTGGTCATGCCTTTCGGTCTCACCAACGCACCGGCCATTTTTATGGATCTGATGAACCGTGTTTGTAAGCCTTATCTTGATAAGTTCGTGATTGTTTTCATTGATGATATTCTAGTCTATTCCAAGAACGAGGTGGACCACCAGGAACACTTGCGTCTTGTTTTGGAACTCCTGAGGCGGGAACAGTTGTACGCCAAGTTTTCTAAGTGTAGCTTCTGGTTGCGTGAAGTCCAGTTCCTTGGTCATGTTGTTAATGAGAAAGGAATTCACGTTGACCCAGCTAAGATTGAAGCCATTAAAGACTAGGAAGCACCAAAGACGCCATCTGAGGTGCGGGAATTCCTGGGCCTTGCAGGTTATTATTGTAGGTGCATATGTGCGACTAATGCTTTGGATTGGATAACTCATTTGTTTTGTTTACTGTCGTTGGTGCGAAGGAACAATTTTGATGGTGCGAAAGAGAGATTTCAAGGGTGCGAAGGAAGCTTTTTGGGGCGAATGAAGATTGTTTATTATGGAGTTTGGTTCGACCACTCAAAGTGGGCGAACCTGCACATTCGCACGAACAAAGTGGGCGAATGTGCAGTCTATAAATAGGCAAACTCAGTTTTTGCAGCTAACTTTGAGTCATTTATTTCCCGCCACTTTCTGAATTCTCTCTGTAACTTTTTATAAACTTGTTTTGCGTCGAGTCCTTGAATGTAATTGTTTTTCTACGTGTATTCAAGTTTGATTATTAATGAAAACATTTGAAAATGATGATTTGTGTGTGTTTATCTGATTAGTTATCATTTTGTGCTGGTTTTGGGGATTCCGCACCCAAAACTAAATTGTTTGATTGTCTTTGTAGCTTACCGATCCTTTCACGCTCATACAAAGTGGTATCAGAGCCTTTCTGAATCAAACAACCACAAATTGATAGCTTCTCAGTTGATTTTGACCCAAATTTGATCAAAAATTTTCTGTTTTAAATGAACAAGCTGAAATGATGTGTTTTTGATTGATTTCACCTTGATTTCGAATTTGAATTGGATAATTCACTTTATTAAAGTTGTTCCAAATCTTATCCGATTCAAAACCTGATAAAGATCATCAAAATCCATCAACTTTTGATAAACATGATCAAATCTAACTGATTTTCAAAGAATAACCGTTTTTGAAATCACAGGGGTCGAACGAGAGAATTCGGTCGAAAGTGGGAGTCTATTAGGTCGAAAGAGTGTTTTTGTGGTCAAAAGAGTGATTTTAGTGGTCGAAAGTGAACTTTGATTGCTTATATTTTTCATTCGTACTACTGTGTCTCATTCGTATAGTCGTTCGGTCGAAGGAGAAAAGTAGAACGGTCGAAGGAAGACTAAAGCGGTCGAAGGAGATTTGATATTTGTTTTTCACATTCGTATCAGATTATTCGGTCGAAAGAGAAGATTTTTTTCATTCGCACCTCCGTTCATACGAAGGAGTATTCTGTTTTTGAAAAATTTTTAATCGTTTCGTGTTTGTTTGTTTGATTGTTTGCAGGATACAATGTGGAACTTTCCAACAACCCCTAGACCAACTCAAGCACCACAACAACAACAGATTCAAGATCCGTGGACAGTAGCGGCACAAAAGACCGGACAACAATCATTTTAGCCGATCAATTATATGGCTATGACTAGTTCGGCACCACAACAAGTTGTTCAATCAGTACCACAACTGATTGATAACTATTGGGGAGTCGCAGCAGCAGCAGTCCATTCCCAGACGACCAACGCTATTTCTACTCTTATTCATGATCTATCTTCTGGAAGCGGCAATCGTCCACCGAAGTTAATGGACATGAAGGAGTATAACACTTGGAAGACGAAGTATAAGATTCATGTTGAGGGACAAGGACTTGAAGGAGCAGAAGCATGGCAAATGATTGTGAAGGGTTACGTTGCTCCTATTCTAGAGAATACTGGAGAACCAATCCCTTTGGAGAATTTGGCGGATGACGAGAAGAAAAGGTTTGCTATAGAGAAGAAAGCATTTTCTCAGCTATCTCAGGCGATCAACACTGATCTACTACATCAGTTTGGATCGTGCACTACATCCAAACAACTTTGGGATGTGCTGAGAAATCGACATGATGGAAATGAGAAGACCAGGAAGCTTAGGATGGAGGAGCTTCGGAAGGAGTTTGAAAACTTCAGTTATATGGGTAATGAGACCCTAAAAGAGTTGGTTCCAAGGTACTGCCATTTGCTCACTGAATTGTCGAGCTATGAGATCAGCATTCCAATGTCGGAATTAGTTGATAAATTTGCTGATGCATTACCACCCTATTGGAATCAACACATCGAGTGTTAAAGGAGAAGGATGCTTACCAGTATTGGACCATTAATGAGTTCATCCAAAAGCTGGAAAACAAAGAGATGGAGGAAAAGAGAAAAGCTAAGAGAACTCAGATTCCATAGAATCCTGATTTATATGTGAGTGGTACATCTAACTCTCTTTCTGCTTCAAGCACCACATCTACTGTTGCACCTCACATAGCATGTGTGTCTAACATTGTTGAACCAACAAAAGCACCCATTAACTACCTTGCTCAAACTTCATCCTACACACCATCATACACACAACAACCATATCAAACACAAAACTTTATTCCACCATTTTCACCATTACAACAAGCCACATGCTATACATCAAGTCAACAACAACAACAACAACAATATCCTCCTCAAGTGAACCAGATGCAGATTACTCAAGCACAATCAAGTCAAAACCCGATTGTGTTAGAGACATCAAACCTTAACAATGTGACTGTTGAAATTGCTCAACAGCATGTTGCTCTAGTATCTGCCATGGTTGCTTCTTACAACGGTTTGGTAGCAAGTCAAATTGGTAACAATAATCTTACCAATGAGGACTATGCTCAAATCGATAAAGAGGAAATGGAGTTGATGGACATTCAGTGGGCTTTTGCAAGCATTATGAGGAGAGCCACTGATTTCATTCAGAAGACTGGCAGGACTGATCTCTCAACCTCTCCCAATACCACATACGGATTCAACAAAGCAAAGGTTACTTGCTTTAACTGTGGTGAAAAGGGACATTTTAAAAGGGAGTGCACACAACCAGCACAACAAGGTAACCGAAATCCTTTCAATTCTTCATACCAAAACCGACAAAACCAAAACCAGAATCAAGTGTCTTACAACAGTCCAAACATATCAAGCTTTCAACCACAAAATCAAAACACTTATCAGAACCGTCAACAAAACAACAACACCAGACAATCCACAACACAAAACCAACCTCAACAAAACCCAAACCGAACTATTGTTCCTATCTCTCCACCTAACACACAAAACCAAAACCAAACTGATACTCAAAACCAAGCACTTGTCATCCAAAAGGATGAAGGTTTTGACTGGACTGGTATGCAATTGGGGGTGGACGAAATCACTGCTGGGAATGTTGCGTGTGTGGCACAACAGATGAAGTTGGATGAGAATGAGGAAGTTGAAGAAGAGGTTGTGATTGAAAAGGTGTCGGAGTTGAAGATTGAAGAAGTGAATGATGATGTGATGGCTGAAGGTGAAGACAAGAGATCGGGGATGATTCTTGATTCTGTCACCGATGTTGGAGATCAATATGACTCAGCTTACTCGGATATGGAGAGCGAATCTGATTCAGAGACTAGTGTGAATTCACTAGATGATGATATTGACCAACTACTAGCTGAAGCTGACTTCCTGATGACTCGCAAGTCATGTATGGTGGATGATGCATGCACCAAGATTGACTACTCCAAATTTTTCGCAGGAAAGGAAGCTCACTTTGCTCTAATGGCCATGACAGAACCTCCTAAGCCAGTAAGTTCTGAAACTCAATCTTGTGTTAAATGTGACAAATGTGCTGATTTTGAAAAACTGACTGATGAAAACAAGCTTCTCAAGGTTCAACTTGAGAGTGCAAAACTCAACTGTCAGATTTATCAAAAGGACTTAAAAGATTTCAACAAAGTTCTTGATGGTTATAAAAAGGATGTGTCAGAATTGAAAAAGACATTATCTATTAAACAACTTGCCATTAATAATTACATCAATGAAATGGAAAACACTAAATTAGAAATGGCAACCATCAAGTGCTTTGCGGAAAAAGTTAACAAGAAATTAGAAAGTTACAAGCACATAGCATACGTAGTTGATCATATCATTGAAGAACCCTCCCAGACGAATAGTGCAAACTATAAGTCAGTTCCATCTCCGGTATTGTTTGAGAATCATACTTTACATGCAATACCACCGGAGACTTTAATTCATCCTGATCCCACACCAGAAAATGAGCCTAACACTTCCAGTGTCGGGGATCCATATTCTGATGTGAGACCAGTATTGGGAAATAGTGAGGGTGTGGTCGCTACTGATGATTCAGATGAAGAAGATGAATCATCTGAGACGGTTGAAAGTGATAGTGATATCCCTGATGAAAATCATATAATCACTACTGAGCCAGTCTCACCGTCTCAGATCATTCATCCAATGGCAAATGCTCATCGCAAAAATGAGGTTAAGAAAAATGATAAGTTTGTTGGTAAAAGTTTTGAAAAGAAAGAGGTTAAAAAGGTTGAGAAAAACGTGAGAAAACCGGTTGAAAAGAAAGTTGAAATTAAAACTGAGAAAAATGTGGTAAAACCGGTTGAGAAGAAAAATGGGTTAAATTCTGAGAAAAACAATGATGTGAGCAATGAAGTGTGTGATAAACCTGTCAAAATCTTCTATCGGATGCAAGGCTCTGATAAGATTTTATCAGATGATGAGTTTCCGATTAAATTTGTCAATTCTACAAAAATCGAAAAGATCTGGCAGGAAAGTACGATTTGGTTCCCGAAATTTGAAAGGACCAATGACATTCCTCAAGAGATTTTAGACAAAATTTATTCGGAAAAAGAAGCAAAAGTCAATATCACACAGTTTGTTTTGCCTGTGCATAAAGAAAATAGTTTTATTGAACCGACTTACTCGAAGGACCCAGCTCCTGAGAGTTTAAGGAAACAATGCATGGTCGATCGATATCCCATTGCTAGTTTTTCCAAGTCGCCGATCAAGGAAAACTACGAGGAATACCGTGCGTGTTATAAGTGCGGGGAACGGGGACATTTACTTGCCGCCTGCCCATACGTATGACACAAAAGGCACGAGGTGGAAATGAGGCAATATCATGAGTATCCGGTTTACAACTATGGCTATCAACAGAGACGGCATTTTCCCCAAAAAGAATTTTATCATAATCAAAACAATTTTTACAACAAGGGGGAAAATCGTCCGATGACGTATGATAAGCGCAACCGGATGACCACTGATAAATCTGGTAAGAAACCTCAGATGAACTCAACTGTTGATACCAAAAAGGTTGTTCCTAAACCTAATGGTAAACAATCAGTTGGACCTGTCTCTGTTAAATCAGAGAAGGTAACCAAGAAGGTTGCTTTTAAAGACGAAGTAAAGAAACCGACTGAGAACTCAAAATCTCAGATTCGGATCTTGAAACGATCTGAGCAATCTTGGTCATCTAAGGAATCTGAAGGAGCCTCTACTTCACAGAGCAAGAAGAATGAGGAAGAGAAAGTTGTTAGTAAGGAGAAAGGGGTTGATGTAACCCAAGTTGTTTGTGATTCAAAAGACTCTTTGAAACAACCTGTTCAAAGACCCAAGACCAAACAGGCTTGGGTCCCCCGAAAGAACTAATTGATCTACTTTAAATGTGCAGGGAGCTCCAGCTGGCCCTGTTAGCAGCCTATGGATTGTTGACAGTGGAGCTTCTGGTCACATGACAGGGGACCTCGCGCTACTCTTTGAAATCAAAAATATTAACGGAGGTTATGTGGCATTTGCTGGAAATAAGGGAGGCTACATTACTATGGAGGGTAGTGTAAGCAATGGGGTCGTAACATTTGAGCGGATTTCTTATGTGAAACAAATATACTATAATTTGCTCAGTGTTAGTCAGATTTGTGATAAACAATTTTCAGTGTATTTTGATGACAAATCCTGTTATATCTTGAAACCTGGGTTTGAGTTACCAGAAGAGTGGGTGATGCTGAAGGCACCGAGCGTTAACAACTTGTATATTCTCGACATGTCTAAAGCAATGACCACCCATGGCCAAGTCACGTGTTTCCTCTCCAAGGCTACAGAAAAAGAATCCATTATGTGGCATAGGAGAATGGGACACATCCATTTGAGAAAGATGAATCAGCTTGTAAAGAATGAACTTGTCACGGGAGTTAATGTCAAACACTTCCATCTGAATGACAAGTGTATCAGTTGCAAGAAGGGCAAGCAGCACAAACAATCCCATAGACCAAAGAAAGTTAATTCTGTTGAGCTGCCACTTGAACGTTTGCATATGGATTTATTCGGTCCAGTCAGACGTAAAAGTCATGCCGGAGAATTATATTGTCTTGTGGTGACTGATGATTATTCCAGATTTTCATAGGTAATGTGTTTGCATCAGAAAAGCGACACTTTTGACAACTTGAAGGTTCTGTTTACACGTCTGGAGAATTTATATGGTCTAAAGATCAAAAGAATCCGGAGTGACAATGGGACGGAGTTTAAAAATGCTCAGATGGAGGATCTTTGTGCAAACAAAGGAATTCATCATGAATATAGTGCTCCGTACACACCCCAGCAGAACGGTGTCGCAGAGAGAAAGAACAGGACTCTTATAGAGACGGCGAGAACTATGCTTGCGGATTCAAATCTTCCAGTCATGTTCTGGAACGAAGCTATTTACGCGGCATGCTATACTCTTAACCGTGTTTTGACAGTGAAGAAGTTTGGCAAGACTTCTTATGAGCTGTTGAACCGACGCAAGCCGAATCTTGAGTATCTAGAACCATTTGGTGCCCCATGTACAATGCTGAATCCTTCGGAAAAGTTTGCACCAAAGGCTGAAGAAGGTTATTTTGTTGGATATGCAACCCCATTAAAACGGGTATTCAACAAAAGAACTAGAAAAGTCGAGGAGTGGGCTAATGTCGAAGTTCAAAGATATACACAAAATGTACAAGGTGGAGGACCAGATTGGATGTTTGATTACAAAGATTTCTTTGAATCATTCAATCTAGATAGCATGGTTGAAGAAGCTGTACTTCGATTATACTACGAGGTCGAAAACGCCGTAACCTCACCGTTAGTGCGTCCTATTACGGTAAACCCCCAAGCAGCTTCTAATGATGCCACTGCTCCTGTATTGGAAGAAGAAGTGTTCCAAGAGGCTTCTACATCGCTTAATTCATTCGAATCAGAATACGAAGACGATGATGCAACAAGTGAAGCTATTCTGGACAATGCTACAGTGACACCACCAGTGAACCCATCTACTACTGATGCTTCAACATCGAATGTGGGTAATGATCTGGATTCTACAGAGAATTTGACAACTCAGACGGGAGTACAAGTACCTGATTATCCGGAATCTCGGATACATCGGATACACCCGCTTGAACAAGTTATTGGTGATCCTGGTAGCAGTTTGATGACAAGAGGACAGCTGAAGAATGCTCAAGCACCAGAAAACATTGGCAATCTTGCTTTATATGCCAAAATTCAGAAATCTGGTTTTCAGAATGACTGGTCATTTGCTTGTTATGTTTCGCAGGTCGAGCCGCGGACATACAAGGATGCTCTTTTGGATGACGCCTGGGTGGAAGCAATGTAGGAGGAGTTATTACAATTCCAGAAACTTGGTGTATGGACCCTGACTGATTTACCTCCTGGAAGAAAGAAGATAGGCACCAAATGGGTGTTTAAGTGCAAGAAAGATGATAGAGGAGTCATTGTGCGAAACAAAGCTCGTTTGGTGGTTCAAGGTTTCCATCAGGTTGAAGGAATCGACTATAATGAAATCTATGCACCGGTTGCACGCTTGGAGGCTATTCGCATGTTTCTAGCGTTTGCATCATGGAAGAAGTTTAAGGTGTATCAGATGGATGTAAAGAGCGCTTTTCTTTACGGTGTGGTCAAAGAGGAAGTTTACGTTGGTCAACCACCGGGCTTTGAACACCCAATCCACCGGGATAAGGTTTACGTTTTAAACAAAGCACTGTATGGTTTGCACCAAGCTCCGAGGCAATGGTATGAGGAGCTGAGCACGTATCTTCTCTCGAAAGGATTCAAACGCGGATTGGTTGACTGTACCCTGTTTACGAAAAGATCAGGAGATGACTTGCTTCTAGTGCAAATATATGTTGATGACATTATTTTTGGGTCTACTAACGAACTTTTGTGCAGGGAATTTGAAAAAGTTATGCAGGAGAAGTTCGAGATGAGCGCTATGGGGGAAATGCAGTTTTTCCTCGGCTTGCAGGTGGAGCAAAGACCAACGGGGATCTTTATTCACCAAACCAAATACGTATCTGAAGTCTTGAGCCGGTTCCAGATGGAAGATTCCAAGCTGATGGATACCCCGATACAACCTAATCACGGGATTGGAGTTGACCTTAAGGGGGAGCTGACAGATCCATTTACATATAGAGCAATCATCGGATCTCTGATGTACCTAACAGCGTCTAGGCCTGATATAATGTTCGCGACATGTCTTTGTGCTCGTTATCAATCGAAGGCGAAACAAAGTCATTTAGCAGCCGTGAAGCGTATCCTTAGATATCTGAAGGGTTGTCCATCGAAAGGACTATGGTACCCTCATGATGATAATTTTGATCTAATCGCTTTTAGTGATGCAGATTGAGGCGGCTGTGACAAAGACAGCAAATCCACAACGGCTGGATGTCAGTTTATGGGGAGCAAGCTTGTGACCTGGCAATGCAAGAAACAAACCGCAGTTGCACTATCCACATGTGAAGCAGAATACGTTTCAGCATCGAGCTGCTGCTTACAGGTTCTTTGGATCCAACAGCAGATGGTGGATTACGGTTTGCAATTTCTTAAAACCCCTATTTACTGTGATAATGAGGCCGCAATCGCATTAACAAAAGACTTAGTAAATCACTCAAAGGCTAAACATATCCGGATTAAATATCATTTTATCCGTGATTGTTATGCTAAAGAGTTGATCGATATGGTCAAAATCCACACTGATTATCAACGCGCAGATCTTTTTACCAAAGCTTTTGATAAATCCAGATTTGATTATCTTTTGAAAGCAAACGGTATTAAGGAAAAACAGGACTGATCACCACCTCAGTCTATCACTTTTTAGTTTAACTTTTTACTGTTTTTCAGAAAAATTTCGAAAAATCCAAAAACATTGAAAAATTTCAAAATCCATAAAAATTAGAAAATTTCTTTGCTGACTGCTATATCTTCTTCCCTTAGATTAATGCCGTCAGATTTCTGTGAACAAACGATATCTGGGCAGTCACATATTTGAAATGCTCCAGCTTATCCTTGGGAACAGTAAATTCGAAAATCTATAAAAATCAGAAAATTCTAAAATGATTTCCTGGAGTATAAAGGGAAATGATAGTACATCAGTGGGGATCTGACACATTCTAAATAATGTAATGCTATATAGGGCGTGTGTCTGAGTCTGTGCGATGTGCTGATAGGCTTCGTAGACCTATTACTGCGTGCCTGATATATACATATCAAACGATTTGTTGTGTGGATGAACTCCTCATGGGCATATGGTCTTAGTACCGTAATTTCGTTTGATAGGGTATTTGTACAAAACTCGGAGGTTTAGGGTCGTTATGTTATTAGTTGTCTGGGGATAGCCTCTCTGATCTTCTGCTGTAAGTCATTACGGACCTAGATCAGACAGGGTGTCTTTATAAAAGAGCTATATGCCAATCCTAAAGTTACCGAATTAAGGAACTTTTCATGTTATATGATAATCAAAGATTATCTATTACATCGTATTGATCATTGATGCAAATCATGATTAATATCAGTCCTCAACCTGGTATAGTGCATATGTTACTTTGCTGCATTAATTTGCTGACCTGTATACCTCTATGCATTATATCTTGTACAATTACAGATAACGAAAGCATAATCACGCTTTACAATGAGTCTTTGTGCTTTTACTTCTTGATACGGGAGTATGTCGTGTGCGTGGGAACCACAGACAATTGCGTTTATACTATAAATATCAGTATCAGTATAAAGCACTGCACAAAAGTCTGCATGTGAGTTTATGTGGATCACAATATCAGCAGTTGCCAGATCACACATTGTCTTTAATGATAATAATTTAAAAAAAAAAAAATAATCAACGGTGTGATCAGATTTCTCATAAACTGATATGATCCCTTTACCGGAATCACAAAAATATTTACAGTTTTTCATTTACATTTCTGCATTTTATTTTCTCGTCAAAAATTACAAAACTCAAAAAGATTTTAGGTGTGTTTTAGCATAAACTTTAGAAAATCCAAAAAGATTTTTCATTTTCATCTTATTTTTGATAACTGATGGTGGTTGATGACGTTTTTCTAAAACCTGGTACACCAATTGAGTTTTGTGATCTTTAAAATGTGAAAATATGATGATTGGATGCTTAAAAGTTGAGAAATAATTGAACCGGGATTCGTTTTTGAGATTTGTAAAATTTTCAAAAATTCCATTTTACATTCGCCCATTCGTTTGGTCGAATGAGGAATTTTCCAGCTCTTTCGAATGAATTGGACGGGCGAAGGAGAGAGTTCTTGAACTGATGTTCATTCGAACCCTTTTGCCTCATTCGAACCCTTTTAGTAGGGTCGAAGGAGCCAAAAGCTTCTCCTTCGCATGAACAAAACGGGCGAAGGAGACTGTCTATATAAAGACTTCCAGCTCATTCGAACCCCATATATTTTTTCTCAGAATTTCAACATAAAGTCACCTTGTTGCTCTTTTGTTTTACAATCTACCATTGTTTGCGCCTTCATCTACTGATCATTTTCCTATAATTGTTTCAGGTTATCATTTGTTTTACAAGGATTAATCGTGGTTTTTGTGTCTCGAACCTTAAGTTTCTAAAAACTGTTTTAAACTGGATAATTGTTTCAATTGTTGACTGGTTTTCATTCTATGTATGTTTTAGGGGGAGAATAACTAACAATCTAGGTTTCATTAACATCAGTATGATGTTTTTGATCAAAACCCCTTTTCGAACCCTAGTTTCAATTAGAAAACATACATATAATGAACTTTAATCGTTTTTTTTTGGTTTAATAGCTTAGTCGGCATGTTTAGGTAGTATTGCAATCAAATGATCATGCTTAGAATCTGTTAATTTCGTTATTGAAATTTTGAATTTAAACAGTCACTTTCGCCTCCAGTCGTTTGGGCGAAGGAAACAAATCCGGTCGAATGAAGTCTTTAAACTGGTCGAATGAATGAATAAGGGTCGAATGAAATTTGTTCCAAAAATGTTGTACATTCGAACCATAATATTCACATTCGTACCATGTGTTTTTCTCATTCGCACCCCCGACTGGGCGAATGAGAAACTGAATTACTAAATTTTCAATGTTTGAAATTTTAACAACTTTTAACATGTGTTTTTGATTTGTTTTACAGAATTTGAACATGTCCGAGCCAGAGAAAACTACCGAACAAGCAGGATCATCTTCACAACCTGCTAAGACGGTACCACTGAAGCAGTTGGATTTCGAGAACGCACACAACTGCTGTGCTTATTTGGGAGATGTAAAGAAGCACACTATATTCGCTGATATCATAGAATATTTGAAGAGATGCAGAGTAATTGACGCGATTGCTACACCTACCGTCATTTACCGCGATATTATGCAGGAGTTTTGGTCAAACGCGAAGCTGGATTTTTGGAATTGTGAGTCATGTTTGACAAGCAAGGTTCAAGGACAGAGAATAATTGTTTGTGAACAAGATTTACGAGAGGCGTTGAACTTGCATGATGAGAAGACGGACCCTAAAGAGTTGGGATTCATGGATCAGCGTAAGTGTTTCTTGAGGATGAAATATAATGGACCTATCACCGATGGTTCACTACATAAAGGAAAACTGTGCCCTCAGTTTAAATATTTGGCACATGTTTTGATTCATGTATTTGGATCGGCTGCGGGTGGATATGACTTGATGAGGAAAAGCATAAGCTCTATGATGGTTGCATTAATATTGAACAAACCGTTCAATGTTTCTGGCATGCTTATGGATCATTTACTTGAGCCGGTTAATGGCACGAGAACACTGAAGTTTTTGCTATATCCTCGTTTTCTACAAATGGTGTTCGACAATAAATATAAAGACTTGAAAAAGGATCCCACACATATTGTTGTTCAAGAACACATGACATTGAACACACTTGCCAGAATGAAAGCTTACAAAGGCTTATCAGCTAATGAACGTCCTCCTGTTAGGCGTTTATTTGGACACTTGGCAAGACTTGATTACGAAGATCCAGGCAAAGAAGATCCAGGAAAAGGGATAGTGAGACATGATGATAGCAATTCTGAACCTGATGATCCTTTACATCATATTGATCCTGATGCGAAGCGAAAGAGACAGATAGTGAATGTGGGTGCAAAAGGTGGTAAAATGAAGAAGAAAGAGGTGATAATGAAGGTCGTTGAACCTGAAAAAGAGAAACCGAAGTCTGCACTGAGGAGGCAGAAGAGTAAAGCTCAGAAAGGTACACATTTGGTTGATGAGGTGTCTATTGATTCTGAAGAGACACAGGAAGATGAGAGATGGAATTCTGATGCTGAAACCGTTGAGACCACCTTGCCCAAGGCCACTGAGGCTGGTGCGTCTGCTGATGTTGAAGTTCAAGGAGATAAGAGTCCAATTCAGGACGAGGTAATTGAAGTTATTCTGAATATGGATGATATTGAAGCTGGTTCTCCTGTTCAAGCAAAGAAAAAGAAGAAACAGGAGAAGCCAAGTTTGAAGAGAAAGAAAGAGCTAGAAATGTTAATGGCTGGCAAGAATTTACCACCAGCTACTAGTTCAAAGTCACCGGTTGCTGAGCAGGTACAGAAGAAACAGAAAACCACAATAACTTCAAGCACACCTCAAACAGAAGATATTCCAATGGACAAAGTGAATGAAGCATTGGATAATGTGCTGAAGAAAATCAGGAAAGGCAAACTGCCAGAAGTTGTTGAACAACCTGCTAAGAAAAAGGTTTCTGTTGATAGTGATGTTATGGATGCTGTTAATCAAAGACTGACTGAAATGATGAAAATCATTAACAAACAGCAGAGTGAGATTGAACAATTAAAATCGAATGACAAGAAGATGTTAGAGGTTGTGGTCACATCAGCGGATGATGGTGCATTGATGAAGAAAACCATCAAGAGGTTGAAGAGGGAAAACAGAAAGTTGCTAAAGCATGAGCAACGAAATACTAGAAGGATAATGGCTTTGAAGGAGGAGAACAAAGAACTGAAGAAGAATAACAAGAAAATGGATAATCTGATTCATGACTTGTACAATCGAGCTCCTCAACTTCAAGCCGGTGAGGAAGACAAAGAGTTAGATGAAGAACAGGTTGATTATGAACCATCAGATGAGGATGAAGATGATGAGTTAGATGAGGATGCTGGTAACGATACTAAGAAAAAGAAGAAAGACGATAATGATGGTGATGATGGTTCGAGTGATGGTTCAGGTGAAAGCGGCTCTGCTTCTGATGATAGTGATGATGATGATGATGACGCTGAACAGTTTTTAATGAAAAGCGTGAAACAGGTAAGGGTGGAGAATCGAGTTCTAAAACTCCTGGTGAGAATGTTGATGATGAAGATATTTACTGGAACGAAAGATTAAAGTCATTGTCTGAAGAAGATAAGAATAAGTATCGTCAGATGTTAACCGATCGAGTCTGGACGATAGACATGACTAGCAGGTTTCCTGAAATTTTTGAATCTAATAATAAACTCTTCGAGTTGGAATATGATGACCCTGATCTTGAGGATGGGGAAGTGTCTGCAGCTATTTCGAAAGAAATTCTGGAAGGTTTAGCAAAGCAAGTGGGTAAGACGTTAGAAGAATTACTTGCTGATAATTTTATTCCTAAGATTCCTGAGAAAGAAGCTGGAAATCACTCGGATGATCGTGATGTTCCTGCATTCGAGGAAGTCGAGATGGAAGATATTACGAGCGATGAATATCCACAATATTTCAGAACAAATCAAGAATGTGGATTTTCTTTCTTAGATAAATTGCTAAACCATGCTGAGAAAATAGCCAAAGAGAAGTAAGGTATTTGAAGAACACATCTTTAAAGGGCATGAAAAGCCTCGGTTCGAACAAACAGACAGTTTGAAGGAGTTGTTGAGGAAACTAAAGGAGAAGGAGAATAACCGCCCTAAAGCTGATATTCAGGGAAGCTTCTACAAACTTCATAGCAGTATGTTCAAAGGCCGTGCCTTGGCCTGGAAGTTTGTCAAAGAGCTTAGGTGTTTTGCGGTGAAATGGGAGAAAGGTATTCTATACTTTGAGAAGTTTCATCACTTAAAAACTCTTCCTTACTGGGCAATCAGGGATATTTGTCGTCACCGTCTAACGGGAGCGCCAAATAGCCAGATTGATTATTTTGCTGAGAAGATGACCCGTGAGAGTCGAACCGAGTGGAATCTGTTTAGACCCCAGTATCCAAAGAGGATTGAACACAAGAAGGAAATTAACGAGATAACTGGGTTGCCCAAGGTTACTTTGAAGTATAAACCACCGCGGGTGCTGAAGAAAATTCCGTTGTTGCCTATTCCTCAGCATTTTGCTAAAGACTTTATATGGTGGTACTATGATTGGAAGACAGCAGAGGCCGTGATTGTGTTAAAAGACGGTGAGAAGGATTATAAGAAAGTGCTTATTTTTGATCCTATGTGGCTAATCAATTGCTCACATGAGGATATCATCATGCTATTCTATAATCCGATCTACTCAGATGCAAAAGATGCTGAGCAAGCAGGAAAGTACTAACGTGTGGTATTTCTGTGCTTTGCATATGACATCAACGCTGGATGTGATTATGAACAGAAGTTGGGTAAAACTGTTGAGAAGCAGAATGTGCCTGTGAAGAAAACAAAGAAGAAGACATTTCAGGAACCGGAACTGACTAGAGAACAAAAGATTATACGACACATCAGAATAATGAACAAACACATGGATGAACAGAGAAGACAACAATCCAAGCAATAGTCGAGGGGGAGTTTGTAGGTGCATATGTGCGACTAATGCTTTGGATTGGATAACTCATTTGTTTTGTTTACTGTCGTTGGTGCGAAGGAACAATTTTGATGGTGCGAAAGAGAGATTTCAAGGGTGCGAAGGAAGCTTTTTGGGGCGAATGAAGATTGTTTATTATGGAGTTTGGTTCGACCACTCAAAGTGGGCGAACCTGCACATTCGCACGAACAAAGTGGGCGAATGTGCAGTCTATAAATAGGCAAACTCAGTTTTTGCAGCTAACTTTGAGTCATTTATTTCCCGCCACTTTCTGAATTCTCTCTGTAACTTTTTATAAACTTGTTTTGCGTCGAGTCCTTGAATGTAATTGTTTTTCTACGTGTATTCAAGTTTGATTATTAATGAAAACGTTTGAAAATGATGATTTGTGTGTGTTTATCTGATTAGTTATCATTTTGTGCTGGTTTTGGGGATTCCGCACCCAAAACTAAATTGTTTGATTGTCTTTGTAGCTTACCGATCCTTTCACGCTCATACAATTATCGTCGTTTTATCGAGGGATTTTCGAAGATCGCTCAACCCCTCACCTCGCTTACCCAGAAGGACAGGAAGTTCGACTGGGGTGATTCGCAAGAGTCAGCCTTCCAGATGTTAAAGGCTAAACTCTGTTCTGCTCCTATCTTGTCCTTGCCTGAGGGCACGGACGATTTTGTGGTTTATTGTGACGCTTCTATCCGGGGTCTCAGTTGTGTACTGATGCAGCGCGAGAAGGTCATCGCCTATGCTTCTCGTCAGCTCAAAGTTCATGAGAAAAACTACCCCACCCATGATCTGGAATTGGGTGCTGTAGTCTTTGCTTTAAAGATTTGGAGGCATTACTTGTACGGTACCAAGTGCACTATTTACACCGATCACAAGAGCCTCCAGCATATCTTTGATCAGAAGGTGTTGAATATAAGACAGCGTCGCTGGGTCGAGCTTCTTAATGATTACGAGTGCGCTATTAAATACCATCCTGGCAAGGCGAATGTGGTCGCAGACGCCTTGAGCAGAAAGGAAACGGCTAAACCTCGTCGTGTTCGAGCTCTTCAGCTCACCATCCATTCCGGCTTACCTGATCGAATCCGTTCAGCGCAGCAAGAAGCTTTGAAGGAGGAAAACCTTAAAGCTGAAACCATGCATGGTGCTGATAGCCACCTTGAGCTCAGGTCCGATGGGTTACACTATTTCGCTGAACGTATTTGGGTTCCTTTATTTGGGGGCTTGCGGGAGCTCGTTCTTGATGAAGCTCACAAGTCCCGGTACTCTATTCACCCTGGCTCCGATAAGATGTATCAAGACCTAAGGATACTTTATTGGTGGCCGAACATGAAGGCGGACGTGGCTACGTACGTAAGCAAGTGCTTGACCTGTGCCAAGGTCAAAGTCGAGTATCAAAAGCCATCCGGCCTTCTGCAACAGCCTGAAATTCCCGAGTGGAAGTGGGAGCGGATTACGATGGACTTTGTTACCAAACTCCCGAAATCGCCCAGTGGTTGTGACATGATCTGGGTGATTGTTGATAGGTTGACAAAGTCTGCACACTTCCTCGCTATCAAAGAAACCGATGGCCTCGAGCGTTTGGCACGGTTATACCTCAAGGAAGTGGTCTCTCGGCACGGGGTGCCTGTCTCTATTATTTCTGATCGTGATCCTCGGTTCGCCTCTAACTTCTGGAAGTCCTTGCACAAGGCTTTGGGTACTCAGTTAGACATGAGCACAGCGTATCATCCGCAAACTGACGGTCAAAGTGAGCGGACAATCCAATCGCTAGAAGACATGCTTCGGGCATGTGTGATCGATTTTGGCAAAGGGTGGGAGAGTCATCTACCGTTGGTGGAATTCTCCTACAACAACAGCTACCATTCTAGCATCAAGGCAGCTCCGTTCGAGGCTCTTTACGGGCGGAAATGCCGGTCTCCCCTTTGTTGGGCCGAGGTGGGTGAGAGTCAACTCACCGGCCCGGAACTTGTGTACGAGACTTCCGAGAAGATCGTACAAATCCGCAACCGCATGGCAGCAGCTCGGGATCGTCAAAAGAGCTATGCCGATCGTCGTCGCAAGCCTTTGGAGTTTGAGGTTGGCGACAGGGTTTTGTTGAAGGTATCTCCGTGGAAGGGCGTTATACGTTTTGGGAAGCGGGGCAAATTGAATCCTCGGTATGTGGGACCGTTCGCGATTCTGGAACGGATTGGACCGGTAGCATACAGGCTTGATCTGCCAGCTGAACTCAGTAATGTTCATAATGTCTTCCATGTCTCTAATCTGAAGAAGTGTTTGGCGGATGAATCTTTGGTTGTTCCTCTCGAAGAGATCAAGGTGGATGATCGCCTGCGTATTGTGGAGGAACCGGTTGAAATTCTCGACTATAAAATCCGTAGCCTTCGCCGGAGTAAAATCCGCATTGTTAAAGTCCGTTGGAACTCAAATCGTGGACCGGAGTTCACATGGGAAAGGGAAGATCAAATGAAGGCTAAGTATCCCCATTTATTTCCTAAACGCGCGTTTGAATCAAGGCATGTCTCTGCTGAAGCTGAATGAATCTCGGGTCGAGATTCCTTTCAACAGGGGGATGATGTGGCAACCGGAAAATTTTTCTCCTCTTTCGCCTCTTCCTTTTTGGCCTTGGGCATTTTTCGGGACGAAAATTCTTTCAACAGGGGGATGATGTGACACCCGGCAAACTCAGGTTAGTAACGTTGACTAAACTAGTAAGTCTACCTTAGCGAGTCATGCATATTACTTACTTAACGGAGTTAGTCGAGTCGGTATGATGATTCTGGGAATCATCGGGAGTCGTTACGATGATCCGCGGGGTCATCGGGAGTCGGTCCATAACCATGTGTACAAGGATTGGTGATTCGTGGAATCGCCGGGTTTAATGCACACACGAGTCTCGAGTCCCGGGAATTGGTGAACGGATGTAAACGTGTTAGTTATCATGCATTATATGTTTGGAATCATTATGTGACTTATCGGTATGTGAATACGTGTTTATATGTGTTAAAATAGTGTTTAACGCGCCGAAAACCTAGCTTGGAGGATTTCAGGCGATTAGGATCTGGAAAAGGGCCTAATCGCCTATATATAGGCGAGTAGGAAGGTGATAGCAGGCGATTGGGACCTAATCGCCTGATGTATCATGCGATTAGGCCCCCAATCGCATGACATGAGTCCGGGTCAAAACACCTATAAATAGAACCCTTAAGTCCCCAAACACCTCTAGAACAACCCTAGCTGATCCCAAGCCACCCACACACCTTGAAACACCTCTGGAACTCATTTTGCTACAAAAATCACCATCTCCAAGCTTACACACCTTTCTTTAACAAAATCCAAGGTGTGTTCTTCATCCCTAACCTTTGTAAAGTTGTTATTTTGGTTCCCCAAAGGTCCAGACCTTGTTTTACTAAGTTTGTGTCTTTAAAAACCTTTCAAAAGAGTTCTAAACCAAGTCTACACCTTAATGCTTGTTATATGTGAAGTTTACATGCATATGTTGGTCTTCTTGGTGATTATAACATGATTGTTTCCATGATATGATTGTACTTCTGTTATGTAGAGATTATTAGGAAGGTTATCTTAGAGTTTGAGCCATTGTTGTTGTGTTTTGATGAAAATGTGTATTTTGACCCATTTGAGTGTTCTTGAAGATTTAGGATGATTATGGTATGATTGTTGATGCAATGTTGTTAGAATTCATACTAGGAAGATGTTAGATCAGAGGTTTGATGATTTGCAAGTTTGTAGAGATTGAAATCTGATTGTTTCCATTTAAGGAAAGATAAGGTTGGTTGGTGAAATCTAGTACTTTGCCATTTTAGGAAATAATTGCTTAGAACATGTTAGATCAGTGATATGTTGGGGGTTTTTGCTTGGAATGGGTTGGTAAATGATTTAGGTTTGATATTGGGTGTTGTTGCATGTTTCGGATCTGATTTGGAGGGTTAAACGTGCGAAAATCCGTTACACAGCAGCAGCAGGCGATTAGGAATCCTAATCGCCTGATGCTGAAGGCGATTAGGCATGCATGAAGGCGATTAGGACCCTAATCGCCTGATATATCAGGCGATTGGGCCCCTAATCGCCAATAGACTGAAGCTACTCGCGTATTGACTTTCCTAATCGCGTGTACTGCTGTCGTAAACGCGTTTTGACATCCCGGAACATGATTTGACACCTAGGAACATGATAGGAACCCCGGGATGCACCCAATGACTTAGTAAGACGCGTTCGGACCTGATTATGCGTTAATCGGACATTATGCTAGACTAGGTGAACTATTGCGCGTATTAAGTGTTTAATTGCACATGTTGCATGATGTCTTGTATTTACCTAACACGTGGGACGTCGGGTCACCAATGGGACGTCGGGTCTTGTCTGGCACGGTCGGTTTAACAGTTAAAGATGTTTTCAAACGTTATGGTCACGGTCTGGACATTCGGGGACTGGTTAACCTGCGGGTTGTTAGTCCGGATACTTATACACATCTTATGATAGGTCGCCGCTATTTGGGGCTATCATAACATAATTACTTAACTGTTTTCAAGTAACGCAATTCGAGGTGAGTTTCACAGCCCCACTTTTACTGTCTTACTTTCGGGGGAGAAACATGCTTTGTACAAACTATTTAAAGGTCATGTTATACTATGGGCACTTTATGTTACTATACGGCTTTTATGGAAAGTCCCAGGGGGAAACCATGAATGTGCTGGAACGCACAACGGGGGAAATGTGGATAGATCTATTGGGCCTCACAAGCCCCACTCGACGGCGGGGCCGGGCGGGTGCATATTGTCTCTACCTATCGGGTTACCGAGGCATCGGTGGCCCAGTCATCTGGGCTGGTATCATCTTTTGGTTCATGTTTAGTAATGGGTTCCCAACCGTAGTAGTAAAGACACTTAACGTCTAGCTAACGTTCTTATGACATAGTATTAACGGAAATGATCTTTGTGAACTTGTGACAACACTTTATAAAAGAAAACCTGTGAACTCACCAGCATTATATGTTGACATCTTTTTGGCATGTTTTCTCAGGTCGCTAAGGCAGCAGTCAATGGGCTAGGCGCACGAAGTCATGCACAGCGTCTAATATTTTTGAAGCATATTAAAACAATGTTTTGTAAACAATGATATGTCTTTTGGTTGTAAACAAGAATGCTTCCGCTGCTGGTTTACAGCTCAAAGCATGATATTTTGGTTTTAAATATAATTATGAATGCATGTTTGTTGTATGTTTATTGTGATCGTTGACTGAGATCCTGGTGTGTCACGCGCCTCGCGATAAAACCCCGCACGTGGAATTTGAGGGTGTGACAGAGTGGGTCAGTTGAGGTGGGACTGGTGGAATAGTGTTTGGGCCGGTGTGTGGTTGTGGGCCTGGTGGGTGATAAGTGAAGGTGGAAGTAGAGCCGTTACCATGTGGGCTTATGGGGTTGGTTTGGGCCGAAAGTTGTAGGATGGGAGGGTGTGTTCTATTGATGATGGTGATGATCAGAAGAGGAGATAGGACTGTGTGCGACATGGTCCCACACGGAAGGGTGAATAGTGGGATTAAGAAATTCATAAGATGGAGGTTTTGTAGGTGATTGAATGGTGTGTGGGAAAATAGACTCTTCGAATTGAACATGGCAAGAGATAATTATTTGGTGTGTGGACAAGTGAAGACATTTGTAGCCTCGGTGATTTGGTGGAGAGATGGGATAACAAAGGCAACCAAAGACACGCAGGTGCTCGTACTCAGGGGTGCAATTATATAAGAGGGAGGTGGGGAACGAAAATTATGTGTTTTTCTAGGTAGTATGTTGAGAAGGTAAGTTACTGTTTCAAGTGCGTGGTGCCAAAAGGGGGGGAGAAGCTTGGGCTAAGAGTGTTCCCCATTTTATTAATGGTACGTATTTTGCGTTCGGCTTTCCCGCTTGGAGATGATGTGTAGGGACAACAAAAACGGAATTGCATGCCATTATGATTACAAAAATTGAAAACTTGTTGATTTGCATACTCTTTATCATTATCACTCTGAAATTGTTTAATTTTTTATTCAAATTGAGTGTGAATTAAGTTGTGAAACTGAGTAAAATTACGGAATACCTGAGAGTTGTTTGAGACGGGGAAGGTCCACAAAAAATTAGTGAAGTCATCCAAAAACAGAATGCAATAACGATGTCCACCGGTGCTAAGTATGGGTGAGGTCCAAAGGTCGCCATGGACTATATCAAATGGTAAACGAGTACAATTTTGAGAATCATAAAAAGGCAAACAAACACTTTTACCATATTGCTTACGTAAATAGGTTCTTGTTCTAGAAGACTTTTGACCATATTGTACTTAGTGATATAAAATGCATCCATAATAATGAAAAGTGGCATATGACAAGTTGTATAAGCTTTACTTTTCATTAAAGTTAATGAAAATAATATCTAAAAACTAAAGCAAAGTTGTATAAGCAAACGAAGACGGTGAAACTAGGGGTGAGCAAATGTCAGTTCGGTTCGGTTTTTACATATAACCGAAACCGATAACCGAAGTTCGGTTTTAGGAAAATCCATAACCGAAACCGTTCGATTACGTCGGTTCGGTTATTCGGTTAATATTTCGGTTATCGGTTCGGTTTCGGTTTCGGTTATGTTCGGTTAATAACCAAACATAAAACTTTTGCAAAATTATAGACTTAAAATAGTTAGTAAAGTGTTTTGAACATTTTTCAAGAATACAAATATATAAAAATGCAAGAAAAATACATGAAATACCCATGAAATAAATAAAATATTCTTCAAATATATGGATATACATGAAAAATACATGAGTTACATAAAAAATATATTTCAAATACATAGATATACATGAAAGATGCCAAAAATAGATGAAAATATATTCCAAATATATGGATATATGTATGAAACATAATTAAGTATATAACTATCGGTTCGGTTTTGGTTATTTCGGTTACGGAAGAGGGGAAAACGGTAACCGTAACCGAATGGTTCGGTTTTGGCCATATGTTAACCGTAACCGATCGGTTAATTCGGTTTCGGTTATTTTCGGTTCGGTTATCCGTTCGGTTTCGGGTTTTTTCGGTTATCGGTTTTCATATGCTCACCCCTAGGTGAAACTCACATAGGACTTGATAGGTAGTTAATTTTTTCTTGTTTATGAGGTGGTGTATGCAACTAACAGATCTGCAAACTTGTCATAGCATCTTATTGATGCTCTAATATAAGTGACCAGCAGAATTAAAAGCAAAGCATATATGACTAAAACAACATATATGATGTATGCATACATACATACTCGTTGCAGTAGGTTACGTAAGGACGGACCGTTTCAATCAAAAACAGCAAACGTAAACCCTAAAACTTCTGTTGGCAGCGGAAGTTTAACAATCGAATTCAAACACAAGAATCTATAGACAAATGTATTATTTCATTGATATTTGATAAATTGTATAAAGAGATTGTTCTTCGGTTTTCGGTGGTTTGTAGAACAAACTTGATACCCGAAAATGATACCATACAATACATATATATACATGAATTTGAAATAACCGCTAACTACTATAACCGCTGGATTGCTTGTTGACCGACGAGTTTCTTATTGACCGACACACCCTATTATAACTTAATAATATATCTAGCTTAAATACATTTATATACGTCTAATACCCTCCCTTAAGCTAGATCGGGAGAACTTGTAGATTGTCTCTTAAATTGTAGGAATTCTTCATTTTGATTTCTTCAGATAATCTTGAGTATGATGATATTTGATTCGTACATGCAGCGTGAATTCATCTTCATTATTTACTTTGATATATCCATCATGAATCGTACGTCCTGGTTCTCGATAGCAGTAAAGCTTTTGTTGTTTTCTTATTCTCTGTTCCATTCTAAGTCTTCTGGATTTCTTGAAATTTCCGTACACAAGATATTTACATTTGCTTTCTTCTATCGCTAGTGATTTTCCTCCTCTCGCTAAAATCGTTCCTCCTTTGTCGCTAGATATAGTCACTAAATTCAATCTTCTCTTCCTTTTCTCTTGATTCAACGCTTCCTTCTTCAAAACAGGGACACTCAATTCATTTCTTTCCAGCGAGGTTCCGTTCTCAATTTCTTGTTGTCTATTCCTCAATTTTGTCTTCCATTGTATCATGTTGTTTACTTTCCATTGTGTCCCATTATTTTCCATTTCTTCGCACTTATTCTCATAACCAATATTGTATCCTATATCTTGTCTCTTGTGTTGATGTTGGTTATCCATCGATTTCTATATGAACTCTTTATCCTTGACATGTCTTCCTTCGTCACTGTTGTTATCTTGAGTCTCCATTTTATCACCACGGATGAATCTTTCTTTTTCTTTTAATTTCCATAGACATGACACTTCTTCCTTTCTTTCTTCTTTTGCTTCCTCTTTCGATGTTATTACTTCATCTTTTTCTTCGCTGAATCGTTCGAGTTCATATTCCAGTAACGCAATTTCATGTTCTAACTCCATTATTGCAATTTCCTGTCTCAATTTTGCAATCGCGCGTATCTGGACCGTTGTTTATGCCCCGCCTCCTTTCATGTCCGCCTTTCATTTTTTTCCTTCTCACGTCTATCTTTGTTCGATATTTCCTTTTCTTATAAAATTCTTATATAAACAGAAACTTTTTAACGAAAATATACAAATATAGAATTGCTTTTTTAGACTAGACGGAGTGGGCGGGAAGACTAGGGCGTGGGGAGCTTTATGGGCGGGAACACCGCCACTAAGTGGCGTGGTCCCTTTAGGCGGGGAAGAATCCACCGGCGTGGGGGAGGAGGAAGCCACATGGAGATATCTGGTTGGCCGATTTTTTTTCTTTTTCTTTTTTTAACTTTATCCCAGTATAATATTATTCTCTTCTCCCCCTTTCCGCCCCTTCCACTCCCCACAATTTTCACCTTTCACACGTAGGCCCACACATGCCACATGGCGCTTCATCCCCCTCTTTCCCCCCCTCCACTCCTTATATTCTTAAAAAAAATTGTTTTGACTTTTCAACCGTATGATATCCTCAGACTTCCTCCAACCCGCCCTTTTAACAGCGTCCGAAATCCACATCAGCCACGCCAGAATCCATCCCTGCGTTGGAGGACATTGTCTGATCCACGCCTGAGAACAAAAGCCCGTAATCTTGGACGTGCTTTTCCTCGGTTATTGAGCCAAGTTTCAGAAAAAAATAATAATAAATACATTATATGGGGATCTTAGCATGAGAGAAGGGCTACTGACTGTGGATAATGGGGAAATTTTTGGCTGACTTTGAAGACCTAACAAGTGGTGGCCGGCGGCAGGGATTCAATGAAGAAGATAACCTTCATAATATTATATATGAAGATGGCATTTTTTGGTTTTGTTTTGTTTATTTATTTATAGACAGGCCAACTTATTTTGAAAGTAGGAATAAGGCCCAATGTTATAGGTAAAAAAGAGTCAAAACTTCAAACCCTTTTTATACTTTTTAGTTTATGTGGTTATATTAATTAATTATATAGTTATATTAAATATATTTTAATAGTTTAAGCATTAAAACAAAATTAAAAATGGGTGATGATGTGGAAAATGTAAGGATATGTAAGGATGTTTGTAGGGTAGGAGGTAAAATTAGATGTTTTTAAGGATTTTAAGGATTTGTAAGGATTTTTAAGGATTTGTAAGGATATGATGTGGCGGCTGACTAGGTAGCTAAGGGCGCCTAAGGGCACCCTTTGCATTAAAGATAGTCTCACACGAACTTTTCAACAATGATATCCCCACAAAAATATTTTAATATCCAAAAATGGCGCCTTTCTTTTCTTCTACTGTGGTATGGATATTCAAGAAATTGAAACTACAATCTTGATTTCCTTAAATTCCAAATAGAGGATTTGAAACGATTATTTATGTCGTTTCTTGTAAACCGGTTATTTCGTATGCCAATCCGGAAAAAAAACGAAATATATATATATACTCTGTTTCTTTCAAATAATAAAGTATGTAAATAAGGAATTCAATAGATTTTACAGAAGTTTTACGATTCGATTTGTGGATCTCTGATGTTTGTTGTAAATAAAACTTTCTCCGCTTCTGATTCAATTTCTGTCACAGTTCTTGTTGCTTTCGATTTTGTTTCTTTGAGTCTCTGTTTTGGTTTGTTCCGGTAAATCAACGCAATTGATTCGTTCGATTGAGATTCTTCAGTTTAGTATTGTAATTCCTTCTTTTGTGTTGTTGCGTCAATTTCTCTCTTTTCTGATATTGATTCTTATGCCTGAATTGGATTTCTTGAACGGTTTCTTCGTACTCTAATTTCCGTTTCTTTCTGCAGTCACTACAATCAATTGTTCCTTGTTGTGAATCTTCGATATGGCTCTGATACCAGTTTTGTTGGCAGCGGAAGTTTAACAATCGAATTCAAACACAAGAATCTATAGACAAATGCATGATTTCATTGATATTTGATAAATTGTATAAAGAGATTGTTCTTTGGTTTCTCTGTGGTTTGTAGAACACACTTGATAACTGAAAATGATACCATATACAATACATATATATACATGAATTTGAAATAACCGCTAACTACTATAACCGTCGGATTGCTTGTTGGCCGACGAGTTTCTTATTGACCGACACACCCTATTATAACTTAATAATATATCTAGCTTAAATATATTTATATACGTCTAATAACGAAACTGATAAAGATTGATAATATTATTGATAAATTGTATAAAGAGATTGTTCTTCGGTTTCTCTGTGGTTTGTAGAACAAACTTGATAATTGAAAATGATACCATACAATACATATATATACATGAATTTGAAATAACCGCTAACTACTATAACCGTCGGATTGCTTGTTGACCGACGAGTTTCTTATTGACCGACACACCCTATTATAACTTAATAATATATCCACTAATTCCAATCTAACGAATCTAAACTGAAGTTGTGGAATTGAAAGTAAAGTAGAAATAAACATTTATACTACTAATTATTATTATTATTATTATTATTATTATTATTATTATTATTATTATTATTATTGTGTGGTAAGGTGTTTGTAAATTTGACGTGCTTAGAGATTCTGCAAGCAGGATACTTACAGGTGATTTTTTTAAACCACAGCCACACATCTAACTAAGTTCTAGCTTATATGTGCGTTGTTAGTTGATGTTCCAAGAGACATGAACATAACAAGTACTAATTCAAGTATGATTCGTTGGTTATGTACCTTTAATCATAAATTGTTTATGGCAATCGGGATGTATATTTGTGGTTCAGTTTAAGTGCTCTGTGATCTTTCTTTATAAAGATGAGCAGTTTTCAATGGCTTTTGACTACGTTTTTTTTATCATACCAATTTTCTTTTTGCAAGCTATCCTAATGGTGTTTGAAAGACTGGTACTTCCCTCATCTGAGTAAAATTTAAACTACGTAAGTGGTTCAAAAAGAATTTAGAAATAGAAAAACAGGTGAAATAAGCTGAACATTAGTCAATGGACATGCAGATTTCAGTACTTGAATCACCACCATGTCATCTTATTGAAACATGTACACATTTTAGAATATGCAAATCTCAGAGGAATCTTTTTATTTTTCTTATGAGTTGCGCAGTGGTTTTAGTGATGCAAAAGAATTATTAACAAATGTTTAAAATGTTGGATTCCAGTTATTTTTTTACTAGCACATATCACTTACCGGCTATTACTAGATATTTCTACAATTTCTGAACAAATGGCGCTTTATGCTTCGATATGAGTTGAACTTGATTACTTATTAAGTTATTTCAGCCGAAATTATTGTTGGGAATCATGGTATCATATACACAGCGGAAGCGGTTAATATTTATTAATAAAATTGATTATATACAATATATAATGTTGGCCGATTTATATATATAAATATGTAATTAATTTTATTAATCCGATTAATAAAATATTCCCAATCGGGATCTCAGTTAAACGCGTATAAACAAATAAATAATATAAACAACCATAGGGGGTTTAGTAATCACCCTTTGACGACTACACCGGAATTGTAACACGCGGGTTACAACGAATCCTCGCTAGTAGGAAGTTCACAACCGAGCACGAACCAACCGGGAAGCAACACTTGCAAGAAGAACGGTAGGCGGCAGAGTGATGGTTTGACCGAAACCAAGAAGCAGGGCGGCGGCCCTCTTTTCCTTGGGTGGCGGCCGCAGGTTTTTTGAAGAGGAGGCAAGGGGTAAGTTGTTTTGATAAAAGTATGATTAGGGTTTACTCCTTAACCATCCTTTTATAAAACAACAACTTACATTAAGCCCCCTTGTTGAATATCATACTATTCTTTTAATATTAATCTTATTAATATTAAGTCCCTCAAGTCCAAAATATTATTATTTCACAAATAATAATCCATCTACTTATGAACTTATTATCTGATTCGTGTACCAACGTGTAACTCTTCGGATCGTACTGGGTCGGGTTACATTGACCTCGACTTTTAATTACATCGGACATATGTATATCCAACAATTATGACGTCCTTGAACATTCCGAAGGGAGTAAGGCATGTACTTTTCAGAACATCAAACAATGATAGGAACTTCCTGAGTATATGCCTTGCAGTCTGATTTGACCTTGGTTCCTTTGCAAGAGCAATGGCACCAGTGTTGTCACATAGTATCTTGATTGGTTTCTTTATGCTAGGCATAACATCGAGATCAGTAATGAACTTCTTCATCCAGGCAGCCTCCTTTGCAGCATCCGATGCAGCATTGTATTCTGATTCACAGGTGGATTGAGCAACCACACTTTGCTTAGAGTTTTTCCAAGTAATTGCCCCACCATTCAGAATGAAAACATATCCCGTTTGTGATCTTGAGTCATCACGATCAGTCTAGAAGCTTGCATCAGTATAACACTTAACTAACAGCTCCTCATCCAGTCATCAATATATTAAGAACATGTCCTTAGTCCTTCTCAAGTACTTAAGAATGTTCTTCACTGCAGCCCAGTGACTCTCTCCTGGATTCTGTTGATATCTACTCGTCATGCTAAGAGCATACGAGACATCAGGTCTAGTACATAACATGGCATACATGATAGAACCAATCGCAGAAGCATATGGAACACCTAACATTTTCTTCTTTTCCTCTTCAGTGTTTGCACACTGGTTGTTATTAAGAATGGTTCCATGTGCCATGGGCAAGAGCCCCCTTTTTGAGTCTTGCATTGAGAAGCGTCGTAAGACCTTATCAATATATGTACTTTGACTCAAACCCAATAACCGCTTTGATCTATCTCTATAAATCTTTATTCCCAGAATATAAGCGGCTTCACCAAGATCTTTCATTGCGAAACATTTACCCAACCAGGTCTTAACATCTTTAAGCATAAGGATATTGTTTCCAATGATTAGTATGTCATCTACATACAGTATAAGAAAAGTGATATAGCTCCCACTAGATTTCTTGTAAACACACGGTTCATCTTCGTTCTTGATAAATCCAAACTCTTTGATTTTCTGATCAAAACGGAGATTCCAGCTGCGAGATGCTTGCTTTAATCCATAGATGGATTTATTCAGCTTGCACACCTTATTAGGATTCTTTGGATCGACAAAACCTTCAAGTTGATCCATATAGACATCTTCCGGTAAGTGTCCATTAAGGAACGCGGTTTTGACATCCATTTGCCATATCTCATAGTCACAATATGTAGCAATGGCAAGTAGAATTCTAATAGACTTAAGCATGGCTACTGGCGAGAATGTTTCCTCATAATCAATTCCTTGAGTCTGAGTAAAACCTTTTGCTACAAGCCTTGCTTTGTAGGTTTGCACATTTCCATCCATGTCAGTCTTCTTCTTAAAGATCCATTTGTTTCCCACAGTCCGACATTCGGCAGGATGATCAACCAAATCCCATACTTGGTTATCATACATGGATTGCATCTCTGCATTCATGGCTTCTTGCCATTTCTTGGATTCTGAATCCAAGATTGCAGCTTTGTAAGTAGTAGGCTCAGCTTCATCAATCATGAAGATATCGTCATACCTTACAGGTGCACGACGATCCCTAATACTTTTCCGAACATTTGGTGTTTCTGTTGTTTCTTGAGTCCTCTCGGGCTCAACTTCAACAACTGGATCATTTATTTTTGTTTCTATCTGAACAACTGGTTCAGTCACTTGTGATTCTCGAATTTCTTCAAGATCCACATGGTTATCTCCAATCCCTCATGCCAGAAGCTCTTCCTCTAAGAAAGTGCCTCTGCGTTTAGTGAAAATGCTATTTTCAGTGCGGTGGTAGAATAGGTAACCGATCTTCTTACAGTATCCAACGAAAACCACTTTTTTGCCTCTGGGATCTAGTTTATCCGAAGATTCTAGAGTGACATAAGCATTACATCCCCAGACTTTAAGGTAGGATACATGAGGTTTCTTTCCATGCCATATCTCATAAGGCGTTTTATCAACCTTTTTCGTTGGAGCTATATTCACAAGTCTTGCGGCAGTTTCCAAAGCATAACTCCGAAAGAATTTTGGAAGGTTTGTTCGACACATCATTGATCGAATCATATCTAATAGAGTTCGATTTCTCCGCTCAGACACACCACTATGTTGCGGTGTTCCAGGTGGAGTGATTTGTGAAACTATTACACAATCCTTTAGATGGTCGATGAATTCCTGACTAAGATATTCCCCGCCTCGATCTGATCGAAGCATTTTAATAGTTCTATTTAGCTGATTTTCTACTTCGTTTTGGTACTCCTTGAACTTTTCAAGAGTTTCATTTTTATGCTTCATAAGATAAACATAACCATATCTACTGAAATCATCAGTAAATGTAACAAAGTATCTTTCTCCATGTCTTGACATTGTTCTGAATGGACCACATACATCTGTATGTACAAGTCCTAACAGATCATTAGGTCTTTCTCCAATATTTGAAAAAGGTGCTTTTGTTAACTTTCCACTTAAGCATGATTCGCATTTTCCAAACGACTCCGAACCCTTGAAATCCAGGATTCCTGCGGTTTTGAGTTGTTTAACACGATTCTCACTTATGTGACCAAGTCTACAATGCCACATATATGTATCATTAAAGTCCAACTTATTACGTTTACGGGAGATATTGCATAATATGTTATCGTTTTGGATTTCTATCTCATAGATCCCATTGTTGGGTTTTGCATCAAAGTAAAATACATCGTTAAAATAAGCAAAAATAAATTCACCATTAAAACGATAATCAAAACCTTGTCTACGCAAAGCATGAAATGAAACAATATTTCTAGTCACACTAGGAATGTAATAAACATTGTTCAAAACTAGTTCTAAACCAAAAGGAAGTAAAAGAACATATTCTCTTATTGCCTTCACTGCAACTCTTTGTCCATTGCCAACATGGACCTCCAAGTCACCTTGTTTCAGCTTTCTAATCTTTCTTAGTCCCTGCAAAACATTACAAATGTGGAAACCACATCATGTGTCAAACACCCATGTTTTGCTAGAAAAAACAAAGATTTCAATAACATATATACCTGAGGACTCTCCTCCAGAAGCCTTGGCTTGCTTCAGTTCAGCTAAATACTTCGCACAGTTCCTTTTCCAGTGCCCAGTTTCATCACAATGAAAACATTTGGCATCGTTCAAAGGTTTCTTGTTTGCAACAGTTTTGCCCTTTCCCTTCCCTTTTCCTTGATAGCCCTTCTTCTTGGTTTTAGGTTTCTTAATTTGACCCTCCCTGATCATTAGCACTGGTGTAGTTTTGCCAGGTATGTTTAACTCAGCAGTTTTGAGCATCTGATGCAGTTCTGCAAGTGTCTTCTCCATCCCATTCATAGTATAGTTCATAATGAACTGGTCATATGACTTGGGCAATGAGTTTAGGATGATATCCCCAGCTAACTCATCACTCAAGGGGGATTCCAGACGAACCAAGTGATCAACATATGCCTTCATTTTTAACACATGAGTGCTAACTGGTGTACCCTCTTGCATACGAGTGGTTATAAGTGATCGCATCACATCAAACCTCTCATGGCGAGCATTTTGTTGGAACATTTCCACTAGATGTTGATTCATGTCGTATGCCTCCATATCCTCCATGGTCCTTTGAAGTTCAGGGATCATGGATGCCAGCATCAGACATGAGACTTTCAAAGAGTCATCAAAATGCTTAGCCCATGTTTTATAAAGCTCACTTTTTGTATTTATGGGTTTATCAGGGACTGGTGTTTCAAGAACATACAATTTGTTCTCCGCTTTGAGAACAATTTTCAAGTTGCGGTGCCAGTCCATGAAGTTTGAGTGGTTCAGTTTATCCTTCTCTATGATGTACTTGAGAGAGAAATGGGAGGTGGAATTGTTTTCAGTTGACATCTACAAAGTTCAAAATTAATATATTAGTATTTTATGTTTTAAGTATCCTAATTATTTTATGACCCAAAAAGCAAAATTAATTAGGGCGAGATCCCGATTCATCAATACATAATGAACTGGCTTAGCACTGTCCACTGGTACGATTAGGTAGGTAAACAACGATTGTTAATTGTGTCCACTACACAACTCTCCTTTTGGGGTTATCGCTAAAAGCGATGTATGTTTAACCCCAACTATGCCCACTTGTCAAACAAGCGATGTTTGGTCCTTTACTGTTAACTGTAACACCGGCCTATGTTACACAGGAAACGCGATGATTACCTTCACTCATGATCAACGCCCAGATGCAGGGTCAGCACTAACATTTGGGTTCGATTTAGAACGAAGTGTTAACTCGTTAAGGGTGGCATAAAAACATCAATTTAAAATTGGGATTTAATTTTAATATTTACCATAAATATATTGAATGACTCATTAGTATGATGTGAGTCACACAATAGTTTATAAAATCTAATTTTATATTGTTCGTTATAATTGAATCTCCTTTCAACACTCGACACGGTATAGTTTTAAATACCCTATTTAAACTATGTTGGTCGTATTATCGCGAATGGACTTGTTTTAATATTAATAAAACTCCTTTTATTAAATATGCTTTTCGGTTTTTATAAAACTTGTTTTAATAAAACCGTTGCCATGATTGTGAAAATTTTATTTGTTTTGGGTTATCTAAATTATTTACAATAAATAAACCACAACCGCAAAACATAATAATAAAGTTAAACGAATCGAGCCCCTAATAGGTCGCTCGTTTCGTTTTAGCCAGAAACGAAACGAACTAGTCAAAAGGGTTTCAAAACTATTTTGATATAGCTCTCACTTGACCCGAGATCTCTATCTTCATGGAACCTGTTCGCCTTTTTATCTTCGTCTTGATCTTGTACTTGTAGGATTACAAATACATTTGAAATACAAATAAAACAAATCTATTCTAATCTTATCTATTACACCAGATCCAATATCCGTAAGAAAAATACAAATAAAAAAATATAAAACATCAAAAACACAACCATGACAAGGGTCAAAACACCTAGGGCTTGATTCACAACACAATCCATGAACAACAAAAAGCTTTTGATCTTTTGTAAAAAAAAAACATTTTTTGACAAATAAAACATAGATTAAAATTATAACTTTACCATCTATACGCGTGTAACTGTGGCTTTGATACCACTGTTGGGAATCATGGTATCGTATAAACAGCGTAAGCGGTTAATATTTATTAAAAAAATCGATTATATACAATATATAATGTTGGCCGATTTATATATATAAATATGTAATTAATTTTATTAATCCGATTAATAAAATATTCCCAATCAGGATCTCAGTTAAACGCGTATAAACAAATAAATAATATCAACAACCATAGGGGGTTTAGTAATCAACCTTTGACGACTACACCGGAATTGTAACACGCGGGTTACAACGAATCCTCGCTAGTAGGAAGTTCACAACTGAGCACGAACCAACCGGGAAGCAACACTTGCAAGGAGAACGGTAGGCGGCAGAGTGATGGTTTGACCGAAACCAAGAAGCACGGCGGCGGCCCTCTTTTCCTTGGGTGGCGGCCGCAGGTTTTTTGAAGAGGAGGCAAGGGGTAAGTTGTTTTGATAAAAGTATGATTAGGATTTACTCCTTAACCCTCCTTTTATAAAACAACAACTTACATTAAGCCCCCTTGTTGAATATCATAATATTCTTTTAATATTAATCTTATTAATATTAAGTCCCTCAAGTCCAAAATATTATTATTTCACAAATAATAATCCATCTACTTATGAACTTATCTGATTCGTGTACCAACGTGTAACTCTTCGGATCGTATTGGGTCAGGTTACATTGACCTCGACTTTTAATTACATCGGACATATTATATATATCCAACAATTATGACGTCCTTGAACATTCCGAAGGGAGTAAGGCATGTACTTTTCAGAACATCAAACAATGATAGCTAATCCCTTTCACTCTTTCGGGCTCAATTTCATTAAACTTGTGTTTTGACTTTTGATTGTTTGTATCATAAAGTTCTGGCGGCTAATGGGGAAAATCAATTTGACACAAGCTATGTGGGATTTATGAAGGATGTAGCCCGGTGGTTGAAGGACAACACTCACATCAAACTAGTTGGTACAGTTAATATATAGGCTGCTTCAATTCTAGGTGAATAAAAGACTACTTAGAAAATACTCTGTAAATCTTTAGTTACATATATTTTGAATCTGAGTCAATAAAAGACTATTTAGAAAATACTCTGTAGATCTATAGTTACATATGCATTGAGATGTCTAAAAAGGATAATATAAATGGATGTCAAGTCAAAATTAACTTTGTTTATTACAGGCAGCCAGGCTGTGGTGTATTACAACACCATTGTTACAGAAACAATGTTGTTTTCGAGGCAGTGATTTTCTTTTACCGTTTTAAAACTAATAGCAATTATATTATAAACATAGTAAATTCCTTAATCTTAGGAAAGGTTGTTCTACACCATTATTAGTTTCCTATTATATTGTCAATCTATGTAATTATATAATGAGGTTGATTAATGAGAATGAATTCATTCAGTAAATTTACATCTTCCTATATGGTATCAAAAGAGTACCTGTACTCTTGACCGCCACCGCAGCCGGCCCTACGCCACCCATCACGCTCCATCCCGCTACCTATGTAGGAGGTACACGTATCCGGGTGGGATTGTCAGTCCAATAGATCTATCATTGTATACCGTCGGCTGATCAATGTTAATGATTACGCTAGAATAATGTGCTTACCCTAGTAATGTTTAAGACATAATGCAACATAGAATAACACATAGACACTTATGATTGAATTGTAAATTGAATGTTGTAACATGTTTCACCCCAAAATAGTGAAATGGAAAAGGGCTATGTAAAACTCACCTGAAATTCACTGTGTAAGTATTAGCAAGTAGCAACAAGTCTGAACTTGGATTAATTGAACTCTTGTATCCTATTACAAATAAACGATGCCTTAAATTCTAATGCAAATAAGCTTGTTTTTGTTATGGTTGTAAAGATAGTTTATCCAACTACCTAGACACGTATGGAAAGAATATGTGTCTTAATAAGTGTATGACTTAACGAACCGATAGTAACTTGGTTTGGTTTCACAAAATGTATTCGTATGTATAGCTATTTGAATTAAATACATTATTGAAGTTATTGATAAAGACACATTTTGTATAACGAAATAATATTTACGTAGTTTGACTCAAATGTTAATTTGTCTCGTATCTTGGGTAGTATATATATGTACTTGTTAATAAACATAAATATTCCTATTTTTGACGGCGTAAGATTTGAAAGTTAGAATTTATTTGTAAAAACATAATCTTGTCTACACATAGTTATAAACTTGGAATGCCGGATCATTTATCATATTTTATAAAATTTGGGCAGAGTTTCCTCTGTTTTTGTATAAAACCTACAACTAATGTTATCTATATTTTTCCAACAATCAATCGTCCAAAATTTACAATACACTTCATGATCTAACAAATCTTTTACTCATGACAAGTGATTAACTTTTTAAAGCTAAAAATGAAAGTAAAACATATGCTTCGACAATTAATACATATATTTATATAGTTCGCCATTTAGATAATTCTTGTAAAAATATATATTGATGTAGGGTAGTCATTACTCGACTCGTCCAAGCTTAACAACAAGAATAATTATTTTCGTTATAAGTAGACTCAGTTCGTTTAACAATAAAAATAGTTTTTTTTTTTGTTACAGCTTGGTTCGGTTCGTTATAGATTTATAATATTTATATTTATATATAAACAATAACACGAGAGGTAACTAAACCAAATACACGGGTGCGAGTTATATCTTTCTGCGAACAACTCGCGAACCGACACCTACGCGCCTCGAACCGAGTATCTATAGATCTGACCAGGTTTGACCGTTGACTAAACTTGACAGAACCAAACTTTGACCAGCCTTGACCTGTTGACTTGTGTCTCGACTACCCAATCTACTTGAACTGAATAAACCTAAAAAGAAATAAGTCGCCTGAACAGATCTGGACTAGCCAACAAACGAACTCACCATTCACGCTGCAGCATGAACCTGTCCTAGAGTCAGCAATCCATCGACACCCAACCATCGCTCGGTCTTCAGCCATTGTGACCATCTTCGGTCATCGAACTAGAACAGAGCCAAACAATCCTTGTCCACCCATCCAGAAACCAAAGATAATAATGAAAACTCTGTAACCAATGAACTCATCGTCGTTACTGTAGCCGCTGCTGGAAACCACCACGAAAGGAAAAGGAACGAAGGCTGTTGTTGCTTGTCGTTGATAAAAAAAAAGAAGGGGAAGGGTTGTGCACACCGTGGGCGGCGCTGCCGCGTCACGGTGGCCAGAGTGGAGGGGTTGCTGGCCGGTTAACGAGAGAGTGGAAGGTGTAGGTGTAACACCCCAACCGATGGCCGAATCATCGAGGTGCCACGTAGTGACGATTGTTCAAAAGCTCATGGTACTAAAATGTAAATATATAATTATTGAATATTGTTTTACAACATGTGAAATTAAATACAAGACAACAAAAATAAAGATAATTGATTGATTTAATCTAAGTCCAAAGTCCTATGTGAAGCGTCAAGCAGCTTATCCTGAAACATGCACGAAAATAATTTGTCAACATATGAATGTTGGTGAGTACTACTTAGTTTTGTACATATAGTATAAGTTTTGAAAAGATAGTACAATTCATGTGTCTAGCATCACCAAGGCATTATGTAAACACGCAAGTAACCAAACAAGACAAAGATCACATGTAAAGTTGTACAATGTAATTGATAATGAGCACCTCAACACGTGTGAGTCTAAAAGAGCACCATAACACAAAGTTATGTCTAAATGAGCACCGTAACATAAGTTACGTCTATGTGTAAAGAGCACCATAACATAAGTTATGTCTAGATGTATGATTTTGTATGTAAGCTACGTTCATGTTCAAACATAAGCACAAAGATAATCAAGACACGTATATGAATTGTAAATGAATAAAAATGTATGTGTAAATGAATATGAAGGTTTTGTATACTTGTGCATGAATCACCCCAAAAGTTGTAAAAGCGAAAAAGGGGATAAGTAATACTCACCTTAGCAAGGTGGTAAGTCTTGTGTAATTGAATAAGTGAAATCCGACGTTGCCAAGTATCACCCTATGTATATGATAACAAATAAGTCTAAGTCTATCTAGTCTATAAGTACTTTCTAGGGCTTCGAATTGGGGATAAGTATTCGTTTGATTAATGAATTAAATGTTTAATAAATAAAAGAAATTTGGTAAATAAACAAAAGTCTTTTTTTTTTTGAAATTTCAAATTGAAGATGGTCACAATATAATGTTTTAAGTGTGAAAATAATTTTTATAAAATTATTTTCTTAAAAATAGAATATTTAATCTATTTATTTCAATTTGTCAAAATATAACTTTAATATCTAAAAATATTAAAATTAAATAATTTTTAAATTAAAAATTGTATTTCTGTTCCAAATGAATAGAAATAATTTATGTAAAATTTTGGTGCAAAAATATTGAAAAATGAATTTATTATGATTTATTTATGATTAAAACTAACAAAAATTAATTAAAAATATAAATTGGACGGTTTTTCAGAAATAAAAATAAATTCTGAAATGTTTATTGTTATACAAGTTTAGTATAATTTTTGTGGAATTTTATAAAATCGTTTAGATATTTTTATAGAATTTTACAATTTTAAATGAATAAACTTGTAATATTTATAATATATAATAAATAAATAATTTTTGGAAATCTAAAAATTTTATAACAAGGTTTATTGTTTATACAACATAGGATAAATTTTGTAGAATTTATAATATAGATTTAGTATTTTAAAATTAATTTGAAAGATAAAACAATAAATATAAAAGAAAGAAAGTTTCAAAACAAAAAAAAATGGTGTTTTGTGGGGTTTGAACCTGGGTCAGACCCGGTTCTAGACTTTAACCAACAAGGGTACCACCAACTGATCTATAGGTCAGTTGGTGGTTATTCTCAGATCGTTTTTAAATATGTATATGATTGCAAGGAGTCATCTTCCCCAATTCTTATCTTAGAACCCTAGAATTTCTAATCGATCAAATCAACGATTAATAAGCCCTGAAATCATAGGGTTATTGACCGGACTTGAACGAGGATTGAAAACAACACAAGAATCGTAACTTACAGGTTCGACACGAAGATGAATGCCCGGTCAAACGAAAAGTCAACCGACGACTAGTTCTTGATTAAAAACGATTTATTAACAGGAATTTGAGGTGAGGATTTGATATTCGGCACGTTTAGGGTCTAACAAAAGCTTCAATTTATAGTTTAACATTCGTATTGGCCAAATTAGAAGGTTGACCCGGTTTGATTAATAAACGCGTGAATAGGCTTCTAATCACGCTATATTTGCGTAAATCAGAGGCTGGACATTCGTTGGATTGATGTGTAGCCGTTGGCGAGGTCAAAGAATCAATTGTTTCCATGATTTCAGCTTGTTGATTTTCTTTTTTTTTTTTTTGGCTTGCGTCGCACAGTAACAGGGAAGCAAAAGGAAGGAGATGGAGCTGGGTTTAGATGGTGGTGGCGTGTGTGTGTTTAATCAAAGGAGAGCCATAGCCTAGATGGTGGTGGCGTGTGTGTGTTTAAAGGTTGGCCCGGTTCCTGCCCGGGTTCGAGTCCCGGCAGGAGCGTTTATTATTATTATTATTATTTTTTAAACAAGGAGAGGGGTGGATTGGGCCGACTGATGGGCCACGTTTCCTGGGCTTAACAGTGGGCTCCTGAATTAATAAAGGGTTTGGGCTTATGGTTTGGTTATGGTTTGGGGTATGTTGTTGGGCTAATGGGTATTAAGGTTTGGTGTTTTTATGATTATTATTATTATTATTATTATTATTATTATTATTATTATTATTATTATTATTATTATTATTATTATTATTATTATTATTATTATTATTATTATTATAAAATAAAATAAAAGTGACGGATGTCACAGTAGGCGGTGGACTGGTGGTTCGAATGGTGGTTCTTGGTGGCTCAAGTGGTGGCTGATGGCGGCGGCGCCGCGTGACAGTGGTCGGGTGGTAGCTCCCTGCTATCGTTGTCGCTGCTCATATAGGGAGGAAGAGAGAGTTTGATTATTGTAGGTGAGAGTGTGTAAGGAGGAAGAAGGCATGAAAATGAAAAGGGCTGGGGGCTAGGGTTTATGGTTGAATGAAGAAGAAGAAGAAGATGTTATGATGTTTATATAGTTAGGATTAGCTAGGTAGGTTAGGTGGTTGTCAACCGCGTATACGAGCCAGTTACTGACTCGGTCTCGTTTAAACCCTAGATAATTATGTTATGTAATTTATTTATATTACTCGATTCAAAACGTGTATTTGGGATGTATATTTAAATTTGTTAGATTTAGAATCGACTAGTCGTTTAATATCCGATGTATTCTCACCACGTCACTATGTGACGTAATTAAGTAATTTAAATTTGTTGGTGAGTAATAATAAAATAAAAAATTATTTGTTGTTAATTAGGTAATATCGAGAAAGAAATTTCAACAGTTGTGCGAATATAATATAAATATATATTATTATATTTTTTTTTTCTAGTAAAAAAGTGGGGCGTTACAGCAGGCATCCTTGGAGCAGCCCTAGATCAGGCTTACACAACAACCTTGTCCCCCACAGACATCCAACAGGGTCTTTATGCCTTGTCTCTCAGCCAGCAAGACCCACACGGTTTCATGGATACAAGAGCCTCTGGCCATATGAAAACTCCACAAGGTAACGACTTCCCGTCTACTTTTAATTTTTGCGCTAACAAATACATTGTCGTTGGAAATGGTATGACCATCCCTGTGATTGGTCAAGGGAACCTAACCCTACCACCACCATTCCCACCCTTTAGATTAAACAATGTCCTGTATGTCGCAAACCTTATCAAAAATCTCATTTCAGTCCGTAAACTTACTACTGATAATTTATTATCCATTGAATTTGACCCTTTTGGTTTTACTGTGAAGGACCTCAAGACCAAAGCACACCTCCTCTGATGCAATAGCTCGGGAGACCTATACCCATTGACAGCACCGCTCCCCTCCAAAACTACCTAACTGCTTTTGTGGCTACTACTCAAGAACGTTGGCATCAACGCCTTGGGCACCCGAGCTTCTCTGCTTTGCATTCATTACCATTATCTATTTCTAGTTCCTCTAATAAAAATGACAAAACATTATGTCAAGCTTGTGTTTTTGGTAAAAGTGTGCGCATGCCATTTTTTGATTCTTGTAATCCTACTTATTTACCTTTTGATATAATTCACAGCGATCTTTGGACGTCTCCTGTGCCTAACACCGGGGGCCACAGATATTATGTTTTGTTTTTAGATGATTTTAGTAAGTTTTTTTGGACCTTTCCCCTAACAAACACATCTAGTGTGTTTTCTATTTTCACCATTTTCCATAACTACATTACCACTCAGTTTGGCGACAAAATCAAACAATTTTAATGTGATAATGGCAAGGAATACGACAATAATTCTTTCCATAATTTTTGTCGTCTCCATGGCATGCATTTCGGATTTTCCTGCCCATACACCTCCTCCCAAAATGGTAAGGCGGAGCGTAAAATACGAACAATAAAGAATATGGTATGCAACCTATTATCCCAATCGTCCTTGCCGCCATCTTTTTGGCACCATGCCCTTGAAACCGCCACCTACCTTCTTAATATCATCCCCAACAAACACACTCAATTTCTTTCCTCCACCTCACGCTTATTTAAGTGTGATCCCACATACGACCACCTTCGTGTGTTCGGGTGTTTATGTTACCCCTTACTTCCCTCCACCACCATAAACAAACTTGCCAACCGTTCTAAACCATGTGTCTTTCTCGGTTACCCACCCAACCACCGTGGTTACCTCTGTTTAGACCTCACCACAACCTCCATGTTCATCTCTCGACATGTCCAATTCGAAGAGACCATTTTTCCATTCTCCACTACCCATCCCACCAAACCCGAAACCTACAACTTCCTTGACAATGGGTTAAACCCTATCTTATGGACCCACCTTCACTCACAATCCAACACTCAGCCCAATCCCACAATTCAACCTACCCAGCCCGGCCCTTCTTCCGCCGGCCCACTACCTCGCCTCCCTCCACACAAAATCCCACTCTCACCTACTCTCGTCGCCCACGATCTCAGGACCAGCCCATGGCTGGACCCACAACCGCCTCATCCTCTAACTCGGACCACTTGGCTCCACCGGGCTCTCCCGAGCAGCCATCCACATCTCCCGGCCCAACCAACTCGACCTAAGCCCACCCCACACCTCACCCGCTGTCACCTCCCACCTCCATGGCCCAACCCACTAACCCACCCTCTCCAGCCCAACAGCCCAATACGGCCACTGCCCCTACACCAGCTCCGCAACCACCCACACGTACCATGCGTACTCGAGCTATGGACCATATATCCAAACCCAAGCACCATTTCAACCTCCACACCACCATCATCGTGCCTATTCCCAAGTCCCCACAGGTTGCCTTGTCCTCACCCGAATGGCTCACTGCAATGACCAATGAGTTTAGTGCACTTATTAAAAATGAGACCTTGGAGTTAGTTCCTCGTCATCCGGATATGAATATTATTCGGTGTATGTGGCTCTTTAAACATAAGTTTCGTTCAGATGGTAGGTTGGAACGGTACAAAGCTCGACTGGTTTGTGATGGTCGAAGCCAACAGGTGGATGAAGATTGTGGTGACACCTTCAGTCCGGTTGTCAAACCGGCAACGATACGCCTTATTCTTACATTGGCTCTCTCACGTTCTTGGGCCATAAATCAATTAGATGTTACCAATTCCTTTCTACATGGTAACCTGGAGGAAACATTTTATATGCATCAACCCATGGGGTTTCGGGACTCACGATTTCTGGGCCATATTTGCAAATTAAAGAAATCTCTGTATAGCTTAAAGCAGGCTCCACGAGCCTGGTACGAGCGTTTTACTGACTTTGTCTTATTATAGGGGTTCACACAAAGCAAGTCTGACAACTCGTTGTTCATTTATCAGCATGGTCAGGATACCGCCTATCTACTCCTCTATGTGGATGACATCATCCTCACCACATCTTCTGATGCACTTCGTCAACGTCTCATGCAATCTTTGTCCGCCGAGTTTGCCATGAAAGACCTGGGTTCCTTATCTTATTTTCTAGGTATCTCTGTCACACGCACGGGTGATAGCATGTTCTTATCTCAGCAATCCTTTGCCAACGACATCATACACAGGGCATCCATGGACTCCTGCAAACCGGTTGCTACTCCAGTTGATACTGGCTCCAAACTTGGGGCATCTTCTTCCACCCCATTTCATGATCCTACCACTTATCGCAGTTTGGCAGACGCACTTTAGTATCTTACGTTCACACGGCCTGATATCTCATATGCAGTTCAACAGATATGCATGCACATGCACTCACCATCTGATGATCATTGGAATGCTCTTAAGCAAATCATCCAGTATATACAGGGCACTACAGATTTTGGTCTCTCTCTCAATCCTGCTCCCGATATATCTCTTCGTGCTTACACTCATGCTGACTGGGTAGGATGCCTTGACACTCGCCATTCTACCTCTGGTTACTGCGTATATCTTGGCGACAACTTAATCTCCTCCTGGTCCTCCAAAAGGCAGCCAACTGTATCTCTCACCAGTGCAGAAGCTGAATACAGAGGGGTAGCTAATGTTGTATCCGAAATCTACTGGATTCGTAACCTCATGCTCGAACTGCGTCAACCGCTTCTCAAGGCTACACTAGTTTACTGTGATAATGTCAGCGCTATCTATCTATCCGGTAATCCTGTTCAGGACCAGCAGACTAAACATATTGAATTGGACATTCACTTCGTTAGAGAGTAGGTACAACGGGGGTGTGTTCGTGTTCTACACGTCCCATCTCGCTACCAGATCGCAGACATCTTCACCAAAGGCTTTCCTCGAATCTTATTTGATGATTTTCTCTCCAGTCTCAACGTTCGCCAACCTCCCGATTCTACTGCGGGGGTGTAAGAGCAATTATATTATAAACATAGTAAATTCCTTAATCTTAGGAAATGTTGTTGTACACCATTATTAGTTTCCTATTATATTGTCAATCTATGTAATTATATAATGAGGTTGATTAATGAGAATGAATTCATTCAGTAAATTTACACCTTCCTATAAAAACGACAATCCTTTTATCTTGTTACGGTTTATCTTTTAGCTTATACAGTTATACCCAGTTAGTTTGTGATAGAAAACTAGATCATCATGTAGTCATCTGACCTTATTCCTTCTCATCTGGTCTTCTTAGAGAGTAGGGTAAGACATATACTCATAACACACTTAATTTGTGTACAGTTGCTATCTAGTGAATGTTTATAACATTGCTACAATGTGTGCTCTTAGGAGATTATTCTTGTAGAAGGTCTGAAAGTTGAAGATATAGAAACAGGGATACATAATGTGCATTGCCTACCATTAAGGTTACTTGGAGCAAGGGGGTCTCTCATAAGATGTATCCTTATCAAGTGATATCAAGTGAAAATAAAAAAAAAAAAAAAAAATCTTTATTTTCTTTTAACATTTTTTGGTTTATATAAATTGTGTTTGTTCCATTCTCCTTAGTTTGTAAATTAACTGGTTGTCACTATTAACATACAAATAAGGGACATAATGTTTTAACTGGAAGAGTAGTTCTTTGTAAATTATAAGGGATATGTGGTATTTACTTGCAATTTTATTATAAACTACAATTTTTTTTTAAACAAGTCATCTTTACATGTCACTTTCAGGAGACCTAGATATGTGAAGTGTAATGATAACAAGTGTTACCAATTTGAGTTATATCTTATGCCAAAATTCATGTGTCAAATGTGAATTTCCTAAATAAAATAGCTAAAAAGGAACAGATCAAATCATGAAATCATTAAGATCTAAAAAGAATTAGTGAGCATAGATGTAGAGCCATCATGTCACTCGATTTTATCAATCCTTTTTTTTTTACAAAATCAGAGAGTTCTTTTTTTTTCTTTTTCTTAAGGAAAATGTAAGTTTGAACAAAGAAATATTAATATAGCTCTAAAAATGCATTAGATTGTTGTATTAACCACCCTCTCGGTTGTTTTATTTTATAAAACTACAATACTGTAAAAATATTCATTTTTGTTAGTGTGATTATATATACTTTTTTTTTGCTCTGTAAGAGGCATTTTTCGCCATATCAATGTCATAACGTCTCTTCAAAATATGTTCAATGGTTAACTCTTCTTAATACCCTTTCAATCATTACTTTCCAATTTTATTTTCCTCATTTGACGTTATACTAAAATGCCCCACCCTCTTCATGCCTCTATAATGCCCAGGGGACGGTATTGGGGCATTATCAAGCCCATTCACGCCCCTATAATGCCCATTATGTGTGGTCTCAGTAGTATAATTCCACTCAAATAGAAAAATGAACACAAATTTTGTGTTTAGAATTAATTGGTGTCCATTTTAAATAAAAAGAAAAGAAAATCTATATGGGTCTATACTCCATGCCTTCAATAATAAGCCCATCAAACTTCTTCCTGTCACAGAGCATCAACCGAAGATCCATGTAAATGGTAGTAGTAGTAGTTCCCCATTCCCATATTTGTACTTCCATCCAACCATCGCTCCTTTGTCGTGGAAGACATTTAAATCTCGGCCTATTGAGTGGGTTGTGGGTGTTTTGATCATACTTTGGTCTAATAACTGGGGTATGAGCACTTACTAAATAGATATAGGACGTTTTATCTCGTGAATTGCATTGTCTATCATCCACTTCAACAGGAGCCTTAAATTCAGATTGGTCATTTGGTAATTTGTAGACAAGGTAAGATGCATATGCTGTTTCAGATGATAGTAGTTGGGACTGGACTTCGGTCTCGATATATATAGTGTCAGAATCACATTGAACGACTTCTCCAAATCTGAAAAATCTTAGAGAATCATCTTACATGTAAAAGATTTTTGAAATTTCTTAACTTGCACAAACTTGTAAAAGATAGTAATTTCTACAAGAAAACTAATGGGAAAATATAAAAGTACCTTGATTCGGGTAAAGATAGCATGTTGCTATCATAGATATATTTAAGAGCCACTTTTGCTGGTAGCATATGACATTTCTTTCCATATTTGTTGACAGAAAACCACTATCAAACAATAGTCCATATAAATGTGTAAGTACGTGTTTTGTAGCCATGCCCTTTGAAACGGTGAAACCATGTTCATAGGCTCCACAACAACTTCACGTGTGAGAAAACAATAAACGGACTTACAATGTGCCTACTCGTCTTGTCATCAATGATTAAGAAGCCTTTGTGAATGATTGAGTAGGCTTCCTCCTTGGTTGTCCATTGCATACTATTTTCTGACCTTTTCATTATGTCTTCAAAATCAGTTGGTAATTTTTCTTCCCAATTTGCATACGAATCTGAGTCTGATATATGTTGCTCCTCATCTATATGTTCCATCTGTAGAAACCATAACCATATTATACTTTGATCTAATCACTATGCACTAATATGGGTTTTCTTACGCTGAGAATAATGTTAAAAAGGGGCTTAAGAGTAAAGGAAAAGTAAAAGTAAAGGATATTAAATCAAACTTTAATTTGTAAACTTACATTCTCCAAGGGCTGAAATTCAATGCCTTCTGTTTCTACGTAAGAATTACTAACTCCCTCAAACAAAATTTGAAGATGAACATTTTTGTCGTCACAAGTAAACTGATACAATTCACACATCCACCATCCATCTTCTCTCTCAAACGCCAGGTGTGAAATTGAACTCTCTCTCCCCTTGTAATTTGTATGTGAGGAATATCGGTTCACATCTTGTCTCCATTTTTAATTCAAACTTGAACACAAGGTTCACCGTGTATGTGATTCCAGGTGACAAGAATTGAGTTCTTACATTTGTAATTTTGTTATACCCAACCAAATTGACTAATCCATAGGTGCCCATAGCAAATCTGCAGGAATTGAGTTGTTAAATACTTATCAAATACTCTCAAAAGCTAGAAATAGGAAAAGTCACCTTGAATTATTCTCAGATCTGATTCTGTAACTCAAATAAGCCATCAACACTGGATCCAAACATTCTGCAATAGATATCATCTCACAATGTTCTCCCTTCTTATTTAATGAAAACCACTGTACATCCATTAAACAAGTTCAAGTTAATTCGTGCATGTTAAAATTATAATATCTTTTTTCAATCTTGGTTGATCAAATTACTTATTATCTGAACATATACAATTAGGTCATGGACTCGGGTTAATATAATCAACGATGCCATGAGGTATAGTTATTTTTAGACACAGCAGTTAATTACGTACCGTGTTCCCGTTGTTAAGGAGGACCCCTTTGGATAAAAGGTCCATCAATTCATCTTTGGATTTGTAGTTTAGAGGAATTTTTGCAGTCTTAATCATCTCTTGGTACTCGTAAATTTGCTCAGAAGGTTCATCAGCTCTTCTTTGAATATTGAGTGCCATCTGAAGTTCTGTCACAACTTCAGCCATCTCTGGTCGATCTTCACGAGCTTCCTTCAAACAGTGATACGCAATGCCTGAAACTCTTTTTAAAACACTCTGATGCATTGGTTTAATATTTGGATTTCTCAAAATGATATCATTTAACTTGTTCTGTTCATAGCTGTTCATCCACGTGGGCACTAAGACCTCCTTAATATGACCCCTGCTATCAAGTGTATAGCATAACCTCCCGCATAAAACCTCGAATAAGACCACACCGAAAGAGTATACATCAGACTCTTTCGTTAAGGTATGCGTCATCCAATACAGTGGATCTATGTACCCTCGGTACCTGCTGCTGGGATGACAATAACTGAGTGTTGCTCATTAGCTGACCCCATTGTTGATAGCCCGAAGTCCGAGACTTTAGCATTCCATTGCTCATCGAGAAGGATGTTGCTGCTTTTTACATCACAGTGGATAAGTCTTCGGTGTGTGTCCCTTGGATCATGAAGGTAGCTTATTCCCTTCGCGGCATCTAGGCATATTTTTAGACGTTGTGGCCATGTGAGATGTGGGAAATTTAAATAGCGGTCAAGGCTTCCACGAGATGCAAGCTCATACACCAGGATCTTCTCACCCCCATCGCAACAATATCCCTTAAGAGAAATAAGATTTTCATGCTTGTAATCGGAAAGCATCATTATCTCTTTTAAGAACTCAGGTACTCCTTGTCTACCGGTCCGATCCAGACGCTTGATAGCAACCACACTTTGCCCATCAAAACGAGACAAATCTCCTTTATAAACTTTCCCGAAACCACCACGTCCAATACGGTTCTTCTCATCGTTGAAGTCGTTGGTGGCCTCTTTTATATCTTCCAATTGGATTTGAAGATGTTGAAACTTCTGCAAGAATTTCTGCAAGTATGCTTCCATTTGTGTGGATGAATTCATAATTATAAAATTCAAATGAAGGGTTTCAAGCAATTGCAAGTGGACAGGAACTGAAAGATGGTTAAGAATGAAGAACACACAAGATAAATTTGGTGTGACTAGTTCAAGACAAAGCACTGCCTTTTATATAGGATTAGAGAAGGCAGAAATTGCGGTCTAAAGTTAAGAATGCTTTACATTAAATTGGAGACCAAAGCTCAGGAACTGAAAGAAAGGATACACAAGATTATGGTTTGGTCTGATGAGTGGAATGAAAAGCAATGCCTTTAAACATGATTAATTTGAATACATTACAACAGTAATCCCACTAATTACACTTTATACCAATATAATAATGGGTGTGTCACCATACCAGCTGTTATCATCTCATCTTAAAAATATAATGTTGGTTGTTATCATGGTTTCTTACTAATAGGTTCTAGAAGACTTTTGACCATAATAGTATACTTAATGATCAAAATCTGATTGATTTGCAATAAATAATGAATTATACAAATAAAAATGCATGTTACAATAATTTTTTTTAAACAACTAATGCTACTCTACTCCTGCTCTTAAACTACACCTATATATTTCTAATTGTAACCCATGCCAAGAGAATTGAACCATGGTCTTCTCTTCAAGTGGCGGATCCTGAATTTTTTTCCTGTGAGTTCATTGTTTTTAGATGCTCCGTTTTTTATAGGACCGACCGTAGAAATTTTCAGGGCGGTTTGGTGGTTCGAGTTTGGTAAGGTTTATCACATAAAAAAAAAGTTGGAAACAATATATGAAAACTTCAGCTACAAGAGAAAATGATTGTGTTATTCAAGTTCATGATTGACCTATACAGAATTGGTAAAGATCTGCCGTGATTTAGATACAATTTTGTGGGGGAGATGTTGAATGTGTTTTGACGCTAAGTGGAATGTAGCTGGCTGTTCAAGGTTCTGGGAGTTATGTGCAGCTGCGTATTTGTTACAATATTATATGAGAAACCTAGTTTGGTTTTAAGTTCTATTTTTTCTTAAGTTTGCATTTAAAACACTTCATTATTATTGTTTGTGGGTTCACTTCAATTTCATTAATGGGTTCACTTCAAACTTTTATATTCTCTACTAAAATTTCGAAAGTCAGTGGGTTCGTGTGAACGCGCGTACCTTTACATAAATCTGCCCCTGGGAGGCAAGCTGGTTCTCTACCACCTAACCAAAGCTGGATTGACAATAATTATGAGTACAATGTAAAACGATTATAAGAATTGGCATATAAAGAGTGTATAAATTTATCAAACAAAAATTAAGTAAAACAAGTTCTTAAAACTAATGAATAAAAATTAAGGTAAGAAGAGACCGTTAATGATAACCAAGAAATTAAACTGAATTAAACAGAACTTAATAAAAAAAATTGTTTCTATTTGTAAGTATTAATTTTGATTTTGTTAGAAGTAATTATTGATTTCCACATAATATTATTTATCCTAAGTATTATTAGATATCCTAAGTTTAGAAATACTAGATTGTGAACCGGTGTGTCACAATATAAAGTAGACGGTTATGTTAGGTGTGAAGGGTCACGACGGTTAAGTTACAACCGATCAAAATGTATATATAGGGTTGAACCTCTTCATTTGTAAATATGTATTGTTTCTTTTCCATATCAAGATTCTCTCTCAAATATTCTACCCTCAATCGATCCTGTGATCTCACATTTGGCATCAGAGCGAAGGTTTATTATTGTTCCATCAATTATACAATACACATCGAAGAAGAAGGCGACGATCATATATCCTCTGTTTTCACTCAAGAAACAGAGACCATCGCAGACGAGTACTAAACGGTTGGAACAACCATTCAAGGCCAATAAGGAGCGGAGAAAGATCAATACATCAGTTTTATAACCGTTAAAAGAAACGAGAGGAACCGGAGAAGAGAGTTCCGGTCAAAACAGAATTTTCCGGCGAGTCACCGGATTTCAGAGAAGGATTCGTTTAAACACGTTCAAACGGTTATATCTATCCCTGCCCCTCGTTTATAGTCGAAATCGAATACGTATATCTTAATCCAATCGAAAACAAACCAAAATTTTTGGATACTCTGTTTTGTTCGAACAAGTTTTTTTTCCCGCCAAAAATCTTTTCATTAAAACAAGTCTTTCAAATTCAGTATTGTTATTTTTTAACAATCTTACATACAAACAGAGTCGTTTTATAAACAAAACAAATCAAGGATTAAGTTTATTTGGTTCAAGAGAAAGAACCGAAAACGTTTTTGAAAAATTTTGGTATTCGATCATCGTTTTTTTGATAAGGATCCAAAACAGTCTTTTTCGTGGAACATAGTGTGATAGTTCCGTTGTTTTTGATCAAAATATAAGATCAAACGAAAAATTGATTGTTGGGCAGTGGTGTTTTTCGTGGGATAGAAGAAGAAGTTGACTTCTTATAAGTCAAAAAAAATATTATATTAGGCAGAAATTTTTGGTGTAGGAGAAGTTGACTATTTTCGAAAGTCAAACACCAAAATATTATAATATATTATTGAGGGGTATATTATAAAAGGATTTGTCTATCAGTGTTTTGTTGGATTTGATTCACTGATCGAAAAAAAATTAAGTTGTTAAGAAGAAAAGAAGTCTTGTCGGCCAAAAGGAAAACGGAAATTTAAGGAACAGCAGGTTCGAAGGTTCGATCTAGGAAGAAATTAATCAACAACAGTGTAGCAGAGGTTTGATTAAATACAGTGGTGGTCAAACAACCAGTGGTCTGTTCCCGGGAAAAAGTCAGAAATTCGATCCAGGAAGAAATTGATCAATAGCAGTTAGCAGAGAATTGATCAAATCCAGTGGTGATCGAAAGACAAGTAGGCCATTTTTAAACAAGATTAGTTGCCAAAATTGGAAAAAAGAAGTCACGAAAAATGACTAATGAAGACAAAGTTGTAAAAGAGGAAGGAACGCCAATGACCTTCCAATGCCCGATTTTAAATTCTACAAATTACACAATTTGGGCAGTGAAGATTAGAGCAATTTTTAACATTCACGGAATTTGGGAAGCGGTCGAACCGATAGGAGAAGTGGAAGCAAAGAAGAATGACAAGGCTATTGCTTATCTCTATCAAGCTATGCCAGAAGAACTTGTTTTTCAAATTGCTCATCACACGAATGCTAAAGACATTTGGGAAGATTTAAAGGCACGATTTGTAGGTGCAGACAGAGTCAAGGAAGCGAGATTACAAACGCTAGACTCAGAATTTGAAGCATTAAAGATGAAAGATTTAGAATTGTTAGACGATTTTACCAGCAAGATTAGCAAACTTGTATCACAAGCCAACAACCTTGGATCTACAATTGATAACAAAAGATTAGTTCGGAAACTACTCAGTTCAGTACCAGAAAAGTACATTCAGACTGTTGCTGCAATTGAACAATTTGCAGATCTTAATACTATGCCATTTCAAGAAGCTATCGGAAGATCAAAGGCATACGAAGAACGCATCAAGAAACCAGAAGAAGGTGAATCACACAGTAAGCTCTTATTCACCAAAGTAAAAGCTAAAGAAGACAGATGTGAGCACTGTGGAAAATGGAAAACAAATCAAAGGAACTCTGGATATCAACGTGGTAAAGGTAGATGGTCGGAGAAAAGCTATGATAAACAAGCACAAGATGAAAGAAGCAACATTAGATGCTACAAGTGCAATGGACTTGGACACTACAAAAAATAAATGTCCAGAACTAAAAGGAAAAGAGGAAGCTCATCTAATCCAACACAAGGAAGATGAAGGACCAATGTTATTATAAACAAGACTTTGGGAAATCAAGAATTAAGGGGGGGGGGGTGGGGAATGTTAGAAGTAATTATTGATTTCCACATAATATTATTTATCCTAAGTATTATTAGATATCCTAAGTTTAGAAATACTAGATTGTGAACCGGTGTGTCACAATATAAAGTAGACGGTTATGTTAGGTGTGAAGGGTCATGACGGTTAAGTCACAACCGATCGAAATGTATATATAGGGTTGAACCTCTTCATTTGTAATTATGTATTGTTTCTTTTCCATATCAAGATTCTCTCTCAAATATTCTACCCTCAATCGATCCTATGATCTCACAGATTTAAGGATAAATAAATTAATAAATTCAAAGACAAATTGAGGATCAAATCGTCGCACAATACAAGAATCAGTATTCAGTTGGCCCCTCGAACGCTAATATGTTGTTTTTCTTGCATAAGTTTGAATGATGATATGCGAGGAACACTTCATTATTATTTGAAATTCCATCTACTAACCACTAGAACACTTCATTATTATTTTCAGGTGGCAAATGTGGCAAAAGCAATTTGACACAAGTTATGTTGGATTCTTGAAGGATGGAGCCCAATGGCTTAAGGATAACACTGACATCAAACTTGTTGGTAAATCTATCTTGGTTATGTATAATGAGTCTGTTAACCCACTTTATTATAGTTGTATTGCTATTTGATTTATGATTTATCTTTAAGTTGTTATTCAATACCCAGAAAATATTATTCACCACTATTGTTTTGTGCCCCGTTTCATTTTATTCAGTCATCTGATGTGCATGTTGTAGGTATTGTTGATTCTATAGCTACTCACCGTGTCTTCTTCAAGAGTAGGGTAAGTCATCTGTCAATATGCCAATATTGATTAACAATGTACTTACAGAGTGTTTAGTTGTTTGTCTTGTTAGTAGTCAATTGTAATAAAGCGTCATTTCTATAATAAGTCAAAAGTAGAGGGTTAAAGTTGTAATAGTGACTTGGTAGTTATAGTTAGTTGAAATGGGCGGGAAGGTTATATAAAAGGGATTGAACGTTGTAACACTTGAATCAGCTATGAATTGATGAACTTTCCCTCTTCTGTAATTTTTCTATCATTTTATAGCCTAACAATTGGTATCAGAGCTGTCGATCCTCTCGACCTCTGATCATCACCACAATCCACCGCTTAACCGTCATAACTAACACCCTAAAAACCTACTGCCACCGTAACCAACAATCACGACTAATTCCGATCACTTTTTCCTTCAAATTTCTTCGATTCTTCCACAATTCATTCGTCTTCTTCATTTCTTTTCAATTAATTCATGATCTATTCCATTCATTCCTCTGTTTTCTTCATTTCGTTTCTTTCTTTCGATCTACTCTATTTTTCTTCAAAACCCGGATAAATCAGTTGATGATTATATCCTTCCATTGAATTGACCAGCTCATGATCATTCAATTCTTATAGATTGGTCAATTCGTGGCTTGTCTACTCCTAACCAGTTTCTGATCAACAACCATTCAATACCACCTCTTTTGATTGCTCTATTCAGTTCTTCTTTATTAACATAATGACAACTACTGGAACTCAAAATCTTGAACAAAAGATTCAAGAACATGATAATACCTTAAACAGATTAGAAACAGCAGCTGGCAAGAATCTGACTGAAATTGAAGGGTTGAAATCTTTTGCCATGAAGAATGCTGAGAACTTAACTGCAATCAAAACACAAATGGAAGCACAAATGAATGAACTCATGAAGTATTCAAGCCCAAAGCATGGTCAACAACCGGTCTAATAATAATAATAATCATAATGATAATAATAATAATAATAATATTGTTCAGGACAACATGCAATCAGTTGGAATGAATCATAACACTCAACACATGCATAATGATAATAATAATAATAATAATAATAATAATAATATAATTCATAACAGTTCTCAAATTGATGGAATGAATTCTAATCCTCAAAATAACCGGTTAACCAAGATTGAGTTTCCTAAATTCGATGGGGAGAATATGGAAGGATAGCTTTGCAAGGTTGAACACTTCTTTGCAATTGACCAGACTCCTGAATCTTTAAAGGAAAGACATGCTATTGTGCACATGTATGCCATAGCCCTGCTTTGGCACCAGTCTTTTGTACAATCAAGAGGAGGAAATATTGATAATGTAAGTTGTCAAGAGTACAAAAATGTTGTTGTTACAAGATTTGGTTTGTTACTGAATCAAGATGCAATGGGTGCTTTAGCATCTATTAGACAGACTAGTATCTTGGAAAGACTTAAACAAGAATTTGATCTTGCCTTATCAAGAGTGACAATATGTGATGAATATGCTGTTAATCTTTACCTAAGGGCTTTAAAGCCAGAAATTGGGTATCAAGTGAGGTTGCTAAGACCTAAAAATCTCCCTGAAACATACTTGCTACCTAGAATGCAAGATGAGGCTTTACAAGCCATTCAAACCACTCAACCTAAATCATCAAGAAACACCTATTCTACCTATAATAACAATAATAAGGTCTTATATGGGCTAACACCAATAAACTTTCATTATTACCAAATCCCAAATCTGTCAATGCTAGAAAGTGGACCTTGACCCATAAAGAAATTGAGGATAAGAGGGCTAAGGGGAAATGTTTTGGGTACAATGAAAAGTACTCACAAGGTTATGTTTGTAAGAATAAACAGTTATTCACCATAGAATTGTTGGAAATGGATGAATGTGAGATGGAAGAGATGGTTATGACTGAAGTAATGTCACATCAGTTACAAGAGCCAAAAATATCTCTAAACGCCATGATAGAGTAGAATTAAGGGTTGCATTGGCACAAAAACTCTTTATATTTTGAGTGATTCAGGTTCAACTCATAACTTTTTGAATGAACAATTAGCCCTTAAAATGAATTATCCTGTTAAAACCATTCCTTAAGTTAAAGTGACTGTGGCTGATAGGAATAAGTTGAGTGGTAATAAGATGTGCCATGATTTCCGGTGGATGATGCAGGGAGTATGGTTTAAGGCTGATGTCATATTGGAACCTTTGTCTAATTATGATATGGTCTTCGGAGGGAAATGGTTACAAACATTGGATGACATTGCTTGGAATTTCAAGAAACTTACAATGAAATTCACCATTGGCACTAAGATAGTAGAATTAAAAGGCAATGAGGACAACAAAGTTTCTTTGTGTTCAGCAGAGAAAATGGAAGATTTGATTCAGAATTCTTATGATATATCCTCCATTCAAATGTTCAGTCTCCAAGCCAAAGGAGAAGATATGTTTCAGCATAATGCTAAGGTGCAGGATTTCAACAAAAGTGAGGTAATGGAGAACTTGTTAAAAGAGTTTCATGATGTCTTTGCTGTTCCTACTGATTTACCTCCTAATAGAGACTGTGATCATATAATTTTCTTGAAAGATGAAGGAATAATTATTAATCAAAGACCTTACAGAGATCCAGCTGCTCAAAAGGATGTGCTTGAAAAGTTAACAAAGGAGTTATTGGATTCTGGTGTAGTAAGAAATAGCAAAAGTGCCTTTGCTACACCTGTGGTTTTGGTGAAAAAGAAGGATAGTACCTGGAGGTTTTGTGTTGATTACATGCAACTAAATGAGGCAACAATAAAGAATAGATTTCCAATTTCCCTTATTGAAGAATTGCTGGATGAATTAGGTGGAGTAGCTGTGTTTTCTAAACTGGACCTAAGATCTGGTTACCATCAAGTCAGGATAGATGAAAGGACATTCACAAAACTGTTTTTTTAGAACCCATCAGGGTCTATTTGAGTTTGTGGTGATGGCCTTTGGCTTGACAAATGCACCAGCAATATTCCAGGCCTTAATGAACTCAACTTTTCAGTCACTAATGAGGAAGACAACACTGGTTTTCTTTGATGACATTCTTGTATACGGTCCAAATATGGAGTAGCATGTTCAGGATCTTAGACTTGTATTACTTTTATTGAGAAAACATTCCTTATTTGCAAAAAAAAATATAAGTGTTCTTTTGGAGGGGCAAATGTGGAATATTTGGGTCATATTAATTCGGGGAAAGGGGTAGAAACTGATCCTCATAAGATAGAAGCAATAGAAAGTTGGCCTATTCCTGTGAATCGAAAACAGTTGAGAGGTTTTCTTGGTTTAGCTGGGTATTACAGGCGTTTTATCAAAAGTTTTGGTGTTATAGCTAAGCTTATGACTAAATTATGAAAGAAAGAAGCATTCAGTTGGAATGAGGATGCATAGACAGCTTTTGTGCAGCTCAAAGAGGCCCTAACCACTGCTCCTGTTCTTGTTTTACCCGATATTTCAAAAATGTTTATAGTAGAGACACATGCATCATCTAAAGGCCTAGGAGCTGTCTTAATGCAAGAGGGGCATCCCTTAGCATTCATCAGCAAAGCCTTATCTGTCAGGCAATATTCCTTATCTGTCTATGAAAAGGAATTATTGGCCATGATTATGGCAGTTAAACAATGGCACCACTACCTGATTGTGAAGAAGTTTTTTTATTAAAAGTTACCACAAAAGCCTTAAACACTTATTGTTTCAGAAAATTAACACCTCATTACAACAAAACTGGTTAGCTAAACTTATGGGCTATACTTATGAAATAGTCGATAAGCAAGGCAGTGAAAACCTAGTAGCTAATGTCTGTCAAGAGTATCTGGTTTGGCCCTATTTGAGATGGGAATGAGCTCTATGGATCCTGTTCTTTTAGACAGGATTAAACAAGCATGGGTGACCGATCCTCAATTGCAGTATGTGATTCAAAGATTGGAACAATAAGAGGATATCCCTAAAGTGACTTGGGATGGGAATCTTCTTAAAAAATAATAAGTTGTGGATTGCCAATGATACAAATTTAAAGAAGTTCATTATCAACTTGTTCCATAATTTTCCTATTGGAGGCCATTCTGGGTTCAAGCCTACATTAAAGAAGATTCAATCTTTTTGCTACTAGAAAAGATGTTCTAAAGAAGTTTTCTCATTTGTCAAGTCCTCAGGTCGGGTTGTTTCTTTTTCAGAGCTTTTTCAATTATTTCAGAACCTTTCGTATGCGCCTATTGGAATATTTGGGCTACCTCCTCTCTTTCCAATCTCATTCATATAATAAGCCAGTCCGGTTTATTAGGTAGTGAGTGGGTAAGAGAGGTGCTTGGTCTGTCTCCGAATGTGGGCCTAGAAGCATTAGCCGAGTCTCTGAATATTCCTAAGGGTTCTCAAGATAAAGACAGCCTTAAGGTGCTAATCTAATGGAGCTTCCACTGTCAACAGGCTAATTATGAGCATGTTGCTACACCTTGACTATTACAACCTCTTCCTATACCTAAACATGTTTTCACAGATATCTCTATGGATTTTATATCTAGTCTGCCCAAAGTGCAAGGTAAAGACTCTATTCTAGTAGTGGTTAACAGACTCACTAAGTTTGGGCATTTTATTCCAGTATCACACACTTATTCTGCTCCTCAAATAGCTCAAGTTTTCCTAGATAATGTGTTTAAATTGTTGATAGAGATCCTCTCTTCATAAGTCAATTTTGAAAGGAATTCATGAGATTGTAGGGTATACAACTAACCTACTCAATTGCCTATCACCCTCAAAGTGATGGCCAAACTAAAGTTTTAAATAGGTGTTTGGAATCTTAGGAGGTGCATGTGTACACATATCCCTACTCAATGGTTAAGATGGTTAAGTTTGGCTGAATGGTGGTACAACACAACCTACCATTCAGCCATCATAAGTACTCCCTATGAAGCACTGTATGGGTTTCCTCCTCCCTTACACATTCCTTATGTGCCTAATGATACAACAGTAGCTGTTGTAGAAGAGTTTCATAGAGACAGGGAAGCAATGATTCCAAAACTCAAAGACATTCTAATTCAGCCTTGGCACAGGGTGAAACAGTATACTGACAAATCAAGGTCAGAAAGGTCATTTGCTGCAGGGGAATGAGTATACTTAAAGCTAAGACCTTTTGTGTAGACTTCAATGAGATCACAAAAACATTCAAAATTAGGGCCAAAGTATTCTGGTCCCTTTCTAATTTTGGAAAAAAATGGAAATGTAGCTTACAAACTAGATTTACCTGCTGATGCTCAAATACACAATGTTTTTCTTGTGTCTCTTTTGAAACAAGCTCATGGCAACCATAACCCAATTGTTTCTTTTCCACTGGGCCCTCGTTTTGTGTAACAACCTAGGGCTATAATTGATAAAAGAGTGGTCAGGCGCAATAATAGAATGGTTCATCAAGTATTGGTGCATTGGAGAGACTTACCTTTGACTAAAGCAACATGGGAATTTGCAGAGGATTTTCAGCTTAGGTTCCTGATTTTCATTCTTGAGGAGAAGAATGTTTTGAGAGGGAGGATATGTTAGTAGTCAATCGTAATAAAGGGTCATTTCTTAAATAAGTCAAAAGTAGAGGGTTAAAGTTGTAATAGTGACTTGGTAGTTTAGTTAGTTGAAATGGGCGGGAAAGGTTGTATAAAAGGGATTGAACGTTGTAACACTTGAATCGGCTATGAATTGATGAACTATCCCTCTTCTGTAATTCTTTCTATCATTTTATAGCCTAAGAGTCTAATACTAACATATCCTAAGTAACGAAATAACCTGTTTGCTTAGTGCATCCACTCTTTTTGTTTAAACTCACATGTTTCTCATACTTAAAGAAAGCGCTATACGTTTGATGGTAAACATAACCGTGTTTGTTCTGATCAATATCATTGTTTTGGTGTTAGGATATCATTCTTGATGATGGTTTGAAACTTGACAATGTAGAAGTTGGAATATATAATGTCCATTGCTTACCATTAAGGTTATATGGATCAGAAGGGTCTCCCATTAGATGCATTCTCATCAAGTGATGCTATACTATAGCAGTAGTAGCGATTCCACGAAAACGATCCCGCCTCGGCTCTCTGGAGATCTCAAAACCTGTTGTAAAAGTTGCTTTTGGTTTGTCTGAAGAAATCTTGCTAAAACTACCTCTGTTTGAGAGCAGTGATGTATAATGATATTTAGCTTTAGCTTCTGTTCAGAAGCAACTTTGTTTTCTTTGTTCATATCCAATTTTAAAGTAACCAACCCTGCGGGTTTTTTTTTTCAGTAACCTCAGGTGCGTGAATCGGTTTTTGGGCCCAAACAAGTTCGGTTTCGGTTAAATAATGTAAAACTTGGTTTTGGCCCAATACAGTTTGGATTAGAAACCGGTTTGTAAGGGGAAAAAGATCGGATTGATTTGAAACCAGTTATATCGGGTTCAATTCAGCTTTAGTTGGTTTCAATAGAGGAGTTTTTAAACTGACTACCAACTAGGGGTTTGGTTCGGTTCAGTTTTAATTTAGGAACTGGTTTCGGATCCTGTAAGTCCAAGATCTTCTCTACCGGGTATCAAACAAACAATCGAGTGCGGAAAACAAGATTGAATGTGAAGAACAAAAGATTAAAACGATGAAAAACACAAATAATTGTTGCTTTGTATTGCACACGGTATGAAAACCGTCGGGTACAATACACCAATCACCAATGATCTCTAGAGAAGCTCTCTAGAGATATATGTTTTGTTTTTGTCAAATGAATGGTCTAACCTTAAAATGAACTAGAACATAACAATATATAGGGTCCACTAAAGCCTTGGCCCACATGGCCTAACCCAAGTCCATTAACTAAACTAAGCCCAACTAACACAAATAGGCTTAATAAAGACAAGCGTAAACCTACTTAAATATAGCCCAACAATATCCCCCTAGGTTTATGCTGTCTTTATCATGGCTTAGTAGGAAGAATCTTCAGATCTTGATCTTCCAATCTTGGGTTCTTTCTTGTTCTCTTGGAGGTAGCTTCACAACTTTAATCATCATCAGCTTTTGCTTGAACATATTGCTAAAAGAGAACGTGAGAGGAGGATTCTCAGAAGTTTTTTTTTTTTTTTTTTCATTCTTCTCTTTCAAGCAACTTTTCAGGTACTTCTTCACTTGTAGTTTCATTGTCAAAAGATGATTCACTTCAGGTTCTTCTGACTCAGGTACATCTTCTCAGTGTGGTGATTCATGCTTGTCAGCAACTGGAACTCTTTCGTTCTTCATCAACCCCTGTTTCTTGATTCGAATAAAATTCTGCAAATTCTCAGAATTTTGTAAGCAAATAATTTATGCAACAGAGGGTCCAGTTTACATGAACACTAAGTACATCCGTGTACTTCAATTTTAAAACCTCGAAAGCCTGAATTTTGTTTGAGAATCGGTCAAATCCTCAAGAATGGTTAATTTTTATAAAAGAAAACAAACAAATTAAAATAAAAATTCAAACTAATTACATTGCTTTTTTTTTTTTTGTGAGAATCATGTGCAAGAAGATCATATCAGCTTTGTCAAAATGCAACACACCGTTAGTACATTTGTTTTGGTATACTTATTAAAGTGCCAGAAAGCAGTCCAAGACGATTACCAGCATCGTTTATCCACTTAAACAAACATACACACACGTCTTCAAGTCCTTTATTTTTCTTATTTTCTTAACGTGTGTTAGACCGAAATAACTGTGTGTCCCACATCATGACATACCCCCGCGATCAAGGTATGCACAAAGCTTCTTCATAACAGGTGAGTAAATTGCTGACATCGGTATGTTTTACAAGGTCAAGATCATCGGTGATCAGGTCTGCATATATCTGGATGCAACAGAGAGACCGATGAATTCTCGACCAGGGTTAGGGCAAATACCAAATGTTTCGGTATGATCGTTGCTTTAGGCTTTTGATTTGTGCCTTTAGCTTGAATTCTCTTTGAGAATATGGGTTTTGGCATTTCCTTATTGCTCTTTTAAGACGTCCTGACTGTGCCTAGGTCAGCATATATCTGGATGCAGCAGAAGGGCAGCCAGGACATCCCCAGATGTATCAACAATTTAAAGACCTGAAATCTCAGACTTTGGCAATCTATCAACGCAAGATTTAAGACCATAAAATCATACGCCGATGATGTGTTCCCCACAAGTTACACAGTCCTTTATATTTATCATTAATTTTGGACTGAGTTCGTAGTGCAGTTTGCCTGCCAGTACATCATATAATGGAGCTGCAATCACACCTGATTTAATTTTCTTTTCGATTTTAAGGTGTGTCATTTCAACAGCTGATGTACTATCATTTCTTCTTTTTCGCACCATGAAATTCTCATTTTTGAAATTTTCTATTGTTTTTGTATTTTTCTGAGGATATATATCCCCCTAAATTTGTGCTTAAAATTGAAAATTTAAAGAACAAATTTACAACCTAAAACTAAGAAAAATATTTTTGTGTTTTTCTAAAACCATTCTCGATTCAAGGACCAATTACGTTCAAAATAAAAAGCATCAGGTTTTGAGTGTACCTCTTTCGCTGATTTTACCTCCATTGTCTCCTTTAAAGGAAACATACTCACTGTTTAAGAATTTTAAGATAAACGTATCACAGAGAGATGTCACCTGTCATGTGCGGGGAACAACCGTTGTCAACATACCAGTGGTCGTCGACAATCCTCCCTGGATGTCCCTGCACTAAGAAAAGAGATTAATTAAACATTGGAACCCAGGCCATCGCAGTCCTGGGCACTCCTGAAGCGTCTATGAAAGACACTTCTCTCAAGCACATGTCCTTCTTCTCATTTAGGACTGGTGGTGCTGCCGCCTTTGCTTTCCAGACTTGTTTAGGCTTAACAAGCGGTTTTGCTACTTTCGGAGTAGCGGCTTTCGATTTCTGAGGTTGTTTTAATTTCTGTGATTGAACAACCTTCCGCTTGCTCTTGGCAGCATTCCAATCGCCATCAGACGGTTTAACTTTGGGATTCATGTTCTTCCTTGCCTTAGGTTTATCAACCTTCATTAGCTTGGAATAGTAGTTATCCCTAGGCATAACCTTCGGATGTTGTCGATAATAGGGCACATAAGGACGACTTGTGCAATTCCTTGCAATGTGACCGGGTCTTTCACAGTTGTAACATGTCTGCTTCTTTGCAGATGAAGCATATCCCGGTCTGTTCGATCCCACTGATGAATGTGAGTGATGGGATCTGTTGGATGATTTGTTTGCATGCTTCTTAAAGTTTCTGCTCTGCTTAGAACATCTTGAACACCCGTGTGAACAAGATTGTGCTTGTGATGATGACTGTCCTTGAGCTTTCTGTTTAACTTCAGTAACCTGTTCAGAAGAGTTAGCACAGGTAGTTTTTCTATGTGGTGGCACATATTTATCGGTCGTGCCATTAACAGATAGCTCAGAAACAGCCTTTTGTACATATGGTATAGCATCTGCAGACAAATTGGACTGTTTCACACAAACACCTGCATTATTAGTGCAAACAATATCATCCCCCTCAACCTTAACTTCTACTTTAACTGAATCTGCACATGAAGTAGAAGTATCAGTAACGCTCACACATTTAAACTCAGTGACTATTGGCTTTACCACACCTGTGCCAACAGTCATGGATGAGGGATCCTCACATTCTTGTTTGATCTCGACTGGCCTTGAGCACACAGATTTTTCAGATTCTGACTCAGTCGAGGGTGTGACATTTGATTCAGACGAGCCACTTGATTCAGACACTTGTGGTGGCTCTACTGAATTCCCCGTTGACTCAGCTGCTCTAGAGGACTCACAGCTGGATTCACTCGATTCAACTGATACTGATTTCTCAGATTCGGTTGTTTCGGGTGATTCACATTTGGAGTCACTTTCAGAAGTTGGTGGGGCAGCTGGTTCAACGGTATGCTGTGCCATGTACTTTTCACAGAGATTTTTGAAAGTTTTCATGAAATCAAACTCAAATGGCACATTTGAGTCTGATTGGCCGGTCGGTTCAGTTTGCTCAATTTTCGGTTCAGTTTCAAAAACGGTTTCTTTTAAGACATCATTCAATTTAGTTGTGTCATTTGAAACTGGAACTTCATCTCTCCTCACATCAAAAACTCTGTCAATTTCTTTATTTTTCTCAAAATTTAACGTCTCGGTCTGCTTTGAAGCATCTTGAGACCTAACAAAAGTTTTTGATGGGGCCTGCTCGTGTTTATGTTGTTTGTTCTTTGGTTTAGAGATTCGGACAGGGACTGATTTAGGTTTGGAGATCTCAACTTGATCCCTCGATGGTCGACTGGTTGTCTCTTCTATTAGAGGACCGTATCCTTTAACAGGCAGAGCCAACAATTCTTCATCCGACATGGGAATTGAGGAATAGTTTTCATTGAAAGGTGGAGGAATTTCCACAAATCCAATTCCCTTATTCCTCACATCCTTTGGTCTGTACCTTAACTGGGTATTGATCATTTTTTCAACTTTAGGACTGGAACAATCGAACTTTTTAAAGTGAAAATCGGCATTTTCAAATTTAGATTTTAAGTCGATCAATTCCGCGGTCAAAGTATCAGACAGTCGTTTAAAGTGTAAATATCGACACTTGTGATCACTCACCTCCTGATGCAAGCGCTTGATATCGAGTTTTTGTTGTTCGACCATTTCTTTATAAGAATTAAATTTCTTTTTAATGTCCCAAGTGGCCATTTTCTCGTATTCAAGCTGCTTGTATGCAGAGAGAGTTTCTTCTCTAAAACCCTTAATTTTTAACCTGCATCGTTCAGTACAACATGATTCAGCTAAAATTTCAGCGTGTACCTCAGATGCGGATGGCACGTGATCATCCGGTTGTGCCATGAAAGCTTGAGCAGCGTGAGCGGCAGGAGTAGCAGATGTGATAGGAGCAGCAGGTGTGACAGAAGCAGCAGGAGCGACAGAAGTGGCGGGAGCGGCAGGAGCAGCGGGAATGACGGAACATGTTGAATCTGAATTCGATGATGGAGCAGCAGAATTTGATGAGCATGTTGCAGCAGAGGTGATGTTATCCAATTCTTTGATAAGTGATATTAACTCATCCGGCGTCATTTTAGACCAGTTTATTTCCGAAATGATCCGATTGACGTTCATAAACCAGCTGCATGTTGGCTGATTTGGAATTCTTTTCAATGCGTCCAAAAGAATCTTGTTGACCCAACGATTTGACACTACGATTTCAGCATTTTTCATGTCAGACAGTAGTTCGGTAAATCTGTCAAGCAGTGCATATACGGTTTCACCAGGAGTGTAACCGAAACTCTCAAGTCTCTGCTCAAACACCTCACTTTGAAAAGACATTTTAAGCTTTAATAGTGATCCCCCAAAATCTAGACGTTCCACGAAAAATTTTACACTAGACACAGGACGTCCAACCGTAGTCAACCGTCAAACCATATTCAATAAAGTTGATCCCCCAAAATTAAACTTGTACACACCAAATAATACTACCACTATTATTATTATTATTATTATTATTATTATTATAATTATTATTATTCTAGTGTGCAATTTTCGATGATGACTTTTTAAAACACACTTCTTCACTTTTACTCTTATCTCAAGAGAACACTCTCTCTCTCTCTTCACTCAATATAAGTTTCTTCTATTCTTATCTCTTTCTCACTCTTTCAACTTCACCAACAACAAATGCAGATCTAATTATGTCCTTTCCGTAGTTCCACACTCTCTCTCACGACAGCTACTTGCTTTATCTTTCAAATCTATCCTCTTCAATAATACACACACAATATAACCTCTCGTCTCTTTCCTCTCTGCTGCTTGAGACAGCCAGCTACCCGAGGTGGGTTTTGTTCTGGATCGGTACCCGAGGTGGGTTTTGTGTTCAGATAGGAACGGGTTAGGTCTGGTTTCGGGTTGTTTTTTCTGGTTTCGGGTTGAGTTTTAACGGTGTTGGGTTGGGTGTTGTTCGGTATGGGTAAGTTGCAGGTACGGTATGGGTGGTCGGGTTGTTGTCCGGTTTGCAGGTGGGAATTTCGAGGTGGGTTTGGTCGCAGGTAGGTGGCTCGGGTTGAAGGTTACGGGTTGGTGGTTATGTCCGGGTGATGGTTGGTTGGATCGGGTTGAGTTTGAGCCGGAGTCGGGTATGGATTTTTAGATGGGTTCCGGTCAGAAGCAGGTACTGAGTTCAACCTCGAGTACTGAGTTCGAGTTTGAGAGCTGAGTTCGACCTCGAACAGTGCTGAGTTCGATGAAGATGGGTCTGAGTTCGACCTGAAACAGGCTGAGTTCGACTTGCAGATCTGAGTTCGACGAAGATAGCTGAGTTCGACCTTGAGTTCAACCTTGAGTTCAACCTTAAGTTCAACCTTGAGTTCAACCTTGAGTTCAACCTTGAGTTCAACCTTGAGTTCAACCTTAAGTTCAACCTTGAGTTCAACCTTGAGTTCAACCTTAAGTTCAACCTTGAGTTCAACCTTGAGTTCAACCTTGAGTTCAACCTCAACCCTGAGTTCAACCTTCAACCCTGAGTTCAACCTCAACCCTGAGTTCAACCTCAACCCTGAGTTCAACCTTGAACCCTGAGTTCAACCTCAAGTTCAACCTGATGTGGCGGGTGTTCGAGGTGACGTGGCGGGTGTTCGAGTTCTCAGCTGTGTTCGAGGTGGTTCCCGAGTGAAGATGACCTGAGATGTGTTCTTGAGTTCCCGAAGGTGTTCTCGAATGCAAGGCTGTTCTTGAATTTTTTTTTTTTTTTTTTTTTTTTTTTTTTTAAATAAAAAATTGTATGACAGCTATGTAAACAAGGGACCACCAATCAAAAGATATGCTTCGTTTGAATTCCCCTTAATTTTGGAATATGTTGACTTTGATATTCTCCTTTCCAAACTGAATACCAAAATTCTTGCAAACACAATCAATAATGACCAAAACAAGATCAAACAGCCTGTTCTTCGTGTTCTTTAGGATTTTGAACAAAACCAAATCTGCAAAAAATTCTAAAACACCAAAACTGATTAGATAAATAATATTAAGAAAAAGATGCGAGTAGAACCTGTTCCAAAACACGACGACCAGCAGCGAAAATTCTTCTTTTTGTTCTTCAAATGATACCGAACCGAGCCTTCATAAGACTACTTAGGCTCTGATACCAATTGTAAGTCCAAGATCTTCTCTACCGGGTATCAAACAAACAATCGAGTGCGGAAAACAAGATTGAATGTGAAGAACAAAAGATTAAAACGATGAAAAACACAAATAATTGCTGCTTTGTATTGCACACGGTATGAAAACCGTCGGGTACAATACACCAATTACCAATGATCTCTAGAGAAGCTCTCTAGAGATATATGTTTTGTTTTTGTCAAATGAATGGTCTAACCTTAAAATGAACTAGAACATAACAATATATAGGGTCCACTAAAGCCTTGGCCCACATGGCCTAACCCAAGTCCATTAACTAAACTAAGCCCAACTAACACAAATAGGCTTAATAAAGACAAGCGTAAACCTACTTAAATATAGCCCAACCCAAACCAATTTTTCACAATAGGGATTCGTCCCAATCATAATACACACTTAAGATCCAGAGTCTTCGAATGTGGGTGCTCTTGTGACGAGAGGCTTGATAATTTGAAATGACTGAGTTACATGTGAATCCACAACATAAGTCAAATCAGTTTTATTAGACCATGCGGTATGGATCGTGAAGAGAGCTCAAGTAATTGAGGTGGCTTCATGGCCGCCAGTGGAACACCATCCCACTCATTAGTGATACTGAAGATCATGAGATTCTTCACAAAGGCCATAAGTGTTTCTTTGATTCGTGATTTTGTCTTAGTGATGGTTAAGGGGTGGTGAACCACCCTTTTAGATAGTGGAGGAGAGAGATAGTGGAAGGGGTGTTCGTGAGTGGAGAATAGTGATGATGCTTCACAAGTAAATCATACCGTGTAGTGTTGTAAGACTTGCTAACTTAGAGCGGTCCAAAGAATACTACGATGACCATCGTATATACCTTCCGTGTTTTTATTATTTTAATTATATCTAGATTTCAAGTTATTTTAACTGAAATCATTGTTGTTACATTTTTATTTTGTTTATGCATCTCGTCAAATTAACATGTGAATTTAGTTGCCACTATTGGATTGGAATGTAAACGCACATGGAAAGTGCCTTAACAAACTATGACCTTGTTTTAGTTTTTTCTTTTGTTTAATTTTTTTTCTTTTACATTTTCCAATTATAAAAGCACCAAATGAATAAGTAGGTGTACATATAGGCCTAGCATCATTCATTATCGGGTAAAAATGATCATTGGTAAAAATACTAGTATTTAACGATAAATAATTTTTACAATTTTCTTAGAATCTTTGAAAATAATTTAACCAGATTTATAATATATCTTAAAAAGAGATATAAATACATTATATTGTTTTGTGTGCATTATTACAAAAGTTATTCTTTTTATATGATTAAAAAAATCAATTTACATAACATCCATATCGATAATTTATCAAATTTGGAAAATAAAATAAACAGTTTCGTGCAGGGGCGAAGCTTGGTTCGCCAATCGGGAAAGGCCAGACTTAATTTTTGTCGATCGGTAGTGGCAAATCGGTGAGGGCCGGACTCAATCCAGACTAAATTTACCTACAAAAATCGTAAATTTCCACTAATGCGTCAAAAAACAGGGAGGCTAGGGCCACCCCTGGCCCTCAAAGTGCTTCATCCTTGGTTTCGTATACATAATCAAGTTTACATTCTCAAGCATTCAAGTCATTTAAACAAGTATATCACTAAATCTCATACCCACCCCAAACCAACAAAAGACAACAACCACAACAACCATACCCAGTCAATCCCACAAATAGCAAGCTACATGTAAGGTCTAGGGAGAGTGAGATGTAGACAAACCTTACCTCTATCCCTCAAAATAGAGTGGCTGCTTTCAAAGAGACTCCCGGCTCCAAAATAAACAAAAGACCAACAAAATGAGCTTGAAAAAAAAAAAAACATATAATAATAATAAATAAAAGAAAAAAATGGGAAAATAATCAATGAATTGAGGAAAGAGTACTATAAATTAGAAACACGTTCAACATCAAACAACATACAATGGCGAAGGATGTTGAGGGCCAGGGGTGGCCCTGGCCCCCCCTGTTTTTTTGGCGCAGTGGTATAAATTTGCGATTTTTGTAGGTAAATCGAGTTCGGGTTGAGTCCGGCCCCGCCGATTTGCCACCACCGATTGAAAAAAATTGAGTTCGGCCCTCCCGATTCTTAAACCAAGCTTCGCCACTGACAACATATATGCGCAAAACACAAAAGACAATCACCCGTAGAGTCCCCTACAATGTAAACAAGTCTACGAAAAACCGATGAAAATCTGGAAATGAATACCCTATCCAGTCCATATCTTTTTAAATGTTTCGGGTTGATTCATCGGATCCGTGTTTTATTTTACAACTTAATATCCATAAGGGCTGGTTGTATATTTTTGTGGTAGTTGGATGGTTTATATGCAATTTGAAACAATAAATACAATTGAGGTGTTGATTATCGTCATCTCACTCTCTTCTACTTGAGTTTTATGACTTTATCTCAAATGGTTACATTAAATATCCTAATCGTCACACTTAATACAATAAGGCTCCCACTATTTGCACAAGAAGAAATTTTATTCAGACAACCCTATACGGGTCGTAGAGAGCTCTACGGCTCGTAGAGCCACTTTTTTCAGACTTCTACGAGCCGTAGAGGCCTCTACGGCTCGTAGGTACTCATTACCAATGATTGGTAATCATACAATCATTGCTAATGATTGCCTACGAGCCGTAGAGGCCTCTACGGCTCGTAGAAGTAGTCTTAATATTTTTGAGGATGAAGAAGCAGAAGATTGGTGTTTTATGGTGCCTACGGCCCGTATAGGCCCCTACGGGTCGTAGACAAAAAAAAACCAAAAACGTTTGGGACGAGGTTCGATCTTAGGCACATTATCACACAATCACACACACAAAGTCTTATTAAGCATATGGGGACCATCTGGGCTACCAGTTCGCTGGTTTCTTAGTTGGAAAGTTTTAATATAACATAACCCAGTCTTAGGCAGCCTCTACGGCCCGTATAGGTCTATACGACCCGTAGATAGGGTTTTTTTTTTTTTTAAATCATTTTAATTATGTAATAATTAATCCCGAGCGTGTAATACATTAACACAAGCATGTAAAACGTGAACACAATTGTTTATAACATAAACCAATATAAACCAACGTCGTCTCGATAAGCGTGTAAAACGTCGTCTCGATAAGCGTGTAAAATAAACGTTAACAGAAACGTTCAAAATAAAACTAATCGTTTATATACGCAACAAAATAAAACTAAAAGTTAACAGAAGCGTTCAAAATAAAGATTGTTTAAATACATAAGATGATCAGAAATAAAACATGGTAGAGTCAGTCGGCGGCGCGGTCCCGGGCTCCTGCGAAGACGTGTCGGGCTGCTGGGAGGACGTCACGGGCTCGTGCGTGCTGGTCCCTAAAGTCGGTGGGACACGAGCCTGCATGCCTAGGTGGCGATACATATCCTGCTGGCCAGCAATCAACCAGCGCATCGCGTCGTCCTGCCGATCACGCCACTGACGCGTATCGGCGTCCTGCTGCTGACGCCAGGTGTCCTGCTGCTGACGCCAGGTGTCCTGCTGCTGACACCAGGTGTCCTGCTGCTGACGCCAGGTGTCCTGCTGCTGACACCAGGTGTCCTGCTGCTGACGCCAGGTGTCCATCTGCTGACGCCACGCACGCATCTCGACAGCCTCCTCGGCAGCCGCACGAACGTCCGCCCTAACATCAGGAGGCAACCTGAGGGAGTGATAAACGCGCGCCGGTATCTGCAAGTCCTTAGGCTGCTGCTGAGGCATCTCGACGTCCCTAAGACCGCCCCCCTCCTGCTCATGCACAAACTGCAACCCGACCTCCACAGCATCACCTGCAATGGATAACAATAAATAATTAATAAATAATAATAATATTCCAGGATTTTATAAAAAAATTGGGCAGAGTTTCCCCTGTTTTTAGGCAAACCAGACAACACAAGTTGTCTACAAGTTTCCCAAATAATAATAATAATAATAATAATAATAATAATAATAATAATAATAATAATAAGTATAATAAAAATAAAAATAATAATAATAATAATACCTCTAAGGCCCTGATGTACTAACGGCTCATGCACAAACTCCACGCCACCGGGACCAATCAGATAGTGGAACTCATCATGATCTGGCGTCTTCGCCTTCTTCGCCGCACAAAGCATAGCCTTCATCGTTTGTAGACCTATTGGGCTGAAAGAAACTCAAAAACATTAACATTAATAATAATAATAATAATAATAATAATAATAATAATAATAATAATAACATTAATAACCGAAATACCTGGGCGGTAGTGACGGAAACCGATTACGGTTAACATAACCGTAATACTTCACGCCATCGCAGCGCTCAGCAATCCTGCTGATGAGCCCCCGCATGGGATGCCTCCCTTCAACGGCTTATGGGGGAAGGAGGCAAAAAACTCGGCCATGACCCGATGCAAGGCAATCGGCTTGCCGGTGAGTATGCAATGCAGGTACATCAGGTCCGTCTTCGTCACCCGCTCGTTACTATTCCCCCGTGCCGTTAGGGAATAAGTAATGCAACGGTGAATGTAACGAACTACGGGGTGACGAATGTTGGATACCCTGTCACACCTCTCCCTGCACAGCATAATAATAGTAATAATAATCAGAACAAAGATATTGAAAAATAATAATAATGATGATGATAATAATAATAATAATAATAATACTTCTGTGCCGGGTTGCCGAACTCGGGACCGCCAATGGTGGGCCACCACGCATAGAGGTCGTCATCAGCGACAGTAGTCACCGCCCTAGTGTAGACATCCTGAACATTAACATTAACATTAACATTTCGAATAAGAACAAAAACAAAAATAATAATAATAAAAATAAAAATAATATTAATACCTCTACAAGGTCGTCGCGAGTGTACCACCGGATGTGCGTAGCCCACTCATCTAGAGAATAACCATACTCAACGCCGAGTATGGAAAACTCAATATCCCTCGGTGGGCGGCCTGAAGATCCGGCGCCCGACGATCCGGCGTCCGACGATCCGGCACCGGGCGGGCGAAACCGAAAGGTGGATAGAAACTCTATCACCAACGGCCTATGGGACGGCGCGCAAAAGTCGTCGAAAAACCTGTCCAGTGGGCTCCCTTCCGGGCAATCGCCACAGCACCCCTACACTCCCGAAGCGCGGCCCAAGAAATCCCACGCGCCGGCACAATCTTCTTCTTCCTCAACCTATGAAATCTGGCACCCGAGTAATCGACTCGCAGAAAAATGCAATGCTCATAGCCTGACATGTCACCCCCTGCCATGGCAGCCCCCGCCTGCACCGCGGCCTCATCCTCCTCCTGCTGCTGCTCCTCCTCCTCCTCGCCCATGTACTGCTCGTCTACAAAATCTGCCATAACTGCAAAATCAAAGAATATATAGTTAGTTAGGGCGTTTCTATAATTAAGGTGTTTCAAAAGAATCGCCAAAACTATATAGTTTTGGCGGTTCAAAAGAAACGCCAAAACTATATAGTTTTTGGCGATTCAAAAGAATCGCCAAAACTAATATAGTTTTGGCGATTCAAAAGAATCGCCAAAACTAATATAGTTTTGGCGTTTCAAAAGAATCGCCAAAACTATATAGTTTTTGGCGATTCAAAAGAATCGCCAAAACTAATATAGTTTTGGCGTTTCAAAAGAATCGCCAAAACTATATAGTTTTGGGCGATTCAAAAGAATCGCCAAAACTATATAGTTTTGGGCGATTCAAAAGAATCGCCAAAACTATATAGTTTTTGGCGATTCAAAAGAATCGCCAAAACTAATATAGTTTTGGCGATTCAAAAGAAACGCCAAAACTAATATAGTTTTGGCGTTTCAAAAGAATCGCCAAAACTATATAGTTTTTGGCGATTCAAAAGAATCGCCAAAACTAATAACATTATACTCGCTAAACCCAATCAACAACAATCAACAACAAACCCAATCAACAAACCACCACGACGACCCCTAAACCCCTAAATCTGAAAAAAAAACTGAAAAAAAAAAACTAAAATCTAACAATTATCTACAACCATCAACAATAATGTATAACAATTAACTAATTAAAACATAAAACTAATTATAATTAACTGAAAAAAAAAATAACCTGTTTCGAAAATGGGGGATGGATCCGGGTTGAAATTAGGGTCTTGATGGTCGGATTCGGGTGGTGGTGGTGGTTGCAGTGGTGGGCCGGTCGTGGTGGTGGTGGTTTAGGGTGGTGGTGGTGGTTTAGGGTGGTGGTGGCGATAGGAGAAGAAAGGGGGCAGAGGGGTTAGGGTTGGGTTTTTTTTTGTTGTGGGAGAAATGAACAGATCGTTCTGTTCAAATGGGGTTTTAATAACTTACCTACGGCCCGTATAGGTCTCTACGGGCCGTAGATAACTATAAAAAAAAATGGTTGACACAAGGATCGAACCCGGGCACTTTATCAAACACACGATATACACACACACACAAACCATCTGGGCTACCAGTTCGCTGGAATATATTCCAGAAAATTTATATATAACATATCACTGAAAACCAAATTTTTTTAAAAAAAATCCTCGTCTACGGCCCGTAGGGACCTATACGGGTCGTAGACTCCAATTTTTTTTAAAAACTACTGATTAACTTTTTATAAACTTTACAAAGTTTTTACAAATCAAAAGATGGTGTCTACGGCTCGTAGAAGCCTCTACGGCTCGTAGGCTCAATGGCCTCTACGAGCCATAGATGGTGTCTACGAGCAAGTCCCAGAAGCCTACGGGTCGTAGAGGGCCCTACGACCCGTAGATAAATCTTACCTACGGCCCATAGGGCCCTCTACGGCCCAATACAAGTTTTTTTTTTTTTTTAAATTTTGTTAGTTTTAATTAGGTGGTATAGGTTTTTTTTATAAAATAACGTTTTCATTTCATATTGTATATGTAAAATAATAATAAAAAATAAAAAAATGTATTTAATAAATCATTATACATTATAAAAACAAATTTACACCGAACTATCAGAAGAATCAGGACAGCCTGTTAGGTCAAACAACTCTGGATCTCTTTGAGATAGCCTACGCCCCTCATCAAGACGATCCCTGTATAGTGCTAACCATGGGTTGTGATTTACATCTACCCAACGCCTCCATGTTCCATTCGGATAAGGCATCGGAGCGTCGTCTGTTAGCTTTAGCATGATGAAGTGGTTGCCGTTCACGAAGGCCATCGAAATGACCCGATGTTCTGGCACGCTTTGAGGATGCTTGTGAATAGGGAAGAATGTGCTCGTTCCAAGAGGACTGAAGAATTGAAGGACCACACCAAATGCCTGAGCAATCACTAATCCAGTCAAAGGCATCTCCATCCACTTTGAATTAGGTGTGTTCCCGACTCCCGTCCAATCTAAGGACGAGTATATGCGGGCGAAACCGTTATCGTCGAATTGGTTCAAAATCTCGTACCAATCCTCACGGTATTGACCCATCATCTCTTCTTTAAGAAGGTGGCGGATCAAATGCCAGTCTTCCTCCTCCATATCCAAAGCCAAAGCTACAGATCGGAACCCACAGTTACCGTCTGGCTGAACATTTTGAATATGCGTGACAAACCGTTGATAAAGGGGATCAATCTGATGCTTAAATTGTCTAAGCACAAATTTATACCTGTCACCGCCAAACATTGGGAAATCATGATTAGGGGATGTGTACATATGTATGTATGTATAAATAGTTATTTATGTACCTGTCCCCTACTAAGAGTGGATACCTTTTGCTACACACTCTCATTTTATCTTTACCCGGGTCTGATGGCCTACGTCTTCTAACAGGCTCGTCTTCCTACAATGGATAATAATAATAATAATAATAATAATAATAATAACAATAATAATAATAATAATAATAATAATAATAATAATAATAATAATAATACTAACATCTTCTTGCGCATCCTCCTGCTGTTTTTTTTTCTTTAATTTTGTAGTTGGGCGTCCGCGAGTATTCTTTTGTACCTCAGGAGGTTGAGTGTCAGTCATACTTGGATTTACCACCGACTTTATTTTTGACAACATATTTCTTTGAACGCGTGGTGATTGAGACATCAGTGTCTCTTTGACTATCTCCCACTCACTCGCAAGGTCACGTTCCCCATACTACTTCCGGTTCGTAATTCAGTCGTGTCCAGAAGACGTCTATTTCGGACAGCTGTATTTTTATTCCTGTATTCAATAAACATAAACATAAACATAATAGTTGTAGTAGTAGTAGTAGTAGTAATAATAATAATAATAATAATAATAGTAATAATAATAAAGTAATGGTATTACCTTTATTTATATACGAATCTAATTGACATGCACACGGCAACCCAGAACTCGTGAAAAGCTGGTGACCACAACTCATTTTTCGTTCCTTCAACCTCTCTATATTTTTTATCTCTTTTATCAACTTCTCGATCGCTGCATGGGAAACTTTACCGAGTAGGTCCTCAAAAAGAGGTATGTCATGGTGCACCTTTTTCACAGATAAACTCTCTTCAAACGAGTGGTTTATTGCCCTCTCTTGTGACGTTACAACATCGTCTACAATCATCACAAGTTTGTGGAGTGAGTTGTTAGCCCCCTTAATGTGCATCTTAAACCTTGCATGCTGGCTCTCAACTCTGTTGGTCGTATACTGACCAAAGTTGTAGTTTGTGTCTGTCCATGCAGAAACAAACCTTTCTTTGTAGTCACGGAGCCAGACCCGGTCTATATATTCAAAAACACCTATAAAAGATAGAAAAAAGATATTTGTTAATGTGTGTATGTATGCGTTTTAAACTAAATTAATAAAATATGTACCAGCTCGTTCGTCCTGACATAGTCGTTTGTAGAATCGGTCTAACCAGAGACTATAAAATTCCGGAGATGAAGATCTACATAATCGCTTAAAAGATTTCACGAATATTTCCCAATCTGCATTTCCAAAGGCTTGTCTGCAGTGCTTCAATATATTTCGTTGAATGTGATACCTGAATGTATAATAAAAAAATAATAATAAAAAAAAATAATAATAATAATAATAATAATAATAATAATAATAATAATATGTATACCTGCATAACAACTTCGAAGCTGCTGGAAATACAATGTCGCATGCATTCATCAAGGCTTTCTCACAATCAGTTACTATAGCACGGGGCTCCGTACTATCTTCTAGCAACTCTTTAAGCCTTTGTAGCACCCATAGGTAGTTATCCTTTTTTTCACGGAGATGAATGCATGGGCGACACAAAACGACTTGGATGTTGATGTCATACCCACAACTTGAACAAACGGAAGTTTATACTCGTTTGTTTTGTAGGTCGCATCAATCATCAGCACATGCGGGAACGCACGCCATAACCTGTGCGAGGTGGGATGGGCAAACAAAATATCCTCGATCGCATTTGTCGAGTCATTCCTCCGGGTGAAGTAAACAAATTTTTTTTCCACCAATGTGGCTTCGAGTACCTGCATAGCAATAATAATAATTAAAAAATAATAATAAAGAAGTAATAATAAAGAAGTAATAATAATAATAATAATAATAATAATAATAATAATAATAATAATAATAATAATAATACCTGCATTTGAGTCCTGCCGCCGTATAACAAATGCTTAACCTTAGTTATTGTGTTATGTATGTCTCTTAAGATGCAGGGACTATCCGGGTTTTGTTTTCTAACGGACGAATGTATGTCTACTGGCGTAACATTTTGAAAATAAAGTGTATCCACCAATTTTAACTCGGCCGGACCCAGCCTCCTAGCATACGCGTGACCCTCGATGTGTTGGAAAGGTTTGTGATTATGTGTTTGGTTTTGGACCTCCAAAATATAACCATCGTGGCCGTAGTGGTATCTCCCTATTAGTTGAAACGGGCAATTACATTTTTTACTGCCCGTCTTTCGAACCGTGGCTACACTATGATGTACGCCACTACGGTCACATCGTATCCATGCCGATGTTACCCTCCTATTCGGCCCCCTGCCTTCCGAAACAGTACGTGAGTATACGGTAATGTAACCATTTTTTTTTTGCTCTTTGATAAACCCACTCTGTGAGGTCTTTAAGAGACGTGAATACCTGCAAAATTTATATACGACTTCAAATAGCAACTAATATATACGAGTTCAAATCTCACAAACCTTACGAGTTCAAATCTCACAAACCCTACGAGTTCAAATAACAACTAATATATACGAGTTCAAATCTCACAAACCCTACGAGTTCAAATAACAACTAATATATACGAGTTCAAATCTCACAAACCCTACGAGTTCAAATAACAACTAATATATCACAAACCCTAAAACAAATTTAGGTACGGGACTAAATATACGAGTCTAAATATGTACACGGGTCTAAATATCTCACAAACCCTAAATATACGAGTCTAAATATACACGGGTCTAAATTATAAACAAGTGCAAATTCATAAACACACCTGATTCGTTTCGTACGAAACATCCGGGACAGGTTCCTCGCCACCGTTATCACCTCCCTCGTACTGTGGATGACTTGGCGGAGGCAAGTAAAATGACCCCGGTTCTTCTACGTACTCCTGGTTCAAATCGGGCAGCAGGTTCAAATCGGGTAGTGCATTCCCGTCACCATAGCGAACAACGGAGCTAACCTCCTCCTCACCACGTTCCACCACGGCTCCGAAAAGGCTTTCCGAGACGTGAGATAGGCTAAACGAATACTCCCATTCATCCGAAACATTACCGTAGTGACCCGAAGACATCGTGGTAGCTTGGAATCGATCGGATTTTTGTGCACCGCGTTTTTAAATTTTCTTTCGTTAACTGAAGAAAGAAGACAAGGAAGAAGAATATATCTGGACCCTCTACGGCTCGTAGAGGCCTATACGGGCCGTATAGGGTTTAATGCTCCCAACAACCAGGTTTTCTACGGGCCGTATAGCCCTCTACGGCCCGTAGAGGGTTAGCTTTTTCAGACTGACACACTGAATGTCAGACACTTCATTCAATGACATTGTACCTCGTACTGCCTACGGGCCGTAGAGCCCTCTACGGGCCGTCTAGGGTTTAAATGTACTCGACCAACCCACCTCTACGGCCCGTAGAGGGCTTTACGGGCCGTAGAGGGTTGAGCATTTATTACACTGACCCTCTATACGGCCCGTAGAGCCCTCTACGGGCCGTAGAGGGCTGTGCAAACTTACTTTTTGATATTGTGTAAATAACATGACTCTACAATAATATTCTTCACTTCTTCTGTTTCCGCCAACAATGAAGCATACCCATCTCCATTTATACCCACAGTAACACCCTGTCAACTAAACGATGGCATCAGTCTTTCTCCTATACGCAAAGAGGTTTATGAAGAAGAGGGTCATATATTTGATATAAGTCACAGATACCATCCTGATTTGCCTTCATGGGGATCGGAGGAGGGTATTGGTCAGTTTCTATGGCTTCCAGCGAGTATGAAGAACGGTAAACTACATGAGTAAACCGTAAACTACAAATTTTTTTTAACAAGTGGCTTTTTAGGCTTGCATGTGTGAGTTCTGTTCACGCTTATAAGTTAAATTTTGATTATGTTGCGTCTCATAACACTTACCTGAGTAAACCGTAAACTACAAAAATGGTTCTAAAATGATTTTTAAGAGAAAAGCAGTTGAAAATAAATTGAACAATTTGTTGGGGAATAAGCGTAACAAACGAACAATAACGGATAACAGAAGTCTCTGAAGGCACGTGATCGCTTTCAGATTGAATCAATTCGACGGTTCTATCGAATATTCAACCGGATACAATCAGAGATTGAGAATTTTCTGTATGTTGTGAATGAGATTAAAGAACCAGAGAGATTTTTGATCAAGAAGATGATTTCGTAATGAAAAATTAGGGCCAAAAACTGCCTTTTAGACAGTTTTGCCTCTTAGGCAGTTTTTCCAAGGTTTTTAAAGTTGCCAAAATAGTCCCTCTATTTCTGAAAATTAATTTTCGGAGACATTTTTACCACAGAAGGGCTCTACCCCTTGGACCCTGCCAGGGGCTGCCGCCCCTTGGACCCTGCTCCCAGGGGCGCTGCCCCCAGACCCCCGTTCCTTAGGGGCTTCGCCCCTAAGTTCATAATAAATTCAAATAGGCGTGCACTCCGCACCACCATACCTATATGATGTATTATTATGAACATATTGATCAAACAGGCAATCCAATTACACTAAAATATCTAACAATCCTCCCCTATTTTAGTGTAATCCTTGATTAACTAAACAAGTAATCTCAAACATTCAAACTTTTGCTTAAATGAAATGTCGTGACGATTGAATTTCACATTAGTACATTACACATTCTGAATATTCGAATACCAGGGTGTCGCTTAGGATTGAACCCTGGGAACTCATTTTGAATACACAAAGATAATGTACACAAAAGTTTACATACATAGTAGTTCTATCTTGACATAATGTTTTACTAGCCTATGTCCTTATCCTTCATAAGCTTGTCAAAGCCAAGTCCCAGCTTCTTGAAGAGGCTAAACTTCATACTTACATAGGTAGCTCTTTTAGTCTTGCACCTGCAATGCAATTTGTCAAAAAAGCTATTAAGAATATATACATTCAACCTCCTTAACTTGCAGGTCTGAACACATACCTTGGGATGAATCTTCTAATGTGTTCCAATCTCTACATATTAAGCTTTCCGCATTGAATTCTGCATCTAGCGTTGTACTAGATGGGAATTGGGTATCTTAACATCAGAGATTTCTAGTGGACCTTAATCCCATCCCTATAGCCGACCTTTTCACTAGATCTCTACTTAACCCTTTGGTTAAATGATCGGCTAAATTGTTTTGGGTTCTCACAAACACCACAGATATCACACCATTCGTGATAAGATCACGTATCATGCTGTGTCTAACACCTAAGTGTCTAGACTTTCCATTATACACTTGACTATATGCCTTAGACAAGGTAGATTCACTATCACATCTGATAGATAATGGTGCTATCGGTTTCGGCCACAATGGAATTTCATAAATCAAATTTCTTAGCCATTCAGCTTCTTTACTCGCTGCTGCTAATGCCACAAACTCAGCTTCCATTGTTGAATTAGTGATGCAAGTTTGTTTCTTTGATGCCCAGCATATAGCACCACCTCCAAGAAGGAACACCCAACCACTTGTGGAAGAATGATCTTCCAAATTAGTAATCCAACTTGCATCTGAATAGCCTTCAAGAACAGACGGAAATCCAGTATAAGTCAAACCAAAATCTATGGTTCCTTTCAAGTACCTAAATACTCGATTTATTGCTTGCCAATGAATCAAACTTGGATTGTGAGTATATCTACTCAGTTTTCCAACAGCAAAAGCTATATCAGGTCTAGTACTAATCATGGCATACATGAGAGATCCAATAGCCTTTGAATATTCAAGTTGATTCACAGCATCTCCTTTATTAGGTACGAGTTTTACTGAAGGATCCATAGGAGTACCCATTGGAGAACTATCTTTGTGATTAAACTTTTCCAACATCTTCTCTATATAATGTGATTGAGAGATAGTAATACCATGTTGTCCACGTATGATCTTAATACCAAGAATCACGTCTGCCTCCCCCATGTCTTTCATATCAAACTTAGATGACAGAAATTTCTTAGTTTTATCAACTTCATTTTGGTCAGTACCAAAAATCAACATGTCATCCACATATAAGCAAATAATTACTCCTTTTCCAGAAGTATCAAATTTGCTATAAAACACACTTGTCCGCTTGGTTTAATGCAAAACCATTAGACAACACCACATCATCAAACTTTTGATGCCATTGCTTAGGGGCTTGTTTCAGGCCATAAAGAGATTTTACCAATTTACAAACCTTATGTTCATTTCCAGGCATGACAAAACCTTCAGGTTGTTTCATGTAAATCTCTTCATCAAATTCACCATTCAAAAAGGCAGCTTTAACATCCATTTGGTGAATTACAAGATTATGTATAGCTGCAAGTGCCAACAATAATCTTATGGTGGATATCCTAGCAACAGGAGCATAGGTATCAAAGTAGTCAATTCCTTCCTTTTGCCTAAAGCCTTGGATGACCAATCTGGCTTTATATTTGTCTATGCTACCATCCACCTTCATCTTCCTTTTGAAGATCCATTTACTACCTAAAGGTTTACACCCAGGTGGTAAATCAGCCAATTTCCAAGTATTATTGTGCATTATAGAGTCAATCTCATCTTGGATTGCTTCTTTCCAAAATGCAGCATCCCTAGAAGACATAGCATCATTGAATGTCTTTGGATCCTCATCAATATTAAAACAATATTGATACTGATGTTCAACACCATTTCTGGTTCCTTCTACTAAATAAAGATGAAAGTCAGCACCAAATGACTTGGGTTTTCTGACTCTAGTACTTTTTCTGGGCTCAGTACTAGTACAAGGTACATCATCACAATTACCAGAATTGTCACCACAAGAAATTGTCTGTTCATAATTTTTAAGACACTGAGGCGTATCCTTCAATCGAGGAACAGAAGAAAATCTATCCTCATTCCCAAAATTAGCATCTCTTGAATCAATGACAGAGTGAACAGATACATAATCATTTGGTTCTATGACAGAGAACCTATAAACAGGGGAATGATCAGCATATCCAATAAATATGCAATCTATGCCTCTTTCACCAATGGTACTCATTTTGGGCTCAGTAAGCCTCACAACAGCTCTACATCCCCAGACTTTGAGAAAACTCAAATCTGGTACCTTTTTGTACCAAAGTTCATATGGGGTTACCTTAGACCTTTTATTAGGTGCTCGGTTCAATAAGTAACAGGCTGTCAACATAGCCTCACCCCAAAATCCATCACTTATACCAGAATAGGACAACATAGAATTCACTGTTTCTTTCAATGACCTATTCTTCCTTTCAGCCACACCATTTTGTTGTGGTGTATATGGAGCAGTTGTTTGATGTATTATACCAGTAGATTGGAAATACACTGGATCATAATACTCTCCACCTCTATCTGTACGAAGGTTTTTAATCAAACCATTTCTATGAAGCTCAACCTCTTGTTTATAAACTTTAAATTTATCAAGAGCTTCATCCTTTGAATACAATAGATATACATAACAAAATCTAGTTGCATCATCAATAAAGGTTACAACATACTTCTTATTTCCTAGAGAAGGAGTACTATGAATGTCACATAAATCAGAATGAATCAATTCTAATACATTAGAATTCCCTTTGACATATTTAAATGGTTTTCTTGTAATTTTTGTCAATTTGCAAGTATGACAATCATTACATTTTTGTATGTCAAAAGCTGGTATAAGACTCATTTTAGACATATCTTTCATTCTGCGATAATTAACGTGACCTAATCTAGCATGCCATAATTCTGATTTACTAAAATCATTACTAGAACTAGTAGAAGCCATACAAACAGAATTATTAACAAAAGGGACATCTAAATTCAACTTAAACATGCCATTCAAATAACCAAATCCAATAATGGTTCCATATTTTGACAAGATATACTTGTCACTTTCCAAGACCTGCTTATAACCACAATTATTCAATACAATACCAGATACTAAGTTCTTACGAATCCCAGGTACATATAGAACATTATTTAATAGTAAAGAGTTTCCAGAAGTAAAGACTAAAAGAACAGATCCTATTCCTTTAATTGGTTCAGTAGCAACATTGCCCATCTTCAGTAAAGATCCATCTTCAATTGGCTTAAAATCCTTGAACCATTGAAGATTTTTTCAAACATGACATGTTGCTCACGAATCCATCCACCATGAAATATCATCATCCTGCACATAAAATGCTTCAGAGATTATTGATACTTAATAATTCTCAATATAATGATCACATGGTACCAAAAACGAACCTGATTGCTTTTCGGGATCCTTGGATCCACTTGTACCAGCCACGTTTTTGCCTTTTCCTCCACTCTTACCAGACCTGCAGTCTTTCTTGAAGTGTCCGGGTTTATTACACTTCCAACAAACCTTTTTAGGCTTCTTATCAGAACTCTTATTGTTGTTCCCTTCAAACTTTCGTTTCCCTTTCCAAGCCTTGGAGGATTCACCCTCCTCCACCATGTTCACAGAAGAACAACCAGCCATGGTTTTAGTACCAATACTAGAACCCTTTTCCATATCACGTATGTTTTGTTCAATTTGGAAACTACTTCCCAATTCAACCAGATTCATTTCCTCTTTCTTATGTTTCAGATTATTCTTAAAATCTTTCCAAGAGGGTGGCAGTTTATCAATAATACTAGAGACAGAAATCGCTTCATCCATCTTCATTCCATATTGATGAAACGACCCTAGTATTCGTTGCAATTCATGATACTGTTCCATAACAGGCCTAGTGTCTACCATTTTATAGTTAATAAAATTACCAACCAGAAATTTCTTACTAGACGCATCTTCTGCCATGTATTTGGCTTCAAGGGCATCCCATAATTCTTTTGCAGACTCTACGTTTTGATACACATCAAATAAAGAATCAGACATACCGTTAAGAATATGACCACGACAGATGTAGTCTGCGTTTTCCCACTTTGAACGAGTTCTGGTTTGTTCCAGAGTTTCATTCTCAACAATCTCGGGACAAGGAGTGCTCAGAACATACACCACTTTCAGACTCGTGAGATAGAAGTGCATCTTCTTCTGCCAGCGTCTGAAATCCTGTCCAGAAAACTTGTCCAATTTCGTGAAGTTCTTCGTCATATCTTTCACAGATTCATTGTTCGTCATCTTCGGAAATTGATTCAATCTTTGTTGGGGAATAACCGTAACAAACGAACAATAACGGATATCATAAATCTCTGAAGGCACGTGATCGCTTTCAGATTGAATCAATTCGACGGTTCTATCGAATATTCAACCGGATACAATCAGAGATTGAGAATTTTCTGTACGTTGTGAATGAGATTAAAGAACCAGAGAGATTTTTGATCAAGAAGATGATTTCGTAATGAAAAATTAGGGCCAAAAACTGCCTTTTTGGCAGTTTTTCCAAGGTTTTCAAAGTTGCCAAAATAGTCCCTCTATTTCTGAAAATTAATTTTCGGAGACATTTTTACCACAGCTAGGGGCTCTGCCCCTTGGACCCTGCCAGGGGCAGCCGCCCCTTGCACCCTGCTCCCGGGGGCGCTGCCCCCGGACCCCGTTCCTTAGGGGCTTCGCCCCTAAGTTCATAATAAATTCAAATAGGCGTGCACTCCGCACCACCATACCTATATGATGTATTATTATGAACATATTGATCAAACAGACAATCCAATTACACTAAAATATCTAACACAATTGGGCATTCAGATTTTAGAAATTGAACCATGTATATATACTTTTGACAAATTATTCTTTGCAAAACTCAAAGGTGAAATTAAGAGTAAAAAAATGTCCTTTTGTGTTTTCTTTGTGCACTGGAGGTATGTTTAATCTTGTGAACTGTTTGATCTTCGTGAAAGCCTTCTTCTTATCGCGGACCACTGTTACTTGGTCGTGGTAGCCAGGCAAGATAACCGAAGGACACTTACTCGTATTGTTATTTGTGGCTCCTGTGTTAGTTAAATCTTGACTGTTTAATAAATTATTGCAGCTGAAGTTATGAAGTCCTTGAACATTCCCAAGGGAGTAAAGCGTGTGCTATTCAGAACATTGAACACTGATAGGTAACCTCCTTTCACTTGCTTGGGCCCAGATGTCGTCATCACATGATTTCATTCAAATTTTGTTTGACTTTTCATTGTTCGGATCATTAATTTCAGGCGGCTGATGTGGAAAAAGCAATTTGACACAAGCTATGTGGGATTTATGAAAGATGGAGCCCAGTGGCTGAAGGACAACACTGACATCAAACTAGTTGGTAAAACTCATGTTTTCTTTTGAGAGGCTTCGTTGAATTAGTACAGTTACAGTTGCTATACGACTATAAGTTCACTAAAATCATGAATTTAGACATTACATCAATTCTTAGTTTATAAAAGACTATTCCGAAAATGCTTTGTATATCATTCAATAAATACGCATTGAGATGTTTAAAAAGGCCAATCTAAATGGATATTACCAAGTCAAGATGAGTTAAGATACACAGAAAAAAAGAGTCTATTGCAGGCTGTGGTGTATTACAACACCATGTAGTGATGCTTTGGAGGCAGTTTTTTTACTGTTCTAAAACGCCAATGCTTTTATGGCGTTGCAGTTTCTCTTTTAGCTTATACCCAATTAGTTTGTGATAAAAAAAATAGATCATGTAGTCAGGACTTTGAGAACCACAAAATGCTATTAGAGAACATTTGTTTTTGGAAATTCCTTGTACAACCTTATTCTGGTTATGCATGACATAAATACGTGATCATTGGTTTGGTTTCATTTTGTAGGTATTGATTACTTGTCAGTTGCTGCATATGACCATCTAATACCTTCTCATCTTGTCTTCTTAGAGAACAGGGTAAGGGTATACTCTTTAACATACTTTGTGTGTGAAGCAGTGGACATTTCATAACACTGCTACTATATATGTGTGCTCTCAGGATATTATTCTTGTGGAAGGTCTGAAACTTGAAGATATAGAAGCAGGGATATATAATGTGCATTGCTTACCACTAAGGTTACTAGGAGCCGAGGGATCTCCCATAAGATGCATCCTCATCAAATGATATTTTTCAGTTGACTAATCGAAGTTTTTTTAACCTTTTCTTGTTAATCAAACTGTGTTTGTTACTTCTTGTTATTTTGTAAATTAACTGTTGGAGTTGCGGACCTGCTAAAAGGTATTTAATGATTAATAGTAAGAGCCGTTCTAGGAATATCATATGAAGAGGGCCATATATATGATATAAGTCATAGATATCATCTTGATTTACCTTCATGGGGATCAGAGGAGGGTATTGGTCAGTTTCTATGGCTTCCAGCCGGTATGAAGAACGGCTTACTTTCTAATAATTCAGAGATGAAGATGTCTACACACACTCGGACCCATGTTGATGCTCCTGGGCATGTTTATGATCATTACTTTGATGCTGGGTTTGATGTTGAGACTCTTGATCTTCGGGTTCTTAATGTTGCGTACCACCTGTTTGATTAAATGCCTCTATGAAACATTGATATTTTGCTAGTTAGTTATCTACTAAATAATAGTACAACTATTAAATAGTTTTAGTAGACTTATTCACTGTCATATTGTGATCAAAAGGGAAAGTATTGACCTTTTGGGGACATATGGAGTTGACTTATTTCGTAGAATGTCCAGATCAGGATAACATCATTTTATTAGACTAGATGTGGTGGTTTCACGCCACGCTCCACTTCACGTGTTAACCCCTAAGACTACACAGTGTGAGGGTGTTGAAGGGGCGTGGTCCATTGGGGTTGGAAGATCTCCACCGGCATGGGGCAAATGTGAGGGTGAGGTGGATGGTTGTGATCGCTTGTTGGATTATGGATAATTGTAATTGGTTGTTTGATTAAAAAAAAATAATAATAAAAACACCACTACCCAGTGGTTTTTTGGTTTTGGAGGGGAATTCCACATGTCGGTCCATGCCCCCCCTCAAGAGCATGACCACACTGTGTAGTTTGAGAAAGATTTCTCTCTCCTCCTCCTCCTTCCCCCCCCCCCCCCATCGGCCAAATTTCCAATTCTACCATCTGATGTGTTATACTATAAATTTAACCCTCCATTACAACCTAAAAGTGCCGAAAAACACAACCCCACTCTCAATTCTTTCTATTCTTCGCTATAGTAGTGTAATCGAGCTCTTTTTGACTATTCTGTTGATTCGTGTCTAGATAGCATCGAGCCTTGTAAGTCTCAATTAATCTCCTGTTTTCGTTCCTTGTTATTGTCCGATTAATAGCCCCATGATTTCTGGGGTTATTGTTTGTTAATTGGTTTAATTGATAAACTAGGGTTCTTAGGTTTTGATTTGGTGGTGGTGGTTTAGAGGGAGAAAGAGACACATAGAGAGAGAAAGAGGGGGATGGTTGGGATTTATACAACAACAACAACAACCTTACCCAGTAAATCCCACAAATTAGCACAGCTAAGAGTAGGGTCTGGGGAGGGTGGGATGTAGGCAAACCTTACCCCTATCCTTGCGGATAGAGAGGCTGCTTCCAGAGAGACCCCCGGCTCGACAAACAAAAAACTACCAGTAAACAACACTAACACTAATGAGGAGATACTGAATTTATGTAAACATTGAAAGTGTCATGTATTATAAACAAAGGTATATATGCCATAAAAACAATATAACACATATAGTAACATAGAGAGTGTCATGTATTAAAGCAAGGTATATATGCAATAAAAACAACATAACCCAAAAGGGATATATGAAACAGTCCCTAAGAATCCCTAGCCTCAATTCTACGTCTCCACGAACTCCTATCTTGGACCACGTCCTCAGAGAGGTGCAACTCTATCAAATCTTGTTCAATACGCTTATCCCATGTCAACTTGGGTCTACCTCTACTCCTCCTACCATCAACAGTCAGCTCCTCCACTACTCTAACTATCGCTGACATCTGCCTCCTCCTCACATGCCCAAACCATCTCAATCTCCACTCCTTTATCTTCTCTGAAATCTTAGCCAAACCTAACCTTCCCCTAACAATCTCATTTCTTATTCGGTCTAGTCTTGTGTACCCACACATCCACCTAAGAATCCTCAATTCTGCTACATCCATCTTGCGGGCTTGAGTCTTCTTGATGGCCCAACACTCCGACCCATACAGCATAGCCGGTCTGACTGCAACTCTATAGAATTTACCCTTTAGTTTAGTTGGGAACCTCCTGTCGCACAAAACCCAAGAGGCTGCTTTCCATCTACACCAGCCGGCCTGGATACGGTGGGTTACATCTCTATCTATTTCTCCATCATTTTGAACAAAAGATCCTAGATATTTGAAAGTCGTTGTCTTCGGGACCGCTTGACCATCGATGGTGATCTGCGTGTCACTAACGTCATCTGCACCACTAAAACTGCAGTAGAGGTACTCTGTCTTCGAGCGACTAATCCTTAACCCCTTGCTCTCTAAAGATGCTCTCCACTCTTCTACCCTTGCATTCAGACTTTCTTTGGTCTCCGCCACTAACACAATATCATCAGCAAAAAGCATACACCACGGAACTGCCTCCTGAATCGATTTGGACAGCTCATCCAATACCATCGCAAAGAGGAATGGGCTCAAAGCAGACCCTTGATGGAGTCCAATCTCCACAGGAAAGGAATCAGTATCCCCTACAGGAGCCCGAACGCTGGTGACAGACCTTTCATACATATCCTTAATTATATCTATATACTTCCCTGGCACCCCCTTACCTTCCAAAGTATCCCAAAGTAGCTTACGTGGGACACTGTCGTATGCCTTTTCTAAGTCAATGAACACCATATGCAAGTCCCGTCTTTTCTCCCTATACTTCTCCATTAGTCTCCTTAGAATGTGGATTGCTTCAATAGTTGACCGCCCTGGCATGAAGCCAAATTGGTTTAGCGAAATATGAGTTTGTTTTCTAATCCTAGTCTCAATTATTCTTTCCCATAATTTCATAGTGTGGCTCAGCAACTTAATTCCTCTTTAGCTTCCACAACATTGGGCGTCTCCTTTGTTCTTATATATAGGCACCACGACACTACTTCTCCATTGATCTGGCATATATCCAGACTTGAATATACTATTGAAGAAGTTAGTTAACCATTGGACTCCTTCCTCTCCTAAACACTTCCACGCTTCAATCGGGATGTTGTCTGGGCCAACTGCCTTACCCCTTCCCATCTTCCTAAGTGCCAAGCTTACCTCACTGAGAGATATACGCCGACAGTAGCAGTTTTCCCGGTGACGCTCTTGAGTAATGCTGCTACTGTTTTCTTGTTGGTACGTCCTCCCACTGTTGAAGAGCTCATGGAAATAGGTTTGCCATCTCAACTTAATCTCCTGATCCTTCACTAAAACTTGCCCATCCTCTCCCTTTATAAATTTCACGGCTCCTAGATCTTGTCTCCTATGGGCTCTGGCCTTTGCAATCTTAAACATATCGTGCTCCCCCTCCTTTGTTTCCAAGCGTTCGTACATCCGCCTATAAGCTGTGTTCTTATCCTCTGCCACTGCTCTTTTCGCCTCCCTCTTGGCGTTTTTGTATATCTCCCTCAATCTGTCACGCTCCTCCTCATCTGTGCACCTCCGCAGATCTCTAAAACTTGCGTGCTTGTCTCTTATTTTGTTTTGAACGTCTTGACTCGACCACCATGCCTCCTTATGTCCACTACCCTTACCTGTTGAGATCCCTAGGGTCTCCTTCGCCACATGAGTAATGTTGGCCGCCATATCCTCCCACATTCTATTTGGGTCGGCATCCATTGGAGACAGTATCATCGAAAAGACCCTTTCTTTGAACACTGGGATCTTGTCCCCCTTCAAACTTCTCCAACGGATAGTAGGTCTCATCTTCCTTTCCCCGCCAGTCGGCTTTTCACTCATGGCAATATCGGCTAGTAATAGACGATGTTGAGTCACTGCTGTCTCCCCTGGTATGGCCTTGCAGTCCCTCCACCGTAGGCGGTCAACTCTCCTCATCAGAAGAAAATCAATCTGTGTCTGCCGTCCCCCGCTGCTAAAAGTGATTAGCTGAGAATCTCTCTTCTGGAAGAAGGAGTTTATAATACCTAAGTCATGGGCCACTGCAAAATCTAGAAGGTCTCTACCGGGGTCATTCCTATCACCAAAACCAAAACCCCCATGGACTGCTTGATAATGGTTGGGATTTATAAAATTAAAAAAAAAATTAATATTAATTTTTTAATACATAATTATAATAAAAGTACCCAAGGCCTCTTGGTCTAGTGGTATGGTGTCCCCCTTACAAATATAAGGTTATGGGTTCAAATCCTTGCAAATGCAAGGTTAGGTGAAAATAAGGTGGTATAAAAATTTGCCATTCAAAAAAAAATTATAATAAAAGTTTTTTAATAATAATAAGTTATTTTTTAATAATAATAATAATAATAATAATAATAATAATAAAATGTTTCAAAAATGTCCCAAAGTTTTGGTTTTCACATTTTGGCCACGAAGACTAACCAGGTTAGACCTCGGTTAGTTTGGGGGTGATGGAAGAAAATAAGTTGGATGTTGGGAGTGCTATTGGCCAAAGTGATAGTTGAGAGTATTATCCGCTAATAGGTGATAGTTGGGAGTATTAAAATTCATTTTCCTTTTTTTTTTTTTTTCTGTAGGCCCACTTTTAATATCAAGATGCTAGTTTAATTTTCTATCTCGATTTTTAGCTGTATTTTTTTTGTATGTAATTCATTAATTTGGTCGCTTATGTTTCTATATTTGTTTTTTTATTTGTTTGTATACATTTAAAAATTATTATTTAAATAAATCGTGATTATTATCCACACATTTGAATATTTTACCAACACATTAATATATATTATTTTTACACATGTTAAGATCAATATCTACACATCCTTTACATTTACCTACACATGCCGCCATGTTGAATGCCACGTCAGTTGCCACGTCATACCTCAATCTAACAAGTTGCTATACTTTTACAAACACATATATATTAGTTTTAGCCACACATATATGTGTAGGTATATAGCAAGCTATATACCTACACATAAAAAATGTGTAGGTAATGATCAATATCTACAGTGCTGAGTCTACACATCATAACACTTAGTTTATGTCTTGATACCAAACCACATCGAGCCGGGGGTCTCACTGGAAGCAGCCTCTCTATTCTTAGGGGTAGAGGTAAGGCTGTCTACATCTTACCCTACTCAGACCCTACCTTAGCTTTGCTATAGGTGGGATTAACTGAGTATGATGATGATGATGATGATGACATTATATGGTTTTTCCTATACATACTATGTGTGGTTAAATACCCAAATTTCTTGTAGTGAGCATTATTAGTTGATGTTCCAAGAGACAAGAACATAACAAGTACTGATTCAAATATGGTTCTGTACCTTAATTATAAACTGTTAATGTCAATCAGTAAATATTTGTGCTTCAGTTTAAGTGCTATGTGATTCTTTCTTTATAGAGATGAGCAGTCTTCAATGGCTCTGGACCTTTTTTATTTTTGAATTGCGCTTTGGTTTCAGTGACGTAGAAGAATTATTAATAAATGTTTGAAATGTTTGATTCCAGTTATTTTTTACTACCACATATCACTTATTGGCTGTTACTAGATATTTCTATACTTTGTGAACAAATGGCTCTTTATGCTTGCATTGGTCATGTGTGAGTTCTGTTCACAAACTTTGTTTTTTATAGCATCCATGCGAGTTAAATAGACCAACCTAAATAGAAATCAAGTCAAGACGATTTAAGATACATGGAAAAAAGATTGTTTATTGCAGGCTGTGGTGTATTACAACACCATGGTTACAGGAACAATAGTGATGTTTTACTTTTGGAGGCAGTAAATTTTTTTTTGCGGTTCTAAAACGCCAATGTTTTTATCACGTTACAGTTTCTCTTTTAGCTTATACCTAGTTAGTATGTGATAAAAAAAAAACTAGATCATCATAAATACTGTTGGATATATAGTATGTCCGATGTAATTAAAAGTCGAGATCAACGTAACCCGACCCGGTACGATCCGAAGAGTTACACGTTGGTACACGAATCAGATAAGTTCACACGTTGGTGGATTATTATTTATGAAATAATAATTGTTTTAGTCTTGAGGGGCATAATATTAATAAGATTAATATTAATGAGTATTAAGATATTTAGCAAGGGGGTTTATTGCAAGTTGTTGTCTTATAAAAGGAGGGTTAAGGGGCAAACCCTAATCACACTTTTATCAAAACAAAACACCTCTTGCCTCCTCCCCAAGAAGTTGCGGCCGCCACCCAAGGAAAGAGGGCCGCCGCCGCCTTCTTCTTTTGTTCGGCCATCAACCACCACAAGCCACCACCTTCTTCTTGCAAGTGTTGTTTCCTGGTTGGTTCGTGGACGGTGTGAACTTCCTACTAGCGAGGATTCGTTGTAACCCGCGTGTTACAATTCCGGTGTAGTCGTCAAAGGTTGATTACTAAACTCCCTATGGTTGTTTTATTATTTATTTGTTTATACGCGTTTAACTGAGATCCTAATTGAGAATATTTTATTAATCGGATTAATAAAATTAACTAACAATATATATATTAATCGGCCACAATTATATATTGTATATAATCTATTTTTATAAAAATATTAACCGCTTCCGCTGTGTATACGATACCATGATTCACAACAGTGGTATCAGAGCCACGGTTACGCGCGTATAGATGGTAAAGTTATAATTTTGATCTATGTTTTATTTGTCAAAAAATATTTTTTATTGACAAAAGATCAATAGCTTTTTGTTGGTCATGGATTGTGATGTGAATCGAGCCCTAGGTATTTTGACCCTTGTCATGGTTCTGTTTGTGATGTTTCATTTTTTTTATTGATTTGTATTTTTATTACGGATATTGGATCCGGTGTAATAGATAGGATTAGAATAGATTTGTTTTATTTGTATTTCAAATTTATTTGTAATCCTACAAGTACAAGATCAAGACGAAGATAAAAAGGCGAACAGGTTCCATGAAGATAGAGATCTCGGGTCAAGTGGGAGCTATATCAAAATAGTTTTGAAACCCTTTTGACTAGTTCGTTTCGTTTCTGGCTAAAACGAAACGGACGACCTATTAGGGGCTCGATTCGTTTAATTTTATTATTATGTTTTGTGGTTGTGGTTTATTTATTGTAAATAATTTAGATAACCCAAAATAAATAAAATTTTCACAACCATGGCAACGGTTTTATTAAAAAAGTTTTATAAAAACCGAAAAGCATATTTAATAAAAGGAGTTTTATTAATATTAAAACAAGTCATTCGCGATAATACGACCAACGTAGTTTAAATAGGGTATTTAAAACTATACTGTGTCGAGTGTTGAAAGGAGTTTCAATTATCACGAACAATATAAAATTGGATTTTATAAACTATTGTGTGACTCACATCATGCTAACGAGTCATTCAATATATTTATGGTAAATATTAAAATTAAATCCCAATTTTAAATTGATGAATCATGCCACCCTTAACGAGTTAACACTCCATTCTATATCGAACCCAAATGTTAGTGCTGACCCTGCATTTGGGCGTTGATCATGAGTGAAGGTAATCATCGCGGTTCCTGTGTAACATAGGCCGGTGTTACAGTTAACAGTAAAGGACCCAACATCGCTTGTTTGACAAGTGGGCATAGTTGGGGTTAAACATACATCGCCTAGAGCGATAACCCCAAAAGGAAAGTTGTGTAGTGGACACAATTAACAATCGTTGTTTACCTACCTAATCGTGCCAGTGGACAGTGCTAAGCCAATTCATTGTGTATTGATGAATCGGGATCTCATTCTAATTAATTTTGCTTTTTGGGTCATAAAAATAATTAGGATACTTAAAACATGAAATACTAATACATTAAATTTTGAACTTTGTAGATGTCAACTGAAAACAATTCCACCTCCCATTTCTCTCTCAAGTCCATCTTAGAGAAGGACAAACTGAACCACTCCAACTTCATGGACTGGCACCGCAACTTGAAAATTGTTCTCAAAGCGGAGAACAAATTGTATGTTCTTGAAGAACCAGTCCCTAATGAACCCATAAATCCCAAGAGTGAGCTTTATAAAACATGTGCTAAGCATTTTGATGACTCTTTGAAAGTCTCATGTCTGATGCTGGCCTCCATGATCCCTGAACTTCAAAGGACCATGGAGGACATGGATGCATACGACATGAATCAGCATCTGATGGAAATGTTCCAACAAAATGCTCGCCATGAGAGGTTTGATGTGATGCGATCACTTATAACCACTCGTATGCAAGAGGGTTCACCAGTTGGCACTCATGTGCTAAAAATGAAGGCATATGTTGATCACTTGGCTCATCTGGAATCCCCCTTGAGCGATGAGTTAGCTGGGGATATCATCCTGAACTCATTGCACAAGTCATATGACCAGTTCATTATGAACTATAATATGAATGGGATGGAGAAGACACTTGCAGAACTGCATCAGATGCTCAAAAATGCTGAGGTAAACATACCTGGCAAAACTGCACCAGTGCTGATGATCAGGGAGGGTCAGATTAAGAAACCTAAAACCAAGAAGAGGGGCTATCAAGGCAAAGGGAAGAGAAAGGGCAAAGTTGTTGCCAACAAGAAACCTTTGAAAGATGCCAAATGTTTTCATTGTGATGAAACTGGGCACTAGAAAAGGAACTATGCTAAGTATTTAGCTGAACTGAAGCAAGCCAAGGCTTCTGGAGGAGAGTCCTCAGGTATATATGTTATTGAAATCTTTGTTTTTTCTAGCAAAACATGGGTGTTTGACACAGGATGTGGTTTCCACATTTGTAATGTTTTGCAGGGACTAAGAAAGATTAGAAAGCTGAAACAAGGTGACTTGGAGGTCCATGTTGGCAATGGACAAGAGTTGCAGTGAAGGCAATAGGAGAATATGTTCTTTTACTACCTTCTGGTTTAGAACTTGTTTTGAACAATGTTTATTACATTCCTAGTGTGACTAGAAATATTGTTTCATTTCATGCTTTGCGTAGACAAGGTTTTAATTATCGTTTTAATGGTGAATTTATTTCTGCTTATTTTAACGATGTATTTTACTTTGATGCAAAATCTAACAATGGGATCTATGAGATAGAAATCCAAAACGATAACATATTATGAAATATCTCCCATAAACGTAATAAGTTGGACTTTAATGATACGTATATGTGGCATTGTAGACTTGGTCACATAAGTGAGAATCGTGTTAAACAACTCAAAACCGCAGGAATCCTAGATTCCAAAGGTTCGGAGTCGTTTGGAAAATGCGAGTCATGCTTAACCTTTTTTCAAATGTTGGAGAAAGAGCCAATGATCTGTTAGGACTTGTACATACAGATGTATGTGGTCCATTCAGAACAATGTCAAGACATGGAGAAAGATACTTTGTTACATTTACTGATGATTTCAGTAGATATGGTTATGTTTATCTTATGAAGCATAAACATGAAACTCTTGAAAAGTTCAAGGAGTACCAAAACGAAGTAGAAAATCAGCTAAATAGAACTATTAAAATGCTTCGATCAGATCGAGGCGGTGAATATCTTAGTCAGGAATTCATCGACCATCTAAAGGATTGTGGAATAGTTTCACAACTCACTCCACCTGGAACACCATAACATAATGGTGTGTCTGAGCGGAGAAATCGAACTCTATTAGATATGATTCGATCAATGATGTGTCGAACAAACCTTCCAAATCCTTTTGGAGTTATGCTTTGGAAACTGCCGCAAGACTTGTGAATATAGCTCCAACGAAAAAGGTTAATAAAACGCCTTATGAGATATGGCATGGAAAGAAACCTCATGTATCCTACCTTAAAGTATGGGATGTAATGCTTATGTCACTCTAGAATCTTCAGATAAACTAGATCCCAGAGGCGAAAAAGTGGTTTTCGTTGGATACGGTAAGAAGATCGGTTACCTATTCTACCACCCCACTGAAAATAAGATTTTCACTAAACGCAGAGGCACTTTCTTAGAGGAAGAGCTTATGGCGCGAGGGATTGGAGATAATCATGTAGATCTTGAAGAAATTCGAGAATCACAAGTGACTGAACCAGGTGTTCAGACAGAAACAGAAATAACTGATCCAGTTGTTGAAGTTGAGCCTGAGAGGACTCAAGAAACAACAGAAACACCAAGTGTTCGGAAAAGTATTAGGGATCGTCGTGCCCCGGTAAGGTATGACGATATCTTCATGATTGATGAAGTTGAGCCTACTACTTACAAAGCTGCAATCTTGGATTCAGAATCCAAGAAATGGCAAGAAGCCATGAATGCAGAGATGCAATCCATGTATGATAACCGAGTCTGGGATTTGGTTGATCTTCCTACCGAATGTCGGACTGTGGGAAACAAATGGATCTTCAAGAAGAAGACTGACATGGATGGGAATGTGCAAACCTACAAAGCAAGGCTTGTAGCTAAAGGTTTTACTCAGACTCAAGGAATTGATTATGAGGAAACCTTCTCGCCAGTAGCCATGCTTAAGTCTATTAGAATTCTACTTGCCATTGCTGCATATTATGACTATGAGATATGGCAGATGGATGTCAAAACCGCGTTCCTTAATGGACACTTACCAGAACATGTCTATATGGTTCAACCTGAAGGTTTTGTCGATCCAAAGAATCCTAATAATGTATGCAAGCTGAATAAATCCATCTATGGATTAAAGCAAGCATCTCGCAGTTGGAATCTCCGTTTTGATCAGAAAATCAAAGAGTTTGGTTTTATCAAGAACGAAGATGAACCGTGTGTTTACAAGAAATCTAGTGGGAGCTATATTACTTTTCTTATACTGTATGTAGATGACATACTAATCATTGGAAACAATATCCCTATGCTTAAAGATGTTAAGACCTGGTTGGGTAAATGTTTCGCAATGAAAGATCTTGGTGAAGCCGCTTATATTCTGGGAATAAAGATTTATAGAGATAGATCAAAGCGGTTATTGGGTTTGAGTCAAAGTACATATATTGATAAGGTCTTACGACGCTTCTCAATGCAAGACTCAAAAAGGGGGCTCTTGCCCATGGCACATGGAACCATTCTTGATAACAAGCAGTGTGCAAATACTGAAGAGGAAAGGAAGAAAATGGAAGGTGTTCCATATGCTTCTGCGATTGGTTTCATCATGTATGCCATGTTATGTACTAGACCTGATGTCTCGTATGCTCTTAGCATGACGAGTAGATATCAACAGAACCCAGGAGAGAGTCACTGGGCTGCAGTGAAGAACATTCTTAAGTACTTGAGAAGGACTAAGGACATGTTCTTAATATATGGAGGACTGGAGGAAGAGCTGTCAGTTAAGTGTTATACTGATGCAAGCTTCCAGACTGATCGTGATGACTCAAGATCACAAACGGGATATGTTTTCATTCTGAATGGCGGGGCTATTACTTGGAAGAGCTCTAAGCAAAGTGTGGTTGCTCAATCCACCTGTGAATAAAAATACATTGTTGCATCGGATGCTGCAAAGGAGGCTGCCTGGATGAAGAAGTTCATTACTGATCTCGATGTTGTGCCTAGCATAAAGAAACCAATCGAGATACTGTGTGACAACACTGGTGCCATTGCTCTTGCAAAGGAACCAAGGTCACATCAGACCGCAAGGCATATACTCAGGAAGTTCCACTATATTAGAGAAATAGTTGAACGTGGAGACGTCGTGATGAACAAAGTTCATACAGATCTAAATCTGGCTGACCCCTTTACTAAGCCTTTACCTCAAACTAGACATGAGGAGCATGCTGGAAATATAGGGCTTAGAGTTGTTAGACAATGGGCATGATCTATTATTAGTATTGGGTTTTTATTTTGAACTATGACAGTTATATTGAATATTTATTTGATTTAATGGGTTAAATGCAAATTTAAATATTTATTAACTGTGTTCATTATTTGTATGTTTAAATCCTTGAATAATAGTATTCTAAATGTCCGTAGTCGATCGAATTACATGGGAATGAATTTGAATGTAAGACTATTGTGAATTGAGATGGTTGTATTCATGAGATGAATAGCTCAAGAGTTTGAGAATCATAATTCACAGATATTATTAGGGAATAATATTGGATGTAACTCGCTTCAAAACGATCTCCATGGATCTATGTCATGAGATGTTTTGATATTGATATGTTCAATCTGTTCTTTTTCCTAAGGCACATATTAAATTACATTGATCAAGGACTATCTTTGATGTTATCTTACACTATCCTGAAACATGGGTAGGAATAAGGGTAGCGTTGGGAGAAATCTGAGATTAAGTGGGAGTTGTATGACGCTGATGGAATTTTGTACTTCTATATGATTAGAAGTCTAGACATTCTGGCGCCCCTCGTAAAACTCAAACTGGTATAAACGTGTGGCCACGCTCGGACTAAGGTAGTCCGTTAGACCATTTTGAATTAGAGACGAGAATAGAGAATAGTTGATCACTATATAAGAATGAATGATCCATGTCTTATGATCAGCGGATGTCTATACAGAAGGGACTTATTGATATAATTATCAGGGCTATAGTATTTGGTTAAGTAAAGCGTTACTTGAACTCAAAGAACTAGTTGACGAATGTAAAGTGTCATACTGGTTTGGGTGCAATGCGATGCAGCTAGGCGTCCACCTTTGCGCACGTTGACTCATTTAATTAAAATCGTCAAAGTGGGAGATTGTTGGATATATAGTATGTCTGATGTAATTAAAAGTCGAGATCAACGTAACCCGACCCGGTACGATCCGAAGAGTTACACGTTGGTACACGAATCAGATAAGTTCACACGTTGGTGGATTATTATTTATGAAATTATAATTGTTTTAGTCTTGAGGGACTTAATATTAATAAGATTAATATTAAGGAGTATTAAGATATTTAGCAAGGGGGTTTATTGCAAGTTGTTGTCTTATAAAAGGAGGGTTAAGGGGTAAACCCTAATCACACTTTTATCAAAACATAACACCTCTTGCCTCCTCCCCAAGAAGTTGCGGCCGCCACCCAAGGAAAGAGGGCCGCCGCCGCCTTCTTCTTTTGTTCGGCCATCAACCACCACAAGCCACCACCTTCTTCTTGCAAGTGTTGCTTCCTGGTTGGTTCGTGGACGGTGTGAACTTCCCACTAGCGAGGATTCGTTGTAACCCGCGTGTTACAATTCTGGTGTAGTCGTCAAAGGTTGATTACTAAACTCCCTATGGTTGTTTTATTATTTATTTGTTTATATGCGTTTAACTGAGATCCTGATTGGGAATATTTTATTAATCGGATTAATAAAATTAACTAACAATATATATATTAATCGGCCACAATTATATATTGTATAGAATCTATTTTTATAAAAATATTAACCGCTTCCGCTGTGTATACGATACCATGATTTCCAACAAATACATGATCAGTGGTTTGGTCTCATTTGTTCGGATTCTGCCCTGCTTGCATATTATACTTGGTTATAGGATGAATATGATATAATGATTGAGTATGCACATCATTGTGCAGTGACTCGCAAAGAACAGAGGGTGATAGCCTTACAATAAACGGTTAATTAACTAACTTATTAACTGACACATAACTAAATACATAACTGACATATACAAGCCGACATGTTCCTGTTTTGGCGCCTTTTTCTGTGGTTTGACTTTTTCGTTGACTTTTGATTTCTAGATTAATTTTCATTCTAACATCATTTTGTAGGCATTGATTACTTGTCAGTTGTTGCATATGATCATCTTATCCCTTCTCATCTTGTCTTCTTAGAGAACAGGGTAAGGCATATACTCTAAAACACAATTTTTGTGTTAAGTAGTGTACACTTTTAACACTGCTATACTGTATACATGTGCCCTCAGGATATCGTTCTTGCGGAAGGCCTGGAACTTGAAGATATAGAAGTAGGGATATATAATGTGCATTGCCTACCATTAAGGTTACTTGTAGCAGAGGGGTCTCCCATAAGATGTATCCTTATCAAGTGATATTATGCTCTTTATAAATAATCTTTATTTTCTTTGAACCTTTTTTTTTTGGAATTGTGTTTGTTCCATTCTTGTTAGTTTGTAAATTAACTAGTTGTCACTGCAAACATATGAATAAGGGATATAATGTTTTAACAGGAAGAGCAGTTATTGGTAAATTATATAAGGAATATGTCATATTTACTTGCAATTTTATTATAAAATACAATTTTTTTAAAGGGTTCGATCCCCATTCTCAACATTTATGGTTTGAATATTTTGCCAAGTGATGGTTGAGCATACTCTCTTCGGAGGGGTCAGGTTCGATTCTGATGGCCCCCCGGTTTTTTTACACCCGTGCATTTACTTCAGAGAGGCTTGCCTCTTGTGGAGGGTGCAATATCTGTCAAGTGGCAGATGGCGGGAAAATTTCCGGGTGGAAGCCTTAGTGCCCTTTATGCGCAACCTCGACTCACTTGTGGGCCGGCCACTCTTGCGTCAGTGTGGGCCCGGTTAAGACAACATAGTCTGACCATTGTAGAGTGGCTATGGGATCTCTTCCGGGGTTGTGATGATCTCTGCCACAACATAGAAAAAATCACATTCCAAAAAAAAAATCATCTTTACATGTCAATTTCATGAGACCTAGATAATGGGTAATGAGTCATACCTTCTGGGGGGGGGGGGTAAATACTTTGGTTATACATGAGTCATGAGGTGAATAGCCTAGGTAGCATTTCGCTAAATAGGCTTTGGGATTGTAATGTATTGGTGTCTGTAATTTTTGGTGATGAATAAAAGTATTCCGTTTGGCCGTTAAAAAAAAAGTGTCAAATGCGAATTTCCTAAATAAAATAGCTAAAATTCCTAATTAAAATAGCTAAAATGGAACTGATCAAATCATGTAATTTATAAGATCTAAAAAGAATTGGTGAGCATAGATGTACCATCATGTCATTTGAATTTATCAATCTTTTTGTTACAAAATCAGAGAGTTCTTTTTTTTTTTTTTTTGATTTTTTTAAAGGAAAAACATGAGTTTGAAAAAAGAAATATTACTATAGCTCAAAAAATGAATTATATTGTTGTATTAACCACCCTCTCGGTTGTTTTATTTAATAAAACTGCAATACTATAAAAATATTCTTTTTTATTATTAGTGTGATTTTATATACATTTTTTTGTTCTGTAAGGCGTAACATCACTAAACACCTATTTCAAGGAAATAGGATTAGACCATCCGTGGCCCTCTAAGGAACATTTTTCACCACGTCAGTGTCATAACGTCCTTTCAAAAAAATGTGTAATACTTAACGTTTTTTAATTCCCTTTCAATAATAACTTTCCAATTTTATTCTCCTTATTTGGCATTATACTAAAAACGCCCCTATTATGCCCAGGGGGTCTATGTAGAGGCATTATCAATCCCATTCACGCCGCCCATTATGTGTGGTCTTAGTAATATAATTCCACTCAAATAGAAGAATGAAAACAAATTTTGTGTTTAGAATTAATTGGTGTCCATTATAAATAAAATAGAAAAGAAAATCTATATGGGTCTATACTCAATGCCTTCAATAATAAGCCCATCAAACTTCTTGCTATCAGAGAGCCACAATTCAAGTTTCATGTAATTGATAGTAGTAGTTCCCCATTCCAATATTTGTACTTCCATCCAACCATCGTTCCTTTGTCGTGGAAGACCTTTATAATTCAGCCAATTGAGTGGCTTGTGGGTGTTTTGATCATCCTTTAGTTTAATAACTGGGGTTTGAGCACTTACTAAATAGATATAGGAAATTTTATCTCCTGAATTGCATTGTTTATCATCCACTACAACAGGAGCCTTAAATCCAGATTGGTCTTTTGGTAATTTGTAGACAAGATAACATGCATATGTTGTTTTAGATGATACCAGTTGGGACTGGACTTCGGTCTCGATAAATATAGTGTCAGAATCACAATGAACGACTTCTCCAAATCTGAAAAATCTTAAGAGTATCATCTTACATGTAAAGGGTTTTTGAAATTTCTTATCTTGTACAAATTAACTTGCAAAAGATAGTAATTTGTACAAGAAAACTAATGGGAAGATATAAAAGGACCTTGATTCGGGTAAAGATAGCATGTTGCTATCATAGATATGTTTAAGAGCCGCTTTTGCTGGTAGCATATGACATTTCTTTCCATTTTTGTCGACAGAAAACCACTATCAAACAATAGTCATATAAATGTGTAAGTAATTGTTTAGTTGCCCTGCCCTTTGAAATAGTGGAACCATGTTCATAGGCTCCAAAACAACTACGTGTGAGAAAAAATAAACGGACTTACAATGTGCCTTCTCGTCTTGTCATCAATGATTAAGAAGCCTTTGCGAATGATTGAGTAGGCTTCCTCCTTGGTTAGACTAATTTCTGACCTTTTCATTATGTCTTCAAAATCAGTTGGCAATTTTTCTTCCCAATTTGAATATGAATCTGAATCTGATATGTGTTGCTTTTCATTTGTAAGTTCCACCTGTTGAACAACTTAACCATATTAATTTGACTTTGATCTAATGACTAATATGGGTTTTCTTACTTTGAAAATAACTAATGTTGTACATGCACATTCAAACTTTAATGTGTAAACTTACGTCCTCCAATGGCTGAAATTCAATGCCTTCTACTCCTAAGTCATCATGATTATCAAAGCCCTCAAACAAAATCTGAAGATGAACAATTTTGTGATTACAAGTAAACTGATACAATTCACACATCCACCATCCATCTTCTCTCTTGTACGCCAGGTGTGAAATTGAACTCTCTCTCTCCCCTTGTAATTTGTATCTTAGGAATATCGGTTCACATCTTGTCTTATTTTCTGACTCAAACTGGAACACAAGGTTCACCGTGTATGTAATTCCTGGTGACAAGAATTGAGTTCTTACATTTGTAATTATGTTATTCCTATCCAGATCGATAAATTCATAGGTGCCCATAACAAATCTGTAGGAATAAGTAGCAACAAATAATGATACATTGTATGTGATTCCAAGAGATGAGAATTGAGTTGTTAAATACTTATCAAATATATAGGGGATGGTTCAATAGAAAACTCATTTATTGAGAGAACTCGAATACTCCTAATTAAATACAAAAAAAATCATAACTCAAAATTTAAGTAAAAAAAATAGATAATTAGTTGGGAGCTTCTCTTTCTCACGTCATCCCTGTTAGAAAAAAAATAAAGATTATAAAAAAACCTAAAAAACGCTATTACATATGTGTAGTAAAACCTAAAAACCTAAAACCCCCACCCCCAACTTACCCCCACCCAAAAACCTAATTCCACCCCACTCCCACTCCCACCCTCACCCAAAAACTTAAATCACTCATCCAAAAACCTAAACCACCCGTCCACACCCCACCCACCGCCTAAAAAAAACTAACCCCCACCCAAAAACTTAAACTCACCCTACTCACCCGCACCCCCACCCCCACCCCCAAAAACTAAACCATATAAGCTAAAAAAAAAAAACACTAACCCTAAAAACTAAACTAAATCCTAAAACTTAACCAGACATTTACTACACATGTGCATTTGAATTTGCATTTTTTTTTAATTTTTTTTAACGGGAATGACGTGGGAAAGAGAAGCTTTGAACCAATTTTCTAGAATTTTTATTTAAATTTTCAATGATGATACTTTTTTTAAATTTCAGTAGGAGTTCCCGAGTTCTCTCCCTATGTATGAGTTTTCTATTGAACCTTGCTCTATTCTCAAAAGCTAGATAATGGAAAAGTCACCTTGAATTATAATCAGACGAGAAAAAATAACTGATGGCTTCTGAACCCAAACATTCTGCAATAGATATCATCTCACAATGTTCTCCCTTCTTATTTAATGAAAACCACTGTACGTCCATTAAACAAGTTCAAGTTAGTTCGTGCATGTTAAAATTATATATCTTTTTTCAATCTTAATTGATCAAATTACTAATTATCTAAACATATACAACTAGTTCAAGTAATCGGGTTTATATAATACGATGCCATGAGGCATAGTATTTTTAGACATAGCAGTTAATTACATACCGTTTTTCCGCAGTTACGGAGGACCCCTTTGGACAAACGGTCCATCAGTTCATCTTCGGATTTGTAGTTCAGTGGAGGTTCTGCAGTCTTAATCATCTCTTGGTAATAATAAAGTTGTTCGTTCCATTTCTCCATAAACTCTTCGTTTAGGTGTAACTCGTGAATATTGAGTGCACTCTCAAGTTCTGTCACAACGTCAGCCATCTCTGGCCGATCTTCACGAGCTTCCTTCAAACATCGATACGCAATACTTGAAAATCTTTTTAAAACACTCTGTTGCATTGGTTTAATATTTGGATTTCTTAAAATGATATCATTTAACTTGTTCTGTTCATAGCTCTTAATCCACGTGGGCACTAAGACCTCCTTAATATCACCCTTGCTATCAAGTGTATAGCATAACCTCCCACATAAAAGTTCGAATAAGACCACGCCGAAAGAGTATACATCTGACTCTTTCGTTAAGGTGTGCGTCATCCAATACAGTGGATCAATGTACCCCTCGGTACCTGCTGCCGGGATGACAATAACTGAGTGTTGCTCATTAGCTGACCCCATTGTTGATAGCCCGAAGTCCGAGACTTTAGCAATCCATCGCTCATTGAGAAGGATGTTACCACTTTTTACATCACAATGGATAAGTCTTCGGCGTGTCTCCCTTGGATCATGAAGGTAGCTTATTCCCTTGGCTGCGTCAATGCATATTTTCAAACGTTGTGTCCATGTGAGATGCGGGGAATTTACATAGCGGTCAAGGCTTCCACGAGACGCAAGCTCGTACACCAGAATCTTCTCACCTCCTTCGCAACAATATCCCAGAAGAGAAATAAGATTGTCATGCTTGTAATCGGAAAGCATCGTTATCTCTTTCAACAACTCGGGTACTCCTTGTCTACCGTTCCGATCTAGACGCTTGATAGCTACCTCACTTTGCCCATCAGAATGAGATACTTCTCCTTTATATACTTTCCCGAAACCACCAACTCCAATATGTATATCATTGAAATTGTTGGTGGCTTTTTTTATATCTTCCAGTTTGATTATAAGATGTTGAAACTTCTGCAAGAATTTATTCAAGTATGCTTCCATTTGTGTGGATGAAATCATGCTTATAAAATTCTATTGAAGGGTTTCAAGCAATTGCAAGTGGACCGCTTGACAGGATATGTGTAAAGAACCAACAAAAAAAGAAAAGGTGTTTGTAATTAAAACAGGAACTGAAAGATGGTTAAGAATGAAGAAAACACAAGATTAATTTGCTGTGACTAGTTCAATAAAAAGCACTGCCTTTTATAGAGGATTAGAAAAGCCAGAAATTGGAGACTAACGTAAACAATTTGTGGCCTTGTGGGTTGTTATCATGTCGCTTTAGTTGGCCAAAGGCGTTACATTGCTGAAACTTTGACCAGTATTCCAAGCTGCAGAACCTGAAACTGAAAGAAGATGCCCTTACAAATATAAAAAAACACATAGTGAAGATAGATAAATTAGGGGTTGTTAATATGTCTCTATAGCTGGATGTTAAATATTCGCAAGTTGCAAGTCTTATTTAATATGAAAACACGTAGAGCCGAGACTTTCAATATATTTTTTTTAGAAAAAATGGGTACAACAAGTAAGGTGTTTGTGACATTTAGGAAATATGAACAGAAATAAAACTACGTTTAATGAACCAATTATTTAATTTGAGTAGAAATAAAAATTATGTTGGCACTTTTAGCAAAAACTAGTAAGACTTTATGCCTATTTTTTAGAAACTGGTACTTGTACCCGCGTGTTGCTGTGGAGGATGTTTTATACACGACAAAGCTTTGTATGGAAACACAATAAGATCACAAATAGCTTTGAAATACTTGTCTAATGGTTGTGTTACTAACTTATCAACTAGATTTTAGAGATTCGCCTATAAGATTTTAAGCTATAAATCATGTCTTCTTTTTTTTTTTTTTTTTCTGCAGGCCCAGCGTTATTAGTTGATGTTCCAAGAGACAAGAACATAACTGGTACTGATTCAAATATGGTTCTGTACCTTTAATCATAAATTGCTTATGTCAAGCAGTACATATGTGTGCTTCAGTTTAAGCAATTTGACACAAGCTATGTGGAATTTATGAAGGATGGAGCTCAGTGGCTGAAGGACAACAGTAACATCAAACAAGTTGGTAAAACTCACTTTCACTACTGGGAGGGTTCGTTGAATTAATACAGGTAATATACGTGCACTAACATCATGAAATATATAGGCTGCTACAATTCTGAGTCAATAAAAGACTATTTAGAAAATACTCTGTGTAGGATCGTTTTCGGACAACCCGACTATCACGAGCTGGTTCACCTAGTGTGCGGAATACACTAGATGATGTTTGGATAACAAAAACGCCAACAAACACAATAACGAGTTATCAAAAACACACACAAAATGGTTTAAAGGTTGTAATCGTATTAGAAACAGAGCGCGAGTGTACAATACAGCTACTCTCCCACACGACTAGGTGGGGCGACTAGCAAGCTAGTCGTGCCCCCAAGGACCTAGTCGTGTGTGTATATACACAACAGCCCTTTATCATTCTAAACACATCCAAACACGTACAAAACGATAAATAAACACCTATACTAGGCTAAGGACATTTACATTTCATGTACTAACACTCTGTATATCTATCGTTACATATGCATTGAGATGTCTAAAAAGGATAATATAAATGGATACCAACTCAAAATGAACTTTGTTTATTACAGGCTGTGGTGTATTACAAAGGCTCCCACTATTTGCACAAGCAAAATTTTTATCCACACAACCCTCTACGGGCCGTAGAGGGCTCTACGGCCCGTATACAACATTTTTTCTTGTTCTATGGGCCGTAGAGGCCTCTACGGCCCGTAGGTAATCATCACAATGATTGAATGATTGTCAATCATTGGTAATGATTACCTACGGGCCGTAGAGGTCCCTACGGCCCATAGAAGAATCAAAACTTATTTTAGCAGAATGGAGGGCAAGGATGGGAAGGATAAGTTTGATTTGTGTGACCTACGGCCCGTATAGACCTCTACGGGCCGTAGAAGGCTAAAAAAACATAACAGTAACTCTACGAGGTTCGATCTTGCGGACATTATCACACAAACACACAAGTCGTCTCGATATAAACCATAAACCAATATAAACACAAAGTCGTCTCGATATAAACGATAAACCAAAACATAAACACAAACGTCGTCTACCATAAACCAATATAAACACAAAGTTAACTAATCGTTTATATACGCAACAAAATAAAACTAAAAGTTAACAGAGGCGTTCAAAATAAAGATTGTTTAAATACATAAGATGATCAGAAATAAAACATCGTAGAGTCAGTCGGCGGCGCGGTCCCGGGCTCCTGCGAAGACGTGTCGGGCTGCTGGGAGGACGTCACGGGCTCGTGCGTGCTGGTCCCTAAAGTCGGTGGGACACGAGCCTGCATGCCTAGGTGGCGATACATATCCTGCTGGCCAGCAATCAACCAGCGCATCGCGTCGTCCTGCCGATCACGCCACTGACGCGTATCGGCGTCCTGCTGCTGACGCCAGGTGTCCTGCTGCTGACGCCAGGTGTCCTGCTGCTGACACCAGGCGTCCTGCTGCTGACGCCAGGTGTCCATCTGCTGACGCCATGCACGCATCTCGACAGCCTCCTCGGCAGCCGCACGAACGTCCGCCCTAACATCAGGAGGCAACCTGAGGGAGTGATAAACGCGCGCCGGTATCTGCAAGTCCTCAGGCTGCTGCTGAGGCATCTCGACGTCCCTAAGACCGCCCCCCTCCTGCTCATGCACAAACTGCAACCCGACCTCCACAGCATCACCTGCAATGGATAACAATAAATAATTAATAAATAATAATAATATTCCAGGATTTTATAAAAAAATTGGGCAGAGTTTCCCCTGTTTTTAGGCAATCCAGACAACACAAGTTGTCTACAAGTTTCCCAAATAATAATAGTAATAATAATAATAATAATAATAATAATAATAATAATAATAATAATATTAATACCTCTAAGGCCCCGATGTACTAACGGCTCATGCACAAACTCCACGCCACCGGTGCCAATCAGATAGTGGTACTCATCATGATCCGGCGTCTTCGCCTTCTTCGCCGCACAAAGCATACCCTTCATCGTTTGTAGACCTAATGGGCTGAAAGAAACTCAAAAACATTAACATTAATAATAATAATAATAATACTAATAATAATAATAATAATAATAATAATAATAATAATAACAACAACATTAATAACCGAAATACCTGGGCGGTAGTGACGGAAACCGATTACGGTTAACATAACCGTAATACTTCACGCCATCGCAGCGCTCAGCAATCCTGCTGATGAGCCCCCCGCATGGGAGGCCTCCCTTCAACGGCTTATGGGGGAAGGCGGCAAAAAACTCGGCCATGACCCGATGCAAGGCAATCGGCTTGCCGGTGAGTATGCAATGCAGGTACATCAGGTCCGTCTTCGTCACCCGCTCGTTACTATTCCCCCGTGCCGTTAGGGAATAAGTAATGCAACGGTGAATGTAACGAACTACGGGGTGACGAATGTTGGATGCCCTGTCACACCTATCCCTGCACAGCATAATAATAGTAAATAATAATCAGAACAAAGATATTGAAAAAAAATAATAATGATGATGATAATAATAATAATAATAATACTTCTCTGCCGGGTTGCCGAACACGGGACCGCCAATGGTGGGCCACCACGCATAGAGGTCGTCATCAGCGACAGTAGTCACCGCCCTAGTGTAGACATCCTGAACATTAACATTAACATTAACATTTCGAATAAGAACAAAAACAAAAATAATAATAATAAAAATAAAAATAATATTAATACCTCTACAAGGTCGTCGCGAGTGTACCACCGGAGGTGCGTAGCCCAGTCATCTAGAGAATAACCATACTCAACGCCGAGTATGGAAAACTCAATGTCACTCGGTGGGCGGCCTGAAGATCCGGCGCCCGACGATCCGGCGTCCGACGATCCGGCACCGGGCGGGCGAAACCGAAAGGTGGATAGAAACTCTATCACCAACGGCCTATGGGACGGGGCGCAGAAGTCGTCGAAAAACCTGTCCAGTGGGCTCCCTTCCGGGATCCACTGTCGGGCAATCGCCTCAGCACCCCTACACTCCCGAAGCGCGGCCCAAGAAATCCCACGCGCCGGCACAGTCTTCTTCTTCCTCAACCTATGAAATCTGGCACCCGCGTAATCGACTCGCAGAAAAATGCAATGCTCATAGCCTGACATGTCACCCCCTGCCATGTCAGCCCCCGCCTGCACCGCGGCCTCATCCTCCTCCTGCTGCTGCTCCTCCTCCTCCTCGCCCATGTACTGCTCGTCTACAAAATGTGCCATAACTGCAAAATCAAAGAATATATAGTTAGTTATGGCGTTTCTATAATTAAGGCGTTTCAAAAGAATCGCCAAAACTATATAGTTTTTGGCGATTCAAAAGAATCGCCAAAACTAATATAGTTTTTGGCGATTCAAAAGAATCGCCAAAACTAATATAGTTTTGGCGATTCAAAAGAATCGCCAAAACTATATAGTTTTGGGCGATTCAAAAGAATCGCCAAAACTATATAGTTTTTGGCGATTCAAAAGAATCGCCAAAACTAATATAGTTTTGGCGTTTCAAAAGAATCGCCAAAACTATATAGTTTTTGGCGATTCAAAAGAATCGCCAAAACTAATATAGTTTTGGCGATTCAAAAGAAACGCCAAAACTAATATAGTTTTGGCGTTTCAAAAGAATCGCCAAAACTATATAGTTTTTGGCGATTCAAAAGAATCGCCAAAACTAATATAGTTTTGGCGATTCAAAAGAAACGCCAAAAACTAATATAGTTTTGGCGTTTCAAAAGAATCGCCAAAACTAATATAGTTTTGGCGATTCAAAAGAAACGCCAAAAACTAATATAGTTTTGGCGTTTCAAAAGAATCGCCAAAACTATATAGTTTTGGCGATTCAAAAGAAACGCCAAAACTATATAGTTTTTGGCGATTCAAAAGAATCGCCAAAACTAATAACATTATACTCGCTAAACCCAATCAACAACAATCAACAACAAAAACCAATCAACAAACCACCACGACGACCCCTAAACCCCTAAATCTGAAAAAAACTGAAAAAAAATGAAAAAAAAAACTAAAATCTAACAATTATCTACAACCATCAACAATAATGTATAACAATTAACTAATTAAAACATAAAAACTAATTATAATTAACTGAAAAAAAAAAATAACCTGTTTCGAAAATGGGGGATGGATCCGGGTTGAAAGTAGGGTCTTGATGGTCTTGATGGATGGATTCGGGTTGAAAGTGGTGGGCCGGTCGTGGTGGTGGTGGTTTAGGGTGGTGGTGGTGGTTTAGGGTGGTGGTGGCGATAGAAGAAGAAAGGGGGCAGAGGGGGTTAGGGTTGGGTTTATTTTTGTTGTGGGAGACAATGAACAGATCGTTCTGTTTCAAATGGGTTTTAATAACTTATCTACGGCCCGTAGGGGTCTCTACGAGCCGTAGGTAAACAAAATTAACCTGTTTACCTACGGCTCGTAGTGGTCTCTACGACCCGTAGGTGAACAAAATTAAAAAAAAAACGTTTGGGACGTGAATCGAACTTATGGCTATCAAGTATCACACACACATACACATACACACTTATACACACAATGGGGACCATCTGGGCTACCAGTTCGCTGGTTAATTACCCAGAAAAATTATATATAACATATACCTGAAAACCCATTTTTTTTTTAAAAAAAATCCTTGTCTACGGCCCGTAGGGACCTATACGGGTCGTAGACTCCAAATTTTTTTAAAAAACTACTGATTAAGTTTTTATAAACTCTAAAAAATTTTTAGAAATCAAAACTTTATGCCTACGGCTCGTAGAAGCCTCTACGGCTCGTAGGCTCAATGGCCTCTACGAGCCATAGATGGTGTCTACGAGCATTTTCCAGAAGCCTACGGCTCGTAGAGGGCCCTACGACCCGTAGATAAAAATTGCCTACGGCCCATAGGGCCCTCTACGGCCCAATTCAAGTTTTGTTTTTTTTTAATTTTGTTAGTTTTAATTAGGTGGTATAGGTTTTTTTTATAAAATAACGTTTTCATTTCATATTGTATATGTAAAATAATAATAAAAAATAAAAAAATGTATTTAATAAATCATTATACATTATAAAAACAAATTTACACCGAACTATTAGAAGAATCAGGACAGCCTGTTAGGTCAAACCACTCTGGATCTGTTTGAGATAGCCTACGCCCCTCATCAAGACGATCCCTGTATAGTGCTAACCATGGGTTGTGATTTACATCTACCCAACGCCTCCATGCTCCGCTCGGATAAGGCATCGGAGCGTCGTCTGCTAGCTTAAGCATTATGAAGTGGTTGCCGTTCACGAAGGCCATCGAAATGACCCGATGTTGTATCACGCTTTCAGGATGAATGTGAATAGGGAAGAATGTGCACGCTCCAAGAGGACTGAAGAATTGAAGGACCACACCAAATGCCTGAGCAATCACTAATCCAGTCAAAGGCATCTCCATCCATTTTGAGTGTGGTGCATTCCCGAGTCCACTCCAATCTATGGACGAGTATATGCGGGCGAACGCGTTATCGTCGAATCCGTTCAAAATCTCGTACCAGTCCTCATGGTATTGACCCATCAACTCTACTTTAAGAACGTGGCGGATCAAATCCCAGTCTTCCTCCTCCCTATCCAAAGCCACAGCTACAGATCGGAACCCACAGTTACCGTCTGGCTGAACATCTTGAATATGCGTGACAAACCGTCGATACAGGGGATCAATCTGATGCTTAAATGCTCTAAGCACAAATTTATACCTGTCACAGCCAAACATTGGGAAATCATGATTAGGGATGTGTACTGTATATATATGTATGTATGTATGTATAAATAGTTATTTATGTACCTGTCCCCTCTTAAGAGTGGATACTTTTTGCTACACACTCTCATTGTATCTCTACCTGGGTCTGATGGCCTACGTCTTCTAACAGGCTCGTCTTCCTACAATGGATAACAATAAAATTATAATAACAATAACAATAATAAATAATAATAAATAATAATAATAATAATAATAATAATAATAATAATAATAATAATAATAATAATAATAACGTCTTCTTGCGCATCCTCCTGCTGATTTTTTTTCTTTGATTTTGTAGTTGGGCGCCCACGAGTATTCTTTTGTACCTCAGGAGGTTGAGTGTCAGTCATACTTGGATTTACCACCGACTTTATTTTTGACAACATATTTCTCTGAACGCGTGGTGATTGAGACAGCAGTGTATCTTTGACTATTTCCCACTCACTCGCAAGGTCAGGTTCGCTCCATACTACTTCCGGTTCGTAATTCAGTAGTGTCCAGAAGACGTCTATTTCGGACAGCTGAATTTTTATTCCTGTATTCAATAAAATAATAATAATAATAATAATAATAATAATAATAATAATAATAATAATAAAGTAATGGTATTACCTTTATTTATATACGAATCTAATCGACATGCACACGGTAACCCAGAACTCGCGAAAAGCTGGTGACCACAACTCTTTTTTCGTTTCCTCAACTTCTCTATATTTTTTATCTCATTTATCATCTTCTCGATCGCTGCATGGGAAACGTTACCGAGTAGGTCCTCAAAAATCGGTAAGTCATGGTGCACCTTTTTCACAGACAAACTCTCTTCAAACGAGTGGTTTATTGCCGTCTGTTGTGACGTTACCACATCATCTGCAATCATCACAAGTTTGTGTAGCGAGTTGTTAGGCCCCTTAATGTGCATCTTAAACCGTGAATGCTGGCTCTCAGCTCTGTTGGTCGTATACTGACCAAAGTTGTAGTTTGTGTCTGTCCATGCAGAAACAAACCTTTCTTTGTAGTCACGGAGCCAGACCCGGTCTATATATTTAAAAACATCTGTAAAGATAGAACAAAGATATTTGTTAATGTGTGTATGCGTTTTAAACTAAATTAATAAAATATGTACCAGTTCGTTCGTCTTGACATAGTCGTCTGTAGAATCGGTCTAACCAGTGCTGATAAAATGCCGGAGATGAAGATCTACATAATCGCTTAAAAGATTTCACGAATATTTTCCAATCTTCATCTCCAAAGGCTTGTCTGCAGTGCTTCAGTATATTTCGTTGAATGTGCCACCTGAATGCATAACAACAACAACAACAACAACAACAATAATAATAATAATAATAATAATAATAATAAAAAAAAAAATAATAATAATAATAATAATAATAACAATAATAATAACAACATGTATACCTGCATAACAACTTCGAAGCTGCTGGAAATACAATGTCGCATGCATTCATCAAGGCTTTCTCACAATCAGTAACTATAGCACGGGGCTCCGTACTATCTTCTAGCAACTCTTTAAGCCTTTGTATCACCCACAAGTAGTTATCTTTTTTTTCACGGGAGATGAATGCATGGGCGACAATAAACGACTTGGATGTTGATGTCATCCCCACAACTTGAATAAACGGAAGTTTATGCTCGTTCGTTTTGTAGGTCGCATCAATCATCAGCACATGCGGGAACGCACGCCATAACCTGTGCGAGGTGGGATGGACAAACAAAATATCCTCGATCGCATTTGTCGAGGCATTCCTCCGGGTGAAGTAAACAAATTTTTTTTCCACCAATGTGGCTTCGAGTACCTGCATAGCAATAATAATAATAATTAAAATAATAATAATAATAATAATAATAATAAAAAAAATAATAATAATAATAATACCTGCATTTGAGTCCTGCCCCCATATAACAAATGCTTAACCTTAGTTATTGTGTTATGTATGTCTCTTAAGATGCAGTGACTATCCGGGTTTTGTTTTCTAACGGCCGAATGTATGTCTACTGGTGTAACATTTTGAAAATAAAGTGTATCCACCAATTTTAACTCGGCCGGACCCAGCCTCCTAGCATACGCGTGACCCTCGATGTGTTGGAAAGGTTTGTGATTATGTGTTTGGTTTTGGACCTCCAAAATATAACCATCGTGGCCGGAGTGGTATCTCCCTATTAGTTGAAACGGGCAATTACATTTTTTACTGCCCGTCTTTCGAACCGTGGCTACACTATGATGTACGCCACTACGGTCACATCGTATCCATGCCGATGTTACCCTCCTATTCGGCCCCCTGCCATCAGAAACAGTACGTCCGAATACGGTAATGTAACCATTTTCTTTTGCTCTCTGATAAACCCACTCTGCGAGGTCTTTAAGAGACCTGAATACCTGCAAAATTTATATACGACTTCAAATAGCAACTAATATATACGAGTTCAAATCTCACAAACCCTACGAGTTCAAAATCTCACAAACCCTACGAGTTCAAATAACAACTAATATATACGAGTTCAAAATCTCACAAACCCTACGAGTTCAAAATCTCACAAACCCTACGAGTTCAAATAACAACTAATATATACGAGTTCAAATCTCACAAACCCTAAAACAAATTTAGGTACGGGACTAAATATACGAGTCTAAATATGTACACGGGTCTAAATATCTCACAAACCCTAAATATACGAGTCTAAATATACACGGGTCTAAATTATAAACAAGTGCAAATTCATAAACACACCTGATTCGTTTCGTACGAAACATCCGGGACAGGTTCCTCGCCACCGTTATCACCTCCCTCGTACTGTGGATGACTTGGCGGAGGCAAGTAAAATGACCCCGGTTCTTCTACGTACTCCTCGTTCAAATCGGGCAGCAGGTTCAAATCGGGTAGTGCATTCCCGTCACCATAGCGAACAACGGAGCTAACCTCCTCCTCACCACGTTCCACCACGGCTCCGAAAAGGCTTTCCGAGACGTGAGATAGGCTAAACGAATACTCCCATTCATCCGAACCATTACTGTAGTGACCCGAAGACATCGTGGTAGCTTGGAATCGATCGGATTTTTGTGCACCGCGTTTTTAAATTTTCTTTCGTTAACTGAAGAAAGAAGACAAGGAAGAAGAATATATCTGGACCCTCTACGGCCCGTAGAGGCCTATACGGGCCGTATAGGGTTTAATGCTCCCAACAACCAGGTTTCCTACGGGCCGTATAGCCCTCTACGGCCCGTATAGGTTTAGCTTTTTCAGAGACTTTTCAGACTGACACACTGAATGTCAGACACTTCATTCAATCACCTCGTATCTCGTACTGCCTACGGGCCGTAGAGGTCTCTACGGCCCGTATAGGGTTTAAATGAACCCCACCAAACTCCCCTCTACGGGCCGTATAGGGCTTTACGGGACGTAGAGGGTTGAGCATTTATTACACTGACACCCTCTACGGCCCGTAGAGCCCTATACGGGCCGTAGAGGGCTGTGAAAATTAACTTTTCCTTCTTGTGTAAATAATATCCCCCTATTACAAAACCATGGTTACAGAAACTACAGTGTTGTTTTAGAGGCAGTGAATTTCTGTCTTGTCTTGTTACGTATTATTTTTTTAGCTTATACCCAGTTAGATTGTGATGAAAACTAGATCATCATCTAGTCATATGACTTTGAGAACTACACAATGTTTTCAGAGAACATTTGATTTTGGAAATACCTAATATAACCTTGTTTTGGTTGTGCGTAACATAAATACGTAATCAGTCATTTGATCTCATTTTGTAGGTATTCATTACTTGTCAATTGCTGCATATGATGACCTTATTCCTTCTCATCTGGTCTTCCTGGAGAGCAGGGTAAGACATACCGGTAACACACTTTAATTTATGTAAAGTTGCTATCTAGTGAACGTTTTTAACACTGCTGCTATGTGTGCTCTGCGGAAATTATTCTTATAGAAGGTCTGAAACTTGAAAATATAGAAGCAGGGATATATATATAAAAGTGTTTAGGGTGAATAATTTTCTGTGTCCCTTATTGATAATATAATCCCTTTATATAGGAAGAGATACAATCATAACCTATCTCTAATAACATTAAGTTGCTGAGACTAGTTCAATAAAAAGCACTACCTTTTATAGAGGATTAGAGAAGCCAGAAGTTGGAGACTAACGTAAACAATTTGTGGCTTTGTGGGTGGTTATCATGTCCCTTTTGTTGACCAAAGGCGTTACATTGCTGAAACTTTGACCAGTATTCCAAGCTGCAGAACCTGAAACTGAAAGAAGATGCCCTTACAAATATAAAAAACATAGTCAAAATAAATAAATTAGGGGTTGTTAATATGTCTCTATAGCTGGATGTTAAATATTCTCAAGTTTCAAGTCTTATTTAATAGGATAAATTACAATTTTCGTCCTTTACGAATTGGACATTTTTCATTGGATGTCCTTTCGCGTTTCACTTGCTGTGTTTAGTCCTTAACGGCCTAAAATACTTACACCCCATGTCCTAAGGGCCTAACCTGGTTAGTTTTTAGAGTTAAATCTGGTCATGTGCCTTGCACATGAGGGTAGTCTAGTAATTTCACTTATATATAAATAAAATAAATCCCTTCTCTCTAAAACAGAGCTCTCTGACTCTCTCTCTACCCTCTCTCTCTCTAAATACACTCCATGGATGAATCTGCAAGTTCTTCAAAATAGCTTAATCCACCAACACCAACATCCCACCACCACCACCCTATATCTAACTTCAACCACTCGCCTCCATCCTTGTGACCAGCCACAAACCCAACAAGAACCACCCGTAATCAACCATATCTAACCAACCCTCCACCCAACCCAACCGGTCACCCACCCGGAACAAAACCCAACCCAAACCAAAAACAACCCGCACCACTGCACCACCACCACCCACTATTAGCCCTAATCCCCTTTCTAATTAGGTGAATCCAGTCATGGGAATAGAAACAAGGAACAGGTGCTCAAATCTTCGCGTTTCAGTTGATATGTAATAGAATAAGGTGTTTCGGGTTCGGAGCCGGATCCGGAGGCAGTGGCGGTTATGGTGGAGGCTGTTGTTGTTGGAGGGCTTTGGTTAAGGCGGATTCGGTTTCTTTGGCGAAGGAGTTCGGGTACCATGAGTCGGTGATGGTGGATTTGAGCAGCCATGGTTCGATTGTTGCCAGATTGTTTGATGAAGCCATAGGCTAATGATGGTTATGGGTTGTTGTAGAAATTGCTTCTTTTTTTTTTTTTTTGGAATGGAATGAAGGTTTGTGTGACGTTAATACATTTGGGTGAGAGAGAGTTGCAGTGTAGAGGTTGGGGAGATGGCTGATTCGGTTTCTTTGGCGAAGGAGCCCGGGTACCACGAGTCGGTGACGGTGGATTTGAGCAGACATGGATGGATGGTTGTAGTTAGTTGCAGAGAAGAGGATTTAGTGGTGAGAAGATGAGTTAGTTGAAGGTCTGATTCCGAGAGAGAGAGATGGTCTATTTTTATTTATTTTTAAATATAATTAAAATTACCAGAATACCCTCATGTGCAAGGCACATGACCTGATTTCACGTTAAAAACTAACCAAGTTAGGCCCTTAGGACATGGGGTGTAAGGATTTTAGGTCGTTAAGGACTAAACACGGCAATTGAAACGCGAAAGGACATCCAATGAAAAATGCCCAATTCGTAAAGGACGAAAATTGTAATTTATCCTATTTAATATGAAAACGCGTAGAGCCGAGACTTTCAATATATTTTTTAGAAAAAAAATGAGTACAAGTAAGGTGTTTGTGACATTTAGAAAATATGAACAGAAATAATGAAACAAAATCATTTCTTGAGTTATGTACAACACTATAAGGTTGAACCAAAGAGAACCAAATCAAACCACTTTAAACTTCTCATGATGAACACCAGCCAACAATAAATAAAAAAAAACTCACATAGGATTTCATGTTGCCAAACTCTGATCGCGTTTCAGCATAAGCTGTCTTTGAAGGGAATGGTTTTCTTCAAACATTCTGATCCTTCTGGCTCTGCCCAGAGACTGCACACGCACCGGTGTCTGCATACATCTTAAAGTGGTTATTGCTTGTCATTTGATTGATTGACTTTGAACCAACACCCTTAGCTTCAAAATCCCTTTCAAAGCCCATAACTTTCTTCTTGCCTTTAAACAACCAGAATCATTAGTAAACGCTATTGTAGGATTGACAAAATTTGATTATCGTGCGCGTATCCGGATCAAAGGCGGAATCGATGATCCGGTTAGTTGTTATAGGTGTTGATAAAAGTTAGAATGATTTAGCAATGACAAAGAACACACACACACAAATTCGGCAGTGCCTTGTTAGAAATTGCAAAGTTACAACTGGTTAAGACATGAGGGGTATTTATAGCCAGGTGTCCTGCACCTAGGCTGTTCTAGGTGTAGGACTATCATACACCTAAGATACCAGGCGTATGACACTCTCATATGTCTGGACTACTACAGAAATTCCTAAAATACCCCTAAACCCTCAAAATGCTACCCGAACACTTCTAAAACATAAGTATATGATCCTTACAAAGTATATAAGCTAGGTAAATAGCCATAGGGAGTACTAACATACTCCCCCTTGGACCTAGCTAGATATCTACAAAACTCCCACAACTCGATCGGCAATCTTCCATCAGCAACTCTTCAAGCTTCAAGAATAGGCAACTTTCACCAGTCACATCCCAAATGAATATTCTATACCACGCAGTATCTGACCATCTTCTGAAAGCGCACAACTTAATCCGCATCCTGATCATGGAAATGAATCTGATTCTGATTCAATGTCTTCATATCAGCTTCAGACAGATTCACTAGCCACATCAGATCAAACACTCAAAGCTTACGGCAGATCTTTGGATCATTCTTCAATACGATCACAGCTTCAATAGTAAGATAGTCATAATACTAGAAAATGAACTTGTCCGAGAAATCATGCTCCATCGGCACAAGTGGGATCTTTGTCATAATGTCAGGTGGTGTAATCTTGTGTTTCCAGATTGGCTTCGCAGTGATATGATGAATCTCTGTCGTCTGGTAGCTTTTCGGATTTTGAGGAGTTACGTACACCTACATTGTGTTGCTCTCCTTCTCGATCAAGCTTCTAAACATGTCCAACGTGTTGTTAGACTTTATCGAATTCAATCTAGCAAGATCATGAACATACTAGTATAGCAGGGACTTGATCTTGTATACGCTTTCAAAGTACAAAATGTCGCTCTCGAACTTGATCCCAATAGCATTTGCCAGAGCCTCGAGCTACAATATTACCAGACATGAGATTCCATTTCTGGTTCACTTTCTTAGCTTGGACCGGCTCAGCTTCTCTTCGTGAATACCTTGCTGTAAGTGCATGATGTCCCTAGGCTAGTATATATGTTTTTTGGACGTGTTTCGGGGTGTTTGGAGATGTTTATACGCGTTTCGAGACGTTTGGGACACTTCAGGCGAGTAGGGAGTGGCTTTAGGCATTTACAGCCTATACCACATTAGTATTGATGCTTGATAGCCCTACTCGCATGAACCTACTAGCGAGTACGGCCCTACTCGCTAGTTTATCATGTTAGATAGCATCGTACTCGCATGAACTGACCTCCTACTCGCGTAAACTGGTCTGAACGAGTACGGGAGGTATAAATAGTCCCAATCATTGCCCTAATGATTAGTTCTTGCCACACACACTCTCCAAACACCCTCCACTGGTCTGTAAGGTCTGATTTGATCATTGTAAACACTCGAGCTCTGTTTTAGTGATAAATCTTTAATCTTTTGACCCATTTGTGTGTGTTAATTACTCGTATATCATTGTTTCTTATTCGTTACTGTTATTAAAACATATTTAGAGGATTCCGCACTCTGAATATCAAGCTCGTGATTGTCGCGGTGACCCGTTAGTCGATCCTACATCCTATCATTCCTTTTATCTACTATAGACGATTAGAGGGTATTCGCGTCTGGGTAACAAGCGATTAGTACCACTCGTCTTTCTGTTCAAGCGAGTGGACACCTACTCGCTAGTAAGGGATGGCAATTAGAAGGACCTATATAAGCAACACTTAGACATTTTTCTCATTATCCTCAAACTTATTCACTGTGCTCTTTCGTTTCCCTCTAACCCGATTCAAAACAAACTTTGTGCCCGTGACTCATTGATCTTAGATTATCACTCTACACTATAAAGGTAATATCTATACACAATTTAAGATCTTAATATCATGTTTAGACGGGCTGAATCTGTGTTATAAGAGCCGAAACCCTAGGTTCTGTTCTTATGATCATTGGGCATAAAAACGTTTGTGTTAATGAAAAATGTTGATGGGGGTTTCTTAATCAGCACATCTAGGATCTACTTGTACAAAAATTTCGATTAACAACTTCCAGATTCAAGAAGCCCCAAATTTGAAAGCCTATGAACCCTTATTTTTAAAACCGTTCGATTGACCCATGTTTTGATCAGTTAATGTAATTACTGTTAGGGGTTTTGATGTTGGGTTATTGTAGACATCAATGGGATAAAATCCGGACTCGAACCAACTTGTTTCAAGATTTGACAAACTTTGGTGCTCGAAACTCTGATGCTGATCCTATAGTGTTTGACGCCATTTTGATACGTGGCGGCTTTCTAAGGATGAAGTATTTGGGTAAAGTCAAGAAACAGTCAATGCTTATGAAGGGGTTACTTCCGCCTGAGATCAAATATCTTACACATGTAGTCGTGAAGTGCCTTGGTCCGAGAAAAGGTGCTTTTGATGCGATTAGAGACACATTGGCCTCTGCGATTGTCGCTTTGACACTCAACAAGCCATTCAACTTCTCCAAGATGATTCTGCACCACTTGAAAGAGATCATACTAATGAAGCCGACAAAGAAGTCCTTCATAGTCTATCACCGTTTCTTACAGTTGATCATTGATAATCAAGTACATTGATAATCAAGTACCTGATTTGGTGAAGCATCCTGCTGAGTATATAGGGACTGATGATATTACTCAGGCTGAAATGAACAGGATGAGGATTTACAAAGGCCGACCGAAGTCTGAATATCCTCCAAGTAGACGAGCATATGGGCACTTGAAGAGAGAAGACTATGTGTCACCACCAGGCAACAGGTGGAGACATGAAGATAGTGATTCAGAGGATGACTTCCGTATCCACAGGTTGGTATTCAAAGAGGGGAATAATATAGGGCGTGAAACAGATGAATTGGGTGAGAACGCCCCAGGCAGGACCTCTGATACGGCTGAAGGTGATGAAGAGGAGTTTGATCCGAATGTATTAGATTTCTCTGAACCTTCTGGTACTGCACAAGAACCTGATGCCTCTCAGTCTGGCAGAGGTAAAGCACCTGTTGATGAAGACGCACCAGTTGACATAACTGATGCAGATGATGACTCTGATGATACAGAAAGTGATTCCCCCGACTCAGATGCTGGAAAGCAGCTAAGAGCAAAGAGAAAGGCAGCGGAGGATTTAGCTATGACTACTGCGATTAGAGAGCTTGCTAAAGATCCCACCTATGTTGTGGAGGTGGATCAAATAGCAGACATAGATGCAGAGCTTGCCTCGTCTCCTCCTACAAAGAGACACAAGACGACTGCCAAGAAGGTTAGTGTTCGAGGTAAGAAGACAATGTCTGTTAAACCTCAAGCGGTGAAAGCTCCAAGAAATAGACGATTCACCCTTCCTGAAGCTTTTGGGGATCCAGTCACTCAATCCTCTCAAGCGGCAGCAGCAGCTACAACAACAACAGCAACAACAACAACAGCAGCAGCAACGACTTCTTCGGATCCTATTACAGTTAGTGCAGCTATGCCTGCCAGCGTCACTATGTCGATGCCTGCTTCGGTAATCTTCACTGAGCTAGTCTCAGTTACCGAGGCAGCGACGAGCTCACAGATTGTTCCTAATACTATTAGTGACAGGATTCAGAGTATTAGACAGAAAGTTCGACCCATAGCTTCCGGGTCAACCGATCAGACCTCTTCGTCAGCTTCTGCTACAAATGAACAACTTCAAAGAAAGATCAGAGAGCTAACTGCCATAGTTGCTGCGCAATCACGTGATATAGCGGAGTTGCGAACGAAGAATGCAAGCATAGAAGAAAATGAGAACGCAATGCTTGAGCTGATCGAAGAATCTATCCAGTCAAACACAGAGCTAAGAACGACGGTAGATGCGCTCACATTATCTAACCAGCAGGTCATAGAGTCGAACAGGCTGCTGATGGAATCTCATCAACAGCTGATGCAGTCGAACCAAAGTACTTTGGAGAGACTTGCAGGTGTAGAGGCCTCAAATAGCGAGCTTCGCCTAATTAATGTGAACAATGAGCGAAGGATCACGAAGACTGAGAAAGAAAATACCGAGTTGAGGGCTAGGATAAATGAGTTGACCGGAACTCAACCTAGATTCACCGGTGGTCCTAGTTCAGAGCCAGAGGCTAAGGCTGGTGCTGGTGATGATGATGAGGAAGATAATGATAATGAAGAAGATGATGATGAGGATGACGATGATGATGAGTCAGATGGTGATGATGATGTTGGAAAGGGTGGTGGTGGTGATCCTGGAGCCACAGGTGGTGGCGGATCATCAACTGGATCTGGATCTCAGCGAACAAAGAAGAGTCACGACAAACAAGGCAAGGATCCCGCAGCAGGTTCTTCTACTCAGGGGGAGCCTGATCCAAGGAAGAGCAAGATTCAGCAACTCAGAGACTCACTAAAGCGAGCTATAGTTCCTGTAGAGAATGTCGAGCCTCTGAACAGTTATTTTGACTATGATGATGATGGTAAGTTGTACGTGCCTCCTGTGTCCTCTGATTATGATTTGGAAGAAGGTGAAATACCTCCTGAGGTTACACCTGAGGACTTGGAAAAGATCTTTGGCTTGGCACCTGGAGAATCTTCCAGTGCATGCCACACTGCTCCAGAACTGCATCCAGACAACCATGAAGTGGAAATGGAAGATGGAACCAATGTCACTACTCCCGAGTATGTGGTTGGTGAGTCGAGCAGCGGGATACCTAAGATCTCTGAGGAGATGCTTAATCAGTCTGAAGAAAAGCTTAAATCTGATCCTACACCTGTCCCAGACAAAGTGAAAGAACGACATGACAAGATCAGACAGAAGTATCCTGATTGGTTTCCATCTGGAGGAGAGTCTGAGAAGAAGAAAGATCCAGTGCAAGCATCAATATTCAAGAAGCAGTTGGTACAAATGTCAGGAAGTGTGATCAGCTAGGCTTACATAAAGCATGCTAGGATGTTGGGAGTAAAATGGCAGGATAGTCTTCTTTACTTTCAACCGTACACGAACGTCCTCAGTCTGCCTTTCTGGCATATTCGTGATCTGGTTAGATTGCAGCCTCCTTTGTATCATGAGTCTCGCTTTGAACTTCAAGGTTTCTACAATATTATGAGAAGAGAAAGTGTTGAGGGATGGGACCAGTTCCAACCACAGTACCCTAGATCCATTGTGACGAACAAGATTCATCCCATCACAAAGAGTCCTATTTGGAAGCACATCATCAAGCCACCCGAAACCGCGTCGAAGATTCCATTGGTTCCGGTTGAACAAGACTTCTCTTCTAAGTTTTATTACTGGCATTATGACGCAGAGACAACAGAAGCCGTAATAGTCTTGAGCAACTCACCAAAACCGTGCAGGAAAATTAGGATATGGGATCCAATGTGGCTGATTAACTGCTCGGAGAAAGACGTGGAGACATTGTTCCTATATCCCATACAACATCTGAAGGCCGAAGCCGATCAAGCATTGAAGTTTCAACGGGTGATTCGTTTCTGTCACGCCAACAAAGTTCATGCGGGATGCGACTGGTCAAGACTTTCTAGGATCGGGACAATGTCGATTTGATGAAGACTGAAGATGCTGCATGTTTTGCTTATGTTATGTTTGCTTTGTATGTTTTCAATTTTGAGTCTGTAAAGTTGTTGATAGTTGCTATAAACGATGTCTTATGTAATCTTTGTACGTATACTAGCCTGGTCCAAGGGGAGTCTGTAAGTGCATGATGTCCCTAGGCTAGTATATATGTTGTTTGGACGTGTTTCGGGGTGTTTGGAGATGTTTATACGCGTTTCGGGACGTTTGGGACACTTCAGGCGAGTAAGGAGTGGCTTTAGGCATTTACAGCCTATACCACATTAGTATTGATGCTTGATAGCCCTACTCGCATGAACCTACTAGCGAGTACGGCCCTACTCGCTAGTTTATCATGTTAGATAGCATCGTACTCGCATGAAGTGACCTCCTAATCGCGTAAACTGGTCTGTACGAGTACGAGAGGTATAAATAGTCCCAATCATTGCCCTAATGATTAGTTCTTGCTACACACACTCTCCAAACACCCTCCCCTGGTCTGTAAGGTCTGATTTGATCATTGTAAACACTCGAGCTTTGTTTTAGTGATAAATCTTTAATCTTTTGACCCATTTGTGTGTGTTAATTACTCGTATATCATTGTTTCTTATTTGTTTCTGCTATTAGAACATATTTAGAGGATTCCGCACTCTGAATATCAAGCTCGTGATTGTCGGGTGACCCGTTAGTCGATCCTACACTTGCCTCACATGCTGCTTGAACCTTTTTCATCCTTTCTTTATTAGTTTATGTTTCATCTTCTAGCAGATGCGAGTTCAACCATCTATCTACTAGATCAAACTCATCATCGCTTGTGGGCAGTGGGATCTCAACACGTATTTGTTCATCTTCAGGTGTATGGGAGGTTTGCCAGGCGTATGTACACAAATGCAAGCGTATGGAGGCAGAATGTTAAGAAGATAGCTGATTTTGATGATTTTTGATGAAATTGAAGGTATGGATGATCCAATGATTAGGTTAACTGCTGAATTTGATATAGAACACGAATATGATGGCTAAAAACCTTTAAAAACACGAATTCTAATCCAAATAAATCAAAAACACCAAGAACACACACTTAAGAGTTTTTCAACAAAAATCTAGATCTGGAAAGATCTAACGTTGTTTTTTATGATCAATTGATTTAAACACGTTCTATATCAGATCTAGATGCTATTCCAACAATTTATTTGAACAATTCAATCCAAAATCAAAAAATCCTCCTAAAAACCATGAAGAATAACTTATGAACAATTTGTAACAGAAACTCAGGTCTGATGTGTTTTGATACAAAAATGATATGGATCTACCAAAACCAATTTCTAATGATGATTATGCAATCAAAACAACAATCTAAATGGTAATTATATTCAAATCACTCAAAAACCATGTTTGTTCTTGAAAACGGTTCAAAACGGATTTTCTATAAAAAAACATGAACAATTGTTATTCAAATTAGATCTATAGCTACTCCAATCTAATAACATGCGAGGTATGAGCCTATAGCTCTGATACCACTTATAGGATCGACACAAGATTAGATGATATCGTGCGCGTAATCCACGTATGATTGAGTCCAAAGGCGGAATCAATGAACCGATTGTTGTTGGAGATGAGATGTGATTAAGAAAAGTATGGAAATGAAAACACACAAAAACACACTCAAAATTGGGGAACACTTTGTTTAGGGTGTAAGCAAAAGTTTGATAATGTTGGGAAAATGGGTTCTATTTATAGGCAGCCTCCCTATTGCTGGAGCCTTCTAGGCCTAGGGGTTCATACGCATGAGGTTGCCAGGCGTATGGACTCCAGACGCCCAAACGCCTGGTAACCTTTACGCATTTATCAAAAATGCCCCTAGATACCCATCATCAACCTGTAAACGCCCAAAAGATATATATATATGAGATCATATAATCATGCCTACGACTAATTTTTACCAATCACTAGTTGGGGACATACACAAAGTGCACTAACATGATCCATTCATTACCTCGTCCATTCCAGTATCCCATACCAAACAAATTACTAGGAGAATCTGCACATACCGTTCCCCATTTCGTTTTAACAGTGTTAAGCCCCCACGTAAAACAAAAACTAATGAAAAAAACGTAAGTCATTTAATTAATGTTTTTGTAACAAAGTATAAAAATAAGTTTTTCAAATTATCCGTGGACTGTCAGAAGTCGGAAGGTGGGGGACTCTTAGGTAGGAAGAGACACTCTAGGGTACTTCCCTAGCCCCAATCATTCTTGAAGGATCAGGTCAGAATGAAGGCAAAGTACGAGAGAACCATCAAATCACTTGCGGCACTCTAGGGTACTTTGCTTAAATGTTTTTTTTTTTTTTTCATTTTTCATTTTATTAAAACAAGTAAATTTAATAAAAACACATTCATATATAAAACATAAACATCAAACAATTAAACTAAAAACACCATTAAACTAAAAAGACTCACTAAAAATACAATTAAATTAAAAAAAACACACTAAAACACACAATTAAAAAAAAATAAAAACTAATCTAGGCGGGTATTTAATATTTGCCACGCCGAGATGTGGGGAAATTTCCTACAATACCGACATTGGTACTCAATTTGGGTGACCGCAATAGCCACGTCTTAAGTTGTGTCCGTACCTTCGTCCACCAAATGTAAATGTATCACACTCCTCGTTACTCTATTTATGCAAGATTTTTAATCTCCACAATCACATCCTGCAAACTAAAAGATGGCCTCGGTCTCTCCCCTATTCGCAAAGAAGTGTAAGAAGAGGCTCATATATTTAACATAACTCGCCGCTACTAGTCACGGGGATCGTAGGAGGGTATTGGTCAGTTCCTCTGGCTTCCTGCCACTATTAAGAACCGCTCACTTGCTAATAATTCAGAGATAAAAATGCCTACACACACTGGATTATCATTATTTTGATGCTGACACACTTGATCTTCGGGTTCTTAATGGTGCGTATAACCTGTTTGATCAAATGCCTCTGTGAAACTTTGATCTTTTGTTAGTTAGAAGTAAGAAGTGCCAGATATAGTTTAAGTAGAACTAAATTCCAGGAACTCTCAGGGGATTCCGAACATGAAAAACAAATCAGATTATAAAGTTACATCGAACTCCATGAGAGCATGAAAAAGGGATCAGATTATAACTTCTCAATTATAAAGTTGCCTGCTCATTCTGTCACTCATGTTGATGCACCTGGACAAATGTTTCAAAATTACTATGAAGCAGGCTTTGATATCGATAGTCTTGACTTAGAAGTACTCAATTGTATTAAAACGGATCTGTTCAGTGATACAATACTGTGTTACTTTATATTATACTAGGTTAGAGTCCCGGGTGTACACCCGGTAGATTCACAAGTAAAATGAAAAAAATTCTATAAAAATTGTAGTATAAAATTTGTTTTATATGTTGAAAGTTACATATTACAAAAGAACAAAATGTCTTTGATTTTGATGACTTGCAGCAAAAGAAGGAAAAAAAATTAAGTTCTTGATTGAGAGATATGTGGATCCAAATGGGAAGAAGGCTAATTTTCATTGAAGATTAAAAACTATATAATAAAGTAACTATAGAAATACCTTATTTTCTGAAAATAAGGTTTCAGCTCACATTGGTATAATCTTTGAAGCTTCTTAATTAAACAAAATGAGTCTTACCCCTGTACCGAAAACAAACACGTAATTAATTTTTTCCAGCTTTTTAACAATTAAAAGCATCAAGATTAAAAGATAATCATATACATCATTATATATCAAATGAAAATGTAAAAGAAGATAATATAAAGATTAAGCTTGTAAACAATATATTGCAAATGTAATTTGCTAAAATAAATACCACTGAATAAAACATAAAAACAATCGTATCAAGTTTTTTTAAAATAAACAAATTGTGCATTCAACCATGTAGAAATGAATTCAGGTAGATTACAAAGTTGGAGATGTAAGTTTTATAAATTCTCAAAATGATTGTATAACTGAGATTAAGATTGTTTATATAGTGAGAATTTGAATTAGTTTAAAAAATTGGAAAATATAAATTTAATAATTTTATTTAATTGATTTTCGGTTAAATATATATTATTAATTATGATTGAATTATTTTAAGGAAGTTATTAATCTAGATTGGGAGAATTAATATAAATTCGAATTTAAAAGTTTGAATTCAAAATTCAAACTGACAACATAAAAATTTAAAAATAATATTTTATAAATTGTATACATTAATTGGTATGGTTTATATTTTTTTTATTTTTTATAACTTATAAACAGTTGAGGAAATATTGGTTATCATATATATGTCGATTTATGACTAAACATAATTAAAAAAAATCAATTATTCAAGAAATGAAACATATAATGAAAATCACATATTCAATAAACTAAAAATATAATAATAAAGTTAATTTATTTATTGTTTTGAATTGATATTTACAGTTTTCATCAGAAAATCTAAATATTTATTGAATTGATTTACGGTCTAGGCTATATATTAATAATGATGATTGGTTTATTTAAAATAAGTTATTAATAATTGATATGATTTAAAATAAAAAATATAAAATTCGAATTCAAAAATTTAAAAAATTTAAACTGAAAATTTAAATTTTTTGAAACTTTACAGTTGAAAACTTATAAATCGATTTTTATGAATTTTATTTAACTATTACCATTTAAAACAAAGTTTATTTTTAGAAACACGACTTTCATAATTCAATGATTAAATTTATATAATAGTTTTATACTTTATTTTTTACTAAAATTTAATAAAAAACGTAACGGTGTAAGTACCCTGTAATAAAAAAATATATTGCATATTTCTTTGTTAAAACATAAATTATATTAATTAAAAAGTTCCTTGGAAGATAAAAAACTATATAATAAAGTAAGTATAGAAATACCTTATTTTCTGAAAGTATGGTTTAGCAGACATTGGTATAATCATTGAATATTTTTAATGAAACAAAATGAGTGTTACCCTATACCGAAAACAAACACGTAATTAATTTTTTTCAGATTTTCCAACAATTAAAAGCATCAAGATTAAAAGATAATCATATACATCATTATATATCAAATGAAAATATAAAAGAAGATATTAAAAAGATTATGCTTGTAAACAATATATTGCAAATGTAATTTGCTAAAATAAATACTACTGAATAATACCTAAAACAAATCGTATCAAGTTTTTTAAAAATGAAGTCATGTAAATTAAAAAGTTGGAGATGTAAGTTTTATAAATTCTTAAAATGATTACATAACTGAGATTAAAATTGTTTACATAGTGAGAATTTGAATTAGTTTAAAAAATTGGAAAATAGAAATTTAATAATTTTATTTAATTGATTTTCGGTTAAATATATATTATTACTGATGATTGAATTATTTTAAGGAAGTTATTAATCTAGGTTGGGAGAATTAATATAAATTTGAATTTAATAGTTTGAATTCAAAATTCAAATAAATTCAAACTGAAATTTTAAAAATTTTGAAATAATTCTCAATGTCATTCAAGGATATTTACTACCTTTCCAAATATGTGGCGCAAACATAGGAAACCAATTCTCTGAAATTTAATGCTCCATAATTAATTCAGATCCATATCCAGAATCCGAACTGAGGTTTGGCTCCTTATTCGATCAAATCATATTAACATAATAATAAACTCTTTAACACCAAACCATATAAGATATGCAAGAACAATTATGAACAATATATGAAATTCATATCTCAACCTTAAAAGACATGCATCCATCGAACATAACAGACTCGGCCAAAACAAAAAGGATTATGTTGATTAAACATAAGTTAGCCAAAACAATGATTAATTATGGAGTTTGATCCATTATCAATGTGACAAATAAATTTTCAACCCAACATAATGTCACACCCTCAAATTACCACTTGCGGGGTTTTACCGCGAGGCGCATGACAAACCAGGATCCAAGTCAACGATCACAATAAACAACTCTATATGAAAAACGTAAATAGACATAACCATTAATTTAATAAGCGGAAGCGTTTAAGTAGCATTTAATCAACTATGCTATCATCTCAAAAGTTGTTCAAAATACTTTTATTACAAAACGTGCAACTAAGTCTAGACGCCAATGCAGACCCGTGCGCCTAGTCCCGTTCATTGCTACCTTTGCGACCTGAGAAAAACATGCCAAAAAGATGTCAACATATAATGCTGGTGAGTTCACAGGTTTGTTCAAAATGTTACCAAAGCGTTACCATGTCCATACTATATTAATGTTACCAAGTACGCTAGCTAGGCGTATGTTTTATTACTACTACGATTGGAAACCATTACTAGACACGTTTAGCAATGTTCAGCAGGTTTAAGCAGCCCGTATGTTCAGCACGATGATGTTCCTGTTCGAGACAATATGCACCCGCCCGGCCCTCCAAGCCGACAAGTGGGGCAGGTCACGCCCAATAGATCTATCCGCATTTCCCCCGTTGTGCATCCCCGCACATTCATGGTTTCCCCCGGGACTTTCAAAAGATCGTATAGCAATATAAAGTTAAAACCATAGTATGACATATGTTACCAAAACAGTTTAGCGCATGTTTTCTCCCCCAAAAGTTAAAGCAGTAAAAGTGGGGCCGTGAACTCACCTTAGATAGCGTTCTTCAATTACAAGTAAAGATGTTTAGCCTTTGATAATCCCTCTACCGGAGATCTATCAAAATGTTCACATAAGTGTTCCGACTAATAACCATAAGGTTATCTAGTCCCCGATTGTCCAGATCGGAACCAAGTATGTTTTAAAACGTGTTTAAGTGTTTAACCGACACACTAGACCGACCCGACATCCCGTTGGTGACCCATTACCCTAACCAATCAAATACACATAGATTGCACACAAGGTTCAAGCATAAAACACTTAGTTTGTATCAAAAATCTCATTTCTGCATCAGAATGGTCGAACCAGTCAGTTTTAAGTCTCCTTCGCACCTTTTCAGGCTCCTTCGCCCGTTTTACACTTCGTTCGACCGTTCGATGTCTCCTTCGCCCGTTTTACCTCATTCGCCCAACAAAAACCCAGGTTCGACCCTGGTCTTCCTCCTTCGCACATTCGATCGGTCGAAGGAGGCCAGGTTCGCCCTTGTTGTACAATTTTTCCTAAAAACGCTTCAAACACATTCAAAACGACTCGAAACATCATCAAACACAGCAGTCAAGCATGGATAACTTATCCCTACAAAAACCCACCGATTTCCCCCGATAATACGTCCGTTTCAGCCCTTTCCCAAAATGGTAAAGATTATGGAAACATCACTTTCATGCATGAATAATTTACCCAATTTGGAAACTTTTGAAATCGATTCATGCTTAGCTTAAAATACTCAGTTTGTCGATTATCCGATCTTTCTTATCCATTCTATTGATCATAAATATTCATACATCAAGTTTTAATCCATAAAACCCCTAAATATCATCATATCCAATCCTAACCCTAAACAACAATATTCCAACATTAATAACAATCCTATATCATGTTTCTATCATAGATATAGCAGCAATTCATTGAACAACACATAACACCACATAATACACAATTTACATATGTTATTCATCATGAAAACCTATGTTAAATGATCATGTTTTGATTTAGAAAGATGTTTAAAAGGTTTTTAATCATAAAACACCCTTAGAACAGATCCGGACAATTAGGGTTAGATGAAAACGAATTAAAATGCTTTTAAAAAGGTTTAGGATTATGAACACACCTTGGATTCTTGTTTAGATGTTGTAGATAGGTTAGATTATGAAAAAGAAGAGCAAAAACTCCTTCCTTAGTGTTTTAGATCGTTTGAGAGCGTTTTGGGATGGTTAGGGTTTGTGAAATGATGAAAAATGACAAAGGTTGGTATTTATACTAATCCTCCTTCGCCCCAATTCATTGGTCGAAGGTGGTCTCCTTCGACCCTTTCACAGGGTCGAATGAGCCCTGTCTGGTCGAAGGGAATTCCTTAAATTCAACTTCCCTGGTTCGCCCATTTGCAAGGGTAGAACCAGACAATTACTTCTCCTTCGACCACTCGAAGTGGTCGAACCAAGATCCCTTTTTAACTAGTTTTCCAGTTTGTCGTGTTTAACGCATTCTAACACATCTTAACACATAAGCATGCATCCTTAGTCTATATTTAACACATTTAAGCACAGATAATCATTTACACATCATTTAAACACATCTATGTATATAATCCACCACACGACCCATAATCTACACATATACTTAATTAGTTCATGTAATGTCACCAACAACGGAACCCGGTACTAGTGTATTACCAAAACGACTCCCAATGATCCTCCAGATCATTGTACCCTGGACAATCCTAACTTGACCCGACTCAACTAACCCAGTTAAGTTTGTTTATAAACGTTTCTCGCTAAGGTAGACTTAGATGTTACTAATATGTTTAAGCCGAACATGCTGGGTGTCACACATAAAATATAATTGGACATGAAAAAACAACCCTCAAGCATTCAAAAACATCAAAATCCATACAAAACTCAATCCCAAATATAAACATTCATGAATAAATAGTCATGATTCCCATAAAATATTACTAACCTCTTGAAACCGGAAGATCTCTCTTTACTCATCTCTATATGCGGCCATGGTTGTCTAGTACCGAATCAAAAGTTGATTCGGGTAACATTCATAATCAAAGATAGAGGTTAGATTTAGAGTTTCTAATGTCGATTATAGAGGATAGATATGAAGTTCAGGTTTGAATGAGAATGAGAATGAGAATGAGAAAGAGATGTGCATCCTTAGTTCTATATTGAGATTATAAAAATAGACTATTTATACCCGGGTTACCGGGTTAGAATATGGTATCATGGGTCGGGTTTTTTAACCCATGGGTAAGTTAAATGGATAGTATGGAGGCCATCTAGAGGTGTCACCTCAGCAATAGTTTATCCTTTATTATATATATAGATATAGATTGCAATTTGTTATATGTTCGATAAATAAATGGGTTGAAATTTTTGTATGCTAGTTATGTTACTAATTAATTTTCAAAATTTAGAGATTCACCTATAAGAATTTTAGTTATAAATCGTGTCTTTTATTTCTTTTTCTGCAGGCCCAGCATTGTTAGTTGATGTTCCAAGAGACAAGAACATAACAGGTACTGATTCAAATATGGTTCTTTACCTTTTATCTTAAATTGTTTATGCCAATCAATATATCTGTACTTCTGTTTTAAGTGGTTCATGATTCTTTCTGTATGGACATGAGTAAACTTCAACGGCTTTTGATTACGTTTCTTATCCTCAAACTTTTCTCTTGCAAGTTATCTTTTTGGTTTAAGAAAGACTGATATTTCCCTTCTCTGAGTAACATTTAAACTAGATAAGTGTTGGGTTTCAAGAACAATCAATCGTAAAAAAACTGCTAGATTATAGTCAAGAACAATGGGATCAAATAAGTTGAATCTGGTCTGCCAGCGAAAGTCAAAGCAGACGGTTTATAATTATGAAATTGATCAACGAATCCCTTCAGTTTCGAGCCTATTTTAGTATGTTAACTGGTGCGAACAAGGAGATTACACCACATCCCTCTGGTGTAACAGAAACTGTCAATAACCGTCGATTATGGCTGTTTGACTTTTGTCAAGTTTGACTTTTTTTTTATGGATTGTGACCTGTTTTTCACACTGTTACATCTAATCAAATTTGTTCAATCCTACCTAATACATACATAATTAGATACACCTAAGTTACTTTATAATTTTACACCACCATAAGTTGAATCAGCACCATGTCATTTTGACGAAGCCTGTATACATTCTATAAATTATTCTATGCAAAAAACCGAAATTGGGAACAGAACCAGGTTTTGAACTTGAACCGAAGAACTGTAGGTTTGAAATCGGTTCGTAACCCTATACTTTGACCCCAGTTCAATGTGGCCAAAACTGATCCCAAACCGGTTTAGACAAAAACCTGATTTGACCATCTTTGACCAACCTGAACTGGTTTCAACACGAACCGGTTTGGGCCCGAAACACGATTTCTGCAGGACTTCACCTGTAATCAAAGCGATCTGTTTACTGTGGGGCCACTTTCACTTGTTGGATATTTTAGTGTAATTGGATTGACTGTTTGATCAATATGTTCATAATAATACATCATGTAGGTATGGTGGTGTGAAGTGCACGCCTATTTGAATTTATTATGAACTTAGGGGCGAAGCCCCTAAGGAACGGGGGTTCGGGGGCAGCGCCCCTGGGAGCAGGGTCCAAGGGGCGACAACCCCTGGCAGGGTCCAAGGGGCAGAGCCTGTGGCTGGGGTCGAGCTGTGGAAAAATTTTAATGGAAAAATTTTATTTCCATTAAAATTGTTGTGGTAAAAATGTCTCCGAAAATTAATTTTCAGAAATAGAGAGACTATTTTGGCAACTTCGAAAACCTTGGAAAAACTGCCTAAAAGGCAGTTTCTGGCCCTATTGTTTCATTACGAAATCATATTCTTCTTGATCAAAATCTCTCTGGTTCTTTAATCTCAATCAAAACATACAGAAAATTCTCAATCTCTTCTTGTATCCGGTTGAATATTCGATAGAACCGTCGAATTGATTCAATCTGAAAGCGATCACGTGCCTTCAGAGATTTCTGTTATCCGGTTTTGTTCGTTTGTTACGGTTATTCCCCAACAAAGATTGAATCAATTTCTGAAGATGACGAACAATGAATTTGTGAAAGATATGACGAAGAACTTTACGAAATTGGACAAGTTTTCTGGACAGGATTTCAGATGCTGACAAAAGAAGATGCACTTCTATCTCACGAGTCTGAAAGTGGTGTATGTTCTGAGCACTCCTTGTCCCGAGATTGTTGAGAATAAAACTCTGGAACAAACCAGAACTCGTTCAAAGTGGGAAAACGCAGACTACATTTGTCATGGTCATATTCTTAACGGTATGTCTGATTCTTTATTTGATGTGTATCAAAACGTAGAGTCTGCAAAAGAATTATGGGATGCCCTTGAAGCCAAATACATGGCAGAAGATGCGTCTAGTAAGAAATTTCTGGTTGGTAATTTTATTAACTATAAAAAGGTAGACACTAGGCCTGTTATGGAACAGTATCATGAATTGCAACGATACTAGGGCAGTTTCATCAATATGGAATGAAGATGGATGAAACAATTTCTGTCTTTAGTATTATTGATAAACTACCACCCTCTTGGAAAGATTTTAAGAATAATCTGAAACATAAGAAAGAGGAAATGAATCTGGTTGAATTGGGAAGTAGTTTCCAAATTGAACAAAACATACGTGATATGGAAAAGGGTTCTGGTGTTGGTACTAAAACCATGGCTGGTTGTTCTTCTGTGAACATGGTGGAGGAGGGTGAATCCTCCAAGGCTTGGAAAGGGAAACGAAAGTTTGAAGGGAACAACAATAAGGGTTCTGATAAGAAGCCTAAAAAGGTTTGTTGGAAGTGTAATAAACCCGGACACTTCAAGAAAGACTGCAGGTATGGAAAGAGTGGAGGAAAAGGCAAAAACGTGGCTGGTACAAGTGGATCCAAGGATCCCGAAAAGCAATCAGGTTCGTTTTTGGTACCATGTGATCATTATATTGAGAATTATTATGTATCAATAATCTCTGAAGCATTTTATGTGCAGGATGATGATATTTCATGGTAGATGGATTCGGGAGCAACATGTCATGTTTGCAAAAATCTTCAATGGTTCAAGGATTTTAAGCCAATTGAAGATGGATCTTTACTAAAGATGGGCAATGTTACTACTGAACCAATTAAAGGAATAGGATCTGTTCTTTTAGTCTTTACTTCTGGAAACTCTTTACTATTAAATAATGTTCTATATGTACCTGGGATTCGTAAGAACTTAGTATCTGGTATTGTATTGAATAATTGTGGTTATAAGCAGGTCTTGGAAAGTGACAAGTATATCTTGTCAAGACATGGAACCTTTATTGGATTTGGTTACTTGAATGGCATGTTTAAGTTGAATTTAGATGTCCCTTTTGTTAATAATTTTGTTTATATGGCTTCTACTATTTCTAGCAATTATTTTAGTAAATCAGAATTATGGCATGCTAGATTAGGTTACGTTAATTATTGCAGAATGAAAGATATGTCTAAAATGAGTCTTTTACCTGCTTTTGACATACAAAAATGTAATGATTGTCATACTTGCAAATTGACAAAAATTACAAGAAAACCATTTAAAGATGTCAAAAGGAATTCTAATGTATTAGAATTGATTCATTCTGATTTATGTGACATTCATAGTACTCCTTCTCTAGGAAATAAGAAGTATGTTGTAACCTTTATTGATGATGCAACTAGATTTTGTTATGTATATCTATTGCATTCAAAGGATGAAGCTCTTGATAAATTTAAAGTTTATAAACAAGAGGTTGAGCTTCATAGAAATGGTTTGATTAAACACCTTCGTACAGATAGAGGTGGAGAGTATTATGATCCAGTGTATTTCCAATCTATTGGTATAATACATCAAACAACTGCTCCTTATACACCACAACAAAATGGTGTGGCTGAAAGGAAGAATAGGTCATTGAAAGAAACAGTGAATTCCATGTTGTCCTATTCTAGTTTAAGTGATGGATTTTGGGGTGAGGCTATGTTGACAGCCTGTTACTTATTGAACCGAGCACCTAATAAAAGGTCTAAGGTAACCCCATATGAACTTTGGTACAAAAAGGTACCAGATTTGAGTTTTCTCAAAGTCTGGGGATGTAGAGCTGTTGTGAGGCTTACTGAGCCCAAAATGAGTACCATTGGTGAAAGAGACATAGATTGCATATTTATTGGATATGCTGATCATTCCCCTGTTTATAGGTTCTATGTCATAGAACCAAATGATTATGTATCTGTTCACTCTATCATTGAGTCAAGAGATGCTAATTTTGGGAATGAGGATAGATTTTCTTCTGTTCCTCGATTGAAGGATACGCCTTAGTGTCTTAAAAATTATGAACAGACAATTTCTTGTGGTGACAATTCTGGTAATTGTGATGATGTAGCTTCTACTAGTACTGAGCCCAGAAAAAGTACTAGAGTCAGAAAACCCAAGTCATTTGGTGCTGACTTTCATCTTTATTTAGTAGAAGGAACTAGAAATGGTGTTTAACAACAGTATCAATATTGTTTTAATATTGATGAGGATCCAAAGACATTCAATGATGCTATGTCTTCTAGGGATGCTGCATTTTGGAAAGAAGCAATCCAAGATGAGATTGACTCTATAATGCACAATAATACTTGGAAATTGGCTGATTTACTACCTGGGTGTAAACCTTTGGGTAGTAAATGGATCTTCAAAAGGAAGATGAAGGTGGATGGTAGCATAGACAAATATAAAGCCAGATTGGTCATCCAAGGCTTTAGGCAAAAGGAAGGCATTGACTACTTTGATACCTATGCTCCTGTTGCTAGGATAACCACCATAAGATTATTGTTGGCACTTGCAGCTATACATAATCTTGTAATTCACCAAATGGATGTTAAAAATGCCTTTTTGAATGGTGAATTGGATGAAGAGATTTACATGAAACAACCTGAAGGTTTTGTCATGCCTGGAAATGAACATAAGGTTTGTAAATTGGTAAAATCTCTTTATGGCCTGAAACAAGCCCCTAAGCAATGGCATCAAAAGTTTGATGATGTGGTGCTGTCTAATGGTTTTGCATTAAACCAGTCGGACAAGTGTGTTTATAGCAAATTTGATACTTCTGGAAAAGGAGTAATTATTTGCTTATATGTTGATGACATGTTGATTTTTGGTACTGACCAAAATGAAGTTGATAAAACTAAGAAATTTCTGTCATCTAAATTTGATATGAAAGACATGGGGGAGGCAGACGTGATTCTTGGTATTAAGATCATACGTGAAGAACATGGTATTACTATCTCTCAATCACATTATATTGAGAAGATGTTGGAAAAGTTTAATCACAAAGATAGTTCTCTAATGGGTACTCCTATGGATCCTTCTGTAAAACTCGTACCTAATAAAGGAGTTGCTGTGAATCAACTTGAATATTCAAAGGCTATTGGATCTCTCATGTATGCCATGATTAGTACTAGACCTGATATAGCTTTTGCTGTTGGAAAACTGAGTAGATATACTCACAATCCAAGTTTGATTCATTGGCAAGCAATAAATCGAGTATTTAGGTACTTGAAAGGAACCATAGATTTTGGTTTGACTTATACTGGATTTCCTTCTGTTCTTGAAGGTTATTCAGATGCAAGTTGGATTACTAATTTGGAAGATTATTCTTCCACAAGTGGTTGGGTATTCCTTCTTGGAGGTAGTGCTATATGCTGGGCATCAAAGAAACAAACTTGCATTACTAATTCAACAATGGAAGCTGAGTTTGTGGCATTAGCAGCAGCTAGTAAAGAAGCTGAATGGCTAAGAAATTTGATTTATGAAATTCCATTGTGGCCGAAACCGATATCACCATTGTCTATCAGACGTGATAGTGAATCTACCTTGTCTAAGGCATATAGTCAAGTGTAAAATGGAAATTCTAGACACTTAGGTGTTAGACACAGCATGATACGTGGGCTTATCACGAATGGTGTGATATCTGTGGTGTATGTGAGAACTCAAAACAATTTAGCCAATCATTTAACCAAAGGGTTAAGTAGAGATCTCGTGAAAAGGTCGGCTATAGGGATGGGATTAAGGTCTACTAGAAATCTCTGATGTTAAGATACCCAATTCCCATCTAGTACAACGCTAGATGCAGAATTCAATGTGGAAAGCTTTATATGTAGAGATTGGAACACATTAGAAGATTCATCCCAAGGTATGTGTTCAGACCTGCAAGTTAAGGAGGTTGAATGTATATATTCTTAATAGCTTTTTTGACAAATTGCATTGCAGGTGCAAGACTAAAAGAGCTACCTATGTAAGTATGAAGTTTAGTCGCTTCAAGAAGCTGGGACTTGGCTTTGACATGCTTATGAAGGATATGGACATAGGCTAGTAAAACATTATGTCAAGATAGAACTACTATGTATTTAAACTTTTGTGTACATTATCTTTGTGTATTCAAGATGAGTTCCCAGGGTTTAATCCTAAGCGACACCCTGGTATTCGAATATTCAGAATGTGTAATGTACTAATGTGAAATTCAATCGTCACGACATTTCATTTAAGCAAAAGTTTGAATGTTTGAGATTACTTGTTTTAGTTAATCAAGGATTACACTAAAATAGGGGAGGATTGTTGGATATTTTAGTGTAATTGGATTGACTGTTTAATCAATATGTTCATAATAATACATCATGTAGGTATGGTAGTGCGGAGTGCACACCTATTTGAATTAATTATGAACCTAGGGGCGAAGCCCCTAAGGAACGGGGTCCGGGGCAGCGCCCCTGGGAGCAGGGTCCAAGGGGCGGCAGCCCCTGGCAGGGTCCAAGGGGCAGAGCCTCTGGGAGCAGGGTCAAGAGACTATTTTGGCAACTTAATTTTCAGAAATAGAGAGACTATTTTGGCAACTTCGAAAACCTTGGAAAAACCGCCTAAAAGGCAGTTTCTGGCCCTATTGTTTCATTACGAAATCATCTTCTTCTTGATCAAAATCTCTCTGGTTCTTTAATCTCAATCAAAACATACAGAAAATTCTCAATCTCTGATTGTATCCGGTTGAATATTCGATAGAACCATCGAATTGATTCAATCTGAAAGCGATCACGTGCCTTCAGAGATTTCTGTTATCCGGCTTTGTTCGTTTGTTACGGTTATTCTCCAACATATCAGTGATATATCGGTCAAATATCAGTAAATATTGGCCAATATCGCCGATAATATCGGTACAAAATATCGGTCAAAATATCGGTACCAATATATCGGTTGATGACCGATAACCGAGATATCGGTGATATATCACTCATATATCGGCCGAGTTAACTACTTAGGCCTAGAACGACTACTATGAATGGAGAGATCTGTAACACCCCAACCGATGGCGGAAACATCGGGATGTCACGCATTGATGATTGTTCAGTAGCTCATGGTAAATAATAAGTTTCAATAATTGGTTTAAATGAATTACATACAATTGTTCTAAGAATTTGTACATCAAAATGAAAAATACTAGCTACGCATCTTTAAGCATTAACTCTAATCTTCAAGCAAGTAGAACCTGAAACATGTTAAGTCGAAAATATTTTGGGTCAACAAAAGTTGGTGAGAATTACATAGGTTTTGATAATCGAATAAAAATATTGTGCAATTCATGTGTCATGGCAAGTCTAGTCCATATGTGAAAACATACTAGAAGTAAATCTAGTGCATAATCAACCCTTGTGACTGTTATAATGTGGTACATCCCATACGCTCATGGTTCACTCGAATATGTTATGCGATAACAAACACCCACGCTACCTTTGTAGGAGGCACGTATCCGGGTGGGATTGTCAGTCCAATAGATCTATCAATGTATACCGTCGGCTGATCAATGTTAATGATTATGCTAGAATTGTGCTTACCCTAGTCATGTTCAGGACATAATGCAACATAGAAAAACACATAGACACATTGATGATTGAATTGCATATATAATGTTGTAACATGTTTCACCCCAAAAACGGTGATAAATAGAAAAGGGGCTATGTAAAACTCACCTGAAATTCACTGTGTAAGTATTTGCAAGTAGCAAAAAGTCTGAACTTGAATTAATTGAACTCTTGTATCCTATTACAAACAAACGATGCCTTAAATTCTAATGCAAGTAGGCTTGATTCGTTTCTTAATTGTAAAGATAGTTTATTAAACTACCTAGACTCGCATTGAACGAATGCGTGTCTTAAAGTGTGCATGACTTAACGAACCGACAATAACTTGGTTTGGAATCACGAAAGTATATGCGTATTATTAATTTATTAAAATAACTATTTTATTATAGTATTCAAAGTCGTGTCTTGAAATTATTGCTAAAGAAACATTTTGGACAATGAAAATAATATTTGAGTAACTCGACTTAAATGTTAGCTCGTTTCGCAGGTTGAATCATATTATGAACTTATTAATAAATATAAATATTTCTATTTTTTGACGACGTAAGACTTGAAGGTTAGAATTTATTTGTAAAAACCTAATTTCTTCTACACATAATCATAAACTTGAAAGGCCGATTTGGTTCTTATATTTTATAAAAATTTGGGCAGAGTTTCCTCTGTTTTTGTAAGAAACCAGACAACACAAGTCGTCTATTTTAACTCAAAACATCAATTGTCCAATTTCACAAAGCGCAGTACAATTTAACTGAGCTTTTATATGTGACGATTTTATTAAAACTATAATGAATGTGAACGTATGCTTCGATAAGAAATATATATGTATATATGATTTAGCGTTTGACAGTTGACAAAAAAGCTTGTATAAGTGTAAATTATTATTCATTAGTCTGAAGACAATCCGGTAAGACGACTAGTACTAGACTTGAAAAGTAGTGTAGTTAATATAAATATGTAAATAAATGTTATAAGTTTTAACTATCCAAATGCCTCGTATATTGTTAAGTGTTAATCGTCTATTTCTATAACTCGAAACATACGTTTAATAGGTCTCTAAATAAATAGACGAAGTGTTTTGCTAAAATTATGTTTGTATAATGGCAAAAATATGTTTTCATATGTCGACTTCAACAATTTACTAGTTCGCAATATTAATACATACGAGTTTATGTGTGAGTATATGTGTATATATATACATAGTAACCATTTTCTTTGTCGGCTCGATATCACTTAAGGCGTTTTATAAAACAAGTCGGTTCGCTTCAACGATTCACATTTAAAATATGTATATAAGTATACGAAATAACGCGAAAGCAAATAACTAATGACAAGGTGCGCGTTATACCTTCCCGTTATTCAAACTCGCGAACCGACACGTGCACGCCTCGAACCGAGTGTTAACAGATCTGACCAGTTTGACCAGATCTGTACGTTTGACTTTCGTTGACCAGGACCTAACTTGACCAAATCTGAACTGTAAGAAGCAAGCAAGATTCGAACACGAACGGGCTCATTGTCGCTACACCAAGAACCTGACCCGGAATCATCACCCAATGACGCCAAGCATGTCTCTGACTACCACTGGTCATCACCATCCGAACCCAAATCGAACCAACAGACAAAAAAAACCATTACTGAATATGTTATATCGTGACGAACCTGAATCAGAACCAGCGACCAATCAGGAGCCCAGAGCAGCCCACGGCCACCGAGTCTGGCGAAACCCAGTCCCGTCGCTTCTTGAACTCGTCCCTGTTGTGTTTGGTGGCGGCGCGCGTGGTGGTTGTAGGCTGAAGGAAGGGGCGGCGGCCGGGTGGTGGTTGTTGCTGGCTGTCAGAGAGGGAAGAGAGGAGCAGGTGGTTGGGATGATGGTTGGTGTGATGTGGTGGTTGTGTCTTGAGCGATGGAGAGTAGGCGGTTGTTGTTGGTGGTGGTTGACTGCAGTGGAGCCGCTAGGGTGAGAGGGTAAGAGGGAGGGCTTGGCGGCGGTTCATGGTGGTTCGGGTGTTTTACATCGCCGCAAGTGACCAAGGATGGGATTTGGGTTGGGAACTATTTGTGAACTCACTGTTGAAGCAGAGGAGATGGTCTTTAAATCGGGTACAATGGATTTTAGGCTCATTGGCCTTCCTGCTGCCATGTAGAGAATAAAATGAGAAGACAATGGTGATGGTTGTGGATGTGTGTGTTTGTAGAGAGGCAGGGAGACGAGAAGAGCTATGGGGGCTAGGGTTTGAGGTTGTAAAGGAATGAAGGAGAAGGAGATATTAAATAGGTAGGGTTTGCTAGGTGGGTTAGATGGATGTGAACCACGTATACGAACCCGTTATTGATTGGCGTCTCGTTTTAATTTAAATTCGTTTAATCGGTAGAATAATTATTTTATGTAATTTTTTTATATTACTTGATTCAAAACGAGTATTTGGAATGTATATTATTATTATTATTATTTTTTTAAAAAAATAGCGGGGCGTTACAGTCTCCCCTACATTTGAAAACTTCGTCCCGAAGTTATTAAAAACACAGGGTTTAGGTAAATGCTTGGACGTCTATCATTTAGTTTAAAGTTTGGCAGAAGCTTTATGGGTACTAGGATAAAGTGTTACGTATGCGTTATGAGGGTTTGATTATGATAGTCTAAAATAGCGAGGGTGAATAAACACCAAACTTAAGTTGCATGAGATGATAGACTATGGATAGGCTAAATGAACTACCAAGTAACTAGAGTTTATAATTGGATATCTACCTTGATAGAATTTCACACTACCTTAATGTACCTGTAAATTCATGATTACGTTCCGGACCGCAATCACCAATTTACCTTACATTAGGGTTTTGTGTCCTTCTATGACTCTAAACACACATGTAAGTAATGCAAAATAACCTTGTGATTGAATCTTTGTATCAATGAGTCTAATAATAAATCTTTGTATCAAATTACATGTATGATGTAACAAAAAAATGAGTCCAACTGTTGAGCAAGAAAAAGACCTCTACCAGTCAGTGAGTAGGAACCTCTACCGATTGTTGAGCAGGTGCGATAGCCTCTACCAGTCGTTGAGCAGGTTATTAGAACCTCTACCGACTGTTGAGCAGGCATGATGACCTCTACCAATCGTTGAGCAGGTTATTAGGTACTCTACTAACTGTTGAGCAAGTACTTCATCCTTTACCAGTTGTTTGATTAAGTGTAACAATTGTTTTTGGCTTAACACATGAGTTGCAAATTGATAATACATACATGTAAGCAAGTTGGTAAATGCATCAAGTATCAAGTATAGCATGCAAGTTGCAATAGAGTTTCCCTAGACAAGGTTAATGACTTTAGATGTGTTTATAGCTTCCAATTATCATGAATAATCAAATGTTCAGGTAGATAATCAAATCCTCATGTATAACTAATATTCAAGTTTTGATGCAATGAACAATTAAGTTTTCAATAGTGTGGTCATCGTGGAGATCAGTTCATGTTCGAGGAGGTAAAGGATGTGAATTTGGTTTTTGAGAGATGATGAAAACTCAAAGTAACATCAAGATTCGGAATAATGGTGAATGTGTAAATGGTTGATAAAGGGTTTAAATTATAGGGTTTCAAAAAGACGCAAGTAGTAAGGTGATCATGCAGAATAATCGTGGGGTTTGAATAAATGGTTAGATACAAGCGTATGAGAAAACATGATTGTGGTATTTGCCAAAAATTTGTAATAGTTCGAACAAGTTCAAGATAAGTAGGTGTCAATGGAAAAATTGTAGAGTAAATTTTGTTCTTGTGGATGGAAAGATTTTATTTTTCAAAATTGGATTTGTATATAAAACAAAAGTCATTAAATTGTACAACTAAATTGATTTAGATCAAAATATTTCGATGAGTCATAGGTTTTAAACACGATGTCGAATTTCAAAAATCAAGATTTTGTTCAGACGTTTTGTATAATAGGCTTCGAGTAATCCATAAAAGAAGTCATTCTTAATAGATTAAAACATTTTTATCGTAAATCATTTGTTACGCCAATAAATTGTTCAATAAATATTTGAAATTCAGCAAATAAGTTTGTGGAAATAAAACACTCTTTTTTTTAAAAAATATATATATATATATATATATATATATATATTTGTTATAGTTTGTGTGAAATTCCCAAGTGATGAAAGTTTGACAAAATTCAGTACTCTTTAGCTTTGGTGTTACAGTATCTCCTATACACAGATTATAAGGTTACGTTTTAAACAAGGATTTTAAAATCTCGAATGTGGTGAAATTTTATGGTTGATGGTATCTTCAAAATATATACATATATATAGTGAATTTCAAGTGAGTTTTACATAGCCCCTTTTCTATTTATCACCGTTTTTGGGGTGAAACATGTTACAACATTATATATGCAATTCAATCATCAATGTGTCTATGTGTTTTTCTATGTTGCATTATGTCCTGAACATGACTAGGGTAAGCACAATTCTAGCATAATCATTAACATTGATCAGCCGACGGTATACATTGATAGATCTATTGGACTGACAATCCCACCCGGATACGTGCCTCCTACAAAGGTAGCGTGGGTGTTTGTTATCGCATAACATATTCGAGTGAACCATGAGCGTATGGGATGTACCACATTATAACAGTCACAAGGGTTGATTATGCACTAGATTTACTTCTAGTATGTTTTCACATATGGACTAGACTTGCCATGACACATGAATTGCACAATATTTTTATTCGATTATCAAAACCTATGTAATTCTCACCAACTTTTGTTGACCCAAAATATTTTCGACTTAACATGTTTCAGGTTCTACTTGCTTGAAGATTAGAGTTAATGCTTGAAGATGCGTAGCTAGTATTTTTCATTTTGATGTACAAATTCTTAGAACAATTGTATGTAATTCATTTAAACCATTTATTGAAACTTATTATTTACCATGAGCTACTGAACAATCATCAATGCGTGACATCCCGATGTTTCCGCCATCGTTGGGGTGTTACAAGATCAAGTCAAGAAGGGTTATGATAAATGGGAAAGAAAACTTTGTTTATTACAGGTTGTGTTGTATTACCACACCGTGTTTACAAGAACAGCAGTGATGTTTTGGGGCCAGTAAAATTTTTACCATTCGAAAACGCCAATGCTTTTATCATGTTACGGTTTCTATTTTAGCTTACACCAATTAGTTTGTGATTAAAATCTAGATCATCATGTAGTCTGACATTGAGAACTATGAAATGCTATTAGAGAACATTCGTTTTTGGAAATTCCTTGTACAACCTTACTCTGGTTATGCGTGACATAAATACATGATCATTGGTTTGGTCTCATTTTGTAGGTATTGATTACTTGTCAGTTGCTGCATATGCCCATCTAATCACTTCTCATCTTGTCTTCTTAGAGAACAGGTTAAGGTGTATACTCTTTAACATACTCTATGTGCGAAGTAGTGGACATTTTTAACTAGGGCTGTCCAAAAAGCTCATGGCTCGGAGCTCGCTCGTATTTAGCTCGAAAAAAGCTCGGTAGATATGGATCGGTTTGAAACTGAGCCGAGCCGGATCGGATCGGTAAGAAAGTGAGCCTAGCTTGGCTCGGTTCGGTTCGTAAGGGGCCGAGTTGGCTCGGATAATATTAATTTTTAATATATATAGTTTTTATATACATATAATATACAATAAAAATGTTAAAAAAATGGGAACATGTTACATATCTAATATTTGGTAATAGGAGTATGGAGATTGTGTGCTTGGGATTGAAGTTACAACTAATTAAGTTATTTAAATAAACCATAGCATAACGATAATTGTCCAAGTACTCAACTATCAAACCTAATACTTCTTTTGATTTATAGATGTCAGTATTTAGAAGTTCAATCAGACATCTATTTCATATTTAGATGGTTAATTCGTATGCTGATGAACTTATATTGTATTCCGTTGAAATTTGAGACTTATTTTATATTTGCTTGAACTTGATTTTAGCTTATAATGTACTCCGTATTAGGTTTAACTTATTTTAAATGTGTTTTTTTTACTATTTAATAATATTTTAGATTGTTGAATTTTGAAAGCCATTTTTCTTTTCTATTTTTAAATTCAAGCCAAACCAAGCCGTGTCGAGCCGGCTCCGTTTAAAACCAAGCCGATCGCGAGCTTGACCTGGCTCGGCTCAGCTCATGAACAGCCCTATTTTTGACATTGCTACTATATATGTGTGCTCTCGGGATATCATTCTTGTGGAAGGCCTGAAACTTGAAGATATAGAAGCAGGGATATATAATGTGCATTGTTTACCATTAAGGTTACTAGCAGCCGAGAAATCTCCCATAAGAAGAATCCACATCAAATGATGTTATGCTTATAACTTCTTGTAATTTTACTGTCAGTATTGCAATCCTGCTAAAACAGACTTAGTTAATTCATAGTAAGAGCAGTTCTGAGAAAATTTTATTAATCATAAAAATCGCATTGTATTTGGTCTAAAGCTCACATTATGGGGCTGCACTCGATTGAGTACAAACTTGTTTAAAATGTATGAATGGTTGTTTGAACAAGTCATTTTTACACATCACTAGCATAAGACCTAGATATGTGAAGTACAAATACAACAAGTGTCAATGGTTTGAGTTATATCTTATGCCATAGTTTTTATGTTAAATGAGAATTTCTAAATAATACTGCTAAAATAGAACTTTAAATGTGCATTTTATCGTAGTATATACAACCCTCCCTGTTGTTGTATTCATGAAATTGCATTATTTTTATTGCAATATTATTATATTTGTATGATCATATCATTTTTTTTGTCCTGTTAGGCATAGCATCATAGAAAGACTTGTATCAAGGAAATATGATTCCAAATGTACTTTCACTCAATAGGAATATGAAAACAAATTTTGGGTGTTGCAATCAATTCTTGTCAATTATATATATAAAAAATCTATATAGGTCTAAACTCAATGCCTTCAATAATAAGCTCACCAAACTTCTTGTTTAAGTGGCTCAACCTAAGTTGCTTGTAGATGGAAATAGGAGTTTGCCATTCCCAAATTTGTACTTCCATCCAACCATCGTTCCTTTGTTGTGGAAAACCTTTCATTTTCGGCCTATTGACTGGGTTGTGTGTGTTTTGATTAGCCTTCGGTCTAATAACTGGAGTTTGAGGACTTGATAAACAAATATACCAAACATCTGAACCATATGTAGCATCCACTAAAACAGGAGCCTCAAATCTAGATTGGTCATTTGGAAATTTGTAGACAATGTAAATTGCGTATGTTTTTTTCAGATGATAGTAATCGCGACTGAACTTTAAAATCGATGATGAAATAGAGAGAATCCCACTTAACAGCTTTTCCAAATCTGAGAAAATCATCTTACATCTAAAAACATGCAAAGATAGAAATTTCTACAAGAAAACTTATGGTTAGATATAAAAGAACCTTGATTCGGGAAAAAAAAAGTCTTCGTGCCAGATGTGCCCAAATGCCACATATAGCATTTGTTTCCATTTTTGTCAAGATAAAACCACTATATATCAAACATAAACTAATTAGATACATTTAGCAATTCAATATACAATGCTCCCCTCCGGTGGAACCATGTTCATAGGCTCCACAACAACTACATGCGAGAAATAATAAAAACCAATGGACTTACAATGCCTCTCTTCTCCTCGTCAACACTGATAAAGAATCCTTTGCGAATAACTGTGTACGCTTCCTCCTTGGTTGTCCATTGCAGACTGTTTTCTGACATGTTCATTATGTCTTCATAATCAGTTGGCATATTTTCTTCCCAATTTGTATCTGAATCTGAGATGGGTTGATTTTCATCTTTATGTTGCACCTGTAGAAGAACAAACCTAAACTAGTTAGACTTTCATCTAACATTGACAGTTGACCAATATGGATTTTTTTACATTGAAGATAACTAATGTTATTGTGGTTGATCACCTATTTTCCAAGACAATTTATAACACAAAAAAGAAAATTAAAGCCATAAAGGATACTAAATAATTAATTAACAATGTATATGTGCATAAATAATCAAACTTTTATTTGTAATCTTACTTTCTCCATAGGACGAAATTCGATGCCTTCTACTTCTATGGACCAATGATAGCCACGAGTATTACTGAATCCCTCAAACACAATTTCAAGATCAACAATTCTGTGGTCAGTAGTAAACTGATACAATTCACACATCCACCATCCATCTTCTCTCTCATATGCCATGTGTGAAACTGAATTCTCTGTTTCTTCTTGTAATTTGTAATTGAGGCCTACATAAGGAATACTTCTCTCCATATTTTGGTGCTTGAACACCAGGTTAACCGTGTATATGATTCCGGGTGACAAGAACTGAGTTTTTACATGTGTTTTCAATCTCTTATAACTCCAATAGAAATAATGGTAGGTTCCTACAGCAAATCTGCGTGAATAGCAACAAAGAATGATACAATGTAGGTGGAAAGAATTGAAATTTTAAATGTGTCTTGAATACTTATCAAACACTCTCAAAAATCAAAAACAAGAAAAGTCACCTTGAGTTATATTGAGTCGAGAAGTTGTTACTCTTGACATCTGAACCCAAACATTCTGCAATAGATATCATCTCACAATGTTCTCCCTTCTTATTTAATGAAAAATACTGTTCATAAGCACATGTTCAAGTTAGTTCGTGTGTATTAAAAGTTATGATAATATCTTTTCAAATTACTAATTTGTTTGCTTTATTTGAATATATATAGTTGGTGGTGGCATTAAGAGGAGCAGCTAATTACCGTTTTGCCGCGTTAAGGAGGACCCCTTTGTACAAAAGTTTCAACAATTCAACTTCGGATCTGTAATTCAAAGGAGATTCTTCATTCTTAGTCATCTCTTCGTAGAAAAAAAATTGTCCCTTCCATTCACTAAACTCTTGACTTTGAAGTAACTCTTGATTTTCGAGTGCAGCCTCAAGTTCTGTCACAACTTTGGCCATCTTTGGCCGATCTTCACGAGATTCCTTCAAACACCGATATGCAATGTCTGAAAAGATTTCTAAAGCACTCTGCTCCAATGGTTGAATGGTATGATCTTTGAAGAGGATATCATTTAACTTATTCTCTTCATAGCTTTCAATCCACGTGCGCACTAAATTCTGTTGAACACGACCCTTGCTATATGTACAACATAACTTTCCACATAAAACTTCGAATAAGACCACACCTAAAGAGTATACGTCTGACTCTTTCATTATAGTATGCGTCATTGCATACTGCGGATCACAGTACCCTGGGTACCTGCTGCGACTGTGACAATAACCGATTGTTGGTCGTTAGCAGGGCCCATTATTGATAAGCCAAAGTCAGAAACTTTAGCATTCCATTTCTCATCAAAAAGGATGTTGGCACTTTTTACATCACAATGGATAAGTCTTTGATGTGTCTCCCCTGGATCATGAAGGTAGCTGAGTCCCTTTGCAGCATCCAGACATATCTTGATACGTTGTGACCACGTGAGCTGAGTGGAATTTAAATAGCGGTCAAGGCTTCCACGAGATGCGTAATCATATACCAGGATCATCTCATCATTTTGGTAACAAAATCCCAGAAGAGAGATGAGATTTTCGTGCTTGTAACGGGAAAGTGTTGTGATCTCTTTCAAGAACTCAGGAATTCCTTGTCCATACTTCGGATTGAGACGCTTAATAGCGACCATGCTTCGGCCCTTAGAGTGAGACAGTTCCCCTTTGTAAACTTTTCCAAAACCACCAACTCCAATACAGTTGTTCTTATCGTCGAAGTTGTTGGTGGCTGATGTTATATCTTCTAGTTGGATTTTAAGATGTTGAAACTGCTGCAAGAAAACATCCATATTCGTGGATCAAGTAAAGAACCAACACAAGATGTGCAGGGATATGTGTAACGAACCTACACAAGATGTGCAGTCTGTAATCACTTTTTAAAACAGGAAGTATGTGAAAGATGGTTGAGAATGAAAGATACCCAAGATTAATATTCTATGAATACAGCCATGAAAAACGTTGTAGTGGTGAACATCAAGTCACTTTATCAAACAAAAGTTAACTACGTGTGGGTCAGTCTACCAGCTATCATTATTATTATTATTGCCTAAATAATTGAAGGATGGTTAAAATCTTTGGTCCTGCATGATTGATGCTTAAAATTTCTTTTTATTTGAACGTGCATCCATAATTATCTCTTCCTGTTGAATTCTAAGATCTTGAAAGTGCTGCAAGAATGCATTCATAATTAATTAAAGATTAGTTTTATGTGATTAGTAATGTTTGTTAACTAAAAGGGAGCTCAAAGATGGTTAAGAAAGAAAGGACACACCCCCAGTCCCCCACTAATTACAATTCCTTTAAACATGATTGATTTGAATATATTACAATACAAACCCCACTAATTACAATTTATTACAATATAATGTAATGCTGGGTGTGTCACCATACCAGGTGTTATCATCTCATCTTAAAATATAATGCTGGTTGTTATCATGGTTTCTTACGTAATAGGTTCTAGAAGACTTTTGACCATTATAGTATACTTAATGATCAAAATCTGATTGATTTGCAATAGATAAAGAATTATACAAATAATAATGCATGTTACGCTATTTTTTTTTTAGGAAAATCACGAGAATAGCCCTTTGACTGTTTAATTACAAGAATAGCCCCTCTCGTTTCTTTGGAGAGATGGTTCACATTTCCCAAGCCGTTTGAGATGTCTCCCGAGACGACTTGGTTCCCAACCAATAAAACAACGACACATCTCCGGTGACGTCTCCGGAGACGTCATTTTGCCGTATCGTGAGTCCCGAGACGTCTCCGGTGTCTTGTTCGTCGTTTCAGTTTCCGAGACGTCTCCTCCTAGCTATATATACCATACCTCCATCTCATTCTCCATCCCATCTTCGTCCCTAACTCCGTCCGAACTCCTCCTTTACCACTACCCTAAAACCGTTTCCTTCTTACACAAGAAAATGGCACCAAGTCGTTGGACGGAGGAACAAGAAATTGCCCTAGTATCGGCCTGGCAACTTGTCGAAGAAAGCCCACACCCGACAAACAAGTAGTACCAAATTTTAAATGAGTACAATCGGTTGGTGGGAGGCTCTAACCGAACCATCGATTCACTAAACCGTAAGTGGAATGACTTGAACACCAAGTGTCAACTCTTCAACGGTACCACTATCGAACCCTTCGAGCGGTACCTACAGATATGCCCGAAAACGTGGCCATTAGATGTACCAAAAAAGAGTATAAATCCAAGCAAGGCAAAGAATTCAACCACGTGTCCGCTTGGCAAATGATGAGTGATTGTCTTAACGCGCAGCCTAAGCCAATGTTTATTTTATTTTTATTAACTTTGTAATGTTTATGTATTTATTATATTTTTTATTAATCGAATGAATAGTTTATTTAAAATTTTATTTATCTTTTATGATAGTGGTGGAGTGGTGGAGAGGCCTTATGTTCACTTAGGTGATCATGGGTTCAATTCCCACGGTGATCATGGGTTCAATTCCCACTTCCAACATTTATGGTTTGGTATCCGGGTGAATATCGAATACGGGTGGCGCCGGTTCAAATCTGACGGGCGGCGAGGTTTTACCGAGTTCTATAACACTGTCGTGCCTTCGGGCGGGTGGGGCTCGGGTTTCCGCGCATCGGGAGAAGGCGGGGGCTGCTGAAGGTCGAGTAGTCGATTCTTGGGCACGGCGCCCCGAAAGGGTGGTTGCCACACAGTTGTTCGCCGATAAAAAAAAAAAAGTTTATCATCAACCACGTGGCCGGCAATAATTATTAGTAGAGTAAAGATCTCGTACAAACACACATATCGTACGAAGGGTACGAATTGAGGAAAAACTTAAAAACTCGCGGTGGCAGTATGGTAAATAACTGGAACTCTTTTAAAACACACCTAGTGGCAGTATCTTGACTTTCACTCACAACTTTACCAAACCTCATCTCAAAAGCAATCAAATATGACAGATTCTTGTAAGCTCGTTGAACAATCAAAACCACTATTACAAAAAATGGAAAATACAGGTAATTTCGATTTGTTATAATGTTAAATTGTAGGGAATTTTTTGTTAAAACGACCAGATTCATTCACTAGTTTAACTAGGGTTTATCACACTATTTATATTTGATTTTTGGCTTATACAAATTAGATGTTGGTAAAGAACGAAGAACAAAAAAACGTGCTGATTCAACTTTAACATCTAAACTAGGTATGATTTTATAGATTAATTTGTTAAACTATATACGGTTGATTTTGAATGGTAATGTGGTTTCTAAAATATCTTTTTTTAAAGTTAGTGTAAATGTTAATCTTATCACCGATACACTAATGAGTAGAGTAATTATGCCTGAGGCCATGGTTTTTCATAGTAATGGAGTAATTATTTGGTTTCTACAAATCTAATTTCTTACTGAAATCAGGTATGGCTGATGTGTAGAGTAATTTGTGAAAGTTAGTATAAACATCAATCTTGCAATTGATACACTCGTGAGTAGAGTAAATATGTCCGAGGTCATGTTTTACACAGTAGTAGAGTAATTAACTAATTATCATACATAACTGAATAGTTATATCTGAATTTGTGTTTGATACACTAGTAGAGTGATTATCATGCATAACTAGAGTAATTATGTCTGAGGTCTTGTTTAATACATTAGTAGAGTAGTTATCATGCATAATTGAGTAATATATGAAATAACAGGGACATTGGCTTGAACAATTTAAACTCAAATCATTAAGAGATATTGATCTCCTTTTTTTTACACTTCTATTTTCAACGCATTACTACATATTGTGTTTCCACCTTAAAGCTTTGTTTTGGTCGACACAACAAAATGACGGATATTTCGATCATAGATATAAAGGGATCCTTCATGCGTTGGTAGTAATAGTTATACATTCTTTATTTTACCATTTTCAGCTAATAGTTTTTTTCGCCATTCCGTTAATACAAATATACACAAACAAATATACTAATTACTCTACACAAACAATTGCATATGCTAATTAATTACTCTACTTATCAATATAATTACTCTAGTTTAATTATTATAGCATTATTCCAAACAATCACACTAGTTAAATAACATAATTACTCTACTTATAAGAATTACTCTACTAATAGAATAATTACTGTATTTCTGCTACTGTCCAGTTGCATCTTAATGATCATTATAAAGACACGGTAAACAAGAAATGACGACTTTGCTTGGAAAATGAACGGAATGGAAAAAGGAAGTATCAGTTGAAAACATTGACCCAAATCGATTGTGGAGTCCATATGATGCGACATATGGAAACTTATATGGGTGAAGAGTCATGGACATGTGGCTTATCAACAAAAACAGGTGTTCAATAACAACTCAACGAACAAAAACACAAGTTCTTATCCAAAATCTTGCTGATTGGAACTAGTAGACAAGGCATTGGAGTTTCAAGCAATGGATCAAATAGAAAAAGACACATTAAAGAAAGACAGCCTAATAAAGTTTAAATAAAGGCAAAACTTCTATATTTAAGTTAGTTAGAGTTAATTTGTATTGAAATAGTTTAGTTTTTTTGGAACAAGATGCAACTTTTTATTGTTGAACAATTGTACTTTGTATTGAATGTGGAAATATTACTGTTGTGGGACATAATTTAACAAGTTAAAATAGAATGGTGGTTTCCATTATCTAGTGATGCTGGTTATATCAAAGTCAATTAGGTGGGGACATGATGAATTTGAGTAGGCAAGATGCATGTGATTTGAGCACGCAACAAGCATATTCACATTTACATGCCTTGTCATATTGTTTATGTTGATTTATTCCAAAGGCATATTCACATTATGATGCTGGTTTGTATCAAAATAAGTTAAATTGAAACATGCATAAGTTATTTTAGATAATTACTCTACTAATGCAAGCAATTACTCTACCACGCTACTGGCTTAGATAAATTACATATGATTAAATAATTACTCTAATACTTATTCACATGATTAAAATCACATATATACTCTACTTATAGTTAAATGATTAATCTAGTTATATACGTAGTGTAATCACATAATAACGCTAGTAGAGTATCTACAAAGACACAGAAGAATAAAAATATAGGATAATTACTCTATTAGACTTATTATATAATACTCTACTAGGTATAGTTATTTGCTAGAGTAATTCTCGTATCTGTTTCTTCTTCCTCTGCTATTTGTCAGTTTCACGTGAGTTAAAAAAAATCATTGTGTGCGACCAATTGATTGCCAAAACTAAATCGCAAGGCTTAAGTGAAAAATAATAGAATATGATTTTTCAAGCTTCAATTCATCTTTTAAAAGCTGCTGTTCATCCTATTTCAAATTTCTGATTTTGGAGGACTGAGGAGCGTCAATTGATCAATCTAAAAACCATGAAATCTGATTCATAGCCTTAATTTGATCATCAATCTATTGTAAAATCTGAGTCACGGCTTCAATTGATCATTAGTCAGTCATATTTGCAAACTTTCATGGTCAATCTCAGATTTGCAAACCTTCATTACTCTAGGGATTTATCAATCTGATTCACAAAGCTCTGCAACTCCAACTAATTGATTAGTTTGATTCACAGAGCTTTAATTAATAATGCAATCTGGATCGAAGCTTCAATTGATTAGGTAGTTTGAATCGCATACCATCAATAGAATAAGGTTAATCAATTGACAAAGAGGAATTCACAGTATAAAGAAATTACAAGAATGCCACCGCACATTTTTTCACTTTTTCTTCAATTCGTACGATATAGTTATTTGTATTTGATCTTTTGTCATTATTAGTATACATATTAATTCTAAACCGTCGGTGGAACAGTATTGTTCCATCTCTTTATGTTTCCCTCCACACCATTTCCCACCTCTTTTATTAAAACTCATTTCCTACTCCTGGTATCCTCTTCTGCCTTTCATTCTACCTCCTTCATCCTGTTCCTTCTCCTACCGACAAACCCCCACCCTTCTACCAACCCGTCACAGGACCTGTGCCACCTACCGCTGACTTTCTCCGCACCCTTCTACCAACCCGGAACATGGAAGTATGAAATTAGATGTGACATATAAATTAAAAATCACTTATTAGGTTTTGAATTAGTTAAATGGAACATGGAAGTATGAAATTAGATGTGACATATAAATTAAAAATCACTTATTAGGTTTTTATATGGAAATTTTTAAAGGTGTTGTTAATGACACGCTATCGACTCTATAATCATTTATTTGTGGCTTTCTAACATTATTTGCCGGGTACTTAGACACATATAAGCTTTATATATGTTTTAGTACTGAAATGAAAATACATGAGGCGCGCGCCTTTGAGTCAAGTTTTTGCAATGGTTTTAAGACGCACTATTAGGCATGTGCCTTGCGGCGCTAGGCGCAGAGAAAACGAATTGTTCTTTCTAAGGCTTTAACTGTTAATTTGTGAGGATAATAAAAATAATTTTTAACTTTTGATAAAATATAAATTAGTTATAAAACCACTATAGTAAAATAAGTCACAACCAACAACATTTTTATGAAGAAACCAAAATATATTTTCAAGTACAGAGGGTAATATATTTTTGGTGGTTGTAACACAAATTTACAGCGACGTGTAGCTTAAACTTGCATTACGTGCATTAAGTGTTTAATGGAAGATCATAATGAGATGGAATACATGTTATTCTTGAAGTGTCTATTTCGCATCAACCTACGATACTTACCTTTTGTCTTTTGCTTTTGAAAAGGGGACGTTGCATTTTCCTTCAGGTATGCGTTCTCTACCCTTTTTCCTCATGTTTGCCTCTACCGCTTAAGAAGTAACGATCATTGTCCCTCATGTCAGCCCTGTTCTCTGCTGCAACTCAGCTGATCTCCTTAGTGTATCTGCTAAAATGAATCCGACATCACCTCCTGCTAAGCGCGGCGGACTTACGGTTCTTACGAAATTGGTGAATCTTCACAAAGTGGTCGACTACGTAGGGTATCAGGAATGTCCGCATCGGCTGCGATGCTTCCTACATATTCTGATTGTGGAGATTGTGTTTGCGTCTGCGAATTTTGCAGCGCTATCTTCTGGTATGATGAAAGGGTTCTTTATGCTTCACGCTCCAATCATCCAAGATATAATCACTGTTGCAAATCAGGAACTGTTACAATGCCATTTCCTTTTCAGCCACCCGCTAACATTAAACGCTTATTTGATGACCCCGGTTTCATGGAAAAAATTAGAGTTTATAATAGTATGTTTGCTATGACGTCCTTTGGTGCACAAATCGATGAAAAGATTAACGATGGCTGCGGCCCTTATGTCTTTAAGGTATCGGGTCAGATTTCCCATTGGATTGGCTCTTTATGCCCTTCCCCAAATGAGAAGCCACGATTTTTGCAGATGTACATCCATGACACACAAAACGAATTAGCCGACAGGCTTAGCATTTTTGGTAATGCGGATCACCACAACCTTTCACCTGATATTGTAAGTATTCTTAGTGATACTTTGAAGTCTACTAATGAATATGTTCGTGTCTTCAAAAATGCTTTCGAGCTGTGCGGTACAGAGGCTGCCCCAAGCTTTAACATTTGCCTTTATAACAATGTCCCAGGCAGAAGATATGCTGCTCCTGCTGCTGCTACATTAGGTGCTATTGTACATGGTGACGATGCAAATGCTAGCGCTTACGACATTATTCTTCATACAAAGGGTGGTACACCTCAAAGGGTAAGCAAACTCCACCCATCGTATATGCCATTGCAATATCCGCTGCTTTTTCCTTTCGGCGAGCAGAGTTGGTCTCCTCGACTTCGCCGGCGCGTTGTTGGTTCTAGACAGGACCAAAGCCTTACGGTCAACGTGTTTTACAGCTATCAAATTCACGATCGTTATCGCATCTACTCTCATCTCTTGAAAGGTGTGTTCTTATAATTTTTTAACAAGTGGCTCTTTAGGCTCGCATGTGTGAGTTCTGTACACACTTAGGAGTTAAATTTTGATTATGTTGGGTGTCATAACACTTACCTGAGTAAACCGTAAACTACAAAAATGGTTCTAAAAAGATTTTGAAGAGAAGCAATTGAAAATAAATTGAACAATTGGGCATTCAGATTTCAGAAATTGAACCATGTATATATGTACTTTTGATAAATTATTCTTTGCAAAACTCAAAGGTGGAATTAAGAGTAAAAAAATGTCCTTTTGTGTTTTCTTTGTGGACTGGAGGTATGTTTAAGTGATGCAAAAGAACTATTATTAAACTTGTGAACTGTTTGATCTTCGTGAAAGCCTTCTTCTGCCGCGGACCACTGTTACTTGCAATGGCGAAGCTTGGTTTGCAAAACGTGGGGGCCGACTCAATTTTTTTTCGATCGGTAGTGGTAAATCGGTGGGGCCGACTCAATCCGAACTCAATTTACCTATGAAAATCGCAAATTTCTACCACTGCGCCAGAAAACAGGGGGGGCCAGGGCCACCCCCGGCCCTTCTTAACCTTCGTCCCTGGTTACTTGGTCGTGGTAGCCAGGCAAGATAACTGAAGGACACTTGCCTCATATTGTTTTTTGTGGCTCCTGTGTTAGTTAAATCTTGACTGCTTAATAAATTATTGCAGCTGAAATTATGAAGTCCTTGAACATTCCCAAGGGAGTAAAGCGTGTGCTATTCAGAACATTGAACACTGATAGGTAACCTCCTTTCACTTGCTTGGGCCCAGATGTCGTCATCACATGATTTCATTCAAATTTTGTTTGACTTTTCATTGTTCGGATCATTAATTTCAGGCGGTTGATGTGGAAAAAGCAATTTGACACAAGTTATGTGGGATTTATGAAGGATGGAGCCCAGTGGCTTAAGGACAACACTGACATCAAACTAGTTGGTAAAACTCATTTTTCGTTGAATTAGTACAGTTTATATACGACTATACGTGCACTAAAATCATGAATTTATACATTACATCAATTCTTAGTTTATAAAAGACTATTCAGAAAATACTTTGTTTATCATTCAATAGATATGCATTGAGATGTTTAAAAAGGCCAATCTAAATGGATATTATCAAGTCAAGATGAGTTAAGATACACGGAAAAAAAGTGTCTATTGTAGGCTGTTGCGTATTCGGTATTACAACACCATGTAGTGATATTTTGGAGGCAGTAATTTTTTTTTATTGTTCTAATACGCCAATGCTTTTTATCGCGTTACAGTTTCTCTTTTAGCTTATACCCAATTAGTCTGTGATTAAAAAAAAAAAAAAAAAAACTAGATCATCATGTAGTCAGGACTTTGAGAACCATAAAAATGCTATTAGAGAACATTTGTTTTTGGAAATTCCTTATACAAATTTATTTTAGTTATGCATAACATAAATACGTGATCAGTGGTTTGGTCGCATTCTGCAGGTATTGATTATTTGTCAGTTGCTGCATATGATCATCTTATCCCTTCTCATCTCGTCTTCTTAGAGAACAGGGTAAGACATATACTCTTTTAACATATTTTGTATGTACATAGTGGATATTTTTAAAACTGCTACTATATATATATATATATATATATATATATATATATATATAATATATAGGGTTAGGATCGTGTGAGAACCACATTGAGTTGTGAGAACTAGAGAACTCTTGTGGACCATTGATTGTGTTGATCCTATGGTTAAGATTTAATCTAGATGTTTTTTTTGTCTTTACATGCCAATTAAAAAATTATTAGTATATTTTAATACAAAAAAGTACAATAAGGGTATTTAGGTAAAAACACCATGAAAGAGAAAATAATTATTACGAGTATAATACTATTTTAATTTTTTATTTAATTATTCAAAAAAATCATATTTTTAAATAAAATCTGCTGAGAAGATCTACCATGAATTACACTGGTGTAATTATTTACACTAGTGTAAACTGGCATACACAAACTTTTACAAAAATTATACTGGTGTAAAATACCAAACAAACATATGATGAGGATGATTTACACTGATGTAATCCACCATGATTTACTCTGGTGTAGTTTTTTTACACCCAATGTAAATCAACCATACACAAACTACTCCAACAAATGCAAACCAAAAACATTTATAAAAAATGTACATTACATCAATGTAATAACCAAACATTTATAAAAAAAAAACATACTACACATTATTTAAAAAAAAAACCCTGCTGCATCTTCGAATAAGCATCATCATCCATCAAAACATCATCTCCTTCACATCAACTCCCTGCCCAAAAACCCTGCTACACAAAAACCCTGCTACACAAAAACACTAGTGTAAAAACCCAAAAAACAACATATATCACAAACTTCTAAATAAAATACACTAGTGTAAAAACCAAAACTACGAAAAGATCTACACATCAATACCTTTACAAATTTCGTATTTTACACCGGTGTTTTTACATAATAATAATAATAATGATAATAATAATAACAACAGAAATAATAATAATAATAATAATAACAGAAAAATAATAATAATAATAATAACAGAAAATAATAATAATAATAAAAATAATAACATAATAATAATAATAATAATAAATATAAACAGAAAAATAATAATAATAATAATAATAATAACAGAGGGTTAATAATAATAATAATAATAATAATAATAATAATAAATGGGATACCTGATCGGAAAACACCACCGGAAAACCCCCTCCGCCTCCCCCTCCGCCATCTCCTCCCCTTCAGATCTGTTTCCCCGCCATCTCACCACCGGAAAACACCACCGAAAAAAAACCTCCACCCCCCTCCACCCCCTCCGTTTCCCCTTCATCCCCATCTCCGTTTCCCCTTCAGATCTGTTTATAATGGGTCACCATCATCAACAGATCGTCCCCCTTCAAAACCCTCTGCAACAGATCGTCCCCTTCAACCCCTCTTCAAAAACCCTCTGCAACCCCTGCAAACCTCTCTGTTCGTCTTCAAAAAACCTCGCCGCCCCTGCAAACCACCACCACCTCCCACCGTCGTCTCCCACCACCCCTCGGCCACCACCACCACCGTCTTCAACCTCTTCGGATCCACCGTATTTTTTAGAGAGAGAGAAGAAAGAGATAGAGAGAGACGAGAGAGAGCAGAGAGAGACGAGAGAGAGCAAGAAAGAGGGTGAAGAGAGAGAGAGAGAAGAGAGAGAGAGAAGAGAGAGAGAGAGTGTGATTTTTAAAAAAAAATCAGTAAATCTTTTAAATATTTAAAAGGTGATTGGGTGGGGTGGGGGTGGGGTAGGGGATGGTAATTTACTATCATACCCTTATATTATTATATTGATAATATGGTAATGTGTGGTCAAGATTAGTTCCCTAGTTCTCATAACTCAAGGTAGTTCTCATATGATCCGGATCCTATATATATATATATATATATATATATATGTACCCTCAGGATATCATTCTTGTGGAAGGTCTGAAACTTGAAGATATAGAAGCAAGGATATATAATGTGCATTGCTTACCACTAAGGTTACCAGGAGCTGAGGGATCTCCCATAAGATGCATCCTCATTAAATGATATTTTGCAGTTCACAAATCGAACTTTTTTTTAACCAAACTGTGTTTGTTACTTCTTGTTTGTAAATTAACTGTTGAGTTGCGGACCTGCTAAAAGGTATTTAATGATTAATAATAAGAGCAGTTCTAGGAATATCATATGAAGAGGGCCATATATTTGTTATAAGTCATAGATATCACCTTGATTTACGTTCATGGGGATCAGAGGAGGTATTGGTCAGTTTCTATGGCTTCCAGCCGGTATGAAGAACGGCTTACTTGCTAATAATCCGGAGATGAAGATGTCTACACACACTCGAACCCATGTTGATGCTCCTGGGCATGTTTATGATCATTGCTTTTATGCTGGGTTTGATGTTAATAGATAACATAAATATAGAATGATTTGTAATTTAAATACCTTCCATATCTCTTTGTAAATCATCCCAAAAATAGGGATTTGTTATATAGGGTTAGGATCAAATACACAGTGAAAGAAAAATAGGAAGTCGTAGGAAGGGTATCAAACGGACTCCGATTGAACTCATTCAAGCGGCATTGGAACCGTTTTATCGAACCCTACAACGTGAGTTTTTAGGTTTTCGTTTTTTTGAGGTTTTAGCTTGTGGTTTTTAGAATATGCGTTATATCATTATGGCTTTCATGTACCATTGTGTCTTTTTCTTATTTTTATCATTGTGTCATTTTTTCAAATGATTGTGTCTTTTTTCTTCAGCATTGTGTTTATATTTTTTGGCACTGTGTTATATTTTGTGGCTCATTGTGTCATATTTCATGATTTATTGTGTTTTTTGTATCCTTCTCACCCTTCTCATTTTTATTACCTTGTGTAGAATAACTTGACCCTTGTTATATAATGGAAACCTCAAGAGGGCAAGGATCAAGGATCCTCTTGTTTCATGGTAATATGGGTTAAAACAGGCACCACGGGCGTGGTATCAACGCTTTACTGATTTTGTGCTTACATTGAGGTTTGTTCAGAGTAGATACGATGCATCCTTATTTACTCTACACCAAGGCGATCAGGTCGCCTACTTGCTGCTTTACGTCGATGATATTATTCTTGTCACATCATCCGACAATCTTCGCACCTCTCTCATGCATCATCTTTCAGCCGAATTTGCAATGAAAGACCTTGGGCCACTTAGCTTCTTTCTCGGCATCTCTGTCACACGATACAAGGACACACTGTTCCTATCACAACATGCCTACGCACAGGAAATTATTGATCGTGTCGGCATGTCATCTTGCAAACCGGTTCACACACCAGTCGATACAAATGGCAAACTCGGTTCTAATGCAGGAGATGATTTCCATGACCCCACCTTATACCGCAGCTTGGCAAGCGCTCTTCAATACTTTAACTTTTACCAGGCCGGACATCAGTTACGCGGTCCAACAGATTTGTATACATATGCATGCTCCCAAAACTAAACACTGGAATCCTCTCAAGAGAATAATCCGTTACATTCAGGTACCAGTTCTTCCGGGCTCACCCTCGGACCGCATAAAGACCCGCGTATCCTAGCCTAAACGGATGTAGACTGGGCTGGGTGCCCTGACACCCGTCGCTCCACTAGTGGTTTTTGTATTTATTTTGGTGATAACCTCATCTCATGGTCTTCAAAACGCCAAGCCACCATCTCCCGTTCTAGTGCAGAGGCCGAGTACCGTGGCGTTGCTAACGTCGTCGCAGAAGTTTGCTGGTTATGAAACTTATTACTTGAGCTCCAATGCCCCTTTCTTGCGCCACTCCTGTCTACTGTGACAATGTTAGCACCATCTACCTCTCAGGGAATTCGGTCCAACATCAACGGTCCAAACACATAGAGCTTGACATACACTTTGTTCGTGAGAAAGTTCAGAAGGGAGAGGTCCGCGTGCTTCATGTGCCCTCCACGGTATCAAATCACAGACATTTTTACGAAGGGTCTTCCTCGTGTTCTTTTTGAAGATTTCAGATCCAGTCTCGACCTTCGTTCACCTCCGGCTTCGACTGCGGGGGTGTAATAGATAACATAAATATAGAATGATTTGTAATTTAAATACCTTCCTTATCTCTTTGTAAATCATCCCCAAAAATAGGGATTTGTAATTTGTTATATAAGGAAACCTCAAGAGGGCAACGATCAAGGATCCTCTTGTTTCAAATGTTGAGACTCTTGATCTTCGGGTTCTTAATGGTGCGTACATTAATTAAATATTTTGCTAGTTAGTTATCTACTAAATAATAGTACAACTATTAAATATAGTTTTAGTAGGACTTATTCACTGTCATATTGTGATCAAAAGGGAAAGTATTGACCTTTTGGGGACATATGGAGTTGACTTATTTCTTAGAATGTCCAGATCAGGATAACATCATTTTATTAGACTGGATGTGGTGGTTTCACGCCACGCTCCACTTCACATGTTAACCACTGAGACTACATGGTGTGAGGGTGTTGAAAGGGGCGTGGCCCATTGGGGCCCGGAGGATCTCCACCAGCATGGGGCAAATGTGAGGGTGAGGTGGATGGTTGTGATCACTTGTTGGATTATGGATAATTGTAATTGGTTGTTTGATTAAAAAAAATAATAAAAACACCACTACCCGTGGTTTTTTGGTTTTGGAGGGGAATTCCATATGTCGATCCATACCCCCCTCAAAAGCATGACCACACTGTGTAGTCTGAGAATAATTTCTCTCTTCATGGGTCCACCCCAAAATCAACCAATCATATATTTTTTTTGTTTAAGTAATTTTTAGTTAAACCACAAAGTTATAGTTAAGGTGGGTTAGTTAAAGTCTATTGTCTACGTGGCAGTAATGTGGTGCGGCGTTATATTAAACCACAACGCATAGTTTTGAATTAAAAGACTTACCAATTACAGAGATAATTAGGCTCTGAATTATGATCTATAGGGCAAGTTGCCTACTTCACTTTTACATCTATCTTTTTTCTTTTTTTGGATTTTTTATATGACCAAAAAGTTATATCTTTCATTATATTTTTGGGAGCAGATAAGTTTCTAGTGTCCTGGTCCCTGTGTCACGAGTAAAACTCCAAAGTATATTTCTTTATTATGGTTAATGTGCTTTCTTGTATATTCTAGTCATGGCAACGAGTCATGTGATTTATCTAAAGCTATTCTTGGATTTTTGTGAGGTGGGTTGGCATTATTCTCCTTTTTATAATGTTTGATTGTTTGTAAATTTAATGTGATTAGAGATTAAGAAAGCAGGATAGTGAAAGCTGATTCTTTCCAAACCGCCGCTACACATCTAACTTATATATGCTTCTAGAGTATCCCAACACTATTAGCAAACTGCTTATCTTAGGGGGTGTTTGGTTCTCGGAATGTGTAGGAATTGGAATTGGAATCCCTATGGAATTGGAATTTGAATTGTAATGTGATGGATTCCTTTGAAATCCATAGATGTGTTTGGTTAACAAATGTACTAATGGAATTGGAATTTAAAAATACCTAAAATGACAAAATTAGCCCTAGTTACTAAGCATAAGTCAAAAGCTTTAAAATAACTACCTTAAAAAAACAAGTTTTAACAAAAGACATCTCTACCACAACCCTCCCCCTCCCCCCCCCCCCCCCCCACCCCTCACTCCCTTAAAAAATAAATATTATAAATTTTAAAAAAATACGTTTTAGTACTTGTATCCATAAGAAAATCTGGAATTTATATGAAAAAATAAATATATTTTAGCATATTAACTAGTTTAACATAACCTACAAAATATGCAACAAAAATAAATGGTGAACACATTACCAAAGTACGAATTAGAAACATATTATATAAACTAGAAAGTTCAAACATACGATTTAAAGTCGTTTAAGATACGACTACAAGTAGTTCAAACATACAACTAAAAGTAGTTCAAACACACAACTAGAGGTAGTTCAAGAAATTAAACATTACTATAAATTCTATAAAAATAAAAGTTTCCTAGCCAAACTTAGACAACATATACCTCACCCAAGCCTCCCTTTCGTCTTCACTCAAAGTCCAAAACGTCATCACCCTATTATGGTCATCCTTAATTATATTAATTGCTCTAAACCTGTCCAATTGACTTAAAGATATCTTTGAAAGCTCGTCAGGGATCGACAAAGTCTTCTTTTTTATGTCTAGTTCGAATTTGATGTCTTCACTTAACTCGGCCGAAGTCTCTTTAAGACGATCACCAAATTGCACAACCGCATCATTAAAACTTTGAAATAAAGCATTGGCTTGGCTAGGGCGTTTCCTCTTCTTACTACGACCACTTGAGGTATCATCAACCTGAAAACTTGCATTTGTAGTGTCATTATAGCTATGCTCACCAAGATCATCCTCCCTTAGGTGTTCTTCTTCTTCCATGTTCACCTCTTGTTCCATCTCAACCACGCTTTTGGCTCTATTTCCTTGTGCTCGATCTTTTCCAAAAATAACACACATTTCTTCGTAATGGGGAAAACTTTTATCTTTCCATTTTTTCGCATCTTTATGATTCTGTTTCACATAAGAGTAAAATAAAGAAAACATTAATATCACACATTCCTAGTGCATTCTTTACATTAATAAAGAAAACTTTTATCTACACTTGACCTTCTTAATTGACACCTTGGTTTTAAAAAGCGCTAGGCGCACAAAAGCGACGAAGTTTAAGCGCATCGCGCGAAGCGCAAAGCGCAAAAAGCGTGGGATTTTCGCACTAATTATATAAATTTTTTTATATATCCCATATATATTCCATGAGTTTTTAGCTTCATTTACCCCAAATATAGCTATAAATAAGGTTTTTTTATGTGATTTTACCTATATGTACAAGCCAAAAACACCAAGGTACGACATTTTTATGCATAAAAAATACCCAGGTTACGTGAGGCGCGCGCCTCAGGGAGAAAAGCGCCTGAAATTTGACAAAAAAGCCCATGAGGCGCGCGCCTTTAGGAAAAAGATAGGCGCAAAGCCCTGAGGCGCCCTAGGCTGCGCGCGCTTTTTAAAACCCATATTGACACATATGGGTTATTATTGGATTCCTAACCGTGAATATATCATTCCATTGTGAAGCTCCTAAACTTAAAATCACATTAGTTGGTAACCATCAACATGATATCTGACTTGATTTAAGAATCTCGCATCACATCTAGAATTGTCTCATCTTTAAGCACCCTCATAGCTAATACTAATTTTTTACTTTACTCACCTAAAATAGTTGTAATTATGGCTTGGCAATTCACAAAGTGCGTGTTTAAGCTTGTCAGCTTATAGATCCTAAGCAAATCAACTCCCTTTAAAACTTCATACCTACATATCATCTGTTATTTCACTTGAACAAAGATGGATATTTTCTAAATGCAAACATTTTTAAGTGAAAACTTTTCATCCTCAGGCAAGGAACCATAATGGCCTGGACGGCTGGACCGAACTAGCCTTCTCGCTTTTTAAAACCAACTAGTTTCAAACGGTCTAAACCAGCCAAAAAAATGAGTGTAAACCACCCGAAAACAAGTCTATAATAACCAAAAATGGCCTGGACGGCTGGACCGAACTAGCCTTGCGCCTAGGCGACATACTCACCCTTTGCACCTTAAGCTATGCAATTAAAGTCTAAAACAAGTCTAACTACCTAGATCCTGTCCAAGATTTTTTAACAACATAATATCATATCATATCATAATTCATAACATCAAGTCATCAACAATCAAGAAAATGACGCTTTTTCAACTTTTAACTATTAAATACATAAGGTGTCGCATCAATCGAAATAGACCGCATCATAGAAGTACAGCACTCGATGCGGCATCATCGAAACGCATATCTCGATGTGATCTCATCACCACATCACATTATGTGCGCATATCAGAACCAAGCTATGCAGTTAAAGACGCCAAAGGCGTACCCCTAGGCACCTAAACCAGGCTAGGTGCAGCAAACCACCTTGAGTGCAGCAAGGCGCAAAAGCGCATGAACCGAGAAAAAAAAACGACCTGGACCGGAAAAAAACCTGCCTGATCCAGCCAAATCTAGTTTCAAACGATCCGAACCAGCCTAAACCACCCGAAAACGAGCCTAGAACAACTAAAAATGTCCTGGACCGGACTGCCCTTCGCACCTTGAGCCTTTAACTACCTAAATCCTATCCAAGATTTTCTAACATAATATCATATCATAACATAAACAATCAAGAAAATCAGTTATTTTTCGAAGCCAACATCACCCCTCCACTCACACGTACAAACTAACCAATAATAAGCCGATTAAGAACCCTAATTCGAGATTTCATATCATAACAAACCAATCATTAATACGTCAATTAAGAACCCTAACTCGAATCAACAGATAACAATGGAGATGAGAAGGATGCTAACCTTTCTACAAACAACAATGAAGTAGAATGATGAAGAAGATGGAGACGAACCTTTGTACAGATATCAATGGAGAAAATCCTAGCTCGAGATCTTGAGGGAGGCTGAGATTAATGGAGGTGGAGAAACCCTAGCTTAATGAGCTGGAAGATGAGGGATGATGGATATAATGAGTCGTTCAAAAAAAAAGAGGGGCGTTTTAGTCCGTTCAAAAAAAAGGAGGGGTATTTTAGTAATGTAATGAACATTCCACTTAAATCCTTTGATATTAGAAAGGATTCTGAATTACTATGCATACGGGATTTTATTGGAAAGTTTCAAAATTCCAACTCTTTTATTTAGCCAACCAAACAAGTGAAAGGAAAGGAATTCTAATTACAATTCCACTAAAATCCCATGAAATCCGCGAACCAAACGCACCATTAGTGAAGATGTTGGCAAGAAGAATGAATACTCAATTTATATGTCTCATGCTTTTTCTACCTGCTATGATTGTTTCATCACAAAATAGCGTGTACCCATTTGCTATGATTCTTTCCAAACCACAGCCGCACATCTAACTTATATATGGTTCTTTTTTTTTTTTGAACGGCGAAACTTCTATATATATATATATATATATATATATATATATATATATATAGAATCCAGCAAGAAACTGGTGAAAAAACGGACAAAAAACACGACAAGAAACACAGCTGCAGCCCCAAAACAGAAGGCAGGCGCTGAAAAACAGACCAACCAAAACACTAGACTAGTACAGAAACATCAAATGAAGACCAGTCCTCCCATGTAATAGCTGGAAGTTTCGCCCTATGTCGAATCCACACGAAAGTATCGTCTTGATCAAGTCCACTGATAACCGAACCGGAACAAATCTGTTATCAAATACCGCCTTGTTCCTGGCATGCCAAATCTGCCACGTAGTCGCCATAGCCACCATATTCACCAACTGTTTCCATCTTTTGCTTCCCGTTCCTTCGACAACACGTCCATCAGCCCGGATAAGGAGTTGACATCCTGAGCCACGAAACTCTAATCCATCTGAAGATATTCCACCAAATACATTTGGCGAAAAGGCAATTCACAAACAGGTGATTTGAGTCTTCCTCCGCTATACCACATCTCGGACACAGCACACTCGGAATCATTACACCCCGAGACAATAAAGCCATCCTCGAAGCCACCTTCCCGTGAACAGCCCTCCAAATCAGAAAGTTCGTCTTAGGAAGCGCCCATGAGTTCCACTTGAACGGTTGCTCCAAGTTATCCCCAACTCTTTGCCTTTCGATTTCTGCCCGAACGTCTTTTACCGAGAAGCCCACCCCTGCATTGTTTTCCCAAACCCAATTATCCTTGCCATCTTTGAGAGTTAAACTATGTAACAGCCTCATAAGATCCCCAATTCTAGCCCACTCATGTTGTGTTGAAGGATTATACAGCCAAGCCCAACCCCAAAAATAAGGTACGCCCTATAGCAAATATGATCCGCCACTGACCCGTTTTTGTCCCTGGCAAGACGATACAGATCAGGATAGGTGTTCATCAAAATAAAGTTTCCAGCCCACTTATCTTTCCAGAAGCGAACCAAAGTCCCCTCTCCAACTGTCACACGCAGCTTATCCATCAAATCAATGCCCAAATTCAGGAATTCATTACCCATGGAACCAATATTCTTCCAGATCCCAGTAATCGCATTATTAACAGGTATAAGGCCCCGGTCTTGAACCGTCTTATGGATCGAGGACACCACCGAGACTCACAATTGAGACGGGTTATCCTTCACTCTCCACCACCATTTAGCAAGCATGGCGAGGTTGAAGTCTCGAATGGCCCCAATCCCGTACCCTCCCAAAGCCTTGGCTTTAAGAAGCGTCTCCCAACGAACCCACCGGATTTTGCTTCTAGAATCAGATTTACCCCAAATAAAGTCTCTCCTTAGTCTTTCGAGCTTATGAATCACCGCTTTCGGGGCTTTAAAAATGGATAGGAAATAAGAAGGCAGGCTACCCAAAACGGACTTAGCCAAAGTCACTCTGCCCGCAAAAGACAAAAGTTTGGCTTTCCAAGACGACAATCTCGAACTCATTTTGTCAATCACCGGTTTCCATTGGGCAATACGGTTCATATTGGCACCAATGGGGATGCCCAAGTAGGTGAACGAAAGAGATCCCACACTACAATTGAGAATGCGGGCCATATTGCTAACCTCTCCAGCTTCAACACCAATTCCAAAGAGCGAACACTTGTGGCAATTCACCGACAGCCCCGAAACAAGCTGAAAACAACGTAAGAATCGGCTCAAACTTCGGATGTTATCTTCGTTCCATTCCCCCAACAAAGAGCACGTCGTCCGCATAACACAAATGGGAGATACACGGGCCACCATTCGGAACATGAACACCTTGAAACAAGCCCAGATTCACAACCCTATTCATGAGCATCACCAACACCTCCAAAGCCAAAATAAAAAGGAATGGAGACAAAGGGTCCCCTTGTCTTAACCCACGCTTCAAAATGAATTCCTTTGTAGGCGCATCATTAACTAAAACCGAGCTCCTACCGACGATAAGCAACTGCTGATCCAAGTGACCCATGACTCGGGAAACCCCATAAGATCCAATGTCTTAAAGAGACACTTCCAATTAAGGGAATCATACGCTTTCTGAAAGTCGACTTTAAAAATCAACATTTTTTCTTTCTTTTTTTTTTCTTCCAGGAAATTAATTCGCTGATTATTAGGGGTTGTCTAAGATATTTCGCTCTCCTACGAAAGCCGCTTGAGTCGGAGAAATAAGCAAGTTCATAATCGGTTTCAATCGGTTGGCGAGCACTTTAGCCACAATCTTATAAGTCGTACCAATCAACGAAATGGGCCTATAATCGTCAATGTCCAACGGATCATCATTCTTTGGAATTAAGGCTATAAACGAAGAATTACACCCAACCACAAACGAGCCAGTCGAGTGAAAATCACCCATCATCTTCATGACAAACACCTGTATCTCGGCCCAATAGACTTTTAGGAACTTAAACGTGAAATCGTCAGGACCCCGGGCTTTGTCCCCATCACAATCCCGAATAGCACAAAGCACCTCACTTACCGTGAAAGGGCGAATAAGGGCTTGTGCCTTCTCAACAGCCAAAGACGACAAACCAAAGTTAGAGAAGGTAGGTCTCCTCCTCATTGGCTCCGAGAAGTGCTTCCGAAATTTCCGCCAAATCTCATCTTTAATAACAACCGGGTCCTTCATCCAAACGCCATTGACTACCAACCCATTCAAGCGACACCTTGCCAAATTAATCTTAACCGATCTGTGAAAATACCCCGAATTCTCGTCTCCAAGTTTAATCCAGTTAAGTCTGGCCTTCTGTCTTAGATCCTTCGCTTTGTCCCCTTCCAACCGTCTAACTTTGAGTTTAAGGGCTGCTCGAAGCTGCTTCTGAATCGACGATAAAGGCCCTTCCTCAGCCAGCCTCTCCAAATCTCCAATCACTTTCAAGCAGGCATTGAACTCCAGCTCTTCATTTTTCGTCGCCTTATCCCTCCAGTTTTTCAAGTCCCTTTTGATGGCTTTTAACAAATACGCAAAGCCACTAAACCCATTACCAGACCCAACCCCCACATTCACATTCTTTAGCACAATATCCTTCATCTCGGACCTCCCAACCCACGAATTAAACATCTTGAATGGGATGGGACCGAAATCCGTCTTATCACAAGAAAGTAACAACGGGCGATGATCGGAATGCCCACCCGGTAACACCTCCAGCACCGCGTCAGGATATAATCCCATAAACTCATGACATACGAAAATCCGATCCAACCTGCTGAATTTTTCTCCGTTATCCGACACATACGTAAAGCTACCCACAATCATATTATACTCCAAAAACCCCCGCAGTATCAATAAAGGCGTTGAACTCGGTGGTTGCGTTCGCATCAAACCTGGAATTAAGCCTATCTTCGCATCTACGAACCTCGTTGAAGTCACCCAAGGCAACCCAAAGGCCTGAATATTGACCCATAACATCAATAATATCACCCCATAGACTTCTTCGGTCACCCTGATCTCTCGGACCATACACATTAATAATATTCACCCAAGCAGCGACCCTTTCAAAGACCCAGACACCACCATGAAGTTTTGATTTTTCACAACACAATCAACCAAAAGCAAATCAGGGTCCCAAACAGAAAGAATTCCCCCGGATCTACCCAACGCCCCCACAAACTCAAACTTGAACGCAGCCCTATCCCAGAATTTTCTAACCAACCCCTCAGAGATAGACGATTGATGAGACTCTTGGATAGCAAGAAAAGAGAATCTAACCTTTCGTTTAATCTTCTGAACCCAGATCTGTTTTTCAGGGTCAGTGACACCCCTAATGTTTAGAGACAAAAAATTCATGAGGCACCATTGTTCACCAAATCCCCCTTAACTAGCTTCTTCACTTGATTTTCGAAACCGGCTAGATGAATCCCAAGCTTGTCACCATACACCAAGGTAGCGTCAACCTCACGGTCAAAAACAGACCTAACAGGATCAGTAGCCGGAACATCATCCGACGAACTCCCAACATTCTCCTCCTCCCCTGTATCCACTCGAACATCAGCAGAGAAATCATCATGAACCAAGTTACCCCTGGGTTAAGCTGCCAGATAAACTCATCCAGGCCAAAAGGGTCTGGATTCTCATTTAAGTCAAAAGACTTAATGTTGCTGGTTTGGGCTTCGGGATTAAGCCTGCTTTGAGTGTTATTTTTGGGCCTAACCGTAATAAAATTGCGGCCCAATAAGGAGTCTCCTTGAACCGAACCAACATGGGGGACATAATCATTGCACACTCCTGACCCACCTCTTCATTTTCCTGATACCTTGGAGAAAGCATATCCGCCGACTTGTCCATTCCCATGCAAACATCCTCATTACGTAATAAATGCTCCTGTGACAAGCCCAAGACCACCCCTTCAACTTCCACACGACTATTGGCATCCTCCTTATCACCGGCCATCGACTCCGGCGACCGACAAACCGGAGACGACACTGAAGAATCATCGAACTTCCCAACATCTAGGAAGGCAGGAGCCCAATTGACATCAACCTCATGCACCCAAACCGAAAAAACATGGCCTTTCCAAGTCAGCCTAACCTTCCTGTTAATTTTATCACCGGAGTTGACAATCACCGCCATTTTATCATCACTAAGATTACCATTAGCCAGATCAGCCGTAGACCTTCCCAAGAGTCTCCCACATCTTTCCCCTATCCGGTTAAAAACATGACGATCCCAGAGGTTAACCGGGACTCCTACCACTTTAATCCAAGCTAGCCTTTCAAAAATAGGTGGTAATCCTTCCCAAACATAAAGCCTTGAGAACCACTTAGACCACAGATCATACATGTTGGATAGGAACTTTTCAGCATCTTTACCATGGTGAAACGACAACATAACCATCATTCCTCCCAAATATCTAACTTCAGCACCCTGTAATTCCTCCACATAAAGCAACTCCGTAAGATTATCAAGCCGAAGCACATCCTTGACATCTCCAATAAGGGACTTAAATCCCCAAGACTTGAAAGGCTTTGAGATAAGCGGGGGAAGGTCAATCACCAAATCAGAGCCACCAAGGTTAGACTCCAATGTAACATCATGGGCTACTTGCGCAGGAGCAGCCCCCAAGCCGGACCCAAGGGCTTGTCCACAAGCCTAGGGGTGTTAACCATCCCATCTGGTTTCGGACCAAGACGCGAGAAAACAGACTTGCCATTCCCGGGTCTTGGAACCACCGTCTTCGAGCCGTCCCTCTGGAACTTAGCAATATTAACCCCCACCACAGCCCCATCAATAGTAACCCCTCTAAGTTTGGTCAACCAAGCTTCAGTGTCATTCACCCCTGAGAATCTGATGAACCCAAATCTATTCCCTCCTCCATCTGGTTTACGCGGGACAAAAGCGTCTTCAAGGTTGATGACGTGCTCAAAAGCTTTCCAAAGTCTGTTCCCATTGCAATCCCCAGGAAGATTGGAAACATAGAAGGTAGTACAACTCCTAAGCCATTCTCTCGAAGGTAGTACAACTCCTAAGCCATTCTTCTCGAGATTGAAACTTGTTTTCTTTCCTCTTCGCCTTCTTACTGATGACTTGCTGCCAAGGTCTCTCTGAGTCATTCTTCAGCTTCCTTTGCTCTTCGTATTTCCTTCTTCTCAGATCCTCGAACTCATCTATGCTCAGCTCCGGTTGTTGACGCCTGTTCGCCTCCCCTCTCATGTCCGAACAGTTAACTTATATATGGTTCTTGTGATAGTATTGGCAGTGAGTTGATCCCTCCAAGGAGGGAGGTTTATGGAAACGAGAGAATTTATGATATTACACATTGGATTAATACTCCAGGCACATCTTCAGGGGATTCTGAAGATGGGATTGGGGATGCGTACATCGAACTTCATGAAAGCATTAAAAACGGATCAGATTATAACTTCTCAATTATAAAGTTGCCTGCTCATTCTGGCACTCATGTTGATGCACCTGGACATATGTTTCAAAATTACTTAGAAGTACTAAATGGTATTAAACGGTTCCGTATAGAGATTTTTATTAGATTATTATTTATTCTGTATAAAGGTTTTATGATTGATCAAACTATGGTTTTGAAATACTTGTCTCATGGTTATGTTACTAACTTATCAACTCGATTTTAGAGATTCACCTCACCTATAAGGTTTTGAGCTATAAATCATGTCTTTATTTTTCTGCAGGCCCAGCGTTATTAGTTGATGTTCCAAGAGACAAGAATATAACAGGTACTACTTCAAATATGGTTCTGTACCTTAAATTATAAACTGTTATTGTCAATCAGTAAATATTTGTGCTTCAGTTTAAGTGCTCTGTGATTCTTTCTTTATAAACGTGAGCAGTCTTCAATGGCTCTTGACTACGTTTCTTATCGTAACGCTTTCTGGATAAAATTTGAACTAGAAAAGAGGCTCAAAAAGGAGTTAGAAAGAGAAATGCAAGCAGGTGGCATAAGCTTAACAAAGGCAATAGGCTTGCAGATTTCAGAACTTGAATCACCAACATGTCATCTTAGAAATGATTTTATGCAAAACTCAGATGAACCTTTTTTTATATTTGAATTGCGCTTTAGTTTCAGTGATGCAGAAGAATTATTAATAAATGTTTGAAATGTTGGATTCCAGTTATTTTTTACTACCACATATCACTTATTGGCTGTTACTAGATATTTCTATACTTTGTGAACAAATGGCTCTTTATGCTTGCATTGGTCATGTGTGAGTTCTGTTCACAAACTTTGTGTTTTATAGCTTCCATGCGAGTTAATCTTGATTACTTATCAAATTGTTTCAGTTGAAGTTATGAAATCCTTGAACATTCCCAAGGGAATAAGGCGTGTGCTTTTTAGAACATTAAACACCGATAGGTAACCTCCTTTCACTTTTTCGAGCTCCATGTCATTAAATTTTTGTTTTGACTTTTGATTGTTCGGATCATTAAATTCATGTGGCTAATGTGGAAAAAGCAATTTGACACAAGCTATGTGGGATTTATGAAGGATGGAGCCAAGTGGCTGAAGGACAATACCGACATCAAACTAAGTGGTAAAACTCACTTTTACTTCTAGGGAGGCTTCATTGAATCAGTATAGTTACAGTTTATATACGACTCTACATGCATTAAAATCTTGAATTTTATTACGTTCTTCCGTTCTGAGTTAATAAAAGACTCTTCAGAAATATGCTCTATATCATTTAATACATATGCATTGAGATGTTAAATAGACCAACCTAAATAGAGATCAAGTCAAGACGAGTTAAGATACACCGAAAAAAGATTGTTTATTGCAGTCTGTGGTGTATTACATGAACATCATGGTTACAGAAATAATAGTGATGTTTTACTTTTGGAGGCAGTAATTTTTTTTACTGTTCTAAAACGCCAATGCTTTTATCACGTTATAGTTTCTCTTTTAGCTTATACCCAGTTAGTTTGTGATAAAAAAGAAACTAGATCATCATGTAGTCAGGACATTGAGAACCAATGCTATTAGAGAACATTTCTTTTTTATTTGGAAATTCCTTAAACTTATTTTGGTTATGCATAACATAAATACATGATCAGTGGTTTGCTCTGTTTTGTAGGCATTGATTATCTTATCCCTTCTCATCTTGTCTTCTTAGAGAACAGAGCAAGGCATGTACTCTAAGCATACTTTTTGTGTCAAGTAGTGGACACTTTTAAAATAGCTGAAATGGAACTAATGAAATCATGTAATCATTAAGATCTAATAAGATTTAGTCATCATAGATAGATGTAGCCATCATGTCACTCGAATTTATCAATCCTCAATCGAAGATCCATGTAAATGGAAGTAGTAGTTCCCCATTCCCATATTTGTACTTCCATCCAACCATTGCTCCTTTGTCGTGGAAAGCGTTTTCGGCCTATTGAGTGGGTTGTGGGTGTTTTGACCGGCCTTGGTCTAATAATTGGGGTTTGAAGACTTTTTACATAGTTATACGAAATTTTATCTCGTGAAACGCATTGTTTATCTTCCACTTCCATAAGAACCTCAAATTATGGAACCTCAAATCTAGATTGGTCATCTAGTAATTTGTACACAAGGTAACACGCATATGTTGTTTGAGATGATACTATTTGGGATTGGATTTTGCTCTTGATATCTATAGTGTAAGAATCATGCTCCTGAACGGCTTCTCCAAATCTATAAAATCTTAGAGAAACATCTTACATGTATTTTTGAAATTTCTTAACCTGCACAAACTTGCAAAACATAGTAATAGCTACAAGAAAACTATTGGGAAGATATAAAAGGGTCTTGATTCGGGGAATGATAGCTTGTTGCTATCATTGATATGCTCAATAGCCGCTTTTGCTGGTAGCATATGACATTTCTTTCCATTCTTGTCGATAGAAAACCACTATCAAACAATAGTTATATAAATGTGTATGTACTTGTTTAGTAGCCGTTTGAAATGTGGAACCATGTTCAGAGGCAACACAACAACTACATGTGTGAGAAAACAATAACCGGGCTTACAATGTGCCACCTCGTCGTGTCATCAATAATTAAGAAGCCTTTGCGAACAGTGGCGAAGCATGAGCAAAAGTTTCGGGGGGATCGGAAGTCACCAGTTACGGACAATGTTTTTAAAACCGGATCGGATATTGAACCGGTCTCCTTACCGGTTCACTGATTGGGCTGGATTTAAGAATTGGATATGTGTGTGTGTATATATATATAGGCACTATATATTTGTATTGTATTAATTTCATTAATATTTAACATGTTTCATCATAAAAGTTGTTACATTTTGTATTTTGTAGTGATGTATATTATAAAGAATATCTACAAGAAAAATGTCTAATGTGTATATTCCAAAAAGTCTTAAAAAAATAAGCAACTAAAATAAATTCCGTAATAAAAAAAATATGAAAAAATAATAATAAACATATATGAGGGATTCTTGCTAGGAAAGAGTGAAAAGAAAGCTATAATCAAAATACAGGCTTTTTACCTTTAACTTTTCACTTTAAACATTTTTATTTTAAAAAAGTACACATAGCTATATTATATAATATTCATTTACTACTACCCTTCTTCGTTGCTCCAAACTCAAACAAACTAGCATAAAAAATTCATAGCCGGCACCACAGATTGACGAAAAATCTCAAATTTTTGCTCATCTCTTTACCCTCCACGGTGCGGTCCGACTTAACAACATTGGTTAGGGGGGTCGAAACTGTATATATCAAAAAAAATTCTATACGGATACTATATAATTAGAACTTCCGAGCGAAAATTTCGGGGGTCGGCCGCCCCTCCCGGCCCCTATAAAGCTGCGCCCCTGTTTGCTAATGATTGAGTAGGTTTCCTCCTTGGTTGTCCATTGCATACTATTTATGAACTTTTAATTATGTCTTCAAAATCAGTTGGCATTTTTTCTTCCCAATTTGCATATGAATCTGAGTCTGATATCTGTTGCTTCTCATCTATATGTTCCAACTATATAAAAACATAGCCATATTATATTTTGATCTAATCACAATGTACTAATGTGTGTTTTTATAGTGTCACACCCTGAAATTCCACTTGCAGGGTTTTATTGTGTGGCGCGCGACACAACAAGATCCAAGTCAACGGTCACAACCAACGATAACTATATGTTAAGGATACGTAATAAACCATGCAGTTTAAAAGTGACAACCAAATACAAAGCGGGAGCATAATAAGTTTACAATCCCTAAAATTAAATGTTAACAATTTCAAAAGTTGTTCAAATGTCATACACATGATACCTAGACGCCGTGAGACTTCGTGCACCTACCCCGTTCCTGCTACCTTAGCGACCTGATAAAACATGCTAAAAGTATCAACATAATATGATGGCGAGTTCACAGTTTTTTATAAAACATTTCCATAAGTAGAAAGATCATATCGGTTATTACTATGTTATATGAACGTTAGCTAGACGTTATATATGTTACTATTACGGTTGAAGCCATTGCTGACTGTGTTGTTCCATAATGTGTACCCTTGGACTACTGTCATCCCCAGTAGGCCTTGTGTGTTCGAGACAATATGCACCCGTCCGACCTCCAGTCGACCCGGTGGGGCTTGTCAAGCCAATAGATCTATCCACATTTCTCCGCTACATTCCCGTATTAGTGGTTTCATTGGGATTTAGATGAGCTGCATAGTAAACAAGTGATAACAATAGTAAAACATGATCTTTATGTAACCAAAGTGTGTAACATGTTTCTCCCCCATGAGAAAATATGTAAAGTGGGGTTGTGAAACTCACATTAGGTTGCGTTTCTTCAAAAATAGATTAACCACGTGTGATAATAGTCCCTAATACCGACGCCCTATCATAAAATGTTTATTAGTGTCTTGACTAATAACCCGTAGGTTAATCAGTCCCCAATTGTCCAGACCATGACCATGTATGTTTGAAAATGTGTTTGAATGCTTGACGCGACCACACAAGACTCGACATCCCGTGGGTGACATGTTATATCAGTTCAACAAGTACATACAATTTACATGTAAGTATGGCACGTAAAACACTTAGTTTATATCAAGGATTCATACTGTTCTACGTTTGTGCGAATGGGTGTTAGATTTAGGCATCCACAATCAACAGAATGGACTTTTGGTAAGATTGAGAAACTGGGGTGCGAATGGTTTTGGTTTCCCCCATTCGCAACCTTTGATCATGCAAATGAGAAGATTTTCCCCTCATTCGCATGGTCGATCATGTGAATGGGTTTATATTCGTAGCTGCACAATTGTTAAGCTATTTTGACGAACATAAACTCTTCAAATCCAATCGAAAACTTTACGGAATGCAACCAAACACTGCAGTCACTCTTACGTATCGTAACCACATGTTACTACACTTGATTTAGTCATTATCATGTCCGTTTCACATACCAAATCACATATTACCCAAAATAGAAAATTATGAAGATGTCACTTCAATTGCATGCGAACTTTACCCAAAATGGAAAGTATTCAAACAACATCATTTCTAGGTTATTAATCACTTATCAACCTTCCTATATGAATCCCTAATCATATATTCATCGTCATATTCTTGTTTCAAATCCTAGACTCCTAACATAAAACACCAAAATGGGTAAAGTTCATAAAACAATCAATAATCACACATAGAATCCCTAACCATACTTCTAAACAGTCCACAATCATCTCAACAACATTCAAACATCATTCAATCACATATAATACAAAAACCCTAAAGATATGGTCACCAATATCATTTAAACATAGGTTTTTATGAAGAAATCCATTGTTTAGGTCTAGATCCATTGTTTAGGGTTTTATTTAGGCAAGCACTTAGAAATCAGATCTTGACACTTAGGGTTTGTCAAAAATGTATAAAAATGTATTGAAAAGGGTTTAGATGATTAACACACCTTGAATCTTCACTTGATATTGATATAAAACTTGTTTTAGTTTTAGGATCTAAGAAATAAGGGCAGAAATTCGTTTCTACAAGTTAGGGTTTGAGAGAGAGCACGTGAGGGCGAGTTAGGGTTGTGAAATGATGAGAATGAGGCAAAGAGATATATTTATACTCTGCTCCCATTTGCACGGTTAACCGTGCGAATGGGTTGATTAGCATGCAAATGGGGTTTCTAAATCCTCATTCACATCTCTTGCTATGCGAATGGGAAGTCTTAGCTGCTCATTCGCACCTACGACCCCAAATTGGCATTTTAACATACATGAACATATCAAATCATATAAACATGCATGTAAAGGTTGTTAATTAATCATAGAGTATGTAATACTTGACAAGTATATATTTTCACCAACAACAGGACTCAAGACTCGTGTGTACGTGAGTGTTTTCCACAATGATTCCCCCGAATCATTTAACTATGGACAAATATAGACACTATGCAAGCATGAACTAACTCCCGATGATTCCCCGAATCATCGAACCGACTCAACTAACCCAATAAAATACGTTATGTAAATTGTTTTGCTAAGGTAGACTTATATGTTTGTAGAAAGTATTAACCTGAGTTTGCCGGGTGTCACACATATGCTGAAAATAATGTTATCGGGGCTTAAAACTAAAGGATATTAAATAATTAATTGATTAATGATGTACATGAATTATAATCAAACTTTAATTTGTAAACTTACTTTATCCGAGGGCTGAAATTCGAAGCCTTCTAGGTGTATGTTAGACATATGATAACTGAATTCCTCAAGCAAAATCTGATGATGAATAATTCTATGGTGACAAGTAAACTGATACAATTCACACATCCACCATCCATCTTCTCTCTCATATGCCATGTCTGAAATTGAACTCTCTCTCTTCCCTTGTAATTTATGTTTGAGGAATATCGGTTCACATCTTGTCTTCTTTTCTGACTCAAACTGGAACACAAGGAACACTTTGTATGTGATTCCCGGTGACAAGAATTGAGTTCTTACATTTGTAATTTTGTTATCAAAATAGAATAATGTATAGGTTCCCATGGCAAATTTGCAGGAATAAGTAGCAGCAAATATTGATACACTGTATGTGATTCTAGGTGACGAGAATAGAGTTGTTAAATACTAATAAAATATTCTCAAAAGCTAGATACTGGAAAAAAATAGTCACCTTGAATTATAATCAGACGAGAATCTATGTCTCCGGGCTTCTGAACCCAAACATTCTACAATAGATGTCATCTCACAACGTTCACTCTTCTTATTTAATGAAACCCACTGTACGTCCATTAAACAAGTTCAAGTTAGTTCGTGAATGATAAATTATAATATCTTTTTTTCAATCCTGGTTGATCAAGTTACTAATTATCTAAACATATACAATTAGTTCAAGGACACGGGTTTATATAATCCACGTCCAACGATGCCATGAGGTATTGTTGAAAGGTTTGCTGGATTTGTTCAATGTTTGTTCTATTCAATAAGTCTAATAATATTTGTTACTTATAGTTTGTTATATTTTGTTTTGCATGTTTTGCTGATTGGGTTGAGAGTTGCTGGGCTGTTGTCAAGAGCTGTTAGAGCTGTTGGACTTAAAGTGCATGTTTGGTCTATTACTGTCATGGAATTGCTACTCATGGGCCAATTCGCTAACCGACTTTATGCTATCATATATAATAATAGAGTCAAGTCTCTTTGTCCTTTCTCTGATAATCATTTTGTTACCCAAATCTTCTCAAGAGTTCTTTAATTGCTTTCTAGGGTTTTTTCAGATCATCGTTATTGTGAGTCAGATCCTCTCTGATCTTGTGAGTATAGATTCTCTCTGATCTAGTTTGTTCAAGTCTTGTTGATCTTGAAGTTTTAGGGTTTCTTAGGGTTTGTTTTGTGTCAGATATTGTGTTTTGTTTCTGTGTCTTTGTAGATCAGATTTGTTGTTGTTTCTTTGTTTATAGTTCAGAAGTTTTTAGTCCGTTTTGTATTTTTAGATCTTTGTATTTGATGCAGTTTTTTTGGTTAATAAAATCTCTTGTTGTCTTGTTCATATCAAAGTTTTGACATGCTAAGTGTGTTTTAGTTGGTTACTCAAATGAAAAAAAAAAAAAAGGGTTACAAACTTTGGAGTGTTGATCAAAAAGTCATGTTTTTTCCTAGAGATGTTAAGTTTTTTGAGAATGTTTTTCCATGCAAAGATAATAAAAATATGTGTGATCTAGACTTAAACTTTGAAAAATCAGTAAATTCCTTAAAAAAAATTTGGCATGTTAGAAAGTCAAGACATCCTAGGACCTTTTGATGATTCACCTCCCAATGATGAGAGAAACCATAACATAAACTCTACTCATGGGTCTCAGCAGTCAAATTATAGTCCTGGTATTTGTAGGATTGACGAACGGGTCACCCGACAATCACGAGGTTTATATTCAGAGTGCGGAATCCTCTAAATATGTTCTAATAACAAAAACAAACAAGAAACAATGATATACGAGTAATTACCACACACAAATGGGTCAAAAGATTAAAGATTTTATCATTAAACAGAGCACGAGTGTTTACAATGATCAAACCAGACCTTTCAGACCAGGGGAGGTGTTTGGAGAGTGTGTGTGGCAAGAACTCATGATTAGATCAATGATTGGGCCTATTTATACCCCTTGTACTCGTACAGAGCAGTTCATGCGATTAGACAGCTATCCACCATGCATAAACTGCCGATTGGCCTAATCGCTTGTCAGTTCACACGATTAGATGCCTAATCGAGTATAATAATGGCAATTGAACTCTCTAATCGCCTGAACCCAAGGCCTAATCGCCTGAAGGTACCCAACACCCTAAAACGCGTATAAACATCTCCAAACATCTGAAACACGTCCAAACAACATATATACTAGCCTAGGGACATCATGCACTAACAGTGTTGGTCATGGCAAGGCTGAATTTCAGCAGCCAACCAATGAAGAACATAAGTTAGAAAGGGCAGACCATGAGATGGGAGTTAGAGAAAAGGCAATTCTGAGGGAGAAGTCGAAAATAATCAGGAACCTAATACAGCTCTAAGGAGATCTTTTAGAAATGTTAGGTTTCCTACTTGTAACACCCCAACCGATGGCGGAAACATCGAGGTGTCACGTAGTGACGATTGTTCAATAGCACATGGACTAAATTGTAAATATTAATAGCAAACAAACTTTCATTATCCAAAAAGGAATTACAAAGGTCTTAATAGAAATCTAAAACATAGATAAATAAATATTCAATCTTTTATTTAAGCACTAGGTCCAGCCTAAGCGTGAAAGCATAGAAGATCAAACGTCACCTGAAACATGTACAAAATAATTTCGTCAACACATATAATGTATTGGTGAGTACATCCGTTTGATATATATAGTAAAGTAAAATTTAGCAATTCGTGTGTTATTTTGCAAGATGTAATAAGTGGTATCCGGGTCAAATCAACCCTATGAAAAGAAAGCAGATATATATAGTATGCGCTAGTAGTAATGTAATACATAGCAATGACGAGGACTCTCAACAGAGTCACAAGGGTATATACCATAGTACTATTCATTGAAATGCCAGGCCGAAACGGTTAATGATTTGACAGGTCATAGATACACGAAATGACATAAGCAAACACACAATAGAATTGATATTTTAGTAAAACGAAATAGAAAATTTATAGTAAGTACATGAGTCACCCCAGAATAGTAAAACAGTAAAAAGGGGAAAGATATACTCACAGTTAGCGAAAGCGATCAAAACCCACTTAAGCGGTCGTGAGCTAAGTAATGAGAATTCCGAGGAATTCAACCTATAATGTGTAAGAATACTAAGAAGGAAAAGTCTAAGAGTCTAAAGTAATTAGAGTCTAAGGCATTAGGGGTTGCTAAGTCGATTTGGGGAATTAGAGTTTTTATGATTAGTCGAATTAATGTAAAAGTTGTATATTAAAAATAATATACCAAAGTTTGTAAATATGATTTAGGTAATATAATTATTACCAACTAAATATTTAGATCAAAATATATTTGAATAATTATGACAAAATAATTTAGTTAATTACTTTAAATAATTATTATAATTAAATGCAATAATTATAAATGTATAGATAAATAATTATGTGTTTCACAATGATCTACAAATGGTAAATAAGATTTTCAAACATAAAACATTTCTATAAGAAAAGTATTCATAAAATAGATATTTAATAGTGCAAAAAAATAAATTATTAATTATGTCTAATTAATCATAAATAAGACTAATAATTCAAGACAGGATCCAAAAATGCTATTTTTATAGAAAATAAATAATTCCTGACGTAAATAAATGAACATAATTTTCCTATAATTTTTGTAAACTTATTTATATTTAAAACTGATTTAATGAGATTAAATCATGTTTAAATGATTAAAAATAGGATAAATAATAAAAATAAATGTTTTTCTGAACCAAATATTTTTATTTCAGTTCATAATTATTAGAAATAATTTATCAAAAATTTTGAGATTAAAATCATTAAAAATGAATTTTTAATCAATTAATTATGATTAAAAAAATTTAATTTAATAAAAATATAAAAATAAAACATTTTTCAGAAACTAAAAGTAGGATAATTTTCTATGAGGTGTCAAGAAGCTACTCCTAAATTTTCATAATTTTTGGAGCAAAAATGAATTTATTATGAATATTATAGATTTATGTGGATTATAAATGATTATTTATAATTAAGATAATAACAAAATAATACAACCTAAAGTCAAAAGGAAAAAAAAAAAGCTGGTCATGGAGTTCGAACCCCTGACCTTTGCTGTGTAAGCCACACCCTCAACCACTAGATCAAGCCACCAAGTTATTAATTTTACCAAACAAACAAAGTATTTAACTTATAATTAAAAACCATCTTCTTCCCCAAATTAAAACCTAAGAACCCTAACCCTAACCTTGAATCCAATAATCATACCCACACACGATTTGTGGTCTGTAATAAGGGGGTTTTACTCTACAATGCTCGACTAACATAATACAAACACGATTTTATACTTACAACGCGTTTTTAGAATCGCAATCAAAGCTTCAAACTCGCCAAAAAAAACGCAATTAGAGGGCTTCCTGGACGCGATTTAGATGCTTTGAAGGTGGATTTGTGATGTGTGTAAGTGTAGCAACAGATTCACGAGTTCAATTTATAGATTTATTCAAGAAAACGATCGATTAAGTGGGTTTTAATGTCTTGACGGTTTCAACATATAATCTAGCGATTAAACTTGATTTAAACGTTACTAAAACCCTTATAATTGTCCAATACTGTTTCGGAATAATGATGGGACTTTAATGAGGCGATTTAACTGAACGATTGATGCATAAAAACCCGATTTTAATGTCGCCGGAATTTTGTTCCGGTCGCCGGAACTGATCTCGCCGGAAAAACGGTTCAGCAGGGAGAGGGAGAGTTGGTTTTTTTAAAAGTTTCACATTTTGACACATTTGGTCCCTGCAGTTAGTTTTTATTAACCCAGTTTGTTTTTCCTTTATATAAACTTAACCAAGTTAACTATATTTAACTCTTTAAAACTCTAAACTTTTATAAAACTTGAAATTCTTTTGTTATATCCATTCTGGTTGACGTTTCAACATACACATTTGCTTAAAACTTATACCCGATCCACAATAACTATAAACGATAAAATTTTAATTCGCTCTAAAATTAAATTTAAAAACGACGCAGTTACAGGGACTGGAATGGAAATATTTGAAGGACTAATATTGTAAATTAGATGAAAGTCGAGGGTGACGGATGTCACAGTCTCCCCTACTTTAGAAAATTTCGTCTCGAAATTTCTTTCAAGTGAAGATTTCTGGTTGTGGAATATATAAGTATGTTATCGACGAAAACCACTTACGTATTGGTTCAAGTTAGGTTTACAAACTCGATTCATAATATTCCTAAGATCTACATAAAAGTTATAATCGTTTAGATTCAACGTGCAATTACGAACCATAGATTTTATAAGAATAAGATTGTCACTAGCAACCTCCATAGTAAAAGGATGGGTAGGGTGAGGGCAAATACGAGCAAGCAAAGGTTCAATTTCTAACGAGACAAAACTCCTATCCACACCGGTATCAAACAAAATCGAAGCATATAAGTTAGTAGTCAGAAATGTACCATTGACAACGTCGTTGGTAGCTTGGTCTTGGTTAGCATTGATGTTGAAAGCACGACCACGGGCTGGAGCTGCTTGAATTGCTGGAACTACTGGGACTGCTGGGGTTTGCTGACGAGACTGAATAAAAGCAGTTAAATGAGGACACCTATCTTGCCCGTGGTTAGGATCACCACAAGCATAGCAAGTTCTGGTTTGACCAGTCCTCTGGTTTTGAGCTTTCCCAGGTTCAATTTCCCGACAGTGAGAAGCAGTGTGGCCTGCTTTGCCGCAAGTGTCACATTTATAGCAGGGTCGAGTAGTTGGATGGTGAAAGTTGCATGAAGTGCAATTAGGGTACGAACCCGAATAGTTTCCCTGAGCCTTTTGGGTTTGGGGTGCAGTAGATGTGTTTGCAACAGGAACCTGGTTAAGGGGTGTAACAACAGCATAGTTCTGGTTTCCACCTTTTCGTTTCTTATTGGAACTAGAGGTAGAGACAGAGTTTGCTTGAGACGGTTCAGTGGTAGCAGGGGTTTCAGTAGGTCTTTTAGTACCCTTACGAGTTAGAGTACCATCCTTGACATGCTTGTCAGTAAGAGATGCTGCGAGACGAATGGCATCTTCTACAGTAGCAGGTTTACTTCCCATAACGAATCATCGATCTGAGGTGGCAGTCCCTCAATATACTTCTCAATAGCCAAGGATACCGGAGTTACCATACGTGGAATCAGTAAACTTAACTCGTGGTAACGGTTGTTGTAGGGAACATTATTTCCACTATCCTGCTTGAGGTGATAGAACTCATCCTCCAATTTCTTCATCTCACTACGAGGACAGAACTCAGTGGTCATGGCGATTTTGTAATCATCCAAGACATAGCTAAAGCAGCTTCTGTCCCTCGAGCATGTTTTTCACCATTCCACCAAGTGAGTGCTCTCTTTTGAAGAACACCCGTGGCATGACGAACACGTAGGTTGTCTGGACAGTCGCTATTAATGAACGTATTCTCCATACTTTCGAACCATTCAAGTAACCCAGTGGCTACCTCAGTGCCATTAAACTTGTTGGGATGGCAGGAGTTGAAGTGCTTGAAAGTGCACTTATTCTCACTAGCACCACCATTTCCACTTGTATTCCCGTTAGAGTTCCCATTCAAGCTACCGTTCAGGTTAAGGTTTGGAATAATAGCATTAATGATGTTAGGAACAAGTGTTTCCAACTTGTCATTGAGCATGGTCGCGATACGCTGATCAGATTTCAGTTTAGCCTGACGCTTCGAGGCTCTCTTACGAGATTCGCGATCAGACATCTACAAAAGTGAACAATAATTATGAGATTTGATTCCAAAAAAATCTTGGAAACGCCACAGTTTATATCAAGACAAGTAACACATAACATGAGATATAGTAATTATAAATTGATTTAAGAAAAATTATGAACATCATAAAGAAAATCATGATAAAACTTCAAATGAAAAACAATACCAAGTATAAAACGAGATATAAGAGTGTTTCCAAAGAAACTGTTGACTGACTAAAGTAATTGAAATATTATTAGTGACTTGTGGGGGCGTACTTTAGCCTATAAGTGAATGCTCATCCCGAGAATTCCCAGGTAGGTAAACGGGTCCCTCGTCTGATTGGGATTTATGCGAATTACCAACCTAGACAGAAAACTCAGAATACAGGCGCTCACCCTTCCAGATTGCACGTGCCCCGTCACAAATAAATTGCAAAACTCCAGCGGATCTTTGAAATGTGGAAATATATATATATATATCCTTGAGATGTGGATTTCACTCCTAACTCAAAGATATACTTCCAAATAGTAAAAATATGATGGAGTGAAACTGGTCACTAAGATAAGGATATCACTCCTAGCTTAGTGCGTAAGTTTCTTTTGGAGGGATAGATTCCTTGAGATTTGGACGTCTCCTATCTCGAAAGGAAAATATTCCAAGATAAATAAAATAAATAAATAAAACATATAAAGAGTGAAACTATTCACCAAGGTATGGATATCACTCCTAACTTGGTGTTTTCGTTCCATTTGTAGAATAAAAATCTTCTCCGACTATAATGAAAAGTAAAAGGAGAGAATCTATCTAAAGAAACATGAGAATAAAAGAAAGCATATAATGGGTAGCTTAGTTATAGTCTAGGTCCAAAGCTTTTACTAATAACCTAATTCCCTATAACCATGGCTCTGATACCAATTTGTAACACCCCAACCGATGGCGGAAACATCGAGGTGTCACGTAGTGACGATTGTTCAATAGCACATGGACTAAATTGTAAATATTAATAGCAAACAAACTTTCATTATCCAAAAAGGAATTACAAAGGTCTTAATAGAAATCTAAAACATAGATAAATAAATATTCAATCTTTTATTTAAGCACTAGGTCCAGCCTAAGCGTGAAAGCATAGAAGATCAAACGTCACCTGAAACATGTACAAAATAATTTCGTCAACACATATAATGTATTGGTGAGTACATCCGTTTGATATATATAGTAAAGTAAAATTTAGCAATTCGTGTGTTATTTTGCAAGATGTAATAAGTGGTATCCGGGTCAAATCAACCCTATGAAAAGAAAGCAGATATATATAGTATGCGCTAGTAGTAATGTAATACATAGCAATGACGAGGACTCTCAACATAGTCACAAGGGTATATACCATAGTACTATTCATTGAAATGTCAGGCCGAAACGGTTAATGATTTGACAGGTCATAGATACACGAAATGACATAAGCAAACACACAATAGAATTGCTATTTTAGTAAAACGAAATAGAAAATTTATAGTAAGTACATGAGTCACCCCAGAATAGTAAAACAGTAAAAAGGGGAAAGATATACTCACAGTTAGCGAAAGCGATCAAAATCCACTTAAGCGGTCGTGAGCTAAGTAATGAGAATTCCGAGGACTTCAACCTATAATGTGTAAGAATACTAAGAAGGAAAAGTCTAAGAGTCTAAAGTAATTAGAGTCTAAGGCATTAGGGGTTGCTAAGTTGATTTGGGGAATTAGAGTTTTTATGATTAGTCGAATTAATGTAAAAGTTGTATATTAAAAATAATATACCAAAGTTTGTAAATATGATTTAGGTAATATAATTATTACCAACTAAATACTTAGATCAAAATATATTTGAATAATTATGACAAAATAATTTAGTTAATTACTTTAAATAATTATTATAATTAAATGCAATAATTATAAATGTATAGATAAATAATTATGTGTTTCACAATGATCTACAAATGCTAAATAAGATTTTCAAACATAAAACATTTCTATTTTATAAGAAAAGTATTCATAAAATAGATATTTAATAGTGCAAATAAATAAATTATTAATTATGTCTAATTAATCATAAATAAGACTAATAATTCAAGACATGATCCAAAAATGTTATTTTTATAGAAAATAAATAATTCCTGACGTAAATAAATGAACATAATTTTCCCATAATTTTTGTAAACTTATTTATATTTAAAACTGATTTAATGAGATTAAATCATGTTTAAATGATTAAAAATAGGAAAAAATAATAAAAATAAATGTTTTTCTGAACCAAATATTTTTATTTCAGTTCATAATCATTAAAAATAATTTATCAAAAATTTTGAGATTAAAGTCATTAAAAATGAATTTTTAATCAATTAATTATGATTAAAAACAATTTAATTTAATAAAAATATAAAAATAAAACATTTTTCAGAAACTAAAAGTAGGATAATTTTCTATGAGGTGTCAAGAAGCTACTCCTAAATTTTCATAATTTTTGGAGCAAAAATGAATTTATTATGAATATTATAGATTTATGTGGATTATAAATGATTATTTATAATTAAGATAATAACAAAATAATACAACCTAAAGTCAAAAGGATAAAAAAAAAAAGCTGGTTATGGGGTTCGAACCCCTGACCTTTGCTGTGTAAGCCATACCCTCAACCACTATATCAAGCCACCAAGTTATTAATTTTACCCAACAAACAAAGTATTTAACTTATAATTAAAAACCATCTTCTTCCCCAAATTAAAACCTAAGAACCCTAACCCTAACCTTGAATCCAATAATCATACCCACACACGATTTGTGGTCTGTAATAAGGGGGTTTTACTCTACAATGCTCGACTAACATAATACAAACAAGATTTTATACTTACAACGCGTTTTTAGAATCGCAATCAAAGCTTCAAACTCGCCAAAAAAAACGCAATTAGAGGGCTTCCTGGACGCGATTTAGATGCTTTGAAGGTGGATTTGTGATGTGTGTAAGTGTAGCAACAGATTCACGAGTTCAATTTATAGATTTATTCAAGAAAACGATCGATTAAGTGGGTTTTAATGTCTTGACGGTTTCAACATATAATCTAGCGATTAAACTTGATTTAAACGTTACTAAAAACCCTATAATTGTTCAATACTGTTTCGGAATAATGATGGGACTTTAATGAGGCGATTTAACTGAACGATTGATGCATAAAAACCCGATTTTAATGTTGCCGGAATTTTGTTCCGGTCGCCGGAACTGATCTCGCCGGAAAAACGGTTCAGCAGGGAGAGGGAGAGTTGGTTTTTTTAAAAGTTTCACATTTTGACACATTTGGTCCCTGCAGTTAGTTTTTATTAACCCAGTTTGTTTTTCCTTTATATAAACTTAACCAAGTTAACTATATTTAACTCTTTAAAACTCTAAACTTTTATAAAACTTGAAATTTTTTTGTTATATCCATTCCGGTTGACGTTTCAACATACACATTTGCTTAAAACTTATACCCGATCCACAATAACTATAAACGATAAAATTTTAATTCGCTCTAAAATTAAATTTAAAAACGACGCACTTACAGGGACTGGAATGGAAATATTTGAAGGACTAATATTGTAAATTAGATGAAAGTCGAGGTTGACGGATGTCACACTACTAAACTAGATGACTTTATAATTGAAGGGAAAGTTAAGTATCGATTAGAAAAAGTTGTAAACTATTCTAATCTTAGTTCAGAAAATTTATGTTTTACATCTTGTTTATACTAAAGTAGTGAACCAAAACATTTTTATGAGGTTGTTAAAGACCCAAATTGGGTTAGTGCATTATACAATGAAATTGAGGCATTGCACAGAAACAATACATGGAATATTGTTGATTTACCTCCTAATAAGAAAGCCTATAGGATGTAAAAGGATATTTAAAATAAGGTACAAATCAAATGGGGAAATTGATAGATATAAAGCTAGGTTAGTTACAAAGGGATTTAGCAAAAAAAAAGGTATAGATTTCTTTGAAACATTTTCACCTGTTGAGAAAATGGTCACTGTTAAGTGTGTTTTGTCCTTAGTTGTTCAAAATGTTTGGAAATTATTTCAATTGGATACAAACAATACCTTTTTATATGGTGATCTACATGAAGAAGTCTATATGGCAATTCATGATGGTTATAATTTTATGTTAAAAAATAAAGTGTGCAAATTAAATAAATCATTATACGAGCTTAAGAAAGCCCCTAATGAAAAACTTGTAAACACTTTACTTGACTTAGAATTTTGCCAAAGCAAATGTGATCATTCCTTATTTATTAAAAACAAAAGGTGATGTGTTTATTGTGTTATTAGTGTATGTGGATGACATTGTGATCACTAGTAGTAGTGAGTCCGGAATTGTTAAGGTTAAACAATTACTTCAAACCAAGTTTATGATAAAGGATTTGGGTGGATTAAAATATTTTCTTGGTATAGAAGTTTTGAAAACTGATTCAGGTTTGTGCCTGTCATAGAAAAAGTTTTGTTTGAATTTGTTGGCTAAATATGGGCTTATTGGTTGCAAGCCTTTAAACCGCCTTATTGAACCCCACTATGTTGTTATACGAGTCAAGGTCAAAAGGATAGCGATGTCTTAAGTGATATTTCGAGTTATCTGAAGTTAGTTGGAAATTTAATATATTTTTCTCATACACGTCATGATATTTCGTATCCAGTTCGTTTTGAGTCAATACATGCATAAACCAACACAAACATTATTTAAAATTGCACTTAGATTTTTGAGGTATCTTAAAGGTATCGTGTTTAGTAAAAGTGATGTTTCTAGTTTAAAAGTTTACTTAGATTCTAACTGGGAAAATTGTTTAGAATCTAGAAAATTAATAACTGGGTTTTGTGTATTCATGGGTAACTCTTTGATTTCCTGGAAGAGTAAAAAACAAACTACCATTTTGAGATCTTTTGCCGAGATAGAATTTTGAGCCATGTGTGCAGCCACATGTGAAGTAATATGGGTCAGTAATGTTTTACAGGAATTAAATGTAAAAGTTGACTACCCACTTACTATATTAAGTGATAATAATGCAGCCGTGGTCGTAGCTGCCAATCCTATGTTTTATGATCGAACAAAACACTTTGAAATCAGTTTGTTTTTCTTGAGAGAAAAGGTTGCAAAGGGGGATATTCAAACTCAGTATAATGATTCAAAATCTCAGTTGGTTAATGTTTTCACGAAAGGTTTACTTGCTAGCCATCACAAACAGGTATGTCATTCTTTATCCTTGGTTGATGTTTTTACTTATTGAATTGTGTGAGGGTGGGGGGGGGGGGGGGGGGGGGGAGGGGGGTGGGTGAAGGTTTGCTGGATTTGTTCTTCAATTCAATAAGTCTAATAATATTTGTTACATATAGTTTGTTATGTTTTGTTTCGTATGTTTTGCTGATTGGGTTGAGAGTTGTTGGGCTGCTGTCAAGAGCTATTAGAGCTGTTGGGCTTAAGTGCATGTTGGGCCTGTTACCGTCATAGAATTGCTACTCATGGGCCTATTCGCTGGATATTTGATAAGCTGTCAATTGACTTTATGCTATCATATATAATAACTAGGTATTAGTTGGCCCATGCTTCGCCGCGGGCACGACTGTTGTGCATACATGTTTAGTAGTATGCTTTATTTGAAGTCAAAATTAGAAAAAATGTGTCAATGCTTAACTCAAAGGTGGCATATTACGCGGACCAATGGAAACATAATATGTGGACGACTTCACGATACATCCACTCGATAGAACAATTGAATCTTCTAGATCACTATATTGGTATTGAAAGTATTAGTCCCAAAAAGCGGCAAAATTTGTTACTGGTAACGATACCGAAGTGCACAAATTACGTTAACGATCGCGCGTTGAGGGTTTGGTGGACGTTAAAGATCGCGCGTCGCTGTGGGAGCTTCTGTTGCGTGGAGGGTTTCGTGGACATAAAAGATAATATTAAGTGACTGTTATTCTCGTGTGGGCTTCAAAAAAATTCTCGCGGCTAAAAGCTAAAAGTTTGGTGGTCAAAGTTAGAAAAAATGTGTTAATGCTTAGCTAAAAGTTGTTGCGGTGGATATGGCTGTAATGCAACTTTAAAAAAAGTTAGGCGATAAAAGTTTAAAATCCTAAAAGCTAAAAGTTTGGTGGTCAAAGTTAGAAAAAATGTGTTAATGCTTAGCTAAAAGTTGTTGCGGTGGATATGGTTGTAATGCAACTTTAAAAAAAGGTTAGGTGGTAAAAGTTTAAAATCCTAAAAGCTAAAAGTTTGGCGGTCAAAGTTTGAAATCCTAAAAGATAAAACTTTGATGGTCAAATTTTGGTGGCAAATAAGTTAGTAAGAAAGTTAGTGGCTAAAATGCAATTATAATATAACAATAAATTATAAAGTAAATATAAAATATTAAAATATGATTTGTTGGGTGCGCATCACACTTTGTGTCCTTCGATTAATATATACAATTAATATATAGAAGAATGTGTAGATGCTATATATGAACAAACGGATAAGACGAAAGGATTATACAGGACCAATAAAGTTAAGTTACTATTCAAGTGTTCTTCGATTAATATAGAAGAGAATAGAATCAAGTCACTCTGTCCTTTCTCCGATAATCAGATCATTTTGTTACTCAAATCCTCTCGAGAGTTCTTTAACTGCTTTCTAGGGTTTGTTTAGATCATCGTTATTGTGAGTCAGCTCCCTGATCTTGTGACTACAGATCCTCTCTGATCTTGTGACTATGTTATCCGCCCTTGATCATCTTGAAGTTTTAGGGTTTCTCAGGGTATGTTTTGTGTCAGAGATTGTGTTTTGTTTCTGTGTCTTTGTAGTAGATCAGGTTTGTTGTTATTTCTTTGTTTATGGTTCATAAGTTCTTTTGTCCGTTTTGTATTTGATGCAGTTTTTTGGTTGATAAAATCTCTTGTTGTCTTGTTCATATCAAAGTTTTGACATGTACACTCTGTTCCATAGTTTCATTAAAGGATGGAAGAGAAAGGATTGGGAAGGAAGTGGGGAAAAAATGTGTTCCAGAGTTTTTTGTAGGAGGGAAAGGGAGGGAATGAGAGGGATAATAAAGGGGATTTTAGTGTGATTTTCAATCTTTCCAATTTGAAAGGAATTGGAGAGAATGGAAGGGGAGGGAGATCCTTTCTCTTCCATCTTTTAATATAACTTGGGAAAACAGTGGTTTAGTATTTTTAGACATAGCATCAATTTATCTTCATTCAATTCACCTTTAAAATCTAGCTTTGGGAGTAGATCGTGAATAAAGAGTGCTCTCCCAAGTTCTGTCACAACCTCAGCCATCTTTGGCCGATCTTCACGAGCTTCCTTCAAACATTTATACGCAATGCCTGAAAATATTTTTAGAACAATTGGTTCCATTGGTTGGTATGTCATTTTAAAAATGATATCATTTAACTTGTTCTGTTCATAGCTCTTCATCCACGTGGGCACCAAGTCCTCAATATGACCCTTGCTATCAAGTGTCATGCATAACCTCCCACATAAAACTTCGAATAAGACCACACCGAAAGAGTATACATCTGACTCTTTCGTTAAGGTGTTTGTCATACAATATAGTGGATCAATGTACCCCATGGTACCCGCTGCCATGGTGACAATAAATGAGTCCTTTTCATTTGCAGACCCAACCATTGATAGCCCAAGGTCCGAGACTTTAGCATTCCATTGCTCATCGAGAAGGATGTTACCACTTTTTACATCACAATGGATAATTCTTCGGTGTGTCTCCCTTGGATCATGAAGGTAGCTTATTCCCTTCGCTGCGTCAAAGCATATTTTCAGACGTTGTGTCCACGTTAGAAGCGGGGAATTTAAATAGCGGTCAAGGCTTCCACGAGATGCAAGCTCGTACACCAGGATCTTCTCACCCCCTTCGCAACAATATCCCTTAAGAGAAATAATATTTTCATGCTTGGAATCCGAAAGCATCGTTATCTCTTTCAAGAACTCAGGTACTCCTTGTATACCGTTCCGATCATGACGCTTGATAGCGACCACACTTTGCCCATCAGAATGAGATACTTTTCCTTCATATACTTTCCCGAAACCACCAACTCCAATATGTTTATCTTTGAAGTTATTGGTGGCTTCTTTTATATCTTCCAATTGGATTTTAAGATGTTGAAACTTCTGCAAGAATTTCTGCAAGTATGCTTCCGTTTTTGTGGATGAATTCATAATTATAAAATTCAAATGAAGGGTTTCAAGCAATTGCAAGTGGACAGCTTGACAGGATATGTGTAAAGAACCAACAAAAAAAGAAAAGGTGTTTGTAATTAAAAACAGGAACTGAAAGATGGTTAAGAATGAAGGGCACACAAGATTAATTTGCTGTGACTAGTTCAATAAAAAGCACTGCCTTTTTATAGAGGATTAGAGAAGCCAATAATTGGAGACTAACGTAAACAATTTGTGGCCTTGTACGTGGGTGGTTATCATGTCGCTTTAGTTGACCAAAGGCGTTACATTACAAATATAAAAAGTATAGTCAAAATAAATATATTAGGGGTTTTTAATATGTCTCTATAGCTGGATGTTAAATATTCGCAAGTTGCAAGTCTTATTGTGGGCAAGGGCCTCGCCACCCTCTGATTTACTTTTGACGATCACTGGAGTGGTTAACATTTTTTTAGGGGGACTTTGCGCAAAAGTCCTTGCAGAGTTTATCACATCTGCTCCCTTAACTCCATTGCTCAAGCCCGATAACGGAATTAGGCCTATTGCTGTTGGAGCCATTTGGAGAAAGTTAGTCTCTAAAGTCGCGATGCGTAAAGTTGGGAAAGCGATGGCGGCATACTTAGGCGATTATCAATTTGGGGTGGGGGTCCCCAACGGGGCAGAGGCTATTCTCCACAGCGCAAATAGGTTTTTGAATGCGTTCCATGATGACGGATCCCTGGCCATGCTCACGGTTGACTTTTCGATGCCCAACTTGGTCGATAGGACGATTCTCCTACGGGAAGTGAGCGTCCGATGCCCATCCATCTACCCTTGGGTTCAATTCATATATGCCCAACCTGCTAGGCTTTATGTGGGGGATTCTTATATTGGGGCCTCCACTGGGGTCCAACAGGGAGACCCATTGGGGCCGTTTCTCTTCGCTCTTGTTCTACACCCGTTGGTCCGGCGACTAGAAGAGTGTTGCTCCCTTCCGTTTCATGCTTGGTACCTCGACGATGGCACTATTATGGGAGAGGCCAAAGAAGTGGCTAAGGATTTTAATATTATCCGAGATGAGGGGCCGAATCTAGGCCTTACGCTTAATATTAAGAAATGTGAAATTTTTTGGCCGTCATGCAATGGGGAAAAAGTGAAGCCTGGTTTATTTCCTAGCGATATCGGGAGACCCGAGGGAGGTGTGAAGCTCCTGGGGTGCTGTTAGTCGGGACGGGGGATATATTAGATCCTTGGGTACTAAAAGGGCTCGTCGGGCAGTGGATCTGATGGTTTCTCTGCAGAAATTGGGGGACCCCCAAAGTGAACTTTTGCTGCTCCGTTCTTGTATGGGTGTTGCTAAACTGTTGTTTGGCCTTCGAACATGTCAACCAGCCTTTGCTGATGAGGCCGTATCCATTTTCGACAAAGGGCTTCGTGAAGCGGTCGAAGATATTGTAGTTTGTGGGGGGCCGTTCTTTGGGGATCTTCAATGGCGGTTAGCGTCTCTACCGATACGGTTGGGAGGTCTTGGCGTGTGTTCGGCAGAGGACGTGTCTGCATATGCTTTTGTGGCCTTTAGAGTGCAGTCATGGGGATTACAAGACCACATCTTACGAAACAGCAGGATAGTGGGGATGGACTTGGATTATGAGATTGCCTTGGACAACGTTTTTGAGAAATCTATTTTGCTTCACTTTTTCTAAATCCATAATAAGAAATCCGTTTATTGAGAATTTAAGTATTTTGATATCAACATTAACCAGTATTATTATTTTAAAATTCCCCCTAGAAATTTTATTTCAAAATATGAAAGAACCACGGTCGTATCATTTTGCCCGAATATATTCACCCCATATTTAGTACCATTTTCGTAAAAGATCTTTAATCGAATTTGTATCCGTATATAAGTTAATAGTATTTCCGGTACGATTCTATATCTATATTCGATTGTATAAACCTCCTTGATATTTTATCCCGATATGAACAATGAATATTATATACTTCGATTCATAATCTAAATTTCTTTTCGTGTATATCAAAGAATCTCAACTATATCATATTTTCGATATATTTTTCCTCCAAGAATTAAATGATATTCTGGACAAAAATATCATTATCTCGAATTCTCGCGACAGAAATAATTTGGAATTTATCTAAAGAAACCGAAATCTTAGTCACTCGATTATACGACAAGATAAGTACCGTCTTAATCCTATGACTCGAACAAGTCAGGGATATTAAAAAGATTGGATTGTTATATTAAATATCTTTTGACACGAACAAATTCTAGAATGATTGACAGTCTATTTCATCAGACTCAGATCAACAAGTTTTATTCCAGAATATATAATTACGAATTCAAGAGAAAATAAAGAAAAGAATATCAGAATAATATGTGAAGGACACATACCAATTGTAATTAAGATAAACAAATACTGGAATGTTAGGTGAGGTGAAATAGTAATTATGATCGCGACATAATTATGAATGTCATAGGCACAGGAACATTTGAGTAGGAATTTATCGAAATAACAGTTTGTTTGTGTCATGAACATATTAAAAGAAATAATAAGAACATGAATAATAAGAAGAAATATATATTCGAACCATCAACGTATCGTATGTGGAGAATATGACCACAAAACTGGTAATATAGTTGAAATTTCCTTTGTGAAATACGACTAAGAATATATTCGCAGAATAAAAACCATCGATTGGTTAAAATTCTATGAATCAAAGAAATCAGTTTATTGATTTTTGATTGCCAACCAAAATGTAAAATCAAAGATAGTTGTATGTACAATCCAGGTGGTAAAAGATATCCGGACCCTTACGGAAGGTATATCCGGACATTTGCCACCAAGCCATCTTTGAAAGGATATATACTACTATGAACAAATCTTCACAGTCACTTCGTATAAAAAAAACTCACGTGAGTTATAGTACAATCAAATTGGTAAAACGGTCAAGTATTACCAAGTTGAAAATCACGAATAAGAAGTGATAGAAAGAATTGTTAAAATCCCAAAAATATAATAGATAAAAATCTATATGGATTCAGAAACCGGAAATGGTAGAATCCAATGAATTATCAAAAGAAAATAAATTATAACGAATATATCGAAATACGATTATACCAAGTGGAATCATGTAGAGATTCGCAAGGTATAATCGAAATGAAAACGAAAAATGAATAGAATTATGCTCATTTTTCCAGTGAAACTCTTTGGCCAAGGAATCACGAATTTCCTGTTCGAGTTAACGGCTGTGAGAGATAATTTAAGAAATCACTGTTCTAGCAAGAACTATCCACCCGAATATCTCGATGAAATAAGCCTCGCTTATAATAAGTTGGAGTTAGAATATATGATAGATTGCCTATATATAAGTTTATCAGAAAGTGTTTTCAGACACTGAAAGTATGAACTTTAACCTTATATATAAATAAGAAAGAATTATTCCAAGCAAGTGTATATCATAGAAATGACATATTTATAGTGTCTGCTATAAACGATTACCCATATTTGCTTGGATATAAAAGAATATAAATCGATGAATAAAAGAATATAAATTGACAAATAAAAATTATAATTTGAAAAGACATCCGATATGTCTGAATAATAAAGAGGCATTGGAAATGCCAGATATCACGAGAAGGCAATTGAAGTGCCAAATATTATCAAGAGGCATCCGATATGCCAGAATAAATAATTATCAAAAAGAATATATATTAAAAAGAAATTACCAGATAAAAATATAAGTCGCAAGAAAACGACTAGAATTTTATAAAGAATATTTTACGAAAAGTAATTATAGAATATTTTTAGCGAGAGTGTCAACGAATCCCGAAACAGTATTAAGAAAGAATTTTATAGAAATACTTAACGCAATAAGTATTTAAATTCGAATGACAATCATGATTTTGAGAAAGAATAGGTAATGAAAAATAATGTAGTCAATCATCAATGAAATAGTCAGTAAGAATTATTATCGATGATTTAAGAAAAATTTGAAAGATCGATTTCAATAGGTCAAGACAATGAAAAAGGAAAAGTGAGAAGAATTCAATGTCAGTTGAATCATTATCAAAGAAGGAGGTATCTATTAATATATATAAAAGAAAATGGTTTTGCTGACGTGGCGTCCATTGGAGGCCTCATCCTCCACTTTTTTGTGCCAAGTGGATTAATAATAGAGCTTTTTTGAGGTTTTTGGAGTGTTTCCCTTTTTAACCAAAAAAGAGAGTGAAAAACGCACGCGCAAACCTAACAATCCTAAAAAGTTGCATCCGCCTCTTTTCCTAATAATCGCCTCATTTACCCATAACAAAAACCCTAAAAATTTTTCCTCTGAAAATCTTCTCTCTGAAAAGCACAATCTATCAAGAACGTCATTAACAAAAGTTTACTCTCTCACTTCTTCAATACTCTGTAAGTTATAACTAACGTTTGTTTCATCTAATTTTTAGGTTGATTTTACCCTGTTTTGATTATTTTCATATGTCGATTGTTTTTCAGAGTTATCCCTACTATCATCATCAAGCGTTTAATCGTTAGTAAGTATTTGATATTTAGATGTATGATTTAGATCTGTAATAATGTTAATTTTTAAATAATTTTTTAATAAGAATGTTCTTGGTAGAAGGGATTTCATACTCAGATCTATAATGAATTGTTTGTTTGTTTTTGATTTAGATCTGTAATATTTGTTTAATATGTAGTAAGAATTTCATATTCAGATCTATGATGAATTATTCAGATATATGATTAATTTTTTGGTTTTTATTTAGATCTGTAAGAATGTTCATTAATTATTTAGATCTATTAAAATTTTGTTATTTAAAAATTTTTGTTTTATTTAATTTTCTAATAAGAATGCTGTTTGTTTGTTATTTTATGAATTTTGCAGATTTGAATAAAACTATTGTTAGATCTGCATATAAATGTTAGATATTAATACCTGTTAGAGTAAATTGAATGAAGAAGAATGATTTTGTTAGATATTAATACCTGTTAGATTAAATTGAATGAAGAAGAATGATTTTGTTTAAGTAATATGTTAGAGTAAATTGGATGAAGCAGATGTTAGAGTAAATTGAATGAAGTAGATGTTAGAGTAAATTGAATGAAGAAGAATGATTTTGTTTAAGTAATATGTTAAAGTAAATTGGATTTATAGATTTCGTCAGTTATTGAAGGAGGTTAGTTGAGCAATTAAGGTGAATTGAATGAATTAGAATTATCTTCTTTAAGTATTTATAGTTTTGTCAAAGGTCAGTTAATGTATTTTAGGTCACATATATACATGTATGGTAGTAAATTTAAGAAGGAGGTTAGTTGACCTGTTAGACTCAATTGAATGAAACATAATGATTTTGTTTAACTATTTAGAGATTTCTTGAGTTATTGAAGTAGGTTAGTTGAGTTGTTAACGTCAATTCAATGAATTAGAATGATTTTGTTTAAGTATTTATAGAATCGAAGGTCACTTAATGTATTTTAGGTCACATATATACATATAAGTTACTATATTTAAGTTTGATGGTTTTCTGTACGAATTTGTAGATTTAATAAGTTGAGATAATGGAATTAGTATGTGTTAGGTTGATTTTAGTATTGTGTTATAGATTTTGTCAGTTTAGTTAAGGTTTATGTGAAGTTTTAGTTGTTATGATCCAATTACTACAATTTTTGTCATATTAGTTAAGATTAACTTGAAAGTTATATTCTGGAAATATGACTTTAAGTTAGTTGAATTGTTACTTTAAATAAATTTATCATTAATATTAATATTTTAGTTGAAAAAGTTTTGTTATGTTGCAGAAACATTGAAATGGCTCCATCATTTATCAAGTTAATAATTCACTATGAGTATACAAATCAGGTATGGTTAAAAATAGTATATTTACTTTATCCGTTTAATGGCAAGAAAAATAGTTGTTTATAACATTTTAATTGTATTTTTTGGTAGGAACTTCCAACATGTTATCATGTTTTGCATACAAAGGAGAACTTTCCAATCGAGTCTGTAATTGTAAGGCATAAAAATGGCATGATTTGGGATGCAGAAATAGTTGAAGACTCAAAATCTAAATCATACACAATATGTAATGGATGGAAAAGTATTTTGGATTATTTATATATTGATGAAGACGACTTTGTTATCTTTGAATTGATTGGGAAAAATGTATTCAACTTGATACATTTAACTGCAAAGGATGTAAGTAAAGGCTTCTATTATTGGTTTCTTACCCCAGCGACGAAAAAAATGGTATGAAGTTTCATCTTGTCTTAAATAATTGAATAATTGAAGTTTATATTATATAATTTCTAAATTTGTAAAAATTGTTTTAATATGTTTTTAAAAATTTCAGGAAGTTCCAACTGAATATGTTAAACAACATCTTGAAGTGAAAGAATTGGGGAAATTGAAATTCAAATTGCGATTTGGATTTGCTCACGATTGGGAAGTTGTGATTGAAAAGAGAGATAAAGGGTACTATTTTACTGATGGTTGGAAAAACGTATTCAAAGATCTTAGTTTGTGTATTGGTGATGTCTTGATTTTTGAAAAAGCTGGGAGACAAGGATTTAATGTGCGGCTTTTTGTTTACACCGGCTTAGAAGTGAAGCCATTGCAAAAAGAGGCCAGAGTGGTAATGTTTTAGCTTTATTGTTACATAGTGTAAAATAATTTATACTGAACCTAATTTTGTTTATGATACAGGTATGGGAAGAAAGAATTAAAAACGTTACAGGAGTAAAAGTGAAGGTAAATTTGTAAAAAATTTGGTTACATATTAATTTTGTTGTCTTTAATAAAGAAGTAATTTTAACTTATTTTGTTAATCTTTAGGGACTTGATGAGATTACAGATAAATCTTTAAAAAGTTCAGATGGTACAAGAGTGTGTAAAGATTTTGTTAAAATGACAAAAACTTGGTTGGATAAAATAAAGGTAAATTTTTGAATCAGTAATATATGTAATATTACGTTTTAAAGTTATTATTTACCATAATTTTGGCCAATGTTTGATATTTGGATAACTATTATATTATGTTACAGAGATTAAGTGATTCAGAAAATCTTAATGTTGATACTAATAGAAGGGAAACAGCATCATTTGTTTCGTACGCATTGGCATTTCCGGATAAGTTTGATGTGGTTGTTGACACATATGATGTATGAGAATTTGTTTATCATATTTACATATATGTATATAGATGAATATGAGTTATCCAGTTATTAATACTTGATAGTTGTTAATATTCTTCAGGTTATGAGAAGTGGAGTTCCTAACTATTGCGCCGTTGCTTTAGCACTCAATGAAATGGGGTATGTGTAATAAATAATTTAATTCGTTAAAAAGTAAGTGACAATAATTTAAAGTTTAATGTAAATTTATGTTTATTTGGAGCAGGTATAAAGCAAGAGGTATCACACTTGAAAGTGGTGACTTTGCATCTGTATGGTGTCAAAGTAGGAAGTTTTTTCAGATTATTGAAAAACAATTTGGTATCTCTGGATTTGCATTGGTTCAAGTTAGTGTCAGAAATTTTAAAAATGATGATATGTTAGAAGCTTCAAAGAAACAAGTGAGTTGAAAAAGTATTTTGTTACTAATATATTTTTAGAAAGATAAATCGATATATAAGTGTAAATGTTAAAGTGTTAGTTTGTAATAAGGCGTTAATTCGTTATTGTAGACGTACAATATGGTTCCTAATTCAAGTTCTAAAGAAGTCGAAGGCAGTATTGATGAATCAGTTAAGAAAAAGAGAAGGGTTGAAGTCAATTCAATCAATGCCGATTTGGTGGAAGTGATTAACATTCCAAGTGATGATGAACAGAAACCTGAAGTTAAAAAGATGAAAGTAGAACTTGTGAAGAAAATCACTCACCGATTTGTTAAGTTTATTTAATTTAATAACATATTTATATTTAAGTTAACATAATTTGCACTAATAATTTCTTTATATTTTGCAGCGTTTACCTGCTGATTTGAGTAGGGAATTATACGCTGATAATGTTAACGAGTTGAAGATCAGATTTAAAAATGGTGATCCTATAAAGAAAACTTTGAGAGTTGAGAGATCCGGGAAAGATATTCGTATTGCTATCAGTAAATGGGAAAAATGTATGGCAATACTTGGATTGCAGAATGGAGGAAATTATCGTTTGACATATTTGAAAGTAGAAGGTATGTTGGTCTTTTCGAATCCGTAGGATAAAAGTACGAAAGTTGTTCAGTAAGAAACGGTAAGTAGTATAAAAGTACGAAAGTTGTTCAGTAAGAAACGGTAAAATGGATGATGTGTTGATAGGTATGGTTGACAAAAAAACATGGTGCTTTAGTATGAAATATTTTGCGATGTTATTAGAATTGGATATAATTACTTAGTATTACGTTTTGGAATCTATTACTATAATGTGAATGCATGTATTACCCATGATTATGAATTTTCAAAGATACATGATAAGTTTGTTACTACTTGAAATTTGTGTTTGATGTAAATGTTATTAAAAATTATGAATTTTCAATATGTGTCACAACGTAGAAACAAATAATATTTTGGTTTTAACAGTAAACATTCATAATATTTGCCTATGATAAATTGAAAAACTTAATTGACTTTTACAAATTATTTGCATATCATTCTAGAGTTTAATTAATGTACAAAAAATATATTATAAAATGTTGATTTAATGATTAGGTTATTGATGTGTTTGAATCTTAAATTTAGAAGTAACAAAATTTTTTAATAAAAAATAATATCACACATTATTTCAAAATTAGGCTGCATAGAATACTAAATTTGATAATAAATAAGAATATGTTATATGTTGACATGTTAAAAGAAAATTTTTTAATACAAATTATCATGACAAGTTATTTGTAAATTACCCTGCATATAATACTAAATTTGATAATAAATAAGAATATGTTATATGTTGACATGTCAAAATGTTGTTTATTAATAATTTTAAAAACTTTCAAACCGTTCCATGCTAAATTAAAATGAATATTTTAAAATTTGTCAATGTTTACAACTATTATGAAAATTTAGTTTTATAACATGTATTGAATGGAAAAAAACTTTTCAAATAATAGATTAACAATACGAAAATTTAATTTAATCTTTTAAAATTAATAGATAAAAAGATCTAATCTGAATTTCGAAAAATTTGACTTTAATTTTTTAAACTTAATAGATAAAAATATGTAATCTGTAGTTCGAATAATTTTTAAAAGATGTATTTTTTCTTAAAATAAAATGATTTATTAAAAATATTGTTGATGCATTTTGCGACTAAGGATTGGATATACTATTATTAACACATGTTAGTGGATAGCCGAAGGTACTTCTGATGGGGCGAAGGTAGATTATCTGGGCGAAGGTGAAACAGAACTGGGCGAAGGTAGAACTGAAGTGGACGAAGGAAGACAGGACTGGAACTGAAGACACATTCGACCACTTACAGTGGGCGAATGTGGCAAAACCTCACATTCGACCATCTGTAAGGGGCGAATGTGCAGAGGTTATATATAGTTTTTGAGTTTTTGATTATGTAAGAGAGTTATCATTTGTGTCCAGGTTCAGTTCAGGTTTAGGAGTGTTTTTGAGAAAGTGTCTTTGTGATTCTAGATTAACATAAACAGTGTAAATGCTTATTGATTGAAAGTTAATCTATGAAAATGATATTGAAAATGATCTTGATTGTGTCGTGATTAGCATCTTATCAATTTGTTCAGATCTAGGGTTTCCGCACCTAGATTTGTGACTTGTATGATCATATAATCCTGTTTTAGATAAAATCCAACGCTCACAAAGTGGTATCAGAGCATAGAGGATCATACAACAACAAGTTTGATAAGATCAGAACTGATTTGGACATGTTTTAGACAAATTATCATCTGTTTTTACAAAAACTCTTATAAAACATAGTTTTTGATCGATTTAAAGGTGATTTTGTGGTCAAATTCAAGTTTTCCAAGACTTAAAGTTGTTCCAAATCAAATCCGAAACATAACCTGATTGAGATCATTGAAATCCATGAACTTTTGAAAATCTCAGATCAAAATAACCGTTTTTCAAACAATAACCGTTTTTCAAAAATGAGATCTGCTGATATGGGGCGAACCTGGAACCTGGACTGAGTGTTTGTGGGCGAACCTGACTAAAAGTGGGCGAACCTGAGTTTAAAGTGGTCGAACCTGAAAATTTGTTTAGAAATTTTTCACATTCGGGTATAACTTTCTACATTCGACCGTTGTGCTTCGGACGAAAGTGGAAATTGTTTTGATTTGTTTTACATTCTGGTCATTCTCACCTTCGGTTATCACTGTTTGGACGAAAGTGAGATAAAAGGGACGAGAGTGTGACATTTTGGACGAATCTGAGATTGTTTGGACGAACGTATTATTTTTTGGGCGAACCTAAGATTTTTTGCTGAAAAATTTTTCTAAGTGTTGTGATTTTCAAATTTTGATCATGTGGCGTTTTCAAACTACTTCGGGATCAGCACCAACACAACCACAACAGCAGACAATGGACCCATGGACTGTGGCAGCTCAAAAGACGAACACGCAATCCTCACAACCACATAACTACATGACAACAACGAGCACGATGCCTCAGAATGTAGCACATCCGGCATTACAATCAGATTACTGGGGAGTAGCTGCAGCGGCGGTAAATACTCAAACCACTAACGCTATCTCTACTTTGATTAAGGATTTGTCTACAGGTAGTGGAACTCGGCCACCGAAGCTCATGGATATGCAAGAGTACAACCAGTGGCACACCATGTTCAAGATCCATCTGGAGGGCATGGGAGTTGAAGGAGCTGAGGCGTGGAGCATGATCGTCAAAGGATACACAGCACCAATTCTGGAGAATACCGGTGAGTTGATTCCTCTGGAGAGTTTGACTGAGGATGAAAAGAAGAAGTATGTGCTAGAGAAGAAGGCGTTCTCTCAACTGACACAGGCGATCACAAGTGATTTGTTGCATCAGTTTGGGACATGTACTACGTCGAAGCAGCTTTGGGATAAGCTGAAGAGGAAGCATGATGGAAATGAAAAGACCAGGAGTTTGAGAATGGAGGAATTGGTTAAAGAGTTTGATAATTTTTCTTTCATTAATAATGAAACTTTGAAAGAACTAACTCCGAGATATATGCATTTATTGTCTGAATTGTCTAGCTATGGAGTACAGATTCCCATGACTAAGCAGGTTGATAAGTTTGCAGATGCTTTGCCACCACAGTGGGATCAGCATGTGGAGGTACTTAGAGAGAAGGATGCTTATCAATTCTGGACCATTTCAGAGTTTATTGAGAAGCTGGAGAACAAAGAGCTGGAGGACAGGAGGAAAGCTAGAAGGTCGCAGATTCCTCAGAATCCAAGTCTGTATTTTGGAGGTACTTCAGTTTCAGCTGGAAACTCGAGCTCTGGAAGCGTTGCACCACATGTTGCATGCATTTCCAATGTCATGGATTCATCAAAACCAACCACCAACTACACACCACCACAATACAATTCCTACACACAACAACCATCATACACACCACCACAATATACTTCCTACATTTCACCAGTCTCTCCAATGCAACAAGCTAGTTTTTACACCGCTAACCAAACACAACAACCATCAAACCAAATTACTCAACATAAACAACCGGTGGTTTTGGATACATCCAACTTAGGAAACGTGACTGTGGAGGTTGCTCAGCAACACATTGCATTAGTCTCTGCTATGGTTTCATCCTACAATGGATTGGTTGCTAGTCAGATTGGGAACAACAACTTGACCAACGAAGACTACGCACAGATCGATAAAGAAGAGATGGAACTCATTGACATTCAATGGGCTTTTGCGAGTATAATGAGGAGAGCAACAGAGTTCATAGAGAAAACTGGAAGGACTGACTTGGCAACTTCTCCCAACACAACCTATGGTTTCAATAAGGAGAAGGTTACATGTTTCAATTGTGGAGAAAAAGGACATTTCAAAAGGGAATGCACCCAGCCACCTAAACAAGGTAACCGTAACCCTTTCAATGCAAATTACCAGAACCGTCAACAAAACCAAGTTTCTTATCAAAATAACAACAACTACCAAAACCGAAACTTTAACAACCAAAACAGACAACCAAACACTCAAAACCAGATTCAAAACCAATCTCCTAATCACCCAAACCGAACAGTTGTACCTATCACTACACCTACTGAGACTCAACAGAATGCGAATCAGAACCAAGCTTTGGTAACTCAGCAGGATGAGAGGTTTGACTGGTCGGGTATGCAAATAGGAGTTGAAGAAGTAACTACTGGTGGGAATGTGGCTTGTGTTGCTTATCAGGTTGATTTGGAAGAGTCGGTGGTAGTTGATGAGAAGAAAGAAACTGAGGAGAGTGAGAGTGATGATTCTGAGACTGAGATGGAAGTGGAGAGTGAACCTGTTGAGGTTAAGGCTGAGGAGAAGAGATCTGGGATGGTGATTGATTCAGTTTCTGATGTTCCCGAGGAGTGTAAATCAGTCTATTCAGATTGTGAGAGCGAATCAGACACAGAGGGAAGTGTTGATTCTTTGGATGATGATATTGACCAGTTGCTGGCAGAAGCTGATTTCTTGATGACGAGGAAGTCGTGCATAGCTGATGATGCTTTCACCAAGATCGACTACTCAAAGTTTTTCACTGGAAAGGAAGCTCATTTTGCTTTGATGGCCATGACCGAACCGCCAAAACCTGTAAGTTCTGAATCTAGCACTGATGTCATGAGTGATAATTACTGTGGAACTTGTGATAGATTGACAGAGGAGAACAAACAACTCCGAATTTCACGTGATAGTGCTATTCAAAACTATCAATCTACTCGCAAGGAGTTAAATGCTTTTAACAAAGTATTAGAAGGCTATAAAAAGGACATTTCTGACTTGAAAAATACTTTGTCATTGAAACAATTGGCCATAAATAACTATATCAATGAAATTGAAAACACCAAGTTGGAAATGGCTGCCATTAAATGCTTTGCTGAAAAGGTTAACAAGAAGTTAGAAAGCTATAAGAATGTTGCTTATGTTGTGGATCATATCATTGATGATAACACCACCAACTACAAGTCTGTACCATCTCCGGTTCTTTTTGAAAACCATAACTATCACCAAGTGATACCGGAGAGTTCGGTAAAATCAGACTCATCATCAGATATGGAATCTAATACCTCGAGTATTGGTGAGCCATATCCTGAAGATGTGAGACCGATTTTGGGCTTAAACAATGAGGGTGTTTATGCTGAGAGTGATAGTTCAGACTCAGAAGATGATGATACTGGTAGTGATAAATCTGTTAAAGAATGTGAGATTCCAAAAGAAAATCACATTATTACTACTGAACCAGTATCACCATCTGATCATGTTCATCCAATGGCAAAGGCTATTCATGATAAAAAGTCTGAAAAGAGTGAGGTTAAGAAAAAGAATGATGTTAAGAATGTGATTGAAAAGAATGAGCTGAATGAAACCAGTGACAAACCTGTAAAGGTGTTTTATCGGATGGAAGGATCCGATAAGATCATTGCTGATGAGGAATTTCCGATTAAGAACGTTAACTATTCTAAACTTGATAAAATCTGGCAAGAAAGCACAATATGGTTTCCAAAACATGAAAGAACCAATGAAATTCCACCAGAAATCTTAAAGAAACTGTTTTCAGAAGTTCCTCAAGAGCCAAAAATTCATGTCACTGAGTTCATTCGACCAGATGATAAAGCAAATGGTTTTCATGAACCTTCTTACTCGAAAGGACCACTTCCTGAGAGTTTAAGAAAACAACAGTATAATGATCAATTTCCTGTTAAAACATTTGCTTCACCAAATGCTCATTATGTGTTTGAGGAATATAGAAAATGCTTTAAATGTGGAGAACGCGGGCATTTACTTGCTCAGTGTCCATATGTAAGGCACAAGAGACATGAAGTTGAGGTTAAGAATTCCATGAAAAAGCCGATTGATCATTATATTCCACCGCATAGACGGAATGTTCCTCAACAACAACATTTTCAAAATCAAAACAATTTTCAAATGAGGAACAACCGTCCATTTCATTATGATCAAAGGAATCGGATTGCAATGGAACAATCTTGGAGAAAACAAGTGGTGAACACAACAGCTGCTAGACAAAAGGTTCCACAAAAACCAATTGTCAAGTCAAATGTTGGACCTAAGTCTGTTAATTCAGATAAGGTTGCTAAGAAAGTTACTTTCAGTAACAATGTTCAGAAACCTATTGAGAAACCAAAATCTCAAATTCGTATTCTCAAAAGGTCTGAACAATCTTGGACACCTAATGGTTCTCCAGGAGCCTCTACATCAAAGGTGAGTGATAAGAATGAATCTGTTTTGAAAAATCAGAAATCGATTGATTCAAAACAAAAAGTTGTTGAGAAAGTCATTGAGAATGATTCTTTGAAAGCCAAAGTTCAAAGGCCCAAGACTCAGGCTTGGGTCCCCCGAAAGAACTAATTGTTTACTTTTTGTGTGCAGGGAGCTTCAGTTGGCCCTATTAGCAGTCTCTGGATTGTTGATAGTGGAGCTTCAGGCCACATGACGGGGGATTTGGCGTTGCTGTTTGATGTGAAGAATATTAATGGAGGATATGTTGCGTTCGCGGGTAATAAAGGAGGTTATATCACGATGGAAGGAAGCGTGAGTAACGGAATTGTGACTTTCGAGCGGATATCTTATGTCAAACAGATAGACTATAATCTGTTGAGTGTCAGTCAAATATGCGATAAACAATTTTCTGTGCATTTTGATGACAAATCCTGCTACATCCTCAAACCGGGCTTCAAGATTCCAAAGGAGTGGGTTATGTTGATGGCACCTCGAGTCAACAATCTTTACATTCTTGATATGTCCAAGGCAATGACACCACAGGGACAGATAACATGCTTTCTATCCAAGGCGACCGAAAAAGAATCAATAATGTGGCACCGCAGGATGGGGCACATTCATTTGAGGAAAATGAATCAGTTAGTGAGAAATGGACTTGTCGATGGAGTAAACATGAAACATTTCCATCTGAATGACAAGTGTGTGAGCTGCATGAAAGGAAAACAACACAGACAATCCCATAAAGTGAAGAAGGTTAACTCTGTTGAGATGCCGCTTGAGCGATTGCACATGGACCTTTTTGGACCAGTCAAGCGCAAAAGTCATCTTGGAGAACTTTATTGTTTAGTAGTCACTGATGACTATTCACGATTCTCATGGGTGATGTGTTTGAAGAACAAAAGCGACACCTTTACCAACTTACAAGTTCTGTTCACTCGGCTGGAGAATATTTACAATTTGAAGATAAAAAGGATCAGGAGTGACAACGGGACGGAGTTTAAAAATGCAAAGATGGATGAACTTTGTGAAAGCAAAGGAATACATCATGAATATTCAGCTCCATATACCCCGCAACAGAACGGTGTTGCTGAAAGAAAGAATAGGACTCTGATTGAGGCTGCTAGAACAATGCTTGCTGACTCAAATCTTCCAGTAATGTTCTGGAACGAGGCGATTTATGCAGCTAACTATACATTAAATCGGGTTTTAACAGTGAAGAAGTTTGGAAAAACATCTTATGAGCTGTTACACCGACGAAAGCCCAATTTAGAGTATCTAGAACCATTTGGGGCGCCATGTACGATGTTGAATCCAAGCGAGAAGTTTAGTCCTAAAGCTGAAGAGGGATATTTTGTTGGATATGCAACCCCGCTCAAACGGGTATTCAACAAGAGAACTCGTCAAGTGGAGGATTGGGCTAACGTGGAAGTTCAACGTTACACTCAAAATTTGCAAGGCACGGGCCCTGATTGGATGTTTGATTACAAAGATTTCTTTGAATCATTCAATCTAGATAGCCTGGTTGAAGAAGCTGTGATCAGATTACTTTACGAATGTGAAAACGCGGCAACTTCACCGTTGATGCGTCCAATTACCGTAAACCCCCCACCAGCTTCTAGTGATACCAGTGTTCCTACACAAGAAGAAGAGTTGTTTCAAGAAGCTTCAACTTCGTTAGACACTTCAGAATCTGAAGATGAACAATTTGAAGAAGCTGTTCTTGAAAATGCAGAAGATTTAGAAGAGCAAACTGTGAACCCAACTCCAAATCCAGATGTTGCTTCATCGTCTAACACGGGTAATGATCAGGATGCTGTAGAGAATTTGACTGCTCAGACGGGAGTGATTGTACCTGTTAATCCGGAATCTCGGATTCATCGTATTCACCCGCTGGAGCAAGTAATCGGTGATCCTGGTAGTGGAGTGATGACCAGAGGGCAGCTTAAAAGCGTGAATTCGCCAGAGAGTTTTGGTGCTTTAGCTTTGTATGCCAAAATTCAGAAACTGGTAGTCAAAATGATTGGTCGTTTGCATGTTATGTGTCGCAGGTAGAGCCAAGGACATACAAAGATGCTTTGCAAGAAGATGCCTGGGTTGAGGCAATGCAGGAGGAGTTATTGCAATTCCAGAAATTGGGAGTCTGGACGCTCACAGATTTGCCGCCGGGAAGAAAGAAGATTGGCACTAAGTGGGTGTTTAAGTGCAAAAAGGATGATCGTGGAGTTATTGTAAGGAACAAAGCCAGATTGGTTGTGCAGGGTTTCCATCAGATTGAAGGAATTGATTACAACGAAATCTATGCACCAGTAGCACGAATGGAAGCTATTCGGATGTTCCTTGCGTTTGCTTCGTATAAGAAATTCAAAGTCTATCAAATGGACGTCAAGAGTGCATTTTTGTACGGTAAAGTCAAGGAGGAGGTTTATGTTGGGCAACCACCAGGCTTTGAGGACCCAATCCACCGGGACAAGGTCTACGTGCTAAACAAAGCTTTATATGGTTTGCACCAGGCTCCAAGACAGTGGTACGAGGAGCTAAGTACATACCTCATCTCCAAAGGATTCAAGCGCGGCCTCGTCGATTGTACCCTCTTTACGAAGAAGACGGGAGATGACTTGCTTCTAGTACAGATTTACGTTGATGATATTATATTTGGTTCAACTAACGAACTCTTGTGCAGGGAATTTGAAACTGTTATGCAGGAGAAGTTCGAAATGAGCGCTATGGGGGAAATGCAGTTTTTCCTCGGCTTACAGGTGGATCAAAGACCCGACGGGATCTTCATTCACCAGACGAAATATGTTGCCGACATCTTGAGCCGATTCCAGATGGAGGACTCTAAGCCGATGGATACCCCGATTCAACCCAATCACGGGATTGGAGTCGACGCTAAGGGGGAGCTGACAGACCCATTTACATACAGAGCAATCATCGGATCTCTGATGTATTTGACAGCGTCTCGACCAGATATTATGTATGCAACGTGTCTCTGTGCGCGTTACCAATCGAAGCCGAAACAAAGTCATCTGACGGCGGTCAAGCGTATCCTTCGATATCTGAAGGGTTGTCCATCAAAAGGACTTTGGTACCCTAATGATGATGATTTTGATTTTATTGCTTTTAGTGATGCAGATTGGGGCGGCTGTGACAAAGACAGCAAATCAACAACAGCCGGTTGCCAGTTTTTAGGGAGCAGGTTAGTTACCTGGCAATGCAAGAAACAGACTTCCGTCGCTCTGTCTACATGTGAAGCCGAGTACATTTCAGCCTCGAGTTGCTGTTCGCAAGTGCTCTGGATCCAACAACAGATGGTCGATTACGGTTTGCAGTTTCTTAAAACCCCTATACACTGTGACAACGAAGCCGCAATTGCATTAACTAAAAATACTGAAAATCATTCTAAAGCTAAACATATCCGGATTAAATATCATTTTATTCGTGATTGTTATGCTAAAGAGTTGATTGACATGGTCAAAATCCATACTGACTACCAACGTGCAGATTTGTTTACAAAAGCTTTTGACAGATCCCGCTTTGAATATCTTTTGAAAGTAAACAATATAAAGGAAAAACAGGACTAATCGGCTCCTCGGTTTATCATTTTTCGTTTTTAGTTTTAGTGTTAAATTTTTGCTAATTGGGAATTTCTCTTTGCTAATTGGGAATTTCTCTTTACTATCATAATCCTCAAAGAAGTTGATGCTTTCGAGGGGGTTGTTTAATCCTCAAAGAAGTTGATGCTTTCAAGTGGATTGTTTCTTTCAAATTTTTTTTTTTTGCTTTTCAGAAAAATTAAAAACCCAAAAATATGTTCTTTATTTTAGGGGGAGTCATTTTATCAGAAAAACCAAAAACATTGAAAAATTTTCAAAATACCTAAAAATTAGAAAAACCCAAAATGATTTCCTGGATAAAAAGAGGAAATGATAGTACATCAGTGGGGATCTGACACAGGCTAAAGAATTGTATAGTTTAATGCGACGTATGTTGATTACGTGTGATATGCTGATAGGCTTCGTAGACTTTATATTGCGTGCATTAGTGATACAAACATAACAAACTACGCGTTTGTGGATGAACACCTCATGGGCATATGGTCTTAGTACCGTAATTTCGTTTGATAGAGTGTTTGTACAAAACTCGGAGGTTTAGGGTCGTTATGTTATTAGTTGTCTGGGGATAGCCTATCTGATCTTCTGCTGTAAGTCATTACGGACCTAGATCAGACAGGGTGTCTTTATAAAAGAGCTTTATGCCAAAACCTAAAGTTACCGAATTGAGGAACTTTCCATGTTATATGATAATCAAAGATTATCTATAATATCGTATTGATCATTGATGCAAATCATGATTAATATCAGTCCTCAACCTGGTATGGTGCATATGTTACTTTGCTGCATTAATTTGCTGACCTGTATACCTCTATGCATTATATCTTGTACAATTACAGACGACGAAAGCATAATCACGCTTTACAATGAGTCTTTGTGCAGATTACTTCTTGATACGGGAGTATGTCGTGTGTGTGGGAACCACAATGTGTTAGTCTAATACATCTAATTAGTATCATTTTAAAGCATTGCGTAATTGTCTGCATGTGAGCTTATGTGGACAACAATATCAGCAATTGCCGTGTCACATATTGTTTCTAATGATAATAATAAAATAGATCAACGCTGTGTTCAGATTTCTCAGAAAACTGATATGATCCTCTTACCGGAAATCACAAAATGTTTACTGTTTTCATTTACTTTGATGCATTTTACTTTGTTGCATTTTTACTTTTATTGTCAAAAAGTTACAAAATCCAAAAAGATTTTAGGTGTGTTTTGATATAAATTTCAGAAAATCCAAAAGATTTGCATTTCTACTTTATTTTTGATATCCGGGGATGCTTGATGGTCAATTTCTGAGATTTGATAACACCATCTGGTCTTTGTAACATTTAAAATGTGAAAATTTGACTTTTGGAAGCTTAACGGATTGAAAAATGTTGAACGGGATTCGAATTCGTGATTTGGCGAAATTTTCAGATTTTTCCATTTCACATTCGCCCCTTAATTGGGTCGAATGTGGAAAAATCATCACCTTCGACCATTGTGAAAACGGGCGAATGTGGTTATTTTCACTTCCGGGTGGAATTTCTACTTCCGGGTATTCAGATCCACCTTCGGGTCTTTAATTAGGGGCGAAGGTGGACATTTATCACTCTCGTGCCATTAAGTTGGGGCGAATGTGATCCTTATCCACATTCGTCCATCCAAACCGGTCGAAGGTGGCACCCTATATATATGTCAGTCACTTTCGAGTCTTTCATTCCAAAAATTTTTCAAAATTTCTTAAGTACCAGACCTTGTTGCTCTTATTTTCTGTGTTTGTGCTTTTTATTCCTCATCTATTCCTGATCATTTTAAGCCTAATTTTACAGGTATTGGACGACATAACAGAACAAAATTGCTTGTTTAACGAACGGGACCTAGGGTTTCTGTTCTAATGATTTTTGATGTTTATTGATGTCTGTTTTTGATAGCCGATCATTATACATAGGTTTTAGGGGGAGATGATGAAAGGAATTAGGATATAAACATGTGTAGATAATAATTTTGATCGATTGAACAAAAAGAACCCTAATTCCAATTGAAAACCTATGTAAATTGATGTTTTGATAAAATTAGTTATAAACGAGTGTTATTCGGCTTTGTTAGTATGTTTTAGAATCAAAATTACGGATTAAAACTAAACATGGCAAAATTTTAAATTTTTGGGGGAAAACTTTCCACCTTCGGTTGGTTAAACCGGGCGAAAGTGGAACGGGTGGACGAAGGTGGAACAAATGTGGACGAATGTGACTTTTATTAAGAACTTTTTCACTTTCGACCATAATTATCTACCTTCGACCACAAAATCTCACATTCGGCCAATCCAAAAGGGGCGAATGTGCAGATCAGTTTTGACCAAAATTTTTATAATTTGTCGTTTTTGTGTTTTGACGCGTTTTATTGATGTTATGTGCAGATGGCTGAACAACCAGAGAATATCGAAGCTCCAGCAGTGAATGTTGAGACTCCAGCAGAGATAGTTGTTCAAGATCCAGTCCCCGTAGCTGAAACATCTACACCGAGCAGTTGGCCTTTCGAAAGATCGCACAACTGTTGCGCGTATCTAGGAGACGTGGAGAAGAACACGGAATTTACTGGCATTATTGAATTTCTGAAAAGGAGCAGGATTGTACATGCTCTAGCCACACCAACAATCATTTACAAAGACATAATAGAAGATTTTTACAAGAACGCTAAGTATGACTACTGGGATAATCAAACTATCATCAAGAGCAAGATTCAGGAGATAGACATGTTCTTGACTGAAGCCGACATTCGGGAAGCTTTACAGATTAAGTTCGAAGATAGAGAAGATCCCAGGGAATTGTCGTGGACAGAACAGAAGGCGTGCTTCTTAAGGATGAAATACAAAGGTCCTATCACTGACGGATCGATGTATAAAGGGAAGCTGGGAGTGCAGTACAAGTACTTTGCACATGTTCTGATTCATGTCTTTGGTTGCGTGAGTGGTGGTTATGACGTGATGAGAAAGAGTTTGAGCTCATTAATGGTTGCGTTGACACTCAACAAACCATTTAATGTGTCTGGGATGATCCTTGACCACATGCTGGAGATGCTGAAGGGTATAAAGTTTAAGAAGTTTATGTTGTATCCGAGGTTTCTAATGATGATCTTTGACCACAAATATCCAATGCTGAAAAAGGATCCAACAATGATCCTAGGTCAAGATCACATGAATATTAGAACCTTGATGAGGATGAAAGGTTATAAGGGTGTAGCTGACAATGAGAAACCACCTAACAGGAGATTGTTTGGGGCTTTGGCTCGTCCGGATTACACTGATCCAGGCAAGAACAAAGCTAGACATGATGATAGTGACTCAGACAACGACGATCCCTTAGTGTATGCTGATTCAAGCACTAAGCGGAAGCGTCAAGTAGTCAATCCTGGAGCCAAAGGGAAGGGCAAGGGAAAGGCTATTGATCAGGGAAGCACAAAGCAACAGGCTGCTAGAAAGAAATCGACTGCGAAGAAAGGATCGGGTTTGGTGGATGAAGAGTCTGTGGATTCGGAAGAGACTGAGGTTGATGAACAGTGGGATTCTGATGACGAGAACGTAAGGACCACCAAACGTAAGGCCACTATGGTTGGTGAGTCTGAATTATTGAATCAGTCGATTGAAGAGTCTGAGAGAAGAAGGAAATCAGTTGAAGATGAAGGTTTGGGAGTTGATTTAGCTGAGTTGAGTGTTGGTGAAACTGTAGTCGTTAATTTGCCAAAGAAGACAAAGAAACAAAAGACTATGGCAAAGAAATCTAGTGTGAAAGAACTGAGAGAGAAGGAGTTGGCTCAGTTGTTGAAGGGTAAGAGATTGCCTGATGCTGGAACACCTTCCAAGCTATCTTCACCAGTTGCCAAGAAGCAGAAGAAAGCTAAAGAGGCAGAGACTTTACCAATCGATCAGTTCAATATCGATATGGATAAAGTGCTTGAGATGTTTACAAAGCCTCAAAAGGAGAAAGCTGTTGAAGTTGAGCCCTCCAGATCAAAGTCAAAGAAAGTGACTGTTGATGATGATGTTATGAAACAAGTCAATAAGAAGATGGAGGATATGATGAAAATGCTGATTGCTCAACAATCTGAAATCACTAAGTTCAAGCAGAATGAGGAGAAGATGCTCCAGATTGTAGTTGCTTCAAAATCGAATCAGGATGAGATAAATGAAAAGATTCAGATGTTAGAAGCTAAGAATGAGAAGCTTGAGAGGAGATGTGATAGAAACAAGAACAAGATCAAACTGATCAAGGCTGACAATAAAGAATTGAAGAAGGAAAACAAACGCCTGTGTGGTTTGATTGAAGAGTTGTATAGCAGAGCACCTCAGTTGAAAGAGGGTGAAGATGATGATGAAGAAGATGATGAACAGAAAGTAGATTATGAGGAATCTGATTCTGAGAAAGAAGAAGATGATGATGATAATGATGATGATGGATCGGATAATGATGATGATGATAACAATGATGATGATGATGATGCTGAGGGTACAGGGAAAAAGAAAGGTGATGAGTTTAGCAGTGGAAGTGATCATGAAGGAGGTGATGATACTTCTAAGTTTAGTTATGAGAAGAGAACATCACAGAAGAAGAAAGATACTAGAGAATCTAGTTCTAAGAAGAAAGGTGGGAATGTAGATTCGGATGAAAGTATCTTTTGGAACGAGAAGGTGAGATCACTATCGGATGATGCTAAACAGATATATAAGAACATGTTGGAGAAGAGAGAGTGGACCATTGAGTTCACAGGATGCTTCGCTGAAATATTCCAGACTGATGATTTGAGATACGAGCTGGAATATGAAGATCCAGATCTTGAAGAAGGGGAATTACCTGCATCTGTGGCGAAAGAAATTTTAGATGGTCTCGCACAGAGGGTAGGTAAGACGTTTGAGGAGTTTATGATGGATGAATCGATTCCTGATATTCCTGAAAAGGATATGGGAAGTCATTCTGATGATGTGCATACTCCAGAAAACAATGAAGTTGAGATTGAAGATATTACTCATGAGGAGTTTCCCCAGTATTTCAGAAAAGAAGATGAGAATGAAGTATTTCCTGACTTCACAGAGATACCAAACAAGTCAGCGAAACAGAAAGCGAAGAGAAGAAGCGAAGAGTTTGTTGAGAAGGTGTTTGGTGATGAAAAGAAAGATTCTTCCAACCAGTCTGATGAGTTGAAGAATTATCTGAAGAAGTTGAAGGAGATGGATGAGAACCGACCTAAACCTGAAGCTCAAGGTAACTTTTATCGATTTCATAATGCCAAGTTCAAAGGCAGAGCTCTTGGGTGGACTTATCTGGGCAGACTGAAGTGTATTGCAGCGAAATGGGAAACCGGAATTCTGTATTTCAACAGATTCTGTGATTTGCTTACTCTACCGTACTGGGCGGTGAGAGATTTATGCAGATTCCCAATGTCAGGTGCCGAGGTAAATGGATCGCATGTCGGTTGGTGCGCAGACAAGTTGGTTTGGGAGAGTCGCACAAGATGGAACAGGTTTAAGCCTCAATATCCCAGAAGAAAAGAACATAGGGATATTGATCCTCAAACCAACATGAAGCGTGTGACTTTGATATATAAAGCACCAAATGTGATGAGAAAGATACCATTGATGCCAATGCCACAGCATTTCAGTGCTGATTTCATATTCTGGTATTACGATTGGAGGAAGGCAGAAGCAGTGATTGTGTTAAGGGATGGAAAGGACAAATACAAGCATGTACATGTATTTGATCCTATGTGGCTAATAAACTGCACATTCGAAGACATCATCATGTTGTTCTTTAATCCGATCTATTATGAACCAAATGATTTTGCTCAGGCGAGGAAGTACACTCAAGTTGTGGGAGTTTGTTTTGCATATGACATAAATGCAGGAAGCAACTTGGAGGGTAAACTTGGCAAGACTGTGAAGATCGCCAATGTTTCAAAGCCTGTGAAGAAAACATTCGAGCCGCCAATGACTGATGAGCAGAAGAAGCAGCTCAGAATAAAGCTGATGAACAGGACGATGGACTATCAAAGAAAACTATCCAATCAATAGTCGAGGGGGAGTTTGTTGATGCATTTTGCGACTAAGGATTGGATATACTATTATTAACACATGTTAGTGGATAGCCGAAGGTACTTCTGATGGGGCGAAGGTAGATTATCTGGGCGAAGGTGAAACAGAACTGGGCGAAGGTAGAACTGAAGTGGACGAAGGAAGACAGGACTGGAACTGAAGACACATTCGACCACTTACAGTGGGCGAATGTGGCAAAACCTCACATTCGACCATCTGTAAGGGGCGAATGTGCAGAGGTTATATATAGTTTTTGAGTTTTTGATTATGTAAGAGAGTTATCATTTGTGTCCAGGTTCAGTTCAGGTTTAGGAGTGTTTTTGAGAAAGTGTCTTTGTGATTCTAGATTAACATAAACAGTGTAAATGCTTATTGATTGAAAGTTAATCTATGAAAATGATATTGAAAATGATCTTGATTGTGTCGTGATTAGCATCTTATCAATTTGTTCAGATCTAGGGTTTCCGCACCTAGATTTGTGACTTGTATGATCATATAATCCTGTTTTAGATAAAATCCAACGCTCACAAATATCAACAAAATTAAAATAAAAGATATGTAGCCTGTTATGTTCATTAATTGTAGAAGCTTCTGGAAAAGTTTAATAAATATTGATAATTTTACTTTTTTTAAATTTAATAATTGTGATCTACGGTGAAAAATTCAGATTTATGATGAATTCTTTGTATTTGATTGTGCTGTGTAATATTAATATATAATTGTTTTAAGATAACCTATAATTTATTAAAGAATCAAGATAGATATTACTTTCAAACTTTCTAGAATATTTTTAATTAAGATTTAGTACGTCATATCATATTATACTTTCGAAATATAATTTTTCCAGAGAAGAATATTAACATTGATACATAAAGAAAATTTAAAATCAGAAGATATCCATATCTTATAAATTTAAATTGTAGATAGAGTTTCCATTTTAAATTATATACCATAATGGAAAACCTATTATAAATACATGTTATGGTTTTCATTCATTCAGATTGAATTACTTCTTCTCCTACTTCTTTCAGAATAAGGTTAGTGAATAATATAATAAATCGTAATTTAGATGTGTTGTTGTATTATTTGTAGTCAAAGTATTGTTTATATTAACTTTGCATTGGAAAAGGTAAAGTACTTTGAATAAGAAATTAATTGATGCTTTTTAGAATGCAGTAAAGTTAAAAAGCAAAACAGCCGTCAGTTTAATGTGAATTTCTTTGTATTTTGTAATTTCTTTTTTAATGACAATTTTCAACTTCTTACTGTTACGTCAAAACTGAATTTTTTTTTTTTTGTTTAGAAACAGGAGAACATGGCAACCAATCAAATTGTTTTGGTGAAAGATGTTAAAGCAAGGAAAAAGAACACAAGTCTTCGATTGAAAATAGCAACTTTGTGGCGAAAAAAGATGAATGGATGTGAGAATAAAACATATCGCGTAGATATGATCCTGATGGACGAGATGGTAAGTTTCCTTTTCTAATGCTGACATATTTTTATGTATTACAATAATCATATGACTAAGTTTTGTTTTTTATTTATTGCAGGGTGATTTGATTTACGCAAATTGTTTGCACACAATGCTGGAAAGATTTGATAGTATGCTAAACGTTGATGAGAAAATTTACTTAAACAATCCTACTATTACAAAGGATGATGCTAAGCAACATATTGATAATGATAAAAAACTTTCGTTTAACGATAAAACAACAATAATAAAATGCCTAAATTGGGAAGGCCCTAATTTTACTTTCAATTTTGTAAGTTTCAAGAGAATTCTTCAGGAAAAATTGAAACATAATACAAAACTTGGTATTTATCTTTTCCCCTGTTTAATTAATTTTCTTAATAACAACTTAACATGAATTAAAGAACACCGCTACATAATTTGTTCTTTTGCATACTTTTGTTGGTAAAAAGTATGCTTTCCTAATCAAGGTAACTCCATACAACATTGAACATCCAGACTCTCAGTATGAAATATCAATGCTTACAAAAGATGAAGGCTTACTAGCAGCAATTTCAAAAAGTGGAAAGTTGAAGAGGTAATGATTTTTACTTCATAATTATCTACATGTACTTTATATGTTTTAAAATATTGTAAGCTTTTTGTACTTTCTTTAAGGTCCAAGCAAGATACTCAGTGGATGCAAATGGTATTGTTGACTTAGAAGAAAATAATGAAGAGGTTATTAATAATTTAATAACAATGTTATTTATATGTTAAAATACACTTAAATGTAACCTTTAACTAACTCTTACATTTTATTTGTTACAGGATAGACTATCTTCAACTGTTGCAGATGAAAGTCAAATGTCTACAACAAACAAAGTTGCTGATGAAGATGGTCCTTCTACAAAACGTACTGTTGAAGATGTTTATGAAGTTCAACAGCCGTCAACAACTTCTATTTCCAAAAGAAAGAAGGTCATTCTTGAAGATGATTGAACGAAGAATGCTGATTTCCATAATCTATGAATAATTATTGACTTCTTTTATTTTCGTTTATTTTCTTGCAATTTACATTTAAAACGTTTGGTTACTTTATGTTGGTTTTTGTTTATGATTGCAACCTACAATTATTCATGGTTTTTTTTACATAATTTTATTGTCTGATTATTAATATTTTTCATTAATTTATATGAATGATATAGGCCCATTACTAAGTCTTTAGACAAATGAATGTTCTTTATAATTAAATTTTGATTTTCACTTAGTTATTGTATTAAAGCCCATTATTTATTTGAAGCCCACTACTTAAACAATAAAGTCGGCCCATGAGTTGAAAAATTACAACCGATTTCATTCAAGTTGTATTAAATGAAGCAAACTTTTTGAAATTCTCTCTCTTTCCACTTATCACTTTACCAATTCCCACTTTACCATCTTCAACAATAATCAACCAGATTTTCATCCATCATAAAGAAGTTTGGTATGTTAACTTATAAACTATTCTAATCTTTACCTTTATATTATAAAGTAATTTTCAAGAAGTTTTGATGTTTGATTGTATGATTCAAGATTTTTGATTATATATTTTCATGAAATAAAAATTTATACTTTACACTAATCTTTGCTTATTATCATTTTATTATACAAATAACATGCATTTTGGAAATTAATTTATCACATTTGTTCTGTATTGTAATACATTATAAATATTAAAGAAATTTAAGATAATATAGTACAATACAATATTTTAAAAAAGGATTTTTTTTTTTGGTACTATAAAATGGATGTTTTCTCTTTGGATCTGTAATTTCGTAATGTTGTAATAATTTTTACTGACTTTCAGCAAAACTCATTGCAGATTGAACTAAAAGTTAAAATGGTGAGGTCTTTCTTTAAAGTAATCGATTACAACAATTCAGAGTACATGGTAATATTAAAGTTAATATACTTTCAGAATATGTTTATATTTATGCTTTGCATACATTATTTAAAATACATTAATTTTTGTTAGATGCTTCCGGCATGTTACAAGGAGCTACGTGAGAACCATAACTTTCCTATTGGACAAGTTGTTATAAGTAAAGATTTTGACAATATGTCGGCTGTAACAATTGAGCAAAATGTTTACTCTTTTGAAATAACAATTGGATGGAACAAAGTATCATGTATGAAGCTTTTAACTTTGTCAAGAACCATTTAATGTTATAACTAAATCTATACTTAAATATTCATCTTCAATAATATGACTCCTGATTAAATTCAATTATTAATGAGGCGGATTTTATATTAAAATAATTAACAGATATAATATCTACAAAGAATCGCATATTTAAGGTTTAAATTTTTAAAATTAAAAATGCTTTCTCAAAATAATACATATCTTTATAAGTATTATCTATTATATGTTTCTTTATTTCGAGTTTATCATTTAGAGATTTAAAGATAAACATTAATATAATGTTTGATTTGATATTAATGATAAGATATTTTGCATTTATACTTTATCATTATAAAAAGCATTGTCTCATTCAACATAAACATCCAACACCCAAGTATAACCTTGAAATCTGCAAACTTTTCCAACCAAGCCTTCACATATTCCTGCAACAATCAATTCTTGTCAGATTTTGTGAAGCACCAATGATACATAGGCATGCTATTGAAGCCCTTGATCGAACAATGAAAGACATTTTGGCACCAATGAACGATACAAGATCACAGCCCCCTTTTGGTGGTAAGGTCGTTGTTTTTGGAGGGGATTTCAGACAAATTTTACCTGTTGTTCCAAATGGCAGTAGGCAAGACATTGTCAGTGCAACTTTAACATCATCATCTTTATGGTCACAATGCAAGCTGTTGACATTAACAAGAAATATGAGACTGACCACCGGTTCACAAACAGCAAATCTTCAAGAGACAGAAGAATTTGCTAAATGGATTCTAAAAGTTGGTGAAGGAAGAGTTGGCGATCCAAACGATGGAGAAGCAAACATTAAGATTCCTAATGATTTGCTTATTTCTGATACATCTGATCCTATTCAAAGTTTAATTGACTTTGTTTATCCATCACTTCTTCAACAACACAACAATGAATCATATTTCTCTGAAAGAGCAATCCTTACTCCAAAAAATAAAACTGTTCATGATATTAACGATAGATTGACCGCTTTGTTCCCGGGAGAAGAAAGAGAATATCTTAGTTCGGACACTATTTGTCCATCAGAGGTTCTAAACCCATTTCAACAACTATTGTATTCTCCTGACGTTCTTAATAATCTTCAAATATCAGGTTTCAAAAACTATTTACTTTATCCTAATTATTTTTTTTATCATATATTTAATATTTTTTTTATCAGGTTTGCCTAACCACAAACTGGTTCTCAAAGTTGGTCTACCGGTAATGCTCTTACGTAACCTTGACCAACAACAAGGACTGTGTAACGGCACAAGATTAAAGATAACAAAACTTGGAAAAAGGGTTCTTGAAGCTAAGATAATATCTGGTAGCAATGTTGGCTTGAAGTTTTTTATTCCAAGAATAAACATGATACCAACTGACAACAAAATTCCTTTCAAATTCCAAAGAAGGCAGTTTCCTATATCAGTGTGTTTTGCCATGACGATCAATAAAAGTCAGGGACAATCATTGTCAAGAGTTGGCGTTTACTTAAAAGAACCCGTTTTCACACATGGTCAACTTTATGTTGCGTTATCAAGAGTTAAAAGTAAAGATGGCCTAAGGTTGTTAATTCTTAACAAAGATGGCGAACCACAATCAGAAACCAAGAACGTCGTCTACAAAGAAGTTTTTTCATATTTGTAATAAACATCTATATTTCTAATAATTTTTTAAACTTCTTAATGTTTCTTTATATTCCATCTTTTTGTATGTCCATTTTTATTAAATATTAAATCCTACATTTTTTTTTCTCTTTATCATATGTTTATTTTACATTTTTTTTAACCGGCATCTTTAATTGACATCAAAATTTTCCCTCTTTCCAATGAAAAGCCTTTACAGTATCCACCTTGCTAACCGTTCCCTTCCTTTGTTCTTCAAAAGTTGATCTGCTCCCCTTCCCAAGAAATTTACTTTACCAATATCTTTTTCATCCATCCCTTAAACCTAATCAACAACAACTTAACCTTCATCTTTCTCAATATTATTAACAATCGATCATTCTCATCAACCTTACAGCCTGAACAAGGTATATTTCAAGTATTTTTCTTACTCAAAAATCTTTACATACTTCTTTATCATTACAAACAGTTCTTGGAATGCCATTAATATGTTTCGTCTTTCTATTCTTAGGGTTTCCACTTATTGGTTTTTTTAACCCTTTTTCTATACTGTACTTATAATCTGATTTCGTTAACCACACAAGTAGTTCGAAGTTTCAATTATTTGTCAACTTGATGAATGTTTTATGTTTATCATAGTGTAAACATTGTATTTGCTTATGGTTCTTTATGTTTCATTGATCTTCTTTGCATGCTGTTGTGTTACGAAAACTGTTGATAGGCTTCTTTAAATCTTCTATAAAACAACTATTATGTTATTGTTCTTTAACTTTGTGTTTTTTAGGGTTTTAAGTCATTGTAATTATTTTCCCCTTTTCTATATTGTACTTATAATCTGCTTTTCTTCATGAAGAAAATCATTCAAAATTTGAATTATTTCTTAAATTATTGAATGTTTGATGTTTAACATAGCATATGGCACATTATAATTACATTACTTTTGTTATTTTTCTTCATGTTTGGTTCTTCTTCTTTGAGTGTTGTTGTTTTCTGAAAACCCACTTACACCATTCTTTAATTTTTAGATAAAACAAGTATTATGTTATTGGTGTTTAACTTTGCTTATCCTGATTTTTTTGCAAAGTCTTCTTTCTTTAATGTTGTCCTCATTCTTTGTCATAACTAACTTTATCCACAAAAAAAAATACTTTCTTACCAATGTTATTCCTAATTAACTTTAATAATTTTTCCTATTCATGATTTCACATACATCTTACAGGATTCTCACATTAACAACTATAAAATGGTTTGCACTTTCCTGGTACCTGTTGTCGGAAACTATGAAACAGTCCTGGTAAATTTTTTTTTTCCATTTATGATTGTAGCATTGAATATTTTGTATTTAACATTTTTTGCTTACTTCTCATTACCGGTTACCTTTTTCAGCCTTTGCCGACATGTTATGATCTCTTACGCCAAAAGCATAACCTCCCTGCTCGCATTGCTTACTTAAGCAAGATTGGTAGTTGGGGTTGGTGGGTTGACATTGTCAAAGAGGGTAATACGTACTCCATCACAGGCGGTTGGAAATACGCTGCACCTGATTTAAACCTTAGTCTTGGAGATTTGATCATTTTCAAGTTTGTTGACGCAATTGAATTTAATATGCAAATTATAAGAATACACATAGGTCAAGACAATTCAGAAGCGTTCAACATCTCCTTCACAACTGATACACAATGCATGGTATAAACTTATATATACTTACTTATATAAGTAGTTTACATTTTTAACTACATCTCTTTTCACATCATTTTAATAATTAATAATAAATACATTTTTACAGATCTTATCATCTGAACACCTTACACACCACTTTGAAAATAAAAATCTTGATAAACCGTTTACTCTCCGGTTTGGAACTGCTAAATGGTTAGTCCGAGTTGAGAAGCGCTCCAATGTTTTCTATTTGACTGATGGATGGGAGAAAGTCTTTCAAGATTTAAACTTGCAAGTTGGAGATTCTTTAGTTTTTACCAAGGTTAACCAAACTACCTTCACTATACAAATGTTCCTTCAAGATGGCACAGGTGTTCAACCTAACGATGACGACTCAAACAACCAAGGTAACATTCAATTAACAATCTTCTTTTATATTCTTTATTTAAAAGTTTTCCTGATATTAAGTCATTTTATACATATTATACATTGTCATTACTTTATTCTAAATTATACTTTAATTGATCAAACATTTAATAACTCATATTAACTCAAAATATTTTAACATATATCATCTTAACAATTTTATTACATTTTCTTTCTCTACTGCAGATGAAATAATCTACATTTACAGTGATGAATCTGATACTAATGATAATTTCGCAATGAACCATCCTGCCGTTGAACACCACGATGTCCCTCTTGAACCATATGATGATCCTACGGAACAACATCACCCACCTGTCCATCAAAATCAACCTCTGAATGCTGCTACTTATTCAGATGATAGCATTGATGAAGACCCAGCAATTGTCAACCAACTTACACATAAATTTGTAATGTTCCATCATTTTTATTCTTTAAACACTTTTCTTTTACTTAATGCAAAAAACTTTATCTTCTAATGTCCAATTTTTACTTTATAACTGTATGACAGCGATTTCCTACATGGTTTTCACAAAAGGCTGAGTTTGTTAATGGAGCTGAGATAGACATCCAGTTTGCTGATGGAAATATCATTAAGGAAAACCTTCGTGCTGAAAAATCGGGAACTAAAGTCAGATTTGCAATCTGTAAGTGGGCGACATGTATGCAAAAGCTAGGAATACGCAACGGTGGCCGATATCGCCTGAAATACTACAAAACCGAAGGTCTCCTTGCAGTTTATAATGATTAGAAAATGTCTACTTAATATTAGATGCTAAGTAGTATGTTAATATTTTGAAGTCAAAACTTTTGAACTATGAAGTTTGTTATCAACGATAACTTCATCTAACAATGTTCAACTAGCTATGTTTGAGTTAAACTTGGTACTTTAAACCACTTTTCTTAATTCCTGCTTCAATGCTTTTGTTGGATTTTTAACAGTTTACTTTACGAACTTCTTTCAGCAACATTATTCATTTTTCATTTTACATTACTAATATCTTTTGTGTTGCATATTACAACAACAACTAAACCATTACTTAATATAATAACCTTTAACATCTATTGAAATCGGAATATGGGTCCTAACAATGAAGAAATATTCATACATTAACCCAGCAACAGTGGCCCAACCCAATAAACCCAAGGATCAGTCCAAACACAAGCCACCAACAAGCCCCAAAACACCTTGCTGGCTTCATGCATGCACAATACAAAGGCCTTTCATCCATGATTTTGGTACCTACAACATGCCAAATTAGAAGTGGGCCTACACATTCAAGAAATCCCGTCATGTGTTCCAAAAGTGTAGTATAAACTGTCAAGACCAACGACAATATTAACATTTATACACCTATAACAATTGCATTTTCCAACCACCAATGTAACAATACTTTCTCGAACAAAGTATTTAACATCCACTAATATTATTTATTACAACCCCGGGACGCTCCCGGGTAGTCAGCTAGTTAGAATATAATTCAAAGATGTTTCTTAAAGGACTCGTCAATGCTAATGCTTTTCATCTCTCCAGAGATTAAAAGGAACTGTTGAAACCATGTAATTCAACAAGTTCGATTAGTCTTTTCTTGCACCTTTAGACTCCGGATAAGATACATCTAACGATCTGAGAAACCTCTTATGTATATATACGAATAGAGTTAACCAAGAAGTCAACCATATTACACCGATATAGATAGAACTTACAGGATAGAATTTGTAAGAATAATGCGATAGCAACAGAGATCATTTCTACTCTCTAATAAATCAGAAATACAATGATGGGAAATTCTAAAATTCGATCCAAGAGGTAGTAGCTCGGATCCTATTCAAGTCGAAATGACGACAAATGGATAGGACTTCTGTATCTATCTCTCATGAACCATATAGAATCCATCATTGTAAATAAATCCGAATATCAAGCGATGAGTATATCGTATCGATTTGAGACTTTAGCGATGTTTGCTAGAGATTTGTAAATCTCTCAGAAGAAAAACGATCAGGATCTTAAAGTATATTCAAATCGTCTTTATATAAGAATAAAATTCAGTATGTTTCTCATTTTAATGAGGAACAAGATTAGAAGAATGTTCATAGTATAAAGAAAAATATCAATCTATATCGAGAACCTTTGATAGTTATACCAGAAAAATACAGATAATCCATGTATCTGAATTAACATGACTATAGCAAGAAAGGTTAAGACACGATTAATAGAATGATCAAGCTGTAGTCTTACAGATGGACATTTTTAATTAATTATAGCATTGGATTGATATCAATATGATTCCCTCGTAAACCAATAGAACTTATCATGTCTCGTTGACAAGTATTTTGGTTCGAATTGTTACATCCTTATAGATTAAGGGTGTAAAGGACAAGATCACTCAAATTTCGGGGACGAAATTTCCTAAGGGGGGGAGATTGTAACACCCCGAGGTGTTACGGGTCTCGTAAACGGGTCGGGTACGACCCGATCACCCATTTATTTTATTATTATAATATACTCAAGTTCGAATCTTGCGACCAAACGTTTCATTCGGTTGATTAATTTAGCAACAAACGCTCGATATTTAATTATTTCCAAGTTGCAGCCAAACGATCGCTTATCTGTCATTAAACCTGTTACCAAACATCCCCTAGCTAGTTCCTACACTTGTATCCAAACATACCCTAATCTAGTCCCTCCTTTATAACCCTCCCTTCTCTTTAGTTATCTGCATAAAATACAAACAACACACACTCATTTGTGTGTTTCGACGAGAGCAGCAGGGTACGGGACAGCCATGGCGGCCGCTGCCGCCTCCGCTGCTGTCACCGGTCACCGCTGCCAGAACGCCATCGGCCTCCACCGGCCTCCTTGCTCCGGTAAGTTAATCCTTCCTCCCTGGCTTCTGTTAATAACCGGCGAACACCCCAACCCTTCGGCTCCATCGAATCAATATCAAACCACAACTCTTGTTCTCCTCGGTAACCACCTCTGTGTGGTGTCTTTCTGTTATCATAAACGGACAGTCACCAAGCTAGGGTGACTGTCAACCGGCTGTTATAATTGATCGAACCAACCCATAACCCACTCGGTTACTACCCGATCATCAACCGGAACCACCCTCTATTAGTAACCGGACAGTCACCGGATTATGGTGACTGTCGTGAGCCTTTTGTAACCCATCAATCGACCTTTTCCTCTGTTTGTATGTTGTTCCGACGAAGCCGGACAATCACCGGCTATGGTGACTGTCAGCGGGTCCTTGTACTAGAAAAAACCACCGGGAACCTTTCGTTTCTGATTATTATTGATAAAATATCGATAAACTCGAACCACAATCCTTTGTCATCGGGTCTTGAGGATTTGCTAAACTGAATCCCGAGAGCCGAACCATCGAACCATATACCCGATTGATTTCTTCTTTAGGATCCGATTTTGGGTTTGGATATTATCGTCTGATTATTGGTTTTGATTGGTTGATGTATGTGAAGATAAAAGTCCACAAACTTATAACCGATTGGGTTCCTTGTTATGAGTTAATTGTGATTTGGTTTCCAATAGATATCCTTTGATTCTTGATTATATAAATCCCGTATTGACTAGTAATTATATTATGATTATTGACATATTTCTATGTTGATTGTTATAAGGTATCAAATACGGAAGACGGGTCCGATACCGGTTCGATACAATTTCCGATCACTACCCGATTATTCATTCGGTAAGTATTAATCTATCGGATTAATGGTTACAATCTTATATTCTAATACTAATATGGTGATTATATTTGATTGCGAGGTACCGTTAATCGAACTAGAGAGCTTAAACCGATACCGAGTCAACTCAGTGACTCGGTCAACACCCGGAATAGAACCCGGTCCAATAGCTAGACGAGGAATAGTATTATAATTATACATATATATATAATACGGGAACGTACAGACTTGATAATAATAATAAGAGAATAATAAACATATATAAAATATATATGTTTGTATATATACGATTCGATAAATAAAAGATATACTAGACTCGGGTTAATCATAATATTTTCTATTCTTTTGTTAGTTTAGATCTGCCAAGCTGTAATGGCCAGCTTTATTAGTTTCGAGTGCCAAGCTGTAATGGCCAGCTAGATTTAGGATGTCCGTGTCGTGTCAATAATGAACTCCGAGTTTAGGACTATCTAATATATACCGAATTCTATATGTATAAATTGTATATATGATATATATCCTAAGTATTACAATCTAACAAGTCCCACGCGTAAAACGTATCCATATATATATATATGACATATAATTGTAATAAGAAAGACTATAGAAGATTATACGCAAACCTGTGAATATCGTGAACTCCCCACTTTTACTGTTTTATTAAAGTGTTTTCGGGGGAATACATGTCATTTATTAGAAAATATAGAAATGCTTTACATAATAAAAAGATTATCAATAGAAGAAGTATAATAGAAAAAGGGGACATAGAAACGACGAGGACAGTACTGGCCGTATCCGTCATTTCCTTTCTTGTCCAACTAGAGGACAAGAACCAGTCTTACCCAAGTAGAGGGTAGGAATGTCCAAGTAGAGGACCAAAACAATTCTTGTCCAAGTAGAGGACAGGAACAAGTATTTTATCACAAACAGAGTGGCACCATCGATAAGAATGGCACGAAATATAATCGATATGATAGAATTGAGATATAATAGAATTGATATATAATAGAGTTGGTATAATAGAATATAATTTCCCCTTTAGAATTATAATTTGTAAAGCATGTTTATAAAAGAATGTTTTATATAAAAGATCAATAAACGAACTGGCCATTCACTTTATAAAATACACGACTTCACCAACTTTATGTTGACAGAAACTATTTTTGGCATGTGTTCAGGTAACCCAACAGATATGATGACGTGGATCCTGGAAGAATAAAGACTGTTATGATCCGAATCCGCTGCGTAGCTCTGATAACCCGACCCGACGACCCGGCACCGACAGCCAGGGTCGTTACAGAAAACGCCTATAAATACCACCCTTATTTTAAAACATCATTTGTGAAACCCTAATACACCCCTAAGCCACCCCACACCTTATCCAACCTCTACAACACGTTTTTGAGCAAGAAATCACATTTCCAAGCTTTACACCTCATAATCTCACCACTTCAAGGTGTTTCTTCATCCCAAACCTTGTAATGATATTGTTTTGATCCCTAAAGGTCCAGACCTGATTTCTAAACATTTGTGTCTTTGAAAACTCATTAAAATCATTTCTAAACAAACCCAAACCTCTATACTTGTTATATGTGATGTATTCATGCAAGATAGGATTTTTATCGTTTAAACATGATTGTTCTTGTATTATTATTGTGTTTCTGATCTAAATGAGGTAATATGATGATAACCTAGGAGTTTGAAGGTTCATAGATGTGTAATATTGATATTAGGCGTTTTGACCCGTTTGAATGATTATGGTGGATTGATGATGATATGTTGCATTTTATTGATTGTTTGAGGTTAGGGTTACTCTAGGATGATGCTAGAACAGTAGGATATTGTCGGACAACGTCATTATTTGATGAAATCTGGATATATGCTATTTAGGGTAAGTTTTGCATGAGGATGTGATGTTTACATGATAATATTGCTATATTGGGGAAAACACATGCATTCGGGATGGCTAGGGTGATGATAAATTAGGGGTTTTTGCTTGAAATAGTTGCGTTAATGTTTTGGGTTTGATATTGGGTGTTTCCACATGTTTCGGATCTGATTTGGAGGGTTAAACGCGCAAAAAGGGCGGAACAGAACAGTAATGGCGAATAAGGGTTCCTAATCGCCTCTGTTATAGGCGATTGGCCCCCAATCGCCTGAAATATAGGAGATTGGGAGCCCAATCGCCATTTTATCTGGCAATTACAATGCTACTCGCTAGTTTGACTCTCCTAATCACCAGTTGACTTTTCCTAATCACATGTTTGATTCCTAATCGCGTGTAATGCTGCTGTATGTATATTTTAACATCCCGAAACACAGTTTGACACCTAGGAACATGTTGGGAACCCCGTGACATGTCTAATAACTTGGTAACACGTGTTCGGACTTGTTTATGCGTTAATTGGGCGTTATGCTAGATAGGGTGAATGTTTGCGCATGTTAAGTGTTTAATTGCATATGTGCATGATATCTTGTATGTGGCTAACACGTGGGATGTCGGGTCACCAATGGGATGTCGGGTTTTGTCTGGTTTGGTCGGTTTAACTTTTAAACATGTTTTCAACATACACAGTCATGATCTGGACAATCTGGGGACTGATTAGCCTTCGGGTTAGTAGTCATCACACTTATGTAAACTCATTGATAGGTCGCCACTAGTAGGGACTATCACACACGTATCGGATTTCTATATTACTGAGGACGCGTTCTAAGGTGAGTTTCACGGCCCCACTCTTTTACTGGTTTTACATTTTCGGGGGAGAAAACATGTTGTATTCTTTAAACGTGTGTCAACTATGTTTTCGTAAAAGGCGTGTCAACTATGTTTTCGTAAAAGGCGTGTCAACTATGTTTTCATAAAAGGCGTGTCAACTATGTTTTCGTAAAAGGCATGTCAACTATGTTTTCATAAAAGGCGTGTCAACTATGTTTTGGTATTCACGAATTCATTGGGTTTTGGAGTATTCATTATGTTTTCGAGTATTCATTATGTTGTGGAGTATTCACTATATTACTATGCGATCTTTGGAAGTCCCGGGGAGAACCATGAATGTGCGGGGATGCACAACGGGGGAAATGTGGATAGATCTATTTGGGCGTGACCGGCCCCACTCGTCGACTAGAGGTCGGACGGTGCATGTTGTCTCTTGCGGTATTCTTGTATTCATGTATTCGGGCAGGTGTATTCATGTATTCTTGTATTCATGTATTCGTGTCCAGTAATGGTTTTCCGATCGTAGTAGTGACAGGTACTCATCTGGTTGGTATACATGTGGCCTGGTTTGGCCAAGGGTATTCTTTGAAACTTTTGGAGTCGTTTTACTTAAAAACCTGTGAACTCACCGGCATTATTTGCTGACGTTTTTAGCATGTTTGTCTCAGGTCGTTGAGGTAGCAGCATATCATAGGCGCACGGAGTCTCACGGCGTCTAGGATCCACATGCATTTTGTTTAGCATTTTCAGACTTTCGTACTTTTGCTTTCGTGTTGTAATAAAGTTTTACGCTTCCGCAGCGATGGACTATTTATGAAAACTTAATGGTTTACTTATGAAATTTTTACGTATCGTATAGTGTCGTTTATTGTGACCGTTGACTTAGATTCTGGTTTGTCACGCGCCTCACGGTAAAACCCCGCACGTGGAATTTGAGGGTGTGACAATCATCTTCACGTAATTTAAAATATGTTACAATTTGACTTTGACTTATATAGATGTAGAATTCATGATCACATTGAAAACACACTTATTTCCATACAGTGACTTTGTAAAGAAAAGCATATACGAATTTTCTTTGAATACATGAATTTAGATTAATAAATGTTTTATAAATCTAAACATAAATCACTTTCAATAATCAACGAAGAAGAAAAAACTTCAAAGTCCTTTAAAAAATTTTAACACTTACTTCTTGATTAACAGAAGGAGAATTCAGAAACTTGTTAAGAATGAATGGTTCATATATTTATAATGGCTACTTAATAATTCTATATTAAATTAATTTGTAAATAAAATCTTCTATTTTAAATTAGAAGATATGCATATCTTCTTTTATTTATCTTTAAATAAATATTTTATTAAACTTACTGTAAACAAATAAATATTTAAATTTTTATGTTAATCCTTATACATAATTCGAAAACAATATTTATATATAGTATATATCAAAAATAATATTTAAATTTTAAATAGAAAGATATGCATATCTTCTTTTATTTATTTTTTAATAAATATTCTATTAAATCTCTCACCTCAACGTGCCACGTGACACATTTAATGGGGAGTTGAGGCCTCCATTGAATGTCACATCATCATAAGTCATTTCTTTTATTAATAGTTATAGATTATAGATAAACGACTTAAGCCGAACCCGAACTTTGAAAATTTATCTATAAGTCGAGCTCGAGCTTTAGGAATAGAGCTCGAATCGAGCCAAATTTGAGCTTAAGCTTTTGTAAGTTAAACCGGCTCAAGCTCGGCATCGGCTCGCCACGGTTGCTCCCTAGTTTTTTCCCATTTAAACTTTAACCAAACTAATTTGGCTTCGGACTTATGGGCTTCAATCTTATAAATAATTGATAAATGGAATGGTTAATGAGTTATGGACTTGTGGTTGAGAGTTGAGCTTTGTGGCTTGCATTTTTGGAGTATTGGTGTGGGGGTTTGGGCTTTGGTTAGATATTGGAATATGGACTTAGAGAGCTAGACTTTAGTAAAATTTGAGTTGAGCTTTTTAAGTTTAGTAAAGTTAATGATGCTTGAGAGGTAACGTAAAATATTTCCAGAGGTAACATAAAATTCATTTAAGTGTAAATGATAAAAAAATATCACTTTGCCGTAAAAGTTGAGGGGTAGCGGGTGCTACCCCTCCCCTAAAGGTAGGCCCGCCATTGCTCCAAACCAAAAACAGTAAATTAAACCGTCAAAACTGGTTTTTCACATTGTAAATTTTAAACTAAGCTGTGGTACTCTTAATTCGGTCGAGCCAGCCAATTTGACTTCGTTTGCGCGTTTAAGATAATTTCAACGATTTTTGAAAACACCACAAATTAAGCGAATTATGTTTATGTTAATAAAAAACCACTGGTATGGTTAACTGATGTCGATATAGTATAATTGTTCTTATTTATAATGAATATTCATCAATGAGGATAAATCTATATTTCTATAGTATCTTATTAAGGAGGAGTGATGTACAATATGGTAATTTGCATTTCTATACAACTTAACAAGCAACATGTACAACATATTTAAGCAAAAAATTAAGGGTATTATTGGCATAGTTGTGACAATTAAGACACTTAGGAGGGTAGATTAGTAAATTTAACATAATTCAATACCTCACATCCTAAAATCTTATCCCAATTATGCCCTTATGTCCAACTTTTAAAACACAAAATACAACTTAACCTATGATGCATCTTAAATGTGAGACCTTTCAACCCCTCATCCATATTATTATATATACTTCATTATAATCAATTTCTTCAATGCTAATAGTCTTTTCATAACCAAAACAAAATCTTAGAGCTATTTTTATGCTTTGAAACATTGTTTTGTCTAAAAAATTTATGTCTTCATTAGATGAGAAGAGAAAAAAATCAATAAGAAGTTAAGACGCTTACAAGATATGGTTCCCGGATACTACAAGGTATAAAGATATGAGTTAATCTTTATATACATATATACATTTTTTTTTTCTATTTGTTCATATGTTCTTTGACAAGTACAAAAATTTTTCTTCATAATATATCATTGTTTTGCTCCATTTAAATGTAGGTATTTGCTATAGACAATTGGAATGCCACTGATGTTTGATGTAATAATCAACTATGTTGGATCGTTGCAGAATCAAATTGAGGTAATTTTAATTATGCAACTAAGAATTAAACCAATAAACAAACAATATTCAGAATTATTGATGAGAAAATATTTTTCAAAATTAATTAGTACAGTTTTTTCTCTTCTTTGTGCATTTTTAGTTTTTCTCCATGAAGCTTTCAGAAGCCAGCATGTTCTATGACCTATTGACCTCAACGCTACTGAATTGTATGAATTGTATCAATGTTATAGTCCTATAAATAGTGGTCATGTATTTGGTATTATATTTGAATCAACCCAAATCTTTATCTTCTATACTATATTATAAAGCATCAGTGAAGGATACCCGCAAAATTTAAGTAAATACAACATTTATTGCTTATAGTACAATGCTTATTGAAGTCATTTAGGAGGTAAAATTGTCTTTCTACTTATATATTACATTGTTGTAGAAATTAATTTAAACATAATTATAAAATTGATGAGGAAATTAATAATAATGTGGTGACTCTTTACATTCATAACCTCCATGTCTTTATTATGTTTGTATCAATGTTATAGTCCTATAAATAGTGGTCATGTATTTGGTATTATGTTTGAATCAACCCGAATCTTTATCTTCTATATCTATATCTATACTATATTATAAAGCATCAGTAAAGGATACCCGCAAAATTTAAGTAAATACAACCTTTATTGCTTATAGTACAATGGTTATTGAAGTCATTTAGGGGGTAAAATTGTCTTTCTACCTAAATATTAAATTGTTGAATAAATTAATTTAAACATAATTATAAAATTGATGAGGAAATTAACAATAATGTGGTGACTCTTTACATTCATAACCTCCATGTCTTTATTATGTTTGTATCAATGCTATAGTCCTATAAATAGTGGTCATGTATTTGGTATATAAATAATGTGATGACTCTTCACATACATAACTTACCTATCTTTCAATGTTTATAGTAAATAAATTACATCATATATTATGTATTTATAAATTCTTTATAAATTTATGTGGTTGCAGGATGGTATGATGTGACACTTCTGCACACAAATGAATATGTAGGCTTGAAGTTTGCCAACACACCCAACCCAAGACAGGTTTCAACCCATTAAAGTGAGCGATATATGTAGGCTTGACGTTTATACAAGCAAATATGGTAGAGATACTTCATGAGCAACGTCATCATCTTCCTCGATGGTTTTTTTTTTGTTTTCTCTGCTACTATAAGCTTATAGGAATATAATTTAAGTTTCTGATCTCACGAAGTCACCAATTGCTTACATATCCAAAAGAAGACAAGTTCTTATCAGTCGATTTGGTAGTTTTAACTATATTGATTACTAATTTGTTTAGTCTAATATATTTGTTACGGCGCTTGCCAAACTAACATAAAACGAGAGTATCTATGAAAAACATTGACTCCACTGTATCTCGCGGGTGCCCTAAAATAATAGAAATATGTTGCACACTACAAACTGCATTTTAGTAATTATATCACTTCCACTACAATCTTATGGTCATTAAGAGATACAACGCCTCTTCACTACGCTAAGCACCGCTCTACGATGGCATACTTATCTGCCTTTGAGATACATAAAAAGGGTCCCACCAAAGGACGTGGGCCAATATAAGGGTGTTGCAAGGAATAGTATGGCCTATTGTGATGTACCTATTTAAAATATTCAGAAGATATATTTATGAGTTTCAGTTTTTAATAACATATATTTTATACATCGTTGTTTTCTATTTCATTATAACGAATAACCAACAAACACGATGCACGAAGGGCAAAACAGATGCACCCGTCGCAACGCGCGGGCATTCCTGCTAGTATCTTATTAAGGAGGAGTGATGGCCAAGATTGTAATTTTGTCAAGCATCTAACTATTCAAGCAACATGTACAATTGAATTATGCTTACATGATGGGGGTAGAATTGGAACTTTATGGACATTTAAGACACTTAGAAGGGTATAATAGTAAATTTAGCATAATCCAATACCTCACATCCTAAAATCTTATCCCAATTCTACCCTCATGTCCAACATTTAGAATACAAAATACAACCTATGATGCATCTTAAATGTGAGACCTTTCAACCCCTCATAATCATTAACCTATCATAATTATTAACCTTTCATCATCATCATGATCAATTCATTAGTAACTTCTTCCTCTTATATATCTATATATTATCTATATGGGGTCAACAACAACAAGAATCACCACATAAATCACCAAACGCAATTCTTTGGTTTCTCACCTCAAAACCCTTCTATCATCACAGGTTTCTTACCGTATCTTTCATTTTATTTATCATTTTCTTTTTTTTTTCTCTATGGCATTTCATTAAAGCTTTATACAAAAAACATTATTTCTTTTCCGTATCTTTCATTTTATTTATTGTTTTCTTTTTTTTTTTCCTCTATGGCATTTTATTGAAGCTTGATACACAAAGATTGTGATGTTAATTAGTATTTTTTTTTTAGGAATCTTGATTTAGTGGGTCAAATAGTTTTTTTAAACATGAAACTGCGTTAACGGAAAAAAAATGAGTTTGTGGATTTATGGTGATTGATGATAATTGACAGGTGGGATTAACATTGTCTCTAAATGGCAAAAGATGGATTCGAGATCACTGGGGATAACGCGAAAGGTCTCATCATCTCCTTGTACTCTTATAAAGATTTTCAAAATCAGAGGTGATTTTTGTTTTAAGTGTCAATTTTTATACGTATCAAGCATTTTGCTACATGTTGTTTATAAGATTCAATACGTGTTGTCTCTTTATGTTTTTATTCCCTTAATTTTGATTCTTGACTCTTTAGTACTTTTCTATCATCATGAATTCTATATTTTCTTTGGCAAATATCGATATCTATACTATATTATAAAGCATTTGGGAAGGATGACTACAAAATTTAAGTAATTACAATATCTATATCTATATCTATATATCTATATACTATATTATAAAGCATGAGTGAAGGATACCCGTAAAATTTAAGTAAATACAACCTTTATTGCTTATAGTACAATGCTTGTTGAAGTCATTTAGAGGGTAAAATTGTCTTTCTACCCAACTATTAAATTGTTGAAGAAATTAATTTAAGCATAATTATAAAATTGATGAAGAAATTAACAATAATGTGGTGACTCTTTACATTCATAACCTCCATGTCTTTATTATGTTTGTATCAATGTTATAGTCTTATAAATATTATTTGGTATCTAAATAATGGGATGAATCTTCACATACATAACTTACATATCTTTCAATTTTTATAGCCTTATAAATAGTGGTCTTTTATTTGGTATATGAAACATATCAATGAATAAAGTTCTCTCTTCCTTCATTCTTTCTTTCCATACATGATATTTAGAGTCTTCTTCTCATGTTTATATAACTTGTATGTAGGTTGCTACTATATTGTTATTTTCCAACACGTTATTAGCACGAGTTTTCTTGTTGCTCTTTGTTTTAGCAATCTTAATAATGCAGTCTTAAAATCATATTTGAAGGAGCGCAAACAGGCTGAAAAGTATGATACATGAAGATCAAGTGGTGAAACCATGTATTACATGTTGCAGCAAAACAAGATAGATTTAATGAAACCGACATTTCTTCTGCATAACAAGTTATTAAATTTAGAATCATTAGTGCTAGGTTTGTTTTTGAAGTCACCTAATTCTTAGTTTCTTGCTTAAATACTATGTTTTACTTGTAATGTAAACCACTGAGTTTTTTACTATAATCACACATATACATTCATTCATATTCTTTTCACGGCTAATTCTTTTATCATTAATTTTGGAGTTGTGTTTATATATAGTTAATGAATTCGGATACTTTTGTAAACAAAATAATATTAAACCCACGAGATATGTAAAATAACAAGTTAATAAATTTGCATAAAAAAATCCGTGTCTAAAATTTGTAGCAAAGACCATAGTTAAAAATACCTAGAAAAAATGGTAATTAACATTTTCATACCAAAAACCGTGTATAAAAATCCATAAGCAAACATTTTTGTAGCAAATTCTATAGAAAACATTTTGGTATTAAGTAAATACAACATTTATTGCTTATAGTACAATGTTTGTAAGTTATTTAGCGGTAAAATTGTCTTTCTACCTAAATATTAAATTGTTGAAGAAATTAATTTAAACATAATTATAAAATTGATGAGGAAATTAACAATAATGTAGTGACTTTTTACATTCAAAACCTCCATGTCTTTATTACGTTTGTATCAATATTATAATCTTATAAATAGTGGTCATGTATTTGGTATATAAATAATGCGGTGACTCTTCACATACATAACTTACATATCTTTCAATGTTTATAGACGTATAAATAGTGGTCCTTTATTTGGTAACTAACTTGTTGTACTAACATGGAGGTCATGAGTTCAATACCCACTAACAACTAACATTAGAAGAAATTTGGCCGTACAAAAAAAAATTGGTATATGAAACATATCAATGAATAAAGTTCTCTTTTCCTTTATTCTTTATTTCCATACATGATGTCTAGAGTCTTCTTCTCATGTTTATATGACTTGTACGTTGGTTGCTACTAGATTGCTATTTTCTAACACGTTATTAGTACGAGTTTTCTTGTTGCTCTTCGTTTTTTTTCCACTTTGAATCCATAGTCTAACCTCGCCTTGTGCCGATATGTTTACATAACAATGTAAAAATATAACCATCACGTGTATGTTGCTGTTATAGCCACTGGAATCAAAAGTGAATAGAAATCACAATCAATCTAATCCATCTCCATTCACAATTTAAGTAATAAATACATACCTTTTTCTAAGTGATGTATATACATAAAATACGAAAGAACAATTTTAGACTACTTTTTTTTATTCAGGCCCACCTTATTTCCCTTGCAAAATTGGTTATGTTGTATTTTTTTTAATGATTTTTGTATGGTAGGATTTAAATTAAAAAAAAAAGGGTTGTTTTATTATAGCTATCTAATAATCAATCAAAATTTTAGTAGCATAATTTGTTCCCATTATTGGTTGCTAATCATAATTTGAGTATAGAAGGTGATGGGGTGAGGGTTGCTTGGTTACGTAAGTATTGCAAACGGAGGCCAACGATTTTAATGGTCTGTCATTTCTCTTTTATTGTTAATCTCAAATACTATTAAAATTCTTTAAAAGCCAATTGTTTTTTCACTCAAATTGAATGAATTAGTAATTGAGATTTTATTAAAAAAAATTGAATTCCGGTCTGGTTCATCCGGAGCTTGAAATGTTTTGATTTTTCTTTAAATTAGAAGGTAGAGATGAATAAAGATATGGAAATGTTTATTAATATTGTTGGTAAAAATAGAGGGGAAAACAGTTAATAAGGTCATATTCAATGTGAGATGGCTCAAGTTACAAGGTAGAAATCCATAACTTTTTTTAGATTTTTAATTTGGTAATATGTATACTATTTAAGCCCTAACGTGTACATGATTTTCAATTCGGTAATATTTTCAATTCTTTTTTTTTCTTGGTCCGGAGACGCATTATACAACTCTATTGATTTGATTATATATGTCAATTGTAGAGGCATAATGCACGATGCATTAATATATATTATTTATGAATGCAAAGAATATGTGGTTGTTAAATCTTGGGTAATAACCCATTTTTCACAAATGGGTTAAATAGATATTTTATTTAACAACTAAAAACCACTTAACTTGTTTGTCTTATTAAAAGTTACAAATAAAGTTTTATAAAACATATAAAAACAATATTACCAGTAATGACAATATGATATTGACCAGTAATGACACCATGGCATAATTTTTTGTCGTCTTCTCAACCAAGTTAGTAGTTTGTTAACTAATTAATAGTTTGTTTATATTTATTTTCTACAAGTCCAAGAACCATCTTAAAAATAAAATCCATTAACAATATATTAACTAGATCTAGCATACCTTTAAAATCAAATACTACACAATATATCATGAGAGAATCGATAAACTAACAGTAACGAATATCGCGCGACAAATTTTCTTCCCGCAGCAACGCGCGGTTCCCCACTAGTATTAATAATTGATGGCCACTGATAACAATTTTACTCAGTTAAGGTGACTAATGGTCTCTTAAGATTTATAAAACTTAATAGATTTGGTTAATATGGTCAATAATAATCCATAATGGTTGCAATTAAGTTTTCAAAATGCAACATTTCTAACAAAAGTTGAAATTTCAACTACATTTGCAACCTTTATATAAAAAGGTTGCATATCTAGGAAAATTTGGCAACTTTTTTCCTATAAGGGTTGCGTTAGATCTTCTAATACAACCTTTAAATTTATTGAGGTTGCATTAGAGTCAAATGCAACTTATTTGAAAAAGGTTGCCTTAAAAAAGTTGCATTAAGCCTATTTTCTAGTAGTGTTTGTTCATTGAATCTTGTGACAACCGCTTTCCACAAACTTTGCGTTCGCTGGGGTCCTTGCTCTTGAATAGCAATATAGCTATTCACCAAGGCGAGTTCATCCTCCAAGTTCCAAATTGGTTGTCACATAGGGTTTAGTGGGTTTTGGTTTGCCATTTGTGATCAACTTGAAGAAGGAAAATTGATAATGATTTGAGCAACGGTTTAGTGGGGGGGGGGGATTGGATTTGGATTTGGTTTTATATTAAATTAACGGTCAAAAAATTGTTACCGTTTTATATTAAATTTATTCAAACGGTCAAAAAAAGTAATAAAATAAATACTAAAAATCGACCGTTGCAATTATTATTATTAATGGTTACCAGCCCGTTAACTAGAACCATCACATAGTTCACGGGACCACTACCAGCACGCGTGGCGACCATATTACCGTGCTAGTAGTGGAGTACCCGTGCTCAATTCTGATAGCGCCCCGTCCACCCTAACTCTCTTCCATATTTGTGGATCAACAAATAATTATTAAATGCAAATCAAGGTTGTCTCTAGTCTCTTTAAGTAAAACAGAGAATTCGAAGAGTTAAGATACTACAGTGGTGGTTTAGTTGACCCAAGTCAACTCCGTGTGCTTGCGTGTCACCCTACGAACTGTTATAGTGTAGATAACGTAGTGGCGGTTCTTATTACACACAAGACATTATCCTCTGTTAGTCTAGATGATTTATGGGAAGCTGTTATGTCCCTATAGTTGACTGACTTTTAGAGGTTAAATTCTTGGCTTCTTGCATGCATATTGGGCGGCTTTTCTTTTTATTTGGAATTAACGTTATCTTTAGTTTATATTGTTTGGTTTTGAACCAATGGGCTACCATTTGTGACTTACGCAAATAGACTAACCAAGACTTTTGACCATATTACACATAATAATCAAACCCAAACTATAATAAAATAAATAAATAATATGTTATCTACATTAAAAAAGAAAATTGTAAGAAATTATGCAAGCTTAATAATTAAAGTTAAATAAAATATCTCTTAGCATTTGAAGTTAAGAAATGAATCTCACGTTGGAAAACTTACTTAGTAATAGCAGCTACGCCTTTCATACATGAAGCTCGCAAGTTTCCGAGTCTCTGTCTACAATAAACTGTAATAGAATAGAAAAAGGAACCGGGCTTGTGTTTGACACAATTCATTTAAACAAATTCGTCGTCTGTTCCCAGAGTACACCGGTTCAACAGTGCGGCGGTGCACTGCGGACTATCCCACTTGCTTGAAAAAAAACCCGGAACAAGACTGTTTCTAAAAAAGTTTTGCTGCAGCAATCGATCACTGTATGCGAGTGAGTTTCTGTTGTGTGTGTTTTTTCATGTATATTGTTTCTCCTCTCAAATAAGGCACATAGCCTACTAATTATATAAGAGTTAGGATGGTGAAAGGTTTCAGTTTATTAGACACTTAAATAGAGACTTAAGACTCTAATTAAGACTCTAATAAAACCTCATCAAATGGCATTAAGAACTCTACTCAAGAGTTTCAATTATACACTTAATTTAGTCTTAAAACTATAATCAAGTGTCGTAAATAAATTAACTCTACTAAAGAGTTTTTCTTCAATTCACCACATGAAGAGTTTTACCAACAATTATAATTTCATTAAATTATAATTTCATTAAATTAAACCTCTATTCACTTTCTAAATTTTCAACAATCCTCCGCATGAATGGAGATTGATCAAAACACACAAACTTTTCAACAAACCACCACATGAAAGGCAGTTATTCTCAAAAACAACATCATTCCGCTTAAATTTCAACAGTTGAGTTTTGCATACGATAGGTAGGTGTGACCCTTTGAACCTTCGCTTATGAAACGCACTTTACCCACTGGCTCTGAGTAGAACGCGATGTCTTTGAACTCGTCTGCCGTTTGTGTGGACGACAATACGCTTCACACAAAACTCTCACTGACAACGTCAAGTCCTTATTGTTGTGTCCGTTATGGTCATGGACACATGCCTGGTCTGCAAGAGCTATTAAGTATTGTGCCCCAACAATACCCTTCGAAGCGACCCCACTTCTCTCTCACATAGGTGATCTACTAGGACTGGTTACCTCAGTCAGATCATTAAAAGCTATAAGTTTAACCTCAACCTTGTCACTTTTTAGGAATGGACTAGGAAGCTTATTAAATCTTATAGTTACCTTCGCCAGTTCATACAATTAGGTTGTCCTATTGAACTCAGATCTTGGGATCTCCAGTCAACTGAGTTAGGTTTCCTTCGCATAAACCTAGCCTTTAATGGGCTTTAGCCGCATTCCCATTGACACTTTCTGAACTAACTCTCTGCTTAGGCCTTTTGTTTAGCGGAGACGCGATGTTATCCTTTGACTTCACATAGTCAATAGTGATAACTCCTGTAGAGATTAGTTGTCATACCGTATTATGCCTACGTCTTATATACCTGTTCTTACTGATACACATTGTGATATGAGCTCTACCAATTACCGATTGACTATCACAGCGTATGCATTAGGCCAATGCCAGCTTCGGCCACCTAGGTATATCTTTAACAAATTGACGTAGTCATTCTTCCTATTCATCCTCTTTATCTAAAGCGATGAATTATGATTCCATCGTGGATCTAGCAATAAACGTTACTTAGATAATTTCCACATTATCGCAACACCTCCAAGTGTGAATAACTACCCACTCGTTGCCTTGGAATCATTCGTGTCAGATATCCAATTCGCATCACAGTAACCTTCAATAACTGCTGGATATCTTTATATTGCAGCCCGTAGTCTCGTATGTATCCTAATTACCAAAGCACCTGTGTCAAGTAATTCCAATGAATTGATGAACTTAGGTTGCTCGTGTATCTAGTTAGCTTGCTTGCTAAGTCTGGTCTGATATAACTAATCAGATACATCAGGCTGCCAATAATTCTTGACTACTCTAATTGGTTAACAGGCTCACCTCGTTTCTTAGCTAGACGTTGACTCGTGTCAATGAATGTTCTAGCCACATTAGAGTCATTTCCATTTAACTTCTCAAGAATTTTGTCCACATAATAGGACTGACTTATACTAAGTCTGTTCTAGGTTCGTGTGATTTGTACTTCCCAAAATCACATTCGTTCATATCAAAGCTTCTATTTTCAAATGCAAGTCACCTCCACACTTAAGTTTTATTGGATAACTACCAAATGAGGTGATGAAAGTTTATTCCTTTCATATGTAGCTTAACAACTTCTCAAGTACCATTTTTACATCCCTACGGATAGTTTCTTAAATGGCTCTTCCCCCACATTGCTTGCACTTTGATTAAGTTTGAGTAATATCACTCATGGTGACATTAGACACCCGTGATAAGATAGAGACTATCTATATCTTTGTGTTATAGAGGTCATCCATTATATTACTCAACCCATATTTCTCACACGAACCGTTTTCTGAGCTATGTGAGTTCTCCTCATATTCAGCTAAATAGTATCATAACCAATGAACTATATATTCGGTCCTTTCGAGTCATCCTTTTTAATAAATTATATATTTGCGTTTACAAAATTCATTCTCCGTGGAGCATCTAAATTAACAAGTATTAGTCTAGCATGCTTTAGACTACGAATACTTAGCATGTGAACAGAAGATGCCTCATTCTGATTCTTCACAGCCTTAAGAGATAACTCACTATCTCTTCCTAACATTCACGTCTTAGTTTAGACACAAAATGATATTTTGTTTACCATTCCAAAACCTTGGTTTAAAGAATGCTTCAAAACCATAATTAATTCCATCCATTAGGATGAAGTCTCGTTTGCTTTTAATATCCAAGACTTCACCATTGACTCTTTAAGACTTAAACATAAGTCTTAATATAAGTCACTTTGATGAACATATTCATCATCAACAAGTCAATTAGATTGACACTCAACGACATGACATTCACATATGCCTATATTTTGTTGAAACTATTTATTGGGTGACTTTCCCAAAATATATCACGAATCCTCCATATAATTCAACCAGCATTGATGGTTTTGTAGAGACTCTACACATCCATCACTATTCTAAGTCTTTTATAATAAATCTCGCAATAGTTATCAAAGACTTATGAATAATGTGATACCCCGCAATTTCAGGTTCTCACTTTAACTAAACTTTAGTTACATTCCTTGCATTCTACTTAACTAGGGTTAGCTAGATAGGACACACGTTGCACAGTTATAGGTTAATAACTGCATGAAGTGGTAATTCGGGGAATTACCATACTGTATACATGATTAGTGAACCTCGGACGTTGGTGAACAATGAAGTTAAATAATTGTGAATTAATTGATTGAGATTGATTGCGATTACATGCTTTTATGATACTCTGTGAATCTATGTGCAAACTGTATGTGAGTACGTGAACTTAAACCGAATACGTTAATAAAAACCATAATGGATGGACCATTAGGATGGTTGGGGTCTTAACACATGGGGTTACACTTGTTATGGTCCAAAATAGCGAAAACATCGAAGGAAACAGGCAGTACAACGAAGCAGGACGCCCGGAGCAAGCCGGGGAGCTGTGAGCGGCCGCTCACAGGCTCCGCGCGGCCGCTCACGGGTGTCTGTCGAGCCCAAACCGCCTTAAACCTCTATTTAAGCAATCTTAAGCCTCATACAACCCCTAAACTCAACCCTAATCGCCCCCTTACACCTAGTTATGAAAATATCAGCCTCTAACACCTGCTAAGGCTCAAGAACATCGATTGGGAAGCTTGAAGAGCATTCGGTTGATTGTTTTGAAGAGCTTGCGGTATAATCTTCAATCTCTTGTGTTTTAATCTTCTTTAAAATGTTATAAATGCTTATAACTAAGTTTGTGCAGGTCTGAAACGTTTTCATAAAGATTAAAACTTGAGGTTTATAAAGATTGAATGGGTAAAACATAATCTTATGCGATTAGTAATTGATAGGTTGCATGGTTATGCATGTTCTTGATGTTTTAGACTTCTAGGGTTTGTGAATGATGATGTTTGTGATGTATAATTAGGGTTTAGATCAGATGTGGTTCTTATTAATGTTGTATAATGATTATTAGGTGTTATTGATTGATAATATGCAACTAGGGTTTGATATAATTGTTTTGATCGATTCTTTGCATGAATGGATTTTACATGGTCTTAGCTTTTTAGAATGGGCAAAATCATCTGATTTGAATGTCGTTTGATATGTTTTTGAAATTTTCTTTGATTAAAGGTCATGTCAGATTTTTGGATTAACAAACTGAGTCAACTTTAAACAATCATAACTCGAGTTTTACAAGGAAATAAGTTATGAAATTTGGACAGTAGGTTAACATTAGAATAACTTGGCGTAGAAACTTTCTGGACATATCTGTGATGTACGATTTTTCATAATTTTTGTGTTTGGTTTTGGGACAAAAAAAATATGGGTTATCAAATGAATCCAAAATAATTTTGAGTAAAAATTTGGGAGTTTAATTCATTTGTTAAGTATTTAAACAGATTAGTTTTCATGGTGCATAATCTGTCCTAAAAACGCAGATTGTGTATTATGTGTTTATGTGTTTATGTGACTATTTGGAGTCCTATGTGTATGTTATCGACATGAACTTGAACGGGCACTTATGTGAGATGCATATGAAGTGTAAAACTAATGATAACCAACATATTCACCAACGGGTCCGTAGGGTTTACTTATGCATGTAGAATCACTAGGTGTCACTTACACGATTTTAAACATTTAAACGTCTTGGACAAACGGGTTATATGGTGTAATGGTATTACACATATACTTACTTTGTGACACATATACTAGGGAGTCGGTAGCACACCCTACTTTGGAGTTTGGATTTATTTGCTTGCATACTAAGGTGAGTTTCACTACTTTTTCTCAAAAGCATGTGTCTCGGGTGGAGACAACTTTGGTAAACATTTTCTAGTCCAGTTCGGGACTACTCAGGTTTTGACTCTTTGTGTGGGTCCGACATGACTCCTTGTGTGAGTCGGGGTTTTATGATTCCTTGTGTGGATCGGGTTTTGGTCAGTTTAAAACTTATTGGTTCTTTGTGAATTAAACACTCTATCATTTGGAAAGTCCTTGCATATTATTGGGTTAATCGCTGGAGGCGAACGGGGTATGAGTTGATAGCGCTATTAGGTTATGCAGCAACCTCATGCCTGAGGTGCTTGGGTCACGGGCATGAACTTCTGACCACATTTGAGAACTGGTGTTGATAGACACTAGTTATTGAGGCAAATTATTATATTACTGAAGGTGTCCCAATAATACTGTTTAGTTGCAATGAGTGGGTTAGCTACCCCTGACACGCTTAAACTGATAACACTTGAACATTTTGGTCTGGAGGACCTACGCTTTTACTTGGTTACGTGGTTTAGGAAACCAGCGCATTTACTTACTCACTTTCTTTACTTAGTGAACTCACCAACATTATTTGTTGGCCCACGATGTACATGCTTTTGCAGGTAGTTAGCTTCCGGTGCCACGATTAGAAAGCACTGCACACTTCACTGCATTTGAGTCTTGGGCATACACCTAAATTACATATCATGCTTTTATGTTTTCTTTCATATGGTTTTAATTTGGGCGCGTTGTTTTGCGCATGGTTTAAAAAGGTTTAAATTTGGTTTACGCTTCCGCAGCTTAACTAAACTTGGTTTTTGAAAACGGACTAAATGGTTTGGGCATTTAGAGTTCGTTCATATGACTTATGGCTATGGGATCCTGGTATGTCATGCGCCTCGCGGTATAGACTCCGCAGTGGAAATTTGAGGGTGTGACAAATAATAACATATATTTCTATCATATGTTATAGTCATCAAAACTACATTTGTGCATTTCTACGTAAATGCTCTCAACATTAGATGACATATCTCGTTTTCGTGTATTTAACTTCAATACACTTGCCACACTGATCATGATTATCTTAATGGGGATGAATGAAGAGTTTTTCTTCTTAGTCACTTAATTAGAGACTTAATTTTATAAATAAAGGCTCTAATAAATTAACTACATTTGCAATAGATTTGGTTAATATGGTCAATAATAGTCCATAATGGTTGCAATTAAGTTTTCAAAATGCAACATTTCTAACAAAAGTTGGAAATTTCAACTACATTTGCAACCTTTATATAAAAAGGTTGCATATCCAGGATAATTTTGCAACTTTTTTCCTATAAGGGTTGCGTTAGATCTTCTAATGCAACCTTTATATTTAATGAGGTTGCGTTAGAGTCAAATGCAACTTATTTGAAAAAAGGTTGTCTTAAAAAAGTTGCATTAGGCCTATTTTCTAGTAGTGTTTGTTCATTGAATCTTGTGACAACCGCTTTCCATAAACTTTGCGTTCGCTGGGGTCCTTGCTCTTGAATAGCAATATAGCTATTCACCAAGGCGAGTTCATCCTCCAAGTTCCAAATTGGTTGTCACACAGGGTTTAGTGGGTTTTGGTTTGCCATTTGTGATCAACTTGAAGAAGGAAAATTGATAATGATTTGAGCAACGGTTTAGTGGGGGGGGGGGGGATTGGATTTGGATTTGGTTTTATATTAAATTAACGGTCAAAAAATTGTTACCGTTTTATATTAAATTTATTCAAACGGTCAAAAAAAGTAATAAAATAAATACTAAAAATCGACTGTTGCAATTATTATTAATGGTTACCAGCCCGTTAACTAGAACCATCACATAGTTCACGGGACCACTACCAGCACGCGTGGCGGCCATATTACCGTGCTAGTAGTGGAGTACCCGTGCTCAATTCTGATAGCGCCCCGTCCACCCTAACTCTCTTCCATATTTGTGGATCAACAAATAATTATTAAATGCAAATCAAGGTTGTCTCTAGTCTCTTTAAGTAAAACAGAGAATTCGAAGAGTTAAGATACTACAGTGGTGGTTTAGTTGACCCAAGTCAACTCCGTGTGCTTGCGTGTCACCCTACGAACTGTTATAGTGTAGATAACGTAGTGGCGACCATTAGGTGTGGTAGAGGCCCATCATCCATGCCTTGCCTCCACCTCACCTGCCACGTCAGCGTGGGGTAGGAGCATCCTTAGGATGATGCTCCTAGGGGTGTGGAGGAGGCCCAACAACATTTAATGCTATTTCATTTTTTTTTTCTTTTTTTTAATTAAATAATATTATCATATTAATATAAAATGTGAAGATGTATTTAAATTAAAAAGAAACACTTAAATTAAAAAAAAAATACACCTAAATAAAAAAAAGTACAATTTTCAAATAAAAACAAACACTTAAATAAAAAAAAAAACATAAACTACTGATTATATTTTTTTGCGATGCTCTCCTTCATCTTCAACAAAACGGGACGGTCTTCTTCGGGGTAGTCGTTGATGTTTGCCGTCATTATTCGCCATTCTTCTATTTGCCTATCCTCGTTCTTTTGGCGAATGCTTTCCTCCACCCTCTTTTGCTTCAAACGAAGCTTTTCTTCGACTTCCGTTCCTTCAATTTCTTCTTCTCGCTTGACTTTCACTAAAGTATTTTTGAAGGATGCCAATTCAGCGACCAAACCGTCCAACATTGACCGCTCCGCTCCCTGACGCGGCTTGTTTTTTTGCAGCCGCCGCTTGTTTTTTTGCTCTGTCCCTCCCTATGGGTCGTGGCTCCTCTTGAACCGGAGTATCCTCGAACTCTGGGTCTGGGTCATCGTTTATATTTATTTGACAATGACCGGTCGACCCGCCTCCCACGCTATAATCGCCCGACTCCGAAGTCTTGCTTCGTTTGGCGCTTGCAACCTCGTTTGGAACCGGTTGCCATTTGCAAGATGACTTCAACACCGTCCAAGCTCGAACATGAGGAAAAACATGGCCATACTTGTCTTCATATTTTCGCATCGCCTCCTTGAAAATCATTTCCTGGTTAAACCCGCTTGGAGGGTTCACAGACAACGGATTATAAAAGGCGATGAACTTCCCGATTGTAGTACTCATTTTCCTCCATTTAGAACTTAAAGCCTCATGCCCCCGATACTCTCCTTGCTCCATCAATTCGTGAAATGTATCTCGCACTTAGTTGTATAAACTATGGCCCGTTTGATTAGTCCCTACATTTAAATAAAACATATATTAGAGAATAAAAAAAATAATTTTTTTTTATTGTATACTACAAAAAAATTAAATTTTTTTACCAACTATGGGATCTTTCGAACTAGCCAGATACGCCTTCGCTAACGCTTCTTCTTCCAATTTCGTCCAAAGGCTTCGTTCGGTTGGCTTTTTTTTCCCCTTCCCCTTCGCACTCGCACTCGCCTTCGCCTTCCCCTTCGAACGTTGGACTTGTGTTTCGGGGACAACCTCCACCTCATCATCTTCTTCATCTTCGAGTTCAAAATTGGGTTGTCGTTGTGGTGGTAGAGATTGACGGAATGGCGGAGTTTGTAAAAGTTGGGTAAAGGATTGAGGGTTATGATGCATTTGCAAATTATGGAATTGGTTAAAGGTAGACGGGCTTTGGTGCATTTGAGGATATTGGGTGAAAGGGTTGGGAGTTTGTTGAAAACCCGCAAAAGTAGCCCAAGATGGATCCATTGGCATCGTGAACGGGTTTGGATTCGGGTTGTTTTGGTTATATTGTGGTGGTTGATTCGGGTTTGGGTTGTTTTGGTTGGGATCCATTGAATAAAGTATAAAGTATTTTTTATATAAAATAAGGGTTGGTATAAAAAGTGGGGTTTGATTTGTGTTGAAAATGGTATAAAATGAGTGGGTTTAAATAGAGTTTTTGAAAAAAAATTCTTTTTTTTTTTTTTTTTTTTTTTAAACGGTCGCTTGCAACGGTCAAAAAGGCACGTCCCCCCACTTTTCACGCGTCCCAATGCATGACCCAGGCCCGGCTTGAACGGCTTTGGGATGCCGGGCATGCCGTTGCCGAGCCAGGGGGGCGGTGTAGCCCGGCCCGGCGTGGCAATGCCGGCCCCATGCCGAGCCCCGTACCGGGTGGTCTTACACACAAGACATTATCCTCTGTTAGTCTAGATGATTTATGGGAAGCTGTTATGTCCCTATAGTTGACTGACTTTTAGAGGTTAAATTCTTGGCTTCTTGCATGCATATTGGGCGGCTTTTCTTTTTATTTGGAATTAACGTTATCTTTAGTTTATATTGTTTGGTTTTGAACCAATGGGCTACCATTTGTGACTTACGCAAATAGACTAACCAAGACTTTTGACCATATTGCACGTAATAATCAAACCCAAACTATAATAAAATAAATAAATAATATGTTATCTACATTAAAAATGAAAATTGTAAGAAATTATGCAAGCTTCATAATTAAAGTTAAATAAAATATTGTTGGTTATATGAACCGAAATTACACCGTGAATCAAATGAAATAACTTGGATTAAATTGAGAGTCGTTAGGAAACTATCAGAACGAACTATTTGATCGGTATTATCAAACGTTCGAACGGATTAAACTCAATTTTTATCAAGAACAGGATTGTGGATTTAGAGAGTATATGGATCCCAAAAGATCACAGAGAAAATAGGTCGTTTCTTATCTCTTTTCTTTGTTACGAAAACACTATGTAATCCCCAAAAAAGTCGGATCAGTTACTTTGAAAATAACTGACATCTCATCCTTTTCGAAAAAGCATTATGAATTAATTCATATTATGGCCTAAAGTCCAAATTCACTATTTTATCGGCCCAAAACAAATGTCTCAATTAATATCATAATTTAATATACAACTAGGCCCAATTAATTCACAATAATTATATTAACACATTATAACAAATGTATTTGGCCTAAATTCGATTACACACACCAACTCGTTAGAACAACAAAGTTCGCCATTCCTGCATCACCTAACTTGATTAATTAATAATGAGAACGCCTATTCAAAGAGTTAATCCAACATCACTAGGAAAGTTGATAATCACTAAAATTACCAACATTCCTCCCCCATTTTAGTGATATTCATGATTAACCCAAAACATTTCTCAAAATCTCAAACTCATGCATAAATGAAAATGTCCTGAGGATTGAATTTTCATCTTAGTAAATTACACGATCCAAATATTCGAATATCGGGGTGTCTCTATGGATTGAACCCTTGCTATCCATTTGAATACTTGAAGGTAAAATACACATAAGTTTACAATCCATATGTTCTTACATGACACTATATTTTACTAGCTTGTGTCCAATCCTTCAAAGAGTATATCAAAGCCAAGTCCAAGCTTCTTGAAGCAGCTAAACTTCACACTCCTATAGGTAGTTCTTTTATTCTACACCTGCACATGTATTTATCAAAGAACTATTAAGAAGTTATACTTCAACCTTCTTTATCTTGCAGTCTGAACACATACCTTGGGATGATTCTAATGTGTTCCAATATCTTTATGACAAGCTTTCCACATTGAATTCTGCACCTAACGTTGTATTAGATGAGAATTGGGTATCTTGACACAAGATATTAAAGTATGGACTTTAAACCCATCCCTTTGGCTGATTTATTCACGAGATCTCTTCCTAACCCTTTAGTTAGATGATCAGCCAAATTATAATCAGATCTTACAAAATCAACAGATATCACTCCATTCTTGATTAATTCTCTAAGCATGCCATGTCTAACACCTATGTGTCTAGACTTCCCATTATACACTTCGATGTATACCTTAGCCAAGGTAGATGCACTATCACATCGAATAGAGATTGGTGATATCGGTTTTGACCACAAAGGAATCTCAAAGATCAAATTTCTTAGCCATTCAGCTTCTTTACCAGCTGCTGCCAAGGCTACAAACTCAGATTCCATGGTCGAATTTGTGATACAAGTTTGCTTCTTGGAAGCCCAAGCTATAGCTCCTCCCCCAAGTAGAAATACCCATCCACTTGTAGAAGAATGATCTTCTAAGTTAGTTATCCAACTTGCATCTGAAAATCCTTCAATTGCAGAAGGAAAGCCTGAATAGCATAAACCATAGTTCATGGTTCCTTTCAGATATTTAAATAATCTGTTCACAGCTTGCCAATGATGAGTGCTAGGATTACTAGTATATCTACTAAGTTTTCCCACAACATATGCTATATCAGGCCTTGTGCTGATCATAGCATACATCAAACATCCTATAGCCTTAGCATATTCAAGTTGAGATATAGGACTACCTTTATTGGGCATAAGCCTAATATTTGGATCAATGGGAGTTCCAACTGGAGAACAATTCAAGCAATTAAATTTCTTTAAAATCTTCTCAATGTAATGAGATTGAGTGATTGATATACCATGGTTCCCACGTGTGATTCTAATGCCAAGAATCACTTCTGCCTCCCCCATTTCCTTCATGGCAAACTTAGATGACAAAAATTTCTTGGTTTTATCAACTTGATCCTGATTCGTACCAAAGATCAACATGTCATCCACATATAGAAAAATTATTACTCCATTACCTGATGAGTCAAATTTGCTATACACACACTTGTCAGCTTGATTAAGAACAAAACCATCTGACAATACAACATCATCAAATTTTTGATGCCATTGTTTAGATGCTTGCTTTAAGCCATAAAGAGATTTTATTAACTTACAAACCTTGTTTTCATTGCCAGGCGTAACAAAACCTTCAGGTTGTTTCATGTAAATCTCTTCATCTAATTCACCATTCAGGAATGCAGTTTTCACATCCATTTGATGAATCACAAGATTGTGTATAGCAGCAAGTGCTAACATGTAACACCCCAAAACCATTTGTTCGCCTAACTACGCCATTAGGCGTGCTTAACGATATAATAACACGAGACTTAGAGGATAATAATATGGGTTATATTCTAACATGGAAATAACCTAGTTAATAATATTATGTTTATAAATTAATAAAAGGTGTTTGAAACTAGCTTATGAGTTAGTTTTTATACAAAAATGACAGTGGGATAACTTGAGGGACCATTGTTGCCAAATGACAAAGTGAGTTTTATTAATAATAATAAAACAATAAAAACACACACTTGGTGTGTGTGTGTCGTGAGTTATGATCAGGAGATCATCTTCTCCAACAACCAAACCCTAAACCTCAAGCTCAAGCTCAATCCAAGCCAAAATCAAGGGGCTTTCAGTGTATGAGCAAGAAATGGGTCATATGGGTCCTAAACTACAACAAGGTACCTTTAATTCGTGTTGAATTTGATGTTAAACTCGTTTTTGATTTGGGTCAAAATCTAGGGTTTTGGCAAAACGTGAATTTATGAGTTGTTAGAGGTTTCTCTAGCTTTAGGGAGCCTCAATTAGGTATAATTCGGTTATGAATCACATTCTACATGTGCATTTGATTTTGACCATATGATTATGTGAATATGTAAGATTTGGGGTTTAACCTCTAGGTTGAATTAACTTATATCTAGTAATCTTTGTGACTCTTAGGAGTTGTTAATATGAGAAATTTAGGCAAAATGGTCTAAATAATGTATTATGATGATGATTAGACAAATGGTTATGTTTTGGCTAATCTTGAACTTTAAAACTAAACAAATTGGTGGGTGCACACCAAGTGTTCGATTAAATGCCAAGTTGGTGAACACTAGTGAAACTATGAAGTTAGAATCATGTAAGAGCTATCAATCGTATGTGATATTGGTTTGTAATAAGCCAAGTTAATCGGATATTCTATATAAGAAAATGGTTATGGATTTAGCTATAAATGGGTAATGAGTACATGATTTATGGATAGTGAATTAAATCCATGTTATGTATTCTAATAATCAAGTTTGACATATCCCTAAGTAGGTACAAGAACTAGGGATGCAAACGGGTCAAACGGATGCAAGCAATGCGTATGGAAGCAAGAACGGATATGAGGTAAGTTTTACTTACACCAATGTACTATAACATAGCTTAATTGTTATAAATATTAGTTTTAAATCTTGAGTGCGAGATAAAAAGAAACCCTAAGGGGTAGAATCTATTAAGTGGGTCGCCATATGTGCACTCAATACAAAATGTGGTTTATGACCTTAATCGAGATAATGCGTTATGACCAAATGGAGAAATCCATCAAACGGGTCAACTAATAAAGATATGTGAGAAATGATGTTTTAATCCAAGTAAATCAATTTAACGAAGTTGTTAAGCATGTTGTTAAATGGGTCAAGTTTGTGACACTTGAACCATATATAAAAACTTGGATAACTTAGTATTATGAACGACGTGTCTAAATGGATCAAATGGTGATATCCTCACCATGTGAGTCCAATACTTGATGCTTGTATTTCAAGCAATAAGATTCATGAGGTTAAACGGATCAAATGGCAAGGTATTACCATTTGAGTTTCAAGGAATTAATGTGTATATTTAGAAAGCATGCAGGTAGATGCATTTGCGCATGCACGCTTGATGCTAAGAATCGTGGAGGATACGCACAAGGTATGAGAATGGGTCAACGCCACCGGTAAGTCCGTAGTCGAATAAACGCCTTCGGGCGAAGCAACATAGGTGATAAAAGTACTCACATGAGGTGTGGGTGCCAATCAAGTAAGTTATTTTCATAACTGTGTCAAATGCGCGCTAATGCGCTTAGAATTGACTAAACAAGTGAAAACTTGAGAAAGGATGAAACTCTAAATCCGGAAGGACTTAGAGGTTTTTAAACAAGTCATTGAGTCAAAAACATTGGATTTGAAACAAGAAGTTTCGCCACGAATGGCTAAATTGAAAGATTTGGTCATGAGGGGCATTTTGGGGATTTAAAGGATTAATAAAGGTTGATTCTAAGAATCTAAGTCGTAATGAAACAAATCGGACAAACGCTTTTGTTGATCAAGTGTCTAATGACTTGACAACTCAAACGGTATGCAATTTAAGTGGTCAAAAGTTCCTTGTTTGATTTAAGGCCTTAATGGGTCAAATTGGGTAAAAGTCGCCATAAACATTCAAAACTAAGAACCGGATTATGGCAACATAAACCGGGCCATAATTTCAGTCAAACAAAGGTTTATTTAGTCGGCAAGTCATCACTTAGGCTTCGGGAATCATCAAATGCAGTTGCGATATGATTCCCATGCTTAAAAATCACCAAAAAAACGATCGGAAGCTTTGCGCGGCCGCGCGCTTTGACCTGCATGTCAGCACGATCTTTAAAATTCCATATAAAATCGTAGAAAAATCGTTAGGAGGTGTTCTTTATATGCCTGGAAAGCTCCCGGAGCGTAGAACAATTCTCATTTGAAAGTCGAAGTCGGATTTTGGGTTTTAGAAGGGGTAAAAGCAATCCGAACAGCTGCTGCGCAAAAGTCGCAGTAGTTTGTTCTCCTGAATAAGGGCCGTTTGGCCTGGTTCGTTCCGTTTCGACGTGTAACGACTCCCATACTAGTTTAATTGTATTATTGACAACCCACTAACCATTCTTTGGGTGGTGGTGCTAGGTAAACATTTGATGGACGTCCCGGAGCAAGGATCAAGTCACGAGAAGAGTTGAACACGCCCGAACACTCATCAAGCTTCCGCAATAGAATTCAAGGAACTCCCGTTAAAACGCTAAATCTTAGAGTATGTTTTAACTACTAAAACGTAAAAATTTGTGGGAATCAAATATGTATTTGATCTTAATGGTTTGAGTTTATAATAAATATCAAAGTTTTTAATCGGGAGTGGTTTAAGTAAGGTCAAAACCCGTAAGATTAGACGTTAATCACGTGATTACGGGTTAGGGTCTTACATAACAACAATCTAATAGTGGAAATTCTTGCAACAGGTGCATAGGTATCAAAGAAATCAATACCTTCCTTTTGTCTAAAGCCTTGGATAACCAATCTGGCTTTAAACTTGTCAATGCTACCATCCACTTTCATCTTCTTCTTGAAGATCCATTTACACCCTAATGGTTTACATCCAGGGGGTAAATCTGAGAGTTTCCATGTATTGTTTTGCATGATGGAATCAATCTCATCTTGGATAGCTTCTTTCCAAAAAGAAGAATCCCTTGAAGTCATTGCTTCACTGAATGTCTTTGGATCTTCCTCAACATTAAAACAATATTGGTATTGATGTTCAATGACATCTCTTGATCCTTCAACTAAGTAAAGTTGAAAATCATCACCAAAAGACTTAGCCTTTCTCACTCTAGAACTTTTCCTAGGCTCAGGAGGTGTATCATTTGCTTGGATATTACCTTGAGAGTTATTAGAACTTGGAACCATATCCCTAGGTCTATGTATAGAAGAGAATCGATGTTCATCATAATCTGCATTTCTTGATTCAATGACAGTATTTACTGACACATAGTCATTTGGTTCTATGACATAGAATCTGTGAGCATAGGAATGCTCAGCATATCCTATAAAGATGCAGTCTATACCTCTTTCACCTATGTTTGGTATCTTAGGTTCAGTGAGCCTCACAACATCTCTACATCCCCACACTTTAAGATAACTCAATTCAGGTATCTTTTTGTACCAAAGTTCATGTGGAGTTACCTTAGTCTTTTTACTGGGAACTCTATTCAATAGATAGCAGGCTGTTAACATAGCCTCACCCCAGAATCCTTTACTTAAACTAGAATAGGACAACATGGAATTAACCATTTCTTTCAGTGTCCTATTTTTCCTTTCTGCTACACCATTTTGCTATGGTGTATAAGGAGCAGTGGTTTGGTGTATTATACCAGTAGACTGAAAGTATACTGGATCAAAATACTCTCCACCTCGATCAGTATGAAGAGCTTTTATCAAACCACTTCGATGTAGCTCTACCTCTTGTTTATAAATTTTAAATTTATCAAGAGCTTCATCTTTTGTATGTAACAAATAGACATAGCAAAACCTTGTGGCATCATCAATGAAAGTAACAACATAGTTTTTATTTCCAAATGAAGGCGTGCCATGGAAGTCACATAAATCCGAATGAATCAAGTCTAATACCTTAGAATCTCTTTTAATATGTTTGAATGGCTTTCTAGTAATTTTAGTCAATTTGCAAGTGTGACATTTACTACAATTACTCATATCAAAAGCAGGTATTAGACTCATTTTAGACATATCTTTCATTCTAAGATAATTAACATGACCTAATCTAGCATGCCAAAGCCTTGAATCATTTTCTACTTGGTTACTAGAAGAAGCAATACACACAGATTGATTAGCAAATGGGACATTGATATTTAACATAAACATACCATTACATAAATACCCAAATCCAACAAAGGTTCCATGTCTAGATAAGATAAACTTATCAGACTCGATGACCTGCTTAAACCCATAATTATTTAATACAATACCAAACAACAAGTTTTTTCGTATACCCGGAACATACAACACATGGTCTAATAATAACACTTTGCCAGAAGTAAATACAAGCTTGACTTTCCCAACTCCTTTGATAGGCTCGGTTGCCACATTTCCCATTCTCAATACAGATCCATCATCAATTGGTTTGAATTCCTCGAACCACCTTATATCTTTACACACATGTATTGTAGCACCCGAGTCTACCCACCATGCAAATTTATCATCCTGAACAAAGAATGATTCAGTAATAAAGGAAACATAATTCACTACCGAATTAATATTAGGGAAAATGACCAATATAGCCCGTTGACCGGGCATTTTGCACAAATAGCCCTCTCCACCGTCTTTGGAGAGACGGGACACGGCTCCCAACCCGCCTGAACCGTCTCCCGAGAGGCTTCCCATTTCAGCCAACAGAGGACCGCCACGTGGCGTCTCTGATCCCGAGATGTACCGTCTCTCTCCAGACGGGTCATAACCCTCTCCCAGACGGTTCACGTTTCCCAAGACGGCTGACCCTTCGGTTCAACCGTCTCCCAGACGGTTCACGTCTATCAATGCCGGCTGACACTTCGGGTCAACCGTCTCAAAAAGACGGGTCACCTTTCCCAAGACGGCTGACCCTTCGGTTCAACCGTCTCTCAAGACGGTACACATTTACCGACGCGGTGGTTCCCGATGAGCGGCGACGCTTCGGTTGTCCGGCTCAGCCCTATAAATACCCGTCTCCCGTCCATTTCCCGTCATCCAACCCGTCTGAACACACTCCACCACCGTACAACTCCGTCCAAACACTATCTACTACCCGACGACCACCGTCCAACACCGTCCAAACCACCGTCCAACACCGTCCAACACCGTCCAAACCACCGTCCAACACCGTCCAAACCACCGTCCAACACCAATGGCACCCCAAAGATGGACGGAAGAACAAGAGATTGCGTTGATTGCGGCATGGCTGCATGTTGAAGAGAGTACACACCTCAACAACAAATGGTTTCGGATCCTGAATGAATACAACCGGCTCGTTGGGGGGTCACAACGTACCACCGAGTCGCTTAGCCGCAAGTTGAATGATTTGACGACAAAGTGTCAAATATTCAACGGCCACCACAACCGGACCCTTTACGACGTACCCTCAAACTTTCCTGAAGACGTGGCCATTAGACACAGCCTAAGGCAGTATAAAAACAGGGAGGGTAAAGAGTTTAAACATGTGTCCGTGTGGCAAATGATTAAACATCGTCTTATGTAATTTGTAATTATATTTTTATTTATTTGTAATGGTTTTATTTTTAATGCAATAGTTGGTTATATTTTTAATTTGTCGTTTTGTTTTTATATTTAAGTTTGTTGCTTCTTTACTATTACTTCAAACGTACTATACTATTACAATCACAAATAAACAATAAATATTATTACAATAACAATTAAAAAACTACACTATTACAACAAACTTTCCGAGAATAAAGAAGCAACAGCGAAAATTAAAAAGCAACAAGTAAAAAACTACACTATTACAACAAACTTCCCAAATTTACTTCCAGAACTAGGAACTTTGTTTGAAGTAATAGTAATGTCTAACCAACTATTGAGGACTACATCTTAGTGTTAGATGTTTTGTCCTCCACAGCGGCGGTAGTAGCAGTGGTCTACATAGACGTTGTTTCGAATGGTGTATGTGCTCTACACAGACAAGTCCGAAACATTTCCTCGTTTTATGTAACAATAGTTCTCAGTGAGCACACGTCGAACATCGAGACATAAATTCGGAAAGCGAACGAACTTGCCTAAAATGTAGACCACCACATCATCGATCCATTACACGGGTTGCAAACCACGCGCAGATGGAACAACAATCCAAGTAGCCGTACGCAGATGAAACAACAATCCAAGTAACCGGGACATATTTTCCGAAGCCGGTAGGCTTCGGCTGGGAAAGTCAAAAAGGCTTCGGCTGGGAAAGTAAAAAATCATTTCAATAGATAAAAGGTAATGAGGGGTGGGTGCATGGAAGATGAAAGCTTAGAGGAGAGCGGTGGGTGCAAATTTCGTTAAGTTAATTGGGGTATTTATATACACTCGTGAGACGGTTCAGACGGTTCAGACGGTATCACAAATTTCGTTAAGACGTCTTGGGAAAGGTGACCCGTCTGTTTGAGACGGTTGACCCGAAGGGACAGCCGGCATTGATAGACGTGAACCGTCTGGGAGACGGTTGAACCGAAGGATCAGCCGTCTTAGGAAACGTGAACCGTCTGGGAGAGATTTCTGACCCGTCTGGAGAGAGACGGTACAGCCTCGGGATCAGAGACGCCACGTGGCGGTCCTCTGTTGGCTGAAATGGGAAGCCTCTCGGGAGACGGTTCAGGCGGGTTGGGAGCCGTTTGTCCCGTCTCTCCAAAGACGGGTAGAGGGGGCTATTTGTGCAAAATGCCCGGTCAACGGGCTATATTGGTCATTTTCCCTTAATATTAACATTCGAATTAACATCAAAATTCGAATTAATATTCAATCCATTTGATGGACCCGTATTATTAAAATACATGCCTGAAGGCCAGAAAGCAATTAGGCCGTAGCCTCTTGTCTGTTCTTGCAAGGACCCATAGCCTAAACCTTTTGTTAGACATAGACCATGATCTTTTCCTTCCTTTTGAATTTTTGACATTATTTTATTTGAAAAATCTATTGTTCCTTTTGAATTATCCAAGCCCATAATTTTGTTACTTATTTTCTTTGAGACAGATTCAAATCGGGATGTAAGTATTTCACATGGCAATTTATTTCCACAAACATTCAATTTATTATCACGAAAACATTTTGGTGTAGAGAATTTATTTATACTAACAACGCCGTGACCAAATATTTTACTTGAATCCAAATCATATTGTTTTTTATATTGTAAACATGGAACCTTTGTAAGAATATATTTATATATTCTATTATGTGGCCCTTATAATCATTTATCTAATAATTGATCAATGACCTAAATACCCCTATTGGTTTAACTGGTCTTTATGTGATGGACGTAATTACCCTTAATGAACCATTAAATAGGGTTTCCCCTTGAGTGTATATATAGAGATTATTAGGAGATGTTAAGAGACTAATGAAACACCAATACTTCAAACCCTAATGCCTCCCTCTCCTCTCTAAAACTGAGATCTATGATCTCCTTAGCCATCCTAACTGTACACTCTAAACGGGAACCTGATCATCATGTAGATCAAGAAGTATTCCCTATCAGTGGTTACTGGCTAATAAGGTACATATTCGATTTATTTATTCATATTTATGTATTATTAACAAAGAATTGATCAACATGTGGTATCAGAGCATATGTTGATTATATCAATTCTGATTTGATTTGCTAAATTAATTTTTTATGAGTTTCAAAATTATCGTGAGTTTGAAATCAATTTTGGGAAATAATGATTTGTCACAGAAGGTTTCGAAATTGAATGGTTCTTGGTTGGATAATTTTGATTTAATAAAAAATTGAAACTTTGATTTGTTTTAATAGATAAATTAATCGACATCAAGGATAAGAAAAATTATGGTTTGAAAAAACTAAATGATTTCAAAATAATGTTTTCGCACACTATGTATATCACGAAAGCAATGATGTCGGCTACTGTGCATAATTAAAAAAAATAATAATAATTGATTTCAAATCATATTTTGATCTAACTAGTGGATTTCTGAATCGCGCGTTGCGCGATAATGTGACCGTGACTTTAAACATAATTTTGCACAGTATGTAATCTAACTGTACATTACATATCATATTTATCAAAAACACTTAAAAGACAAATCTGTAGTCTATTATGAAAATATGTGATACCTTTTTTCCAAAATTAGGATTAGTAATAGATAGTTATTTAATGGTTTTCAGCATATCTTCTGTTAGTATGAAGTGGTATTTCTAGAACATCTGGAATTGGTATTATTTGAGCCGCGCCCCCAAAGTGCATCAAGGTTGGATGTGTAAGGGTACTTGTAAAGTTGTCAAGGTTTAAAACAGGCGTAACTCTTGATCTTATAAGATGAATTCAAAGAAGGTCTTGATTTATCTCTGTTGTTGTCTTTCATCATTGCATGTATACGGAAACCCGTTTTAAGCATTATTCACAAATAAAGTTTAGTTAGTGTGAATGACATAGCATATTATTTAGACAATAATAGATGAATTAGCGACATGATGTAAACAATATATGCTTACACAGTGAAGGCTTGTCAGTTGCTATTTTTGCAGGCCTCAAAGCAAAAATCCTATTGTCTCTTATTGTTTAAAACTTGTTTATAAATGCAAGCACATTATGGATAACCTAAATGATCAACCATATCTAATAAGTTATGGAAGCTTTGACAGCGAATAAAGGACTGAGTCATCCGTATGAGCCAATCACACAAGACTATGAAAGTTTCAGGATTTCGCATCAACCTATAAGAAGTGAAAAAAATGAAGATGAACTATAGCATTAGAAGTCAAATAATGTATAGTTTGGGTAATAATTTAAATAACTTTCAAAAGTAGATTTATTCTTCCCTATAATGAATTTATCCACGAAACATAGACCACATACATATAGATTCATTACAAATAACCAACAAAAGCCTCTAGTCCTGATCATACTTACTCCTTTTTATGTGGGAAATGTAGGATTGGTGAGGACTCGACCCAAACCAGCTGTGATTTCTCACTTCATTGGCCTCTGTAGCTCACTCGAATAAAGATCGCGCAGCCACCTTAGATTAACCAACTGAGACTTTCTCCTCCTCCAGCAGCTCAAAAACCACAGCTGCGGGTGCAGCGCCGCAATTAGTCTGGTAATGTCTCCTGTTTACCTGAGACAAGAGTAGGTCGATTTATCATCAGCGGTAAAAACATTTTTTTCAAGCAATTAACAAATGGTTGCTTGTATTTTGCATCTTGTGTCATATGATTACATGGCGCTATTATATGTTCAAATGGTTATTTGTATAGCAGTTAGCTGGAATCATTTCCACCTTTCTCATATGTCCCTTTTTTCAATCATTTTTAACCAAACCTTGCTTTTAAGTCCGTACCTAACATTGACATTGTTATTTGGAATTAGAAACGGGTCGATATGGGCTAAAAGGACTCACGTTTAACATTGTTGTAATATATTTAATATATAAGTGTGTAAATTATATACGAAGTTGCGTGCTATTTTTTTTTTATCAAACTTCATTTTATAGCAAAATATATAGCAAAATATAAATGAAAAGTAAAACTTCTAGGAATTACAAGCCAACACATGTAGTTCAGATTCTAACATATACAGATATAATATTCATAAAATTTTTATAGCGTATAATAATGAACTGTAAAGATTGTTTCTGTTTTACTCTAAGTTAACTTTTCTAGTTACTAAATTATTACTTAATTAAATCTGCTTAGTATTATACTTTCTGCAGCAACTATGAGAAGCCCCTGAGATAGAAAGCTAGGTACCTGAAATCACTTACCAGTGGTTAGGATTATACTTTCTCTGCACATGTAGACTCTAAACATATTGCTTTTAGACTCTTTCTTGTTGGTGCATTCATGACCCATGGCAAATGTATTATGTTAGTTCAAGATCTAATGTTTTTTTTTTCACGACTTGATAATCATACCTATGGGTTAAAAGGGCTGAACGGGTCAAAGCGTACCACATACGGTTAAAATTGTTGTAATATATTAGTAGTACAACTTTATAATCATACCTAGGAAGCCCAATTATTCCAGGCTCACGTTGGATGACTCTGTATTTTGCACCGGCGAGAAATAAACCAGTTGGGGAAAAGGCACCTACGCTGCTTGTTACTGTAACCCAGATCCAAAGAAGTCAAAATCAGCATAAGCTCCAAGAAGCCCACTAAAAATAAACTATTTAAACTCAAAAACATGATATAAAGAACATGGGATTAACATTAAAAAACAACGAAGCAACAAACCTTATCAAATATTCATGAACAATTATCTGTAACAGATGTCTAGAATTGAAAAAAAATTGTGGCACGGAATAAAATCTAGGTTTCATACCAGATTTCTCGAACTACCTCGGTCTGGTATGACAACGAAGGCACATACCGGTGAGTCTTTGGCATACAGTGCAGGTGATGCATCTTCAGAGGCCTTGATCTGGAAAAGTGCTGACCTTTTCCACTCTGGTTGAACTTGTGTAAAGAAGGAGCGGAGTCGGATCAGTGAGATTGGTGGTAGTTATGATTGAGAACTGGAGAAGGAGGAGGAAAATGATTGAAAGGGTTTTGGGCCGTAAAGAAGGGAAAAAAGCATTGAAAAGAAGGGAAAAGGGAACACAATTAGGTGATATTGACAGAGCCAGGGAGATAGACATGTCTGTTTCTGAAGGTACGTGGAAGGCTATAAGAAAATGATGCCTATCTGTGAAGATACGTGGAAGGGTGTGAGGAAGCATCTGGTGGTCCAATGAACAGAAAAAAAAATTGTTATTGCATACCAAAGGAGTCGAACCCGGGTAGCTTGGAGGAGTGCAAGACAACGTAACCAACCGCCCTGCAAGAGAAGTTGTTAAGGCTAACAGAAAAACAAAGCTAAAAAGACTGAAAACTAAGGAAGATAGAATAAAAAAACAAACAGCTCTGTGCCACGTGGCACAGAGCACTATTCATGGCAGTTCATAAATTATAATATAGGATAATTAATGTTTGTATATCACATGAAGTTTCGAAACCCTTGATTTATTAAAATACTTTGATTCAGTAAAGTATTTTTCTTTATTAATCAAAACTTTGATAATAAATCTTATTATTAGTCAAGAACGGTTCCTGAATGTTCTTAGAACTGTTCATGTTTTTCATCCTAATTTTGATGAAAATTAGTATAAGTTGGTTATAAATATGATTAAAATTTGTTTCCTAAAATTTTGGGAGTAACTTAATCTCCAAGTTTTAAGTTAAAAGGTTATCATAATTTTCGAAATCTTTTGGAGATATACTGAAATCCCAAAATTAATTGAAACGGATTTTCTAAAATCCCTAAATTGTAGCACCAATGAAATTAAGGTTCTCGCATTCAATTGTTCTCGAATTAACAGTTTTGAAAAGTTGTTCTCAAACAGGTTTCTGGATTCGGGTTCATGAACCAACAGTTCTCGATTTTTTGTTTTCAAAAACCTAAATTCGAGAACCTAAAACCAAAACCGAGAACCATTACTAAATTCAGAAACCATTACTGAATCCGAGAACTCTCAAGCATTCAAGAACTAACTTGTTTTTCCGAGAACCTAACTTATATCGAGAACCTAAGGCAACCCGAAAGCTAAGTTTTTCCGAGAAATATGAACAAGGTCGAGAACTAATTATTTTCTCGAGAACCTCCTTGTTGTTTTCGGGAACTAATTGTTTTTTTCCGAGAACCTAATTTCTACCGAGAACTATGACAAGTTCGAGAACTAACCATTTTCTCGAGAACTTCCTTGTTTGCGAGAACTAACTATTTTTCTCGAAAACCTCTTTTCCCGGGAACTGGTAAGCTAAAATTTTCTCGAGGTTTGCTATTAATTAGTTTATTAGTTTTGAAAAACCTTAACTAATATGTTTTCAAAACCTAAATCAATAAACATTGCTTCACTTTGATAACACTTACAAGGTCCCACTTCTGCCCAAAGGTGATGTGCTACCTTAACCTGGTTATCTAAGTCTAACTAAGCATACCAAATTAGTTTTGCCTAATTAACATGAATGTCTCACTTCTGTCCAAAGATGATGTGTTACATTCGTGTCCTGTAAAACTAAAGTGTGCCTAATAAATTATGTGTCCCACTTCTGCCCAAAGGTGATGTGCTACACTTAATTGCACATTATGCTTAAATGATTTCACTTCTGCCCAAAGGTGATGTGCTATTATTTTAAGCAGAACTTCTAATTAATCTATTATATTTTGGTGTTTATAATAGATGTTATCACATCTTCATCAAACAATGATCCTCACATATTAATGATCCTTCATTAATATAATGATCCTAATTTTTTTGTCTGCCTTACTTGAATATCCCATAACATAAATCACTCTAAAGTTCTTCTAAAAGGTTATATCTCAAACTAACTAATCCACTCTTATTCCAAAACATACTATGATTTGCTCTTATTGAGTCTTGATTATCCCTTAAGACATGACACTCCTGTTAAATTTCTAATAAAATAAAATTTATTTTTATTAAGGAGTGGGATAAGTCAAATATAATGTCACTTATGGAAATCAAGAACTCAAATTAATGATTGCTATCAGGGGAGCCATTAAAGATTCTGAAATTCCTAAGACTAATTTTTGTTTTCTATGGAAGAATCAAAATAACTCTTAAAGAAGCATGCAATAAATCTAACTCAAATAACAAGGTTAAGTGCATTCGTGAATACATCATAATATTGAATAACATGGCCTATTAAACTAAGGGCTTATTCATGGAATCAACAAACATTTTCAGTGCGTTATACAATACTTTTTCATTAGTACGTTTGGATGCCTTATTAATCAACTACAACACTCAGAAGTACCAAAGGAAAATGAGTGTGTTGATAGCAACATACGTACAGGAAAAGAAACGCCTAAAACTGAAAAATCAGATGTTATTCATCTTACTACCACTAAACCTTAAAAGTGGAAGATAAGTTACAATAGAGAGGATAGTTTTTAAAGTCCAGAAACAAAATACAAGTACTGCTTCCAGCTCTAAGTTTTCCAAGGGGATGTCTTACTGCAAAACTATGCCATTAGACTAGGCACAATTGATGAGACAAATCCATAAGCCAAGGAAACAGCTGGCTAAGTTAAGTATTAGAAAATCAATGATATTTGACTCCACAAATATAAATATTCCAATTAACACATGATTGTTGTAGTTCTATTCGTTTCCTTACCAGATTTCAACAAATACTTAAGATGGGAGTAAGTGGCGAATTTATTGTTAAGGTTGAAAGAACCATTAATAACTGATCTTTGTATTAGGCTTTATGATACCTTACGATATTTTGGATATTACTCAGAATTTTAGTATCAACACTAAAGCCACACTTTGACAGTTTTGAGTTTTATGACCAAAACAAAGTCTATATTAACTTAAACTCCCATATTATTTGTTGTCATTATCTGAACAGAAACCTTATAAAATAGAACAAGATGATACACACATTTTCACAACTTTGTTATCATGAAAAATGAAAATTTAACAAAGGATAATGAGACCTATACACTTCATCCATTGAGACCAAAATTTTTCATGAGCAATCATGAATAGGTTAATGAAGGATGATTTGTTATCAATACTCATTCTTAGTGACTTTAAAGCATGTGTTAAATGCCCTAAAATTTAAAATGGCAGAAGGAATAAATGGGTTTCCATCACATGGTATAATTACCTGACATTAGTGGAGCTTAGAAAAATGTCGACTTGTATCTAATATGTTTCATGCGGACCTAAGTCTTCAAGAAATCAATTCATATACTTAAAAGGTTTCCTTCTAAATATGTCCTTAAAATTTCTTACAAATTCTGGACAACAAGGAAATCAAGTTTAAAATATATGAAATATTCCCATTCACATGCATCGCTAAAACTTATCATATGGAGTTCCTAGAGACCTAAAAGATCAGTGGGAGTATTAAGTGTCCTCATTATAACTTGCAAAAGTTGCAAGAGGTAGGGGGAGTGATAATTTTGATCAATCTCAAATTACACCTCTTGTATATGACACTGCTCCAACACAACTTGTCTCCTTAGAATATAATGATACTCCTAATAAAGTTTCTTTGATGCCTAACTATGGGAAGAACTTAGATTTCTTACTAAAACTAAAGTAATCCTCAATAAGAGAAACTAACATAAACATTATTGTCTTGTTTCTCTATTAGAATATATTGGTCTTCCAATCTTAGACCCTATGCATGCTAAGTTCCTAAAGATTTCTAAGGTCAGTGGGAGCAGTAAAAGTCCTTAGCATGACTTGCCAGAAGTACAAGAGGCAGGGGGAGAGACTCATTAAATTCTACTCCGAATTTAACTCCGATTACACCTCTTGTACACCATACTGCACCAACTCTTATACACTTAGAAACTAATATTGCTCCTTATTTACCTGAGAATGAAAGCAACTAAGCAAGAGCTAATTCATAAAATTGCATATGTATCCTAATAAACCCAATAGTTAACTCAGGAGGTCATTTAGGTCTAAAAGGCCTACTAACTTTGATGATTAAGTACCTTACCTGACTAAAGCTGAAATGGATGTTTGGAAAGTTTATCGATCCCACCTCTTCTAATTATATCATCAGCATCAATTAAATCTTTTAAATGGAATAAAGGTATTATTGGCAAGCTTGATTCCATAAATTAGAATAACCTTTGGATTTGGTTGAATTACCTAAGGGTGTTCATAACTAAGCTGAATCTGAATGGAAACGTTATCACACTAAAAGTATGATTGATTGCTGAGGATTATACTTAAGAGGGAATAAATTATCAAAGAACCTTCTTACTTGTCTTGCAAAAAGGTATCTTTGAGGATCATTACCGTTCTAGTAGCTTATAATAATTTAAGAGCTACATTAGATGAACATTAGACAACTTTCCCTAACATTGACCTACATGTTCATAAAATAACCTGAAAGTTCTAAACTGAAGGTCAAGAACACTTAGTTTGTAAGTCAATGAAATCCATTTATGGGTTGATGCAAGCATTTAAACATGATGAAATTATAATACAATTCTTTTCATCAAGAACCAAGTGGATTAATACACCTACCTCAAGATGAGTGGGAGCAACTAACGCAAACTTGTCCTTATATAGATGACATTCTTTTGACAAGTATATGTTACGTTTGTCAAATCATTATTCGCGCATACTTTAACATAATGAATCTCGGAGATACCTCTTATGTTATAGGAATCAAAATTCACCGAGATAGACTCAACGAGACATTAGTTTCGTCTCTAAGCGGGTCCTTACACATGTAACATACAACATTGCTCTCCTTTAGAGGCTAATAGGATAATTGAGATTATTACCTTATGCTTCATTAATTAGAAGCCTTATGTAAGTTTAAAGTCTATACTCGTTTGGATATTGCTCATGTTGCTTAACACTAGACTCGTCTAGATTATTGTGAAGCATCTAATAAAATATTACAATATCTCTAAGAAATGAGAGACTATAATTTAAAGAAGAAGTGATAACTTAAAATAGTTGAATACTCTTATTCTAACTTTGTTGTATTCAAAGAAAACAATATGTCAACTTCGGGATATATCCTTATTTTAGCAGACAAAACTTATCTCATGGAGGAGTCATAATGAACTGTTAACAACAACCTAATTAATAATGACATAATATGTTGCTTATCACAATGCAGCTGTCACTAAATGTTGTTGGAATTCTATCAGTTGACTCATAATTAATAACTCCATCTAAATTCTATATTGAAGACTTACTGTGATAAAGTCAGCTACCCTGTTTTCTCGAACAGTAACAGTTTGAGCGGAGCTGCATTAGAAATTCGATACGAAATTTATTGTTCACTTATTTTATGAAACAAGTAGAGGAAACTAATTATTTGTATCGAATTCATTCATGATATGCTTATGGATCCAATAACTAAAGGTCTATCACCCATTAGTCTCTCTAAGGGCCTATAATTGAGACGGGTTTTACTAATGACCATGTACAACTGCATATTGTACTATGAATGACTAACTATTAATTATTCCTCATCCGTTTAATATTTGTTTGTCTCTAAATACGTTCATGCATGTCTAAGGATGTATAGACACTAATTATACAAATTAACGTTAAGGGCTTACTTGTCATGATCCTAATGTTAAGTTTTAAATTTGGGGTTGTGACATCCGTCATTTTTTTTATTATTAATATTATTATTATTATTATATAAAAAAAATGACGGATGTCACAGCATCCCCTACTTTTAGAAACTTCGTCCCGAAGTTAATAGTAACATAGGGTTATGGATGCTTGGGCAAAAATTAAGATAACTGTGGTCTGGGAAATTCGAATGATTTGGATATGAGGTTTGATGGGTGTGAGTTAAGGATTGGATTAAGTTCGTCTCGAATAATAAGGAGAATAAGGATCTAGTGATTCACCAAGTTTCAAGTTTTAGGAATCCTATGATAAATGTACGAGTTGATTGTCTACAGAAAGACTAAATGAACTACCAAATAACCAGAGTTTGTTCCTGGTCCGACTTCCAGTCTCACTTTCAATGCATCATTAGTGTTTGTATACAGGGTGTACCGCAGCTAACCCACCACACCTTTGATACCTTGAAAACGTACTGGACGCCTACCAAAAACTCTAATAGAATTTCACACTACCCTAATGTACCTGTAAATTCATGATTACGTTCCGGACCGGAATCATCAATTTACCTTACATTAAAGTTTTGCGTCCTTCTATGACCCCACCGATTGTTGAGAAGGTTTGATAGCCTCCACCAGCCGTGGAGTAGGTTGTAGGGCCCCTTCCGACTGTTTGAAAAGGCATAGTGACCCCTACCAATCGTTGAGTATGTTCGATAGCCTCCACCAGTCGCGGAGCAGGTTGTAGGGCCTCTCCCGACTGTTGAAAAAGGCATGATGACCTCTATTAAGTGCAACAATTATTATTCACATAGATTGCAAATTGATAGCATGTTTATGCAAGCAAGTTTGTAAGTACTACAACCATTAAGTGTAAGTGTTATCATGAATAATTAAATGTTTACGAGTATCATGAATAATTAGATGTTCAATGCGCAGTCAAATTAAGGGAAAAATCTAGTTTCATGTAATAACCAATGATGTTTTCTTAGAAAAGCATCTGTAATATCAAGTATCAAGTCCAAACGTTTCAAATAAATGTAAGGTAGAGTCTTGTATGATTAAAAATAAACGTAATCAATATGATAAATTTCCAATCTGTGTTAATACACAATAATACGCAAGGAAATTTCTAGATGTTGTATGCTAATGAGTGCGACAAAATTGGGTACAAAATGATAATAGGATCAAGAAAATGAAAACACGGGTATTGGATTTCTCGAGTCTTGGGAAGATTTCATCCATGGCTTAACTAGTGGGATTAACGTCATCCTGATTAGTTGTTTCGTTGGTATTGATATTGAAAGCTCGTCCATGTGCCACCAGGTTTACATTGTTCAATTTGGGACATTGAGGTAGCATGTGGTTAGGGTCTCTACAATGATAACATGCCCGACCGTTAGTAATCTGTAGTGGTTTCTGGGCAGCTGTTTGATGATTACCCTGTGGCCCAACCATTACTCGACAAGTAGTGACAAAGTGTCCAAACCTTCCACATCTGGTGCATTGACGACATGGAAGATTTGTAGGGTGATGGTACTTGCAAGTGTTGCATTGAGGATGGATTCCCGTGTAGGCTTTCTTGATAGGAGGCTGAGTCAAAGGATCCACAACAGCCTGGTTCTGATTATCGCCCATTCGTTTCTTAGAATTCGAAGCGGTAGTGGCGGCCTTTGCTAAAACGGTCTTAGATTGTTCTATTACATTGGTGGTTTTCTCAGTAGATGTCTTGGTGTCCTTCCTAACCAAGTTTCCTTTTCTCACGTGTTTGTCTGTCAAAGTTGTCACACCCTCAAATTTCCACCTGCGGAGTTCTACCGCGAGGCGTGTGACACACCAGGATCCAAGTCAACGGTCACAATAAACGACGTCTAAATGTAAAAACATACGTAATCAAGAACCATGCATAAGTTTAAAACCAACATTCAAACAGTGCGGAAGCATTCAAAGTTTACAAAAGTCATGCATAAGTAAACATAAGTTCAAAAGTTCATGATTTCCAAAACGTGCAAATGAGACCCTAGACGCGAGACGACTCCAGTGCGACCTCGTGCGCCTATCCGACAGCTGCTACCTTAGCGACCTGAGAAAACATGCTAAAAGAGTCAACATAAAATGCTGGTGAGTTCACAGGTTTTAAATTAAACGTTTAAGGTGTTCCTTCGAAAACCGTTACCATCACAATTACTACTATGCTTATGAGAACGCCAACCCGGCGCAGAATGAGATACTCATACGGGTGAAACCATTACTGACTGAGCCGTGTGTTACCCTTAGTTTCCTATGGGCTACCGTCATCGCCGGTAGACCTTGTTTTGTTAGAGACAATATGCACCCGCCCGGTCCAACCGTCGAGTGGGGTTTGTCAGTTCCCAATAGCGTTATCCATATTTCCCCGCCATATACCCATGTTAGTGGTTTCAAGGGATTTTCGATGAACCGTATAGTACGATAAGTGAGCCATAGTATAATGTGATAAAGAGTCATGAGCCATAAGAGTTTAACAAGTCATAAGTCATAAAAGAGTTTTAAGCATGTTTCTCCCCCGAAAACATAAACAGTAAAATATGGGGCCGTGAACTCACCTTAGTTTGCGTATTCCGTTTAAGAGTAAACCGTATGCGTGATATGAGTAAACCGTCTGTGAGATATGATAGCCCCAACTATTGGCGACCTATCATAAGATATGTGTCAAGTTAGACTAATAACCCATCGGGTTCATTAGTCCCTAAGTCCAGTCCATGACCATTATGTGTCCGAAAAGCATGTTTAACCGACAACCAGACAACGTAAGACAAGACTCGACATCCCATTGGTGACCCGACATTCCACGTGTTAGATAAATACAAGACAACATGCCACATATGCAATTAAACACTTAATACGCGCAACAGTTCACCTAGTCTAGCATAATGTCTGATTAACGCATAAACAGGTCCGAATACGTGTTACTAAGTCATTGGGTGAATCCCGGGGTTCCTATCATGTTCCTAGGCGTCAAATCATGTTCCGGGATGTTAAAATATACATACAGCAGCATTACACGCGATTAGGAATCAAACTAGCATTTAGGAAAAGTCAACATGTGATTAGGGTTGGTCAACAGGCGATTACAAGGGCTAATCGCCTATATATACACGAGTAGGGTTCCCATTCAGGCGATTATGCCCCTAATCGCCTATAGCACAGGCGATTAGGATGCCCAATCGCCTATAGTGCAGCTGATTTGGTTTTTCGCGCGTTTAACCCTCCAAATCAGATCCGAAACGTGTAAAAACACCCAATAATCATCCTAACACATTAACAAACATATTTCAAGCAAAACCCCTAAATTTTCATCATTCTAACAGTTCCGAATGCGAGCGTTTTCCTAAAATGGCAACTTAGCATGTAAACATCACATCAACATGCAAGAACTTGCCCTAAATAGCAAATATCCAGATTAAATCACATAACCACGTTGTCCGATATCATCCTACTGTTCTAGCATCATCCTATAACAAACCCTAACATCATACAATCAACAACATGCCTCATATCATCCTAAATCATCAAAAATCCTTCAAATGGGTCAAAACATCAAGTATCAACAATACACCACCAAAACCGTTCAAACTCCTAGGATATCATCATACTAACTTGTATCAGCAATAAACATCATAATAACATAAGAACAACCATGATTCAATCCTAAAAATCCTATCTTTAAACATATATAACACATATAACACATGTAAAGGTGTGGGTTTGTTTAAAAACGGTTTTAAATGGATTTTCAAAGATAAAAACATTTATAAGTCAGGTCTGGACGTTTAGGGAGTAAAACATAATCATTTAAAGGTTTGGGTTTGAAGAACACACCTTGTAATCAAGAGGTGATGATGGAATAAGCTTGAAAATGGTTGTTTTGATGCAAAAACGAGTTCCAGAGGGTGTTTGTGTGTTGGGTTATGTTATGGGACGGCTAGGGTTGCACAAATGATGTTTTGGAGGTCAAGGGTGGTATTTATAGGCGTTTTTAGTCGTTCAGCACGTGTCACGCGAGTATGCAGGTTTATACGCGATTAGGGAGCCTAATCGCATGACAGTTCATGCGATTGGCCCCTACTCGCCTATAATCACCCTCCAATCGCCCCTTTATAGGCGATTAGGCTATTCCCCAAGAGCCTAATCGCCTGCAGCCTCTGTGTTCGTGTGTTTTGCGCGTTTAAACCCCGTTTTAACACATGTTAGCACATATTCACATACCGACAAGTCACATAATGATTGTAAACATATAATGCATGATAAATAACACGTTCCCGCCCGATCACCAATTCCCGGGACCCGAGACTTGTGTATGTTAAAACCCTAATGATGTGCGATTCGACTCGACCGACCTTGTTATGTGCAACGTATGCGCGACTCGCTAAGGTAGACTTACTAAGTTTTCAAAAGTTAGTTACCGGAAGTTGCCGGGTGTCACAAAAGTAGCTGCAAGTTGGATGGCTTCTTCCACCGTAGTAGCTTTGCTCCCAGTGACTACGTCTTGTATCAGGTCAGGTAATCCCTCGATATATTTTTTGATTGCTTGAGAGACTGGGGTGACCATGTGTGGAACCAGTATGCTAAGTTCGTGATATCGAGTATTATACGCAAGATTCTCACCACTGTCTTGTTTCAGTCCATGGAACTCTTCCTCCAGTTTCCTGATTTCGTTCCTAGGGCAGAATTTGGCGATCATGAGTTCCTTAACATCTGCCCAAGATAATGATAAAGCAATATCAGCTCCTTGATTGCGCTTTTCCCCATTCCACTAGGTTAGCGCCCCCTTTTGAAGGACACTAGTAGCATAGCGAACGCGGAGTTCATCAGGACATTCACTGTTCACAAAAGTACTCTCCATGCTTTCGAACCATTGGAGGAGGCCAGTAGCACCCTCCTCACCAGAAAATTACCTGGGGATTCCTGGAGTGAGTGTCCACTTATAGGCTAAAGCATGTCTTCTTTGATCACCATTGGGTTCAATTCCTTTGAAAAGTCAACGTTCTTGTTGAGCTTTACAGCTAGACAAGGGCACTCCAAACATTTTGTACAAGTTTTTCCAATAATACCCTCTCGTTTCATATACAATATATATGTATATATTTTTTTTTCTCTTCTTACCATCCCTAAACCTCTAAAACCACACATCCTAACCCATTAACAAACCCAACCCAACCATCTTTTTCCCATACTTGAAGCCCTCTACCTGAGCCCACAAACCGGCCCGCCAGTATACCCGGCCCAAGAAGCAGGCCCAAAGTCCATCACCTCACCTCCCATTTCTCCTTATTAGTTTAAAAAAAAAAGAAGATTCTATCGGGACTCGAACCCGGGCAGAAGCTGCGCAACTCACAAGCCACAACCACTGGTCCATGGGGCCATCTGTGTTAAAATACTGAAACGTTAATTATTTGAATCGAGATAAAGCATTGTGTTCCTCCTTCTTCTTCGCTGCACGTGAAGGCCAACCAGTCAAGTTTCTTTGACTTTTAATTGTGTCAATCACCTAGTGATTGATTACTGATTAACCGCAGTGACTCACTCTAACGACTATTACGCGTCATATACACGTTAAAACATCATTAATTCGTAGCAATTTTCCATTTTCACGCGTATACAATTGAACATAGTCAAACCTTTTCCAAATCCTCGAATCAGAGCCCTCCCTATAAATTGAACCCACCAAAGCAACCTACACTCGCCGATAATCATTTCTATACCCTCAATTTCTGTTCTAAATCGGTTAATCGAAGCTTATTGGATTGCGTTTGACTTTTTCATTGACCAAGCCTCGAACCCGATTACGTTTTGGTAAGCCTTCCTTTCTTTGAGGGTTACGATCATCGGCCTCATGTGAACAATAGCCCCAATGATTCAGGGGCTATTGGGCACGAATTGTTTGATTATGGAAAACTAGGGCTCGAATCACTTGATTTGGGGAAGAACACCTTAGTCAGATAACATATATAAATTTTTTAGAACAGAAGATAAACAAATAACTGATCCAGACCAGCTGGTGTAGCCCCTGCCCTTAAAACATGAACCGGCCTGGGGGCCAAGGTTCGAGTCTCACCATGACCATTCTTTTTTTTGTGATATTCTTTTATTCTTATATTTTCTTAATTCTTTTTAAAATCGTTTTAAAATACTAAAACTATTTTATAAATTCTACGAAATTTATTTTATGCTATTCCACTGATAAAGTTCATCATCCAATTTTTAGTTTTACAAAAATCATTTATTTAATATATATTATTAATAATACAAGTTTATTCATTTATATTTATTAAATTCAATAAAAATATCTAAACGATTTTATTAAATCTCACAAAAATTATCTTAAACTTGTATATTCTTAAACATTTCAGAAAATATTTTTATTTCAGAAAAACTATTTATTTTATATTTTTAATTAATTTTTGTTAGTTTTAATCATAAATAATTCATCATAAATTCATTTTACAATATTTTTGTACCAAAATTTTACATAAATTATTTCTAACTATCTAGAACTGAAATACAATTTTTAATTCAGAAATTCTTTGATTTTAATATTTTTAGATATTAAAGTCATATTTTGACAATTTAAAATAATTAGATTAAATATTCTATTTTCAAGAAAATAATTTTATAAAAATTATTTTCACACTTAAAATCTTATGTCGTGACTACATTCAACTTAAAATTTTACAAAGAGATTTTTATTTATTTATTCATTAAATTTCTTATATTTAATAAATAAATTGTTTAATAAACAAATAAACGTTTATCCCCAATTCGGAGCCCTAAAAATACATGTATCCTAGAGTTATTTCCCTTATACATTATCAATTACTTTAGGTTAATCATTTGGGAGTAATCTCAATTCATATTTCGTTGTCCAAGTTCAAATTCAAGTTAATACGTGAACTGTGAGTATTCCTATCCCCTTTTTGCATTTATACATTTTTGGGGTGTTACATGTACACTATTACAATTTCAAATACAAGTTTACATTTTTACAATACAATTCTAGTACTATGTGTATTGCTTACAACGTGCTTTATGCTTAGACATTACATGTGGATTACATTTGTACTTAGTGAAATCATTAACATGGTACAAGCCGACCTTAACATTGGATAGCGCTATTTGGATTGACAACCCGCCTAGATTGATTCTCCCCCTTTTTCATCGGAGAATCCGTGGCCAGTGTTAAGCCTTTTATCCATTTATTGGATAAGTACACTACAGTTCATACAGTACATTATACAGTCACAGGGTTGATTTCGCTCATTTGTATGATACATGGTTTACATATTTGCACTGTAGCTTGCACTTGAATTGTATAACTTTTTAACCTACTATATATATCAAAACTAGGAATGCTCACCAACATTTCATATGTTGACCAAATCTATTTTGTACATGTTTCAGGTGCAGTTTGATCTAATGCTTTAACAAGAGACATTTAGTGCTTTATTTTATTTCAGTTATTTCAATATTTACATTTCATTTAGACAATGTATTTTCCATTTTCATGTAAGACAATTTTGGATTATTCAATAATATTTACATTTTAGTACCATGTGCTTTTGAACAATCGTCACTACGTAGCACCTCGATGATTCCGCCATCGGTTGGGGTGTTACAGGGGTGTAGTATGATTAATGGGGGTCCTGAGTTGAATAACTGACTCAACGACTGTATTTCTCTGCTACATTTTCGGGTTTAAAACTAAAATGAGTGTTAACTCCTGATCAGGCTTATCTAATGCTCATAATAAATGATTACTCGGCCAAGTGGGAGAATGTAAGAATATATTTATATATTCTATTATGTGGCCCTTATAATCATTTATCTAATAATTGATCAATGACCTAAATACCCCTATTGGTTTAACTGGTCTTTATGTGATGGACGTAATTACCATTAATGAACCATTAAATAGGGTTTCCCTTGGGTGTATATATAGAGATTATTAGGAGAGGTTAAGAGACTAATGAAACACTAATACTTCAAACCCTAATGCCTCCCTCTCCTCTCTAAAACTGAGATCTATGATCTCCTTAGCCATCCTAACTGTACACTCTAAACGGGAACCCGATCATCATGTAGATCAAGAAGTATTCCCTATCAGTGGTTACTGGCTAATAAGGTACATATTCTATTTATTTATTCATATTTATGTATTATTAACAAAGAATTGATCAACAACCTTTGGTTTCACCAAACAATCAGTAGATTTGTTTAAATTTAAATAAGATTTAAAACACATACCCGTTTGTGTCGGTGGATCCTTGGACCCACTTGGACCCGCTCCACTCGAACTTTTGTTGTTTCCCGGAAGTTTCACACGACAATCCTTCTTAAAGTGTCTCACTTTGTTGCATCTCCAACACGGTCCTTTTGCCTTCTTATTTGAACTTTTGTCATGATTATCAAATTTACGTTTCTTACCATTAAACTTTTTATTTTTCCCCGATTTCCCATCATCTTCAACCATATTCACCGAAGATTGACCAACAACATTTTTACCCTTTGTCTTATCCACTTCTTAATCCCGAAGTGATTCTTCAATTCGGATATCACTACCCAATTGAACCAAAGACAAATCCTCTTTTTGATGTTTAAGAGTGTGTTTATAATCCTTCCACAAAGGTGGAAGTTTGTCAATTATACTAGAAACCGCAATTGACTCATCCATTTTCAAATCATGTTGAGCAAATTGACCCAATATATGTAAAAGTTCATTATATTGTTCCATAACGGGTCTAGAGTCAATCATCTTGTAATTATTAAAATTACTAACAAGAAATTTCTTACTTGATGCATTTTCCGCCATATATTTGGATTCGAGTGAATCCCAAAGTTGTTTTGCCGATTCAACATTTTGATAGACATCAAAAAGTGCATCCGACATCCCATTCAATATATGACCCCGACAAATGTAATCATCATTTTCCCACTTGAGTCTTTTCCTTATTTGATCAATGGTTTCATCCACCACTTCTTCCGGAAACGGAGTAGAGAGAACATAGGCAACTTTCAAAGTTGTAAGTAGGAAGTGCATCTTCTTCCTCCACCGCCTAAAATCTTGCCCTTCAAACTTATCCAATTTCACGAACTTGCTTGTCATGTCACGAACAGATTCACCGGTAGCCATCTTGATGAAATAGTTCGTTCTTTGTTGGTTATATGAACCGAAATTACACCGTGAATCAAATGAAATAACTTGGATTAAATTGAGAGTCGTTAGGAAACTATCAGAACGAACTATTTGATCGGTATTATCAAACGTTCGAACGGATTAAACTCAACTTTTATCAAGAACAGGATTGTGGATTTAGAGAGTATATGGATCCCAAAAGATCACAGAGAGAAAATAGGCCGTTTCTGATCTCTTTTCTTTGTTACGAAAACATTATGTAATCCCCAAAAAAGTCGGATCAGTTACTTTGAAAATAACTGACATCTCATCCTTTTCGAAAAAGCATTATGAATTAATTCATATTATGACCTAAAGTCCAAATTCACTATTTTATCGGCCCAAGACAAATGTCTCAATTAATATCATAATTTAATATACAACTAGGCCCAATTAATTCACAATAATTATATTAACACATTATAACAAATGTATTTGGCCTAAATTCGATTACACACCAACTCGTTAGAACAACCAAGTTCGCCATTCCTGCATCACCTTACTTAATTAATTAATAACGAGAACGCCTATTCAAAGAGTTAATCCAACATCACTAGGAAAGTTGATAATCACTAAAATTACTAACAAATATCTCTTAGCATTTGAAGTTAAGAAATGAATCTCACGTTGGAAAACTTACATAGCAGTAGCAACTACGCCTCTCATACATGAAGCTCGCAGGTTTCCGAGTCTCTGTACTCGATTCAATAAATTGTAATAGAATAGAAAAAGGAACCGGGCTTGTGTTTGACACAATTCCTTTAAACAGATTCGTCGTCTGTTCCCAGGGTACACCGGTTCAACAGTGCGGTGGTGCACTGCGGACTATCCCACTTGCCTGAAAAAAAAACCCGGAACAAGACTGTTTCTAAAAAAAGTTTTGCTGCAGCAATCGATCACTGTATGCGAGTGAGTTTCTGTTGTGTGTGTTTTTCATGTATATTGTTTCTCCTCTCAAATAAGGCACATAGCCTACTAATTATATAAGATTTAGGATGGTGAAAGGTTTCACTTTATTAGACACTTAAATAGAGACTTAAGACTCTAATTAAGACTTTAATAAAACCTCATCAAATGACATTAAGAACTCTACTCAAGAGTTTCAATTATACACTTAATTTAGTCTTAAAACTATAATCAAGTGTCATAAATAAATTAACTCTACTAAAGAGTTTTTCTTCAATTCACCACATGAGGATTTTTACCAACAATTATAATTTCATTAAATTAAACCTCCATTCACTTTCTAAATTTCCAACAATCCCCCACATGAATGGAGATTGATCAAAACACACAAAATTTTCAACAAACCCGACATGAAAGGCAGTTATTCTCAGAAACAACCTCATTCCGATTAAATTTCAACAAACCCCGACATGAAAGACAGTTATTATCATTCCTTTTGGTGATCCTATTCTCCACCACCACAATCAAAGCACAAGCATACATAGCCACCGATCGCTTATTCGTCGATTGCGGTTCATCCACCGCCTCAATCTCCAACTCGAACCAGAGATGGGAGGGTGATGAATATTCCAAATTTGTTCCTTCCAACATCACCACCACCTCCTTCTCATCCACCCTCGACCACCTAGATTCTTCGATCAATGAATACCCATACTCCACCGCTCGAATTTTTAACTCGTCCTTTACCTACAAATTTCCTGCCTCCCAAGGCCCCAAATAACTCCGTTTTCATTTCTACCCTGCCACGTACTCCAATTCAATTCTCAACCCAAAACAATCTTTCTTCTCCGTGTCATCTAATGGCTACTCTCTTTTAACCAACTTCAGCGCGTTCCTAGCCGCCTCCTTTCTTGCAAACACCCGCTCTAATGCTAGAATGACCAAAAACCATGTTCCTCACTTTGTCAAAGAATTCATCATCTATGTAAAAGATACACAAATCCTAGACATTACCTTTACACCCTCACCCAACTCGTATGCATTCATCAATGGTATTGAGATCCTTTCAATGCCGGACAATTTGTATTTTGATCATAATAAACAGTATTCAGGACCCGTTGTCCATAAGGACAAGGCACTAGAAAATATGTACAGGCTTAACATGGGTGGGGAGCAAATATCCGCTGAGAATGATACCGGTATGTACAGGTTATGGGACAAAGATGAGAACTATATATATGGAGCTAAAATTAGGGTTACGCCTTCTTGCAATGACTCGATCATGTATACCATGGACACGCCCAATTATACTGCACCTGAGGCAATTTATCAAACCCAGAGGAGTATGGGCACACATTCTAACAGGTACAATCTGACTTGGATACTTCCAGTTGATGCTGGGTTTTATTACATGTTGCGCCTCCATTTCTGCAACATCATGCCACAATACACCAAACCGGATCAAGTTGTTTCTGGTATTTATATTAATAATCAAACTGCTGATAAGGCCGATATATTCTCCTGGATTTATGGGAACGACCAACCTATGTTCAAGGATTACATTGTGTTTGTCCACGGTCCTGATGGTCATCAAAACAAGCAAGATTTGTGGCTTGCATTATATCCTGAACACGAAGATGGTGACGCTTATTTGAATGGACTGGAAGTTTTCAAGCTGAGCATGGGCTATGATCTTTCAGGCCGAAACCCGAAATTTACTCCTGACCAACCATCAATCAAAGGGAACAAGAAGACTCAACCCAAGAAGACTCAACCATATGCCGCAATAATCGGAGGTATTGGCGGATGTTTCACCTTGCTGTATGTTCTACTAGTTATAGTTTTACAGCTGAAAAAGAAATCCAAACACTATAGTGCCACCAATGATAAGCCATCACTGCCATCAGATCGTTGTCGTCGTTTTACCCTACAAGAACTCAAAATTGCTACAAATAATTTTCATGACCGCTGTAGCATTGGCAGCGGAGGGTTTGGTAAGGTGTATAAGGGATACATATATAATGCTACAACCCTTGCAGCTATCAAACGCCTCAACTCATCATCCAGCCAAGGTTTTCATGAATTTCGAACAGAAATAGCGTTATTGTCTAAACTACGTCATGTCCATCTTGTGTCCCTGATCGGGTACCGTGAAGACGATAAAGAGATGGTACTTGTCTATGATTACATGGCATGTGGAACTCTACGAGAACATCTCTACAAGACGAACAAACCTCCTCTATCATGGAAAAGTCGTCTCAATATTTGCATTGGCGCAGCCAAAGGGTTGCATTATCTCCACTCGGGTGGAAAACGTGCAATAATTCATCGCGATGTTAAGTCAACAAATATCTTGTTGGATCATAACTTGGTTGCTAAGGTGTCTGATTTTGGTCTTTCAAAGCTAGGCTCTAAAGATCCATTACAAACACATGTTAGCACAATGGTGAAGGGTACTTTCGGGTATATTGACCCTGAAAATTGCCGTACCAAACAGCTTACTGAGAAGTCTGATGTGTACTCATTTGGAGTGGTTCTTTTCGAGGTGTTGTGTGCAAGACCTGCTATCGTTCAACAGGTGAGAGACGAGCAAGTGAACTTGGCAGAATGGGGCAAAACATGCCATCGAAAGGCAAACTTAAATGAAATCATTGATCCAAAGCTAACGGTGAGATTACTCCAGGGTGTTTAAGGAAGTTTGGAGAGATATGTAACACCCCAACCGATGGCGGAATCATCGAGGTGCCACGTAGTGACGATTGTTCAAAAGCTCATGGTACTAAAATGTAAATATTATTGAATAATCCAAAATTGTCTTACATGGAAATGGAAATTACATTGTTTAAATGAAATGTAAATATTGAAATAACTGAATTAAAATAAAGCACTAAATGTTCCTTGCTAAAGCACTAGATCAAACTGCACCTGAAACATGTACAAAATAGGTTTGGTCAACATATGAAATGTTGGTGAGCATTCCTAGTTTTGATATATATAGTAGGTTAAAAAGTATACAATTCAAGTGCAAGCTACAGTGCAAATATGTAAACTATGTATCATACAAATGAGCGAAATCAACCCTGTGACTGTATAATGTACTGTATGAACTGTAGTGTACTTATCCAATAAATGGATAAAAGGCTTAACACTGGCCATGGATTCTCCGATGAAAAAGGGGGAGAATCAATCTAGGCGGGTTGTCAATCCAAATAGCGCTATCCAATGTTAAGGTCGGCTTGTACCATGTTAATGATTTCACTAAGTACAAATGTATTCAACATGTATTGTCTAAGCATAAAGCACGTTGTAAGCAATGCACATAGTACTAGAATTGTATTTTGAATATGTAAATTTGTATTTGAAATTTGTAATAATGTACATGTAACACCCCAAAAATGAATAAAGGTAAAAAGGGGATAGGAAGTACTCACTGTCTACGTAATAGCTTGAAATTGAATTGGACAACGAAATATGCGTTGAAAATATTCCAAAGAATCAACCTAAAGAATTTGATAATGTGTAAGGAATAACTCTAGGATACATGAAAGTCTAGGGTTTCGAATTGGGGATAAACGTTTATTTGATTAATAAATAAATTGTTTATTAAAATATAAGAAATTTAATAAATAAATAAATAAAAGTCTTTTTGTAAAATTTTAAGTTAAATATTGTCACAGCACAAGATTTTGATTATGAAAATAATTTTTATAAAATTATTTTCTTGAAAATAAAATATTTATTTTAATTATTTCAAATTGTCAAAATATGACTTTAATATCTAAAAATATTAAAGAATTCTTGAATTAAAAATTGTATTTCTGTTCTAAATGGATAGAAATAATTTATATAAAATTTTGGTGTAAAAATATTGAAAAATGAATTTATTATGATTTATTTATGATTAAAACTAACAAAAATTAATTAAAAATATAAAATAAACGGTTTTTCTGAAATAAAAATATTTTCTGGAATGTTTAAGAATATACAAGTCTAGGATAATTTTTGTGAGATTTAACAAAATCGTTTAGATATTTTTATAGAATTTAATAAATATAAATGAATAAACTTGTATTATTAATAATATATCTTAAATAAATTATTTTTGAAAAACTAAAAATTGGGTAATGAACTTTATCATTTGGAGATCATATGATAATTTTTGTAGAATTTATAAAGCACTTTTAGTATTTAAAACTGATTTTAAAAGATTTAATGTATTAAATATATATATATATATATATAAGAGTGGCAAAAAAATACTTGTTGGTTATGGGAATCGAACCCGGGCCTCTGGCCGGTTCGGGTTTTATCACAAGCGTGGCCACCAACTGAGCCACACCTTGAGAACGGAATATATTGGATTGAAATTGTATATATAGGTTTAAAGGTGTGAATGGTTTAAATGAAAAGAAAAGAAAAAAAATAAATGGGTGTGTGGGATTCGAACCTGGCCACAAGGCCGGTTCGTTTCCTCTCTTTCACACGCGTGCATACCAGCTGGTCTATACCAGCTGGTTGTTTATTTATGGAATGAAAATAATTATATACAATAACAGATTTAAGTGTTCTTCCCCAATTCTTATTATTTCGAACCCTAATTATCTAATCAACATAATTGGTGATCATTAGCCCCTGAATCTTTGGGGCTAATGATCACAAAGTGCCGAAGATTATATCCCACAAAAAAAAAGAGACCGTACCAACCCATAAGCGGGTCTGCGAAATTCGAACAAGAAGGTGCAAAGAAACGATTAGAATGCTTTCAATAACGAGTTGTTTACAGAAATTGGAGATAGATAAGAGTTTTTCGGTGATCTGAAATGGTATAGGTATGTCCAATTTATAGTATAAAGGTTGGATTGAAGACTTGGTAAGCTTTTGGCTCGGTTTGAATGTTTTCGCGTGAAATTCGTCTAGATTGGTCAACTTGGAGTTGTTAATGGAGTGTAGATTTGGGCGAGATTGACTGGTAAATGGTTTGCATATCTTGCTGCATTTAATTGATGTGTTGACTGGTGTTGTTTGCTGCTGCTCGTAACAGGAAGGGAAGGAGGAGATTTGCTGTTTGTGTATAAGTATTCAAGAGGTTGGATAAAAGCAAAGGTGTTGGATAGACCAGATGGTTGTTGCGTGTTGTGATCAGGACACAGACCCGGGTTCGAGTCCCGTGGTCTGCGTTTATTATTATTATTATTTTTTTAAACAGCAAAGGGATGGGTAAGTGAAGATGGGCCAGTATGATGGGCCTTGGGCCTGTTGTGTGGGCTCTGTTTGGGCTTCAGAAAATAGGTAAAGGGATATGGATTGGGTTTGGGTTAGTTATGGTTTGGTTTGGTGTTGGGTTTAATTAGTCAAAAAAAATATGATCATTATTATTATTATTATTATTATTATTATTATTATTATTATTATATAAAAAAATAAAAGGAAAAGTGACGGATGTCACAGCATCCCCTACTTTTAGAAACTTCGTCCCGAAGTTATTAGAAACATAGAGTTATGGATGCCTGGGTAAAAATTAAGATAACTGTGGTTTGGAAAATTCGAATGATCTGGATAAGGGGTTTGATAGGTGTGAGTTAAGGGTTGGATTAGGTTCGTCTCGAGTAATAAGGAAGATAAAGATCTAGTGAATCATTAAGTTTCAAGTTTTAGGCATCCTATGATAAATGTACGGGTTAATTGACTACAGAAAGACTACGTGAGCTACCAAGTAAACAGAGTTTGTTCCCGGTCCGACTTCCAGTCTCACTTTCAATGCATCATTAGTGTTTGTATACAGGGTGTACCGCAGCTAACCCACCACACCTTTGATACCTTGAAAACGTACTGGACGTCTTCCCAAAAACTAGGGATGGCAATCAAACCCGAACCCGATGGGTAAACCCGAAACCCGACACATTTGGGACGGGTTTGGGGTCGGGTAATAGGGTATGGGTCCGGGTATGGGATTAATTTTTATTTTTTTCGCGGGTTTGGGACGGGTTTGGGATTTGATGATATACCCGTTTACCCGACCCGATTGCCTAATAAAGTATACTCGTTTACCCGATTAGATACCCAATATAATTTCTTATATATCTTTTTAAATATGTATTCATGAAATATCTAATTGTCCATCTAGATTGCCATATTATGCTAAAAATTACCAAAAATTAGTGTATACTATTTGTTATCAATAGCTTTGAGTGTTTTTGTATGATTTAAGTATTTTATATATATACATTGTAATATTTACATATATATTTAATAATGCTAAATGTAATTAGTTAGTAGTTATCCAATAGATACCCGACGAGTTTTTGATCGGATATACCCAATGGGTAAGTTTTTAAAATTAATGGGTTTACCCGACACAAACCTGACGGGTTTTGGGACGGGTTTGGGACAAACATATCTAATCGGGTATGGGGTTGGGATTACCTAAACCCGTCCCAAACCCGACCCATTGCCATCCCTACCAAAAACTCTAATAGAATTTCACACTACCCTAACGCACCTGTAAATTCATGATTACGTTCCGGACCGGAATCATCAATTTACCTTACATTAGGGTTTTATGTCCTTCATCCTATTCTAACAACACATTAACGCAAATAAATTTCACAAGACGAGGACACAACAAACACGTTGAGTTACAATGAGATGTTATCAATGAAATGAGGCCAGGTAATAATGAGGTCAATTGCATGGGTTTGCAATGACTTGTAAGCATAATAGTATTTAAGTATGGGCTACCACTCGTCCGAGGAGCCCTTTAAATGAAATGTTTATCTGAGTTGCGTGGATAATACACACATGCAAGCAAGTTTGTAAGTACTACAACCATTAAGTGTAAGTGTTATCTTAGTGGCCTTTAGGAATAGTTTACGAATATCACGAATAATTAAATGTTCAATGGATAGTCAAACTAAGGGAAAAATCAAGTTTCATATGACAAACAATGATGTTTTTTTAGAAAAGCTTTGTAGGATTAAATAAGTATTTTGATTTCCATGGAAGTCAAGACCAATGTTTCAATAAAATGTAAGGTAAAGTTTGAAACTTGTACGATATAAAGTAAACGTAACCGAATTTGATAAATTTCCAATCTGTGATCGTACACAATAGTATGCAAGGAAATTTCTAGATGTTGTATGCTAATGAGTGCGACAAAATTGGGTACAAAATGATGATAGGTTCAAGAAAATGAAAACACGAGTATTAGATTTCTCGAGTCTTGGGAAGATTTCATTCATGGCTTAGCCAGTGGAATTAACGTCATCCTGATCAGTTGTTTCGTTGGTGTTGATATTGAAAGCTCGTCCATGTGCCACCAGGTTTACATTGTTCAATTTGGGACATTGAGGTAGCATGTGATTAGGGTCTCTACAATGATAACATGCCCGACCGTTAGTAATCTGTAATGGTCCCTGGGCAGCTGTTTGATGATTACTCTGTGTCCCAACCATTACTCGACAAGTGGAAACAAAGTGTCCAAACCTTCCGCATCTAGTGCATTGACGGCATGGGAGATTTCCAGGGTGATGATATTTGCAGGTGTTGCATTGAGGATGGATTCCCGTGTAGGCCTTCTTGATAGGAGGTTGAGCCACCGGATCAACAACAGCATGGTTCTGATTATCGCCCATTCGTTTCTTAGAGTTCGAAGCAGTAGTGGCGGCCTTTGCTAAAATAGTCTTAGATTGTTCAACAATATTGGTGGTTTTCTCAGTAGGTGTCTTGGTGCCCTTCCTAACCAAGTTTCCTTTCCTTACGTGTTTGTCTGTTAATGTGGCTGCAAGTTGGATGGCTTCTTCTACCGTAGTGGCTTTGCCTCCAGTGACAACGTCTTGAATCAGGTCAGGTAATCCCTCGATATACTTTTCGATTGCTCGAGAGACTGGGGTGACCATGTGTGGAACCAGTATGCTAAGTTCGTGATATCGAGTATTATACGCAAGATTCTCACCACTGTCCTGTTTCAGTCCATGGAATTCTTCCTCCAGTTTCCTGATTTCGTTCCTAGGGCAAAATTTGGCGATCATGAGTTCCTTAACATCTGCCCAAGATAATGATAAAGCAATATCAGTTCCTCGATTGCGCTTTTCACCATTCCACCAGGTTAGCGCCCCCTTTTGAAGGACACTAGTAGCATAGCGAACGCGGAGTTCATCAGGACATTCACTGTTCACAAAAGTACTCTCCATGCTTTCAAACCATTGGAGGAGGCCAGTAGCACCCTCCTCACCAGTGAATTTTGTGGGGTTGCAGGAGTTAAAGTGTTTGAAAGTGCACCGAAATTGAGTCGTACTCCCTGTGTTGGCACTGTTACTATTCTGGGTTATCTCACTGACAAGGTTTGGGATCACTGCAGCGATTTGCTCGGCGACTAAAGATGCGAGGCGACGATCAGAACGTCGTCCAGAAGCACGTACAGGGCGTTGGCTGGCATCACGGAGCATGCGGCGAGCAGACATCTATGAGGTAGTTAATAATCATGAGATTAGAAAATGTAAATGTATAACCGTACAGATGATTATGTAGTATGAACTTGTAAGCAATATATGAAGATCATGAAATACAAAATATTGTATATGAAATGAGAGGGTATTATTGATAGCTTGCATAAGATGCTTGGAGTGCCCTTGTCTAGCTGTAAAGCCCAACAAGAACGTTGACTTTTCAAAGGGGTTGGACCCAATGGCGATCAAAGAAGACATGCTTTAGCCTATAAGTGGACACTCACTCCAGGAATCCCCAGGTAAGCATAACAGGTCCGTAAATGGATTTATGCGCTATGCTTGCCTATGCCAGAAAACCCAGTGTACAGGCATCCACCCTTCCAGATTGCACGTGTCCTTATCACACTCATTAAAGTTCAACAACTTCGAAGGAGCAAAAATAAGAGTAGGCATTACGCCTAAGAGTGTCTTCATGAAAGGTACTGTCCCTGTTCCATAATGATGTAGACTTTCCACTCCTTGTAGGACACCATCTCTATGCACCATGATGAAGGATGAGAAGAATGGAGAGAGAGAAGAAAGGAAAGATGGGAGAAGGAAAGTAGAAGGAAATGAGGGGTAGGGTAATTCAGGAAATATTATGCATGCAAGTTAAAGTTCGGTTATAGTCTAGGCCATTTTATCTAATAACCTAATTCCCTATAACCATGGCTCTGATACCAATCTGTAACACCCCAACCGATGGCGGAATCATCGAGGTGCCACGTAGTGACGATTGTTCAAAAGCTCATGGTACTAAAATGTAAATATTATTGAATAATCCAAAATTGTCTTACATGGAAATGGAAATTACATTGTTTAAATGAAATGTAAATATTGAAATAACTGAATTAAAATAAAGCACTAAATGTTCCTTGCTAAAGCACTAGATCAAACTGCACCTGAAACATGTACAAAATAGGTTTGGTCAACATATGAAATGTTGGTGAGCATTCCTAGTTTTGATATATATATAGTAGGTTAAAAAGTATACAATTCAAGTGCAAGCTACAGTGCAAATATGTAAACTATGTATCATACAAATGAGCGAAATCAACCCTGTGACTGTATAATGTACTGTATGAACTGTAGTGTACTTATCCAATAAATGGATAAAAGGCTTAACACTGGCCACGGATTCTCCGATGAAAAAGGGGGAGAATCAATCTAGGCGGGTTGTCAATCCAAATAGCGCTATCCAATGTTAAGGTCGGCTTGTACCATGTTAATGATTTCACTAAGTACAAATGTATTCAACATGTATTGTCTAAGCATAAAGCACGTTGTAAGCAATGCACATAGTACTAGAATTGTATTTTGAATATGTAAATTTGTATTTGAAATTTGTAATAGTGTACATGTAACACCCCAAAAATGAATAAAGGTAAAAAGGGGATAGGAAGTACTCACTGTCTACGTAATAGCTTGAAATTGAACTGGACAACGAAATATGCGTTGAAAATATTCCAAAGAATCAACCTAAAGAATTTGATAATGTGTAAGGAATAACTCTAGGATACATGAAATTCTAGGGTTTCAAATTGGGGATAAACGTTTATTTGATTAATAAATAAATTGTTTATTAAAATATAAGAAATTTAATAAATAAATAAATAAAAGTCTTTTTGTAAAATTTTAAGTTAAATATTGTCACAGCACAAGATTTTGATTATGAAAATAATTTTTATAAAATTATTTTCTTGAAAATAAAATATTTATTTTAATTATTTCAAATTGTCAAAATATGACTTTAATATCTAAAAATATTAAAGAATTCTTGAATTAAAAATTGTATTTCTGTTCTAAATGGATAGAAATAATTTATATAAAATTTTAGTGTAAAAATATTGAAAAATGAATTTATTATGATTTATTTATGATTAAAACTAACAAAAATTAATTAAAAATATAAAATAAACGGTTTTTCTGAAATAAAAATATTTTCTGGAATGTTTAAGAATATACAAGTCTAGGATAATTTTTGTGAGATTTAACAAAATCGTTTAGATATTTTTATAGAATTTAATAAATATAAATGAATAAACTTGTATTATTAATAATATATCTTAAATAAATTATTTTTGTAAAACTAAAAATTGGGTAATGAACTTTATCATTTGGAGATCATATGATAATTTTTGTAGAATTTATAAAGCACTTTTAGTATTTAAAACTGATTTTAAAAGATTTAATGTATTAAATATATATATATATATATAAGAGTGGCAAAAAAATACTTGTTGGTTATGGGAATCGAACCCGGGCCTCTGGCCGGTTCGGGTTTTATCACAAGCGTGGCCACCAACTGAGCCACACCTTGAGAACGGAATATATTGGATTGAAATTGTATATATAGGTTTAAAGGTGTGAATGGTTTAAATGAAAAGAAAAGAAAAAAAATAAATGGGTGTGTGGGATTCGAACCTGGCCACAAGGCCGGTTCGTTTCCTCTCTTTCACACGCGTGCATACCAGCTGGTCTATACCAGCTGGTTGTTTTTTTATGGAATGAAAATAATTATATAATTATACAAATATCAACTTAACGGTTCTCGCCTAACGTTCATCACTGCTGTTAACGTAACCGCTTCCACCAACGGACGCTTAACGATTCTCACTTAACGTTCACCACGACCGCTTCCGCCACCAGTAACCGGTTCCGCCACCGGTTTACGTCGCAACTCCAAGACCCACCGCTTCGTTTTCCACTACCGTTAATCACCACCCCTTTCTCTTCATCAACAACTTAAAGTTCCTTTTAACGCCTTCTTTTCTTTTAGTCTACAAAATTCGTTTTACGTTTAGTTTTTCCGGCCAACCATTGCATCTACAAAGACTAACATTACTCAATAACCACTTCTTACAAAACGCAAAATTGAACACCATTCGTACCGTCATCAATTTACAGTTAAAACTAAAGCGCCCCGTCTCCTTCAACCGTCAGATCGCATGTCGCTTGAAAACAGCTTTACACCCTATATAACCCCCACCGTTGGAGTTTAACCCAATCAATGAATTAAACAGTGTTGTAGGGGCTTTAGGATGCATTGTGGGCGATCAATGCTTAAAACGACGGTCGGTGCAAAGGTTCTACATAGGAGGATGGAGAGTTCGAAGAGGGTGAAGGAGTTTAGCGGTGATATCCAGGAAGAGAGGATATATTCCATGGTTTTGTTTTTTAGTGTGGACAATTTGTCAAGTTTATATCACATATATTATTAGTGCTTTGAAATTAAAAAAAAAAAGATAACTAACTCTATTTTACCGATCATACTGCTATGTAATATTTTTCTCCCTTGCAATGAGTTCACTTTGGTTAAAAATTAGAAAATAAAAGGACATAATTAAAATTTATGATTTCGTAGAAACACACATGTCGTATGTATTAACCTATGTAGTAAACAAAAAAGAGTTATGTAATTATTACTTCATGATTATGCCTGATTTTTTTTTAAACCTATTATTTTTGTATGTTGTGAAAAACATATAATATTTTAAAACCTAATTTATCTTTGTTTTTTTAAGTTAATTTACTAAATATTTTAATAATCAACATCCCGCTGCAACGCGCGGGTAGTGTCAAACTCGTTATATACAATAACAGATTTAAGTGTTCTTCCCCAATTCTTATTATTTCGAACCCTAATTATCTAATCAACATAATTGGTGATCATTAGCCCCTGAATCTTTGGGGCTAATGATCACAAAGTGCCGAAGATTATATCCCACAAAAAAAAGAGAGCTTACCAACCCGTAAGCGGGTCTGCGAGTTCGAACAAGAAGGTGCAAAGAAACGATTAGAATGCTTTCAATAACGAGTTGTTTACAGAAATTGGAGATAGATAAGAGTTTTTCGGCGATCTGAAATGGTATAGGTATGTCCAATTTATAGTATAAAGGTTGGATTGAAGACTTGGTAAGCTTTTGGCTCGGTTTGAATGTTTTCGCGTGAAATTCGTCTAGATTGGTCAACTTGGAGTTGTTAATGGAGTGTAGATTTGGGCGAGATTGACTGGTAAATGGTTTCCATATCTTGCTGCATTTAATTGATGTGTTGACTGGTGTTGTTTGCTGTTGTTCGTAACAGGAAGGGAAGGAGGAGATTTGCTGTTTGTGTATAAGTATTCAAGAGGTTGGATAAAAGCAAAGGTGTTGGATAGACCAGTTGGTTGTTGCGTGTTGTGATCAGGACACAGACCCGGGTTCCAGTCCCGTGGTCTGCGTTTATTATTATTATTTTTTTTTAAAACAGCAAAGGGATGGGAAAGTGAAGATGGGCCAGTCTGATGGGCCTTGGGCCTGTTGTGTGGGCTCTGTTTGGGCTTCAGAAAATAGGTAAAGGAATATGGATTGGGTTTGGGTTAGTTATGGTTTGGTTTGGTGTTGGGTTTAATTAGTCAAAAAAAATATGATCATTATTATTATTATTATTATTATTATTATTATTATTATATAAAAAAAATAAAAGGAAAAGTGACGGATGTCACAAGATAGCAAGTAGTTGTGTGCATAAGGAAGGGAGTGAATGACCAACAATGGAGGAGGTAGTTTGGGGACTAGAGTTTACATTGGAACTGCAAGAAGCTGCAAAGAAAGTCGATGATCAAAAGAAAAGTGACAGTATTGTTTGTTTATCACCATAAAACTAGTTTGAATTCGAACTCCACATGGCGCAACATGTGGATTATGGTAGCACCCAGTGATATATCGCATAGTTCTATAGTTTTGTACTAATTAATAAAACTAGGTCAATTCATCCACGCGCGTTGCGTGTTTGTTAAACCGAGACTCAAATGTGGCGTTTAGCTCTTTCCAAATTGAAATAGGTCGAGTTAGTTGAAACACCTCTTGTATTTATTTCTGCTTCCTGGAAAAAAATACCTTAGAATATGATCAAAGCAATACCACACAGTACCATCCGATACGTGCCAAGAATATACATAGATTTGAGTACGTACCTGTTCTTTGGTACTCTCAGATTGCATATGGTTGATAATACCATCAACTGCTTAATCTTTAATGGTTTTCACTTGAGATGATAAACGTAAAAGCATCTAATGATCTAAATAGCACCCGAATGACCTTTACGGGCTGCAACTTGCACCTGGTGCAATCTGCTGCGACATCATGGCTCCAGCCACTGGGCCTTGTTCCTATGGGTCGTAACCAACATTTTGGTTGGTTCTTCTGATTGCGTTATCATACAGGTCGTCAAGTGTAAGTTTGTCCAGCCTTCCAGCCAATTATTTGTTCAATGTGCCGCATTTTTTTTCTTAATGAAAATTTTCACAATAATAAGCAATATTATTCAGATTATTAAAGAGTCAATAATATTAAGATATATATAGACCCAACATTAATTGTTTAATTTCTGATTCCCTTAGCACTAACTCCTTTTAATCATGCCTTAAGTTCATCAAAAATAATTTAACCATTGTCATCCGTATTTGGCAAGGATAATTTTTTTTTGAACGGCAAGAAACGATGTGTCAACCACCATGACACCGGGAGCTGTGGCCAAGGTCGACTACTCGACCGCCGCCAGCCCCTTAGCTCTCCTAGATGCGCGGAAACCCGACCTCCACTCGCCCGAAGGCACGACAGTGGAATAATCGGTAAAACCTCGCCTCCCATCCAAGTCGAACCGGCGCCACCCATATTCGCTATTCACCTGGATGCCGCAGAAAATAATGGGGAGAATAAGAATCAAACCTGGATCACAAGGAACACCAAGTCTTTCCCCAACCACTCCACTACTACCTCATTGGCTTAGCAAGGATTACTAAAAATGCTATTTATATATATAGTTTTCTTTTTTCACATAAACCTATTCTTATTAAACTGTCTTGAAGATAGGATCTTATTTTAATCACTTAACTATAATTAATACTAATTAACATAGCCCCAACCAGTTAAAGTCCATATGAAGTATATGCATAATTAAAGTTGAACATGTTATACCCGGGATGTCCAAAGCGGCTCTAGGTTGACTGTTGTGACCATTACAGACAACCACCGCGTCAAAAGTCAAAACACCTTGGTCGAACTCACCCCACTCATCTTCCACTCGACTACAAACTCATCCCCCTAATCAAGTAACTCGTAGAAAGCTGGTCAAAAAAGTGAAAACTAATGTAAAAAATGCAAAAAAAAAAAAAAAAAAAAAAAAAAAAAAAAAAAAAAAGCACAAAAAGTTACAAAACCCTAAACCCATATTCTATCTAACCATAGATTTGGAGTGAGCCCCATAAATGAAATTCGAAGCAATAACGGGTTTCAAATAGCAATAATAATGATTGCATGACCATTCATTGAATTTAGTGAAGAACTTGTTAAATCATATCAAGTCAGCTGGAGAAACAACCATTTCAAATATACCATAAAACAAATTAGATCAGTTACAAAATGGAGGTAATGGCGAAGGACGACTTCCAGAGGGTGTTTGGGATTGAGTTTGGAAATGCAAAAGTGTTTTTGGTTAGAAGTGTTTATTGGCTTATGACTTTTTGAAAAGAAGTTTAAAAAAAGTGTTTGGATTAGCTTTTGGAATGAGAAGCGTCAAAAAGTTAATAGATGTTTTTTAAGTGTTTCGCTTAACTTATTGTGAATATTGATTGTATGAGTGGTAGATTTGTAATTTTTATCCAAAAGTCAAAAGCCAAAAGCGAGGATTTCTAACTTCTCTTAAACAATTTTTCCACCCTTAAAAGCCAAAAGTCAAAAGAAAAAGTGCTTTGAAGTTATACAAGCAGCTTATTGACTTATTAACTTCTTGAAAAAACCAATAAGTCAATAAGTTGTTTTGAAACTCAATCTCATTCTTTCTTACACTTTGTACAAACTTGTACTTTATACCTTAAATTTTCTCTTTAGTGTTTTATTCGTAGACCTCCTTTTTATTTCCCGAATTACAATTTCTACACAATATTTTAACTATTTCTATGCATCTATGTGATGATGTTATTTATTATGCATCTATCAATGTTATTTTTATAAATTGGCTTGTGCGTTCCTCCGGGAAATAACACCATCGGGTATGACTTGACAGTCGTTGTGTTGCCGCAAAAGCAGAACTCTCTGGCCACAAAAGGAGAACTCTCTGACTACCTAACCACCTCAGTAGCCAATGATCTCCAGCCCAGCTGGTTTGAGGTAATGTGAGTTTTCTATTAGGGGTTCCCATCCTGAGGGTAGATCACATGTTCGATCTATGCACACTAGGGATGAGCATACAAGGCCGAATACCGATCCCGTCCCGATCCCGATACCGTACCGAACCGAGGGGTTTCGGGATCGGTATCGGTACCCATATTTATGGATTTTCGGTTTCGGTATTATCGGTATTGGTACGGTACCGATATGGTATCGGTATTTTACGATACCGAACCAATACCGTACCGTACCGTTTGTGTTCGGTATCGGTATCGGTATTGGTTTTTTGGACTTTTCAGTATCGGTATTGTCGGGATCGGTATCGATTCGATACCGATACCGTCCCGAGCTCATCCCTAATGCACACCACAAAAAAATTCCCCGTGACGGTTTGAGCTTAAGCAAGGAGGACACCGGTGTATGGGTAGGGATTCGAATTTGGGACCGCTATGTTAGGGTTGTACAAGGATTTCCACTTAACTGAGCTTTTAAAAAAAACCTAACCCGGGGTCCGATTCGACATCCGATCGAAGCATTTTTGGCTCAGTTTGTTGGACCGGTCGGACCGGTTTGACCGGTGAACCGCCCGGGGTCCAGTTCGACGTCCGATCCGATTCTAAAAACCTTGAGTTATACTCACTCTCTCTCTCACACACACATGACACACCACTCAAAAACCAATCACCATTGTTGTCTACTTCAGCTTCTTCATCCCAGTATGATCCCACTGTACACACTAACCACCACACTTCTCACACTACTCGTCACATCCTCTTCTCTAACCAACGATGCCTACCCATCTCCATACACCACAACCTGCGAAGACGACTTCAACAACATTCCTACACCTGTCCGACAAGAAGTGTACGACAACGGTCGAATAATCGACATAAGTCATAGGTACCATCCTGACATGCCGTCATGGGGATCAGACAAGGGTCTTGGACAGTTTCTTCAGCTTCCTGGGAACATGAAGAACGGCTCACGCTCTAATGTTTCTGAGATGAAGCTGGTGACGCATACTGGGACCCACGTTGATGCTCCTGGGCATATGATTGATGAGTATTTTGATGCTGGCTTTGATGTTGATACCCTTGATCTTCTTGTGCTTAATGGTCAGTTCTTTTGTTTTAATGGGGAAAGATTTTTTGATGTGTTTAAGGTGTTTGATGAAATGCCTCAGTGAAAGTGTATGAGTAATTTATTTGTTTATTTAAATTGTTTAATTCTTTTAGAGATAAATTATGCTTGTACTTTTGAGCACCAAGACTAATTGACTAATTGTCAACACTATTTTGACATTGATTCTTTGAGGTTTCAAGAATATGAGGAGAGTTAATTTGCTCTTAAAAGTTTGAGTCTTTCATGTTTTTTTTTATTTTTAAATATTCATAGTTTTCTTGAAGGGAAAATCATGAGATTTCGGTTTTGACTAAGCATTTTATACTTCACATAACCAGTGAAATTTTCTTTTAAATGTTTTGCTTTGACTTCTAAGCACCAAGACTGATTGTAGACATTGTTTTGACACGAGAAAACTACCAAAATAGTCGAAGTTAGAGAAAAAGTTTCAAAATTTGATGTGGAAATGTAGACTTCATCAACATAGCAGCCTTTATTTCCTTCGATAAGAAGCCGCCACATCGGCCCCGTTGGCTGAGACGGCTAAGATTTAACCTACGTTTTTGGCTGAGGCGGTTAGGAAAGCGCAGCTATGTCCTTGCTTTTGGATCGACCATATAACCATTGAACTTTTCTTTTAAGTTTATCAAGTTGACTGTTATGATTTATGAATAATTACACCCCGTATGCCTAGTGTATAAAGATCACACCAATGGTGCAAATTATGGCTAGTTTTGCAACAATTATGATATGTGTCAATGTGTTATTGATTCCAGGGTAAAGGCAATAGGCTTCTTGTAAATGTTTAGTCGATGCAATGCAAGAATTACTTTAAGTTTTGCATAAAAATGTTCCCGGTGTTGAGTATTTTTGGGTTTCCTTTTTTTAAAGATCTTGTAATGGTTAATTAAATTGATAAATTTAAAGAAAGTAATGTCAATGGCTATTTTGAAATGTTACATGATTTCTCTTTCACTTGTTGAACAGTTGAGCTTCAAGTTCGTCCTGCCTGGTGTCTTTCGTCAAAATAGCATAACTCAACAAGAATAGTTAGTTAACCATTGATGTGAATGTTTGATTGTAGAATGCAAAAAAATGCTGTCATATTATTGTCAATTATAAACCTGGTTGAAGCATAGTACCATTGAAATAAAGTGAGCTTGTAGTATGATCTGTTCTTCTATCATACACTCATATAATTTCATCCTTTTAATTTACTGTTTTTCTTCCTCAAGGAAAGAATACATGTTTTTTGAAGAAAGTTATAACTATTAACATTATGTTTCTTTGTATTGCGGTTTTTCCTTCACAGGCCCAGCGTTATTAGTTGATGTTCCAAGGGACAGTAACATAACAGGTACTTGATCAACTATAGTTCTTAACCTGTAATCTGAAGTTGTTCATGTTAGTCAATGAGATGTATATTTGCATGTTCTGTCCATTACCAATTTTAAGCAGAGAACTGCGAGAATCACATAAACACTTATACATATTGCTTCAAATGCGATATTTGAGAACACTTTTAACCGCCTCTCTTTCCCTCTCTTACTACAAGTGCTTATGTGGTTCTCGCATATCTTTGTTTATTATTGGTTTCATATCATACACGCCCTGTACTTATCTAACAAGTGCTCCATGCTTCTTCAAAATATAGCTCGGCATTGCTTGGAGGTGTGAGTCCTCTTCAAGCAACTAGTTTACTAATTTATATGCAAATTGATTTACTTCAGCTGAAGTCATGAAGTCTTTAAACATTCCAAAGGGCGTAATGCGTGTGCTTTTCAGAACATTAAATACTGATAGGTAATCTCCTTCCTCGTTTTTAAACTAGGGTCAACTATCAAATGGTGCTTGTTTACACGTTCGGCCTAACGTTTTGTTCTCTTATATTCTCCTTCACACACCAGGATAAAGTAGAAATAAATAAAAAATGTTAGCTAGATAGGAGAGCATTTCTAGTTTAATTTAAGTTCTCTTTTGTTGATATTTTCAAGTCATCATTTTCAGGCGGCTGATGTGGCAAAAGCAATTCGACACAAGTTATGTTGGATTCTTGAAGGATGGAGCCCAGTGGCTTAAGGATAACACTGACATCAAACTTGTTGGTAAATCTCTCTCTCTCTCTCTCTCTCTTGGTTATGTATAATAAGTCTGTTAACCGAATTTATTATTTATTATATTTATATTATTGTTTGATCTATCATTTTTTTAAAGTTGTTATTCAATACACAAAAAATATTATTTACCAGTTTTGTTTTGTGCTTCGTTTCATATTATTCAGTCAATTGCTGTCATGTTGTAGGTATTGATTATTTATCAGCTGCTGCATATGTTGATTCTGTAGCTACTCATCGTGTCTTCTTCAAGAGCAGGGTAAGTCATTAGGCAATATGCCAATATCGATTAACAATGTACTTACAAAGGGTGTTCAATTGTTTGCCAAATATTTAAAATATCCTAAGTAACAAAAGAACCTGTTAGTTTAGTGCATCCACTCTTTTTGTTTAAACTCACATATTTCTCATACTTAAAGAAAGCGCTATAAGTTTGATGGTAAACATAACAGCGTTTGTTCTGATGAATATCATTATTTTTGGTGTCAGGATATCATTCTTGTTGAAGGTTTGAAACTTGACAATGTAGAAGCAGGAATATACAATGTCCATTGCTTACCATTAAGGTTATATGGATCAGAAGGATCTCCTATTAGATGCATCCTCATCAAGTGATGCTATACTATAGCAGTAGTAGCGATTCCACGAAAACGATCCCGCCTCGGTTCTCTGGAGATCTCAAAACATGTTGTAAAAGTTGCTTTTGGTTTGTCTGAACTCTGAAGAAATCTTGCTAAAACTACCTCTGTTTGAGAGCAATGATGCATAATGATATTTAGCTTTTATTTAAAAACTTGGTTTTCTTTGTTCATATCCGATTTTAATGTAACCAACCCTGTGGTTTATTTCCAGTAAACCTCCGGTGCATAATGAGTTCGCTTTCGGTTAAAGAAAGTCAAAGTTGGTTTTGGCCCAATATAGTTCGGATTAGAAACCGATTTGTAAGGGGAAAAGGATTGGATCGGTTTGAAACCTATTTTATCCGGTTCAGTTCAACTTTAGTTGGTTTCAATAGAGTTCTCAAACTGATTACAAACTGGTAACGGCTTCTAGATCACATCAGTTTCAAGTTAGGGTTGGTTTCGGGTCGTAGACTGGTTTCAACGTGCACGTCCAAGCTCACGTCTCTGACCGCAAGCATCCTTTACACTGTGTTCCAGAGTTTCATTTAAGGGGGGAAGGGAAAAGATTGGGAAGGAAGTGAGGGAAAAATGTGTTCCAGAGTTTTTTGTATCGCAAACCAACCTCCAATGTCAATTATATCGCAATAATGATTCGTCATCGTCACAATACCCGGTTGACATCCATAGTCTTGGTAATTCGAAAGACCGAGTTACATGTGAATCCAATAGGCCGTGAAAAATGGTGAAAATAACTCCTAAAATAAATTTCAACAAGACATGATTGACACCTCACCCCTAGTCTAATTTAACCTAAATTTAGGACTACTTATCTATATAATAATTGAGGTCACTTGGGTTGAATCAATGCCTTAGAGAGAGTTTGAGGTATCCATATTGAATATGGAGCTCCAAGTTATTCCCTATAAATACTCTTTTGTATATTTTAATTGTGTCCATTCTTCCATCACACTCTCAATTCCTCACTAACAAATCTTCCAACCAACATTCATCAATCTTCTTTTTTATGCATTCTTGCTTCTTGGTATGTATCTTCTCCACTGATTTAATAAACTCGATCCATTATCATATGTTCCGATTCATAAACTTTTATTATATGCTTTATGTATTCAATCGCTGGATCCATATCATATGTTCCGATTTGAAAACTTTTATGTATTCGATTCAATAAAATAGATCCATATCATAAACTGGATCCAATCTTCAGTTTATAAATCGTGTTTTATAATAGTTTTTTATAAACTTGAACCATTTCATATACTGGAACCAATCTTCAGTGTCATCCTTTTGTTCATTTGCAACACATGTTGAACAATGGTTTTTCAAATAACCGGTCATCAGATTTATATGAAAAAATGCGTGTTACACCATTGATATGTCGGACAGATTTACTATTTATTTCCTTGCTTTACAAATATGGATCGTATTTATTGAATGTTTGGATGTTTTTTCATTTGAATACTAGAATACCATCCGAAGACAAAGATTCGATTATGGCTTATCACAAGGGTGAGCAATTCTTCAAGGTCATGCATGACCCTTCGGCAAGAGTTTTGGTATGAATCTTATTTTCATCTTGATATGGATCTTTGTTTAATTTACAAAGATCCATTCAAACCTTAATGTTAATTCCTTAATCAACTCCTAAAAATCTGTCGTTTACTTTATGAAATTAATGACTGATTTTAAGTTATTATCATTTTTAATTGAAAGTTACAACTCGAATTTAAAAGTGTGTAATCAATTCAGTAATAATGGAGAATACTATTTCCTATATTACATTGTGCTAATCAATTGGAATTTAAGTCGATAATCTATTCAAAATTCCGAAATAACTCTCATTTATTTTTAATTTTTAATATCATTGATTATTAAGTCTCATTTATTTACCATAATAACTCTCATTTATTTTTAATTATGAATGATTGATTATTAATATTAATACGAATTTCAGTTTACCATAATAACTTTCATTAATTTCGAAATTATGTTTAATATTATTGTAATAATTGACCGACTTTAATGTTACTGAATCTGAATGATTGTTATTTATTTACAATAATAATAATTGACCCAATTTAATGTTATTTATTACTATTTTTTAAATTTTAATTTCATTAATTTATATTAATATTAATACGAATTTCAGTTTACCATAATAATTTATGCTGATTTAGAAAATCACCGACTCAAGTTATATGAATTCAAATTTCAAAAATAAAACTATATGCTATATGCAAAAATATTTTATATACTCGTATATTATTAAGTATACGACATCAATCTACATATACATACACAAAGCCTTCTGATTTATATTATCAGTGTATTTAAATTTTATAGATGTTACATACACGTATGCTAATTTGTATAAATCACTCTTGAGTCTTAATATATAAACATATATTTAACATACTCATCTTTTAAAAAAACAAAATCATAACTAATGTATAGGTTGTTTTTTTATAATTTAAACTAAAAACCTACATATATTAACATCTAATGTATTGGTTGATTTTTTATAATTTACAATAAATCATAACTAATATTATTTATTGTCATTAATAATAATGACCGAATTTAATGTCATTCAATCTGAATAATTGATTATGATTTTAATATCATAATGATAATATGTCTTTTTTTTGTATGATTTCCTTATTCAATATATTAAAAGGTTGTTTCATGTAATGATTTCAATTCATCAATTAATTCTGAATTTAAATTTAAATAATATTAATACGAAATTTGGTTTAATGTTATTTTTTACGCTTTTTTAATCCCATTAATTTATATCAATTTATTCCGTAATAGAATAATATTAATACGATTTTAATTGACCGAGTTTAATGTTATATATTACAATTTTTAAGCTCATTTATTTATTATTGGCTGAATTAAATTACGAATATAATACTAATACTAAAAATAATATTACGATTTTTAATTTTAATCCCATTTATATCTTATTGATCGAATTAAAATTTTCTATTACTATTTTTACGAATATATTACTAATTACTAATAATCACTAATACTAATATTATGATTTTAGTTTGTTTCAATCAGAAGATATTTCCATTAGTGAATATTGTTTCTTTAAATGGTGTTCAATCCAGCACAGGCTGTTTGTTACTGAGGTTCCACCACAAGAAATCATTGTTTTCAAATTTAAATTACGAATTTTTATGCCTGTAATGTAATTTATTTGAATTATTGATTACGATTTTAAGGTTATTTATTAAGATTTATAATCTCATTTATTTATACTACTATGTTTACGAATTATGATTGCAATTAATAAGATTTATTAATTTTTAATGTTATTTTTTAAGATGTTTAAATGGTGTTCAATCCAGCACAGGCTGTTTGTTACTGAGGTTCCACCACAAGAAGTCATTGTTTTCAAATTTAAATTACGAATTTTTATGCCTGTAATGTAATTTATTTGAATTATTGATTACGATTTTGAGGTTATTTATTAAGATTTATAATCTCATTTATTTATATATACTACTATGTTTACGAACTATGATTGCAATTAATAAGATTCATTAATTTTTAATGTTATTTTTTAAGATGTTTAATATTATTTATTGACATTAATAATAATTGACCAAATTTAATGTTATTTATTAAAAAATTTTATTCTCATTTATTTATATTACTTTTTTCGAATTTATGTTTACTAAGATTTGATGATTTTTAATGTATTTTTAGTATATGTTAGAATTAATGTTATTTATTGACATTAATAATAATTAACCGAATTGAATGTTATTTATTATGATTTTTTAATCTCATTTATTTATATTAATAATATTTGATGTTATTTATGAAAAGTTTTAATGTTATTTATGATGATTTTAATGTCATTGATTTGAATAATTGATTATGATTTAGTTGTTATTTATTAAGATTTTTAATTTTATTTATTGATATTACTTATATTACGAAATTCATTTTAATATTGTTGACCGACTTTAATTTTGATATTACGACTTTCCTTTAATCAATTGTCATTGATTTTGAAATTTAAATTATGATTTTGATGTTATTTATGAAGAGTTTAAATGTTATTTATGATGATTTTAATATCATTGATTTGAATGATTGATTATGATTTGGTTTTTATTTATAAAGATTTTTAATCTTATTTATTGATATTACTAATGTTACGAAATTCATTTTAATATTGTTGACCGACTTTAGTTTTGATATTATGACTTTCCTTTAACCAATTGTCATGAAACGATATTCTTTTAAACATATACGACTTTCTTTCAAATATTTATTTAAATCTATTTAATAGTTTATAATTTAAATATAATCTGAAGATAACAATGTACATTTATTTTCCTACACTTTTATGAAGAGTTTTAATGTTATTTATGATGATTTTAATGTCATTGATTTGACTGATTGATTATGATTTGGTTGTTATTTATAAAGATTTTTTAATCTTATTTATTGATATTACTAATATTACGGTATTCATTTTAATATTGTTGACCGACTTTAATTTTGATATTACGACTTTCTTTTAATCAATTGTCATGAACGATATTCTTTTAAACAATCTTCCTAAACAATCTTTCAATACTCATTCTTCATTTTCTTTCTAACCAATCTTTCAATCTTCCTTCTTTATCTAACATCATTTGTTGAATCTCCACAACCAACTCGAGGTAATCTTGCATCATTTCTAGTCATTTTATATTGACATATTATTCAACCCATCCACGTTGCTATCTTTACTCCTAACGAGTTTCTCATGTGAGTTTAGTATTGATTTTTCACCGTGGTTTTAGCTTGATTTTTAGGTCATTGGTTATGAGTCTAACCGTCAAAACAGTTCAGGGTCTTCTGGATGTATTTACCTTAAATTCTTGATGATAATACAGTTACAATGCCAAATGTCTTTCTTTTCCTTACCAGAGTTTTTTTTGACAAATTTTACTGTTTTGTTATTCTAATGATTCAGGGATCCTATAAGTGGGCATAAATTCTTTTCAAAGCCACAAGTTCAAAATCGTCTTTCCATATCAAAACGTGTTATAGAAGCTAAAATAATTTCAGGGAATAACATTGGAATGCGAACTTTTATACAAAGAATTAGGTTGTCCCCATCTGATAAGAAGATTCTTTTTAGATTTAACAGAAGACAATTCCCTCTTACTTATGTCCACTTTGACAATAAATAAGAGTCAAGGACAAACCCTATTTAGGATAGTTCTGTATTTGAAAGATCCTGTTTTTACACATGGGCAGTTGTATGTCGCTGCCAAGTGACAAGAGTAGAGATAGCCTGAACATACTAATATTGGATAAAGATGACAACGTTAATAATAAATAAGAAATGTTGTCTAAAAAAAATATTTTGAAGTTTGTGAATAAGTATGCGATCATATTTTGCATAAATCGTTTTTTTATAGTTTTTTGGTTGTATGATTTGTTAAACTACATTTATTTACTTTGAATTTAATCTTCATTTGCATGTCGTTACAATAAATATATGTTTATTCATTTCATTATTTGTTTTTAAATCACGTCTAATCAAACATTTGTTGATTCATATATCTGTTATTGGGTAACATTAAACTTTTTTTTATGATAATTTACAATCATCCAAAATTAATACGAATTGTATTACGTAACAATAAATAAAATTTGCATACTACTATCTTTATAGATTTTTTTCATTTGACATGGACATGTACCGCGTGTACACGCGGGGCTCTAACCTAGTATTACATATAATAAGTCAAATGAGCTCTTGTCAATACCATTATCATAGTACATACAATGGTAAAGACATTGGTAAACAATGATAGAAGACTAGGGGATCGTGGGTTCGATTCTTGAGCCAGAAGGGTTTTACCGGTAATTTAATCGTCGTGCCTATGGGCGGGTGGGTTACTGGGTTTTACCCGGAATTGGTGTTTGACAACTCGGGTACTCTAAGAGTACTCGAATTTAGCGAAAGGGTGCCGTGCTCAGGTTACATTTATTTCTATGCGTCTTGTTTCGGGTTTATCCATCCTATAAAGGCTAGTTGTTTATTTTTGTGATAGATACAATTGAGGTGCTCATCATCATCATCCTCACTCTCCTCTACCCTGAACTTCGTCTCAAATGATTACACTAAATATCCTAATCGTCACACTTGTTACAATAATATTATTCACTTACTCTGTTTCCACCAACGATGAAGCATACCCATCTCCATTTATACCCACAGTAACATCCTGTGAACTAAACGATGGCATCAATCTTTCTCCTATACGCCAAGAAGTTTATGAAGAAAAGGGTCATATATTTGATATAAGTCATAGATACCATCCTGATTTGCCTTCATGGGGATCAGAGGAAGGTATTGGTCAGTTTCTTTGGCTTCCAGCCAGTATGAAGAACGGCTCACTTGCTAATAATTCAGAGATGAAGATGCCTACACACACTGGGACCCATGTTGATGCTCCTGGGCATGTTTATGATCATTATTTTGATGCTGGGTTTGATGTTGATACGCTTGATCTTCGGGTTCTTAATGGTGCGTACCACCTGTTTGATAAAATGCCTCTATGAAACTTTCATCTTTTGTTAAGTTACTTTTTAAGATAAAAAATAGTTACAATTACTGAATATAGTTTTAGTAGGACATACCACCTGTTTGATTAAATGCCACTATGAAACATTGATAGTTAGTTTATAATTAAAATGAGCAATTGTGGCTTATTGCTTTTGGTTGTTTATGAGATAAGGGGGGTGAAGATAAATGGACCTGGAAGGCGGATTCTGGTGACGTTTTTTCAGTTCGTTCAGCTAAGAAACTTATGTACGAAGACATTCATCCGGTTAATGTTCCAACTATCAAATGGAAAGGATGGGTTCCTTTAAAGTGTAAGATTTTAGTTTGGAGAGCTCTTCGCGATCGCCTTCCTACTCGTGTCGAGTTAATGAAAAGAGGTGTTAATGTTTCAGATGGCTCGTGTATTTTGTGCGATTCGGATCAAGAAACGACTTTGCATCTTTTCACTGGATGCCCTTTTTCGATGGAGTTGTGGAATCGGATTGGTATGTGGTGTCGGTTGGGATCCTTCTTCGCTTTTGATGTTCTTGATATTCTCCAGTTTGTTGACTCACAGGCGCTATCAAAGGGGAAAAAGCAATTGTTGAGGGGCATCGTTTTTACTACTTTTTGGATTATTTGGATGGAGCGAAACGATCGCATGTTCAGAGGCAAACGAAGACGTCCGATTGAAGTTTTGGAAAATGTGAAATCTACGTCGTACTTTTGGGTTCACCATAGAGCTAGATTAAAATGTATCGATTGGAAAAAATGGTGTAATTTCCCGTTGGATTTGATGTAATTTGTTTGTGCCGGGGGTCCTCGTTTTGAGGACAACCTTTGGCGTTTTTTTTGAAGTTTTCTTTTCAAAAAAAAAAAAAAAAAATTTTTTTGCTTTTGGTAGTTAACAACATCATATTAACTTAAAAGACTGCCCAATTACAGAGATAATTATGCTTTCAATTTTTAGCAACAAGTTACAAGGCAAGTTGCCTACTTCACTTTCACATCTATCTTTTGCTTCTTTTTTTTTTTTTTTTTTTTTTTTTCATGTTACAACAAGTTACAAGGCAAGTTCACATCTTTCGTTATATATATTTTTCCCTTTTATTTTTTTGACATCTATCCTTGGATTTTTTTGGAATAAGGATGCTAAGGTGTCATGTGATTTATTTGAGCTATTCTTGGATTTTTGTGGGGTGGGTTGGTGTTTTTTTCTTTTTTTAATGTATTTTTTTCTTGGGGGATGGGGTGTTTGTAAATTTAATGTGCTCAGAGATTCTGCAATCAAGATAGTGAAAGGTGATTCTTTTCAAACCACAGCCAGCACATCTAACTTATATGTGCTTCTTTTCAAACTGTTTAGCTTAGTGAAGATGTTGGCAACAAAGATGAATCCACAGTTTATATATCTCATGCTTTTCATACCTTCTATGATTGTTTTGTCACAAAATAGCGCCTACCCATCTCTATATGGTGATGAGGAGGGTTTATGTGGAAACAGTGAGTTGATTCCTCCAAGGAGGGAAGTTTATGGAAATGGAAAAATATATGATATTACACATAGGATTACTCCGGGAACACCTTCTGGGATATCTGAAGATGGGATTGGGGATGAATACCTTAAACTCCATGAAAGCATGAAAAACGGATCAGATTATAATTTCTCGATTATAAAGTTGCCTGCTCATGCCGGCACTCATGTTGATATTGATAGTCTTGACTTAGAAGTACTAAATGGTATTAAATGGTTCCGTACAGAGATTTTTATTAGATTATTATGTGTTCTGTATAAAGGTTATATGATTGATCAAAGTATGGTTTTGAAATACTTGTCTAACTTATCAACCAGATTTTAGAGATCCACCTATTCGATTTTGAGCTATAAATCATGTCTTTTTGATTTTCTGCAGGCCCAGCGTTATTAGTTGATGTTCCAAGAGACAAGAATATAACAGGTACTAATTCAAATACGGTTCTGTTTTAAGTACTCCATATTCTTATAATTTTTTTAACAAGTGGCTCTTTAGGCTTGCATGTGTGAGTTCTGTTCACACTTACGAGTTAAATTTTGATTATGTTGGGTGTCATAACACTATTATAAACTTGTTAAATGTTTGATCTTCGTGAAAGCCCTCTTTTTACCGCGGGACCACTTTTACTTGGTCGTGGTAGCCAGGAAAGATAATTGAACGACACTTGCCTCATATTGTTTTTTGTAGTTCCTGTGCTATTCAGAACATTGAACACTGATAGGTAACCTCCTTTCACTTGCTTGTGCCCAGATGTCGTCATCACATGATTTCATTCAAATTTTGTTTGACTTTTCATTGTTCGGATCATTAATTTCAGGCGGTTGATGTGGAAAAAGCAATTTGACACAAGCTATGTGGGATTTATGAAGGATGGAGCCCAGTGGCTGAAGGACAACACTGACATCAAACTAGTTGGTAAAACTCATGTTTTCTTTTGGGGAGGCTTCGTTGAATTAGTACAGTTACAGTTGATATACGACTCTATGTGCACTAAAATCATGAATTTATATATTACATCAATTCTTTGTTTATAAAAGACTATTCAGAATGCTCTGTTTATCATTCAATAAATATGCATTGAGATGTTTAAAAAGGCCAATCTAAATGGATATTACCAAGTCAAGATGAGTTAAGATACACAGAAAAAAAAAGAGTCTATTTCAGGCTGTGGTGTATTACAACACCATGTAGTGATGCTTTGGAGGCAGTTTTTTTACTGTTCTAAAACGCCAATACTTTTATGGCGTTACAGTTTCTCTTTTAGCTTATACCCGATTAGTTCGTGATAAAAAAATAGATCATGTAGTCAGGACTTTGAGAACCACAAAATGCTATTAGAGAACATTTGTTTTTGGAAATTCCTTGACATAACACTGGTTTGGTTTCATTTTGTAGGTATTGATTACTTGTCAGTTGCTGCATATGACCATCTAATCCCTTCTCATCTTGTCTTCTTAGAGAACAGGGTAAGGCGTATACTCTTTAACATACTTTGTGAGTGAAGCAGTGGACATTTCATAACACTGCTACTATATATGTGTGCTCTCAGGATATTATTCTTGTGGAAGGCTTGAAACTTGAAGATATAGAAGCAGGGATATATAATGTGCATTGCTTGCCATTAAGGTTACTAGGAGCTGAGGGATCTCCGATAAGATGCATTCTCATCAAATGATATTATGCAGTTCACATATCGAACTTCATTTTCTTTTAACCTTTTTTGTTTTGCAAACTGTGTTTGTTACTTCTTGTTATTTTGTAAATTAACTGTCAGTATGGCAAACCTACTAAAAGGGACTTGGTGATTTAACAGTAACAGTAGTTTCTGGGAACATTATGTTAATCTCAAATACCAACAACTTCGTATACACATGATGACATGACCGGAAATATAACAGGGACAACAGGAAGCATAGAGCAAGTTTGAAGACACCCAAGAACCAACTTTGGTCAATGTTTGGTTGTCTGCACTTGCAATTTTATTAAAATGTATAGATGGTTGTATGAGCAAATCTTTTTTACATATCACTTCCATAAGACCATAAGACCTAGATATGTGAAGTGCAATTAAAACAAGTGTCAACAGTTTTGAGTTATATCTTATGCCATAGTTTTTGTGTCAAATGAGAATTTCTAAATAATACCGCTAAAATGGAACTTCAAATGTGCATTATTATATCGTTGTATTTACAACCCTCCCAATGGTTTAATTCATGAATCTGTATTATTATTATTATTATTATTATTATTATTATTATTATTATTATTATTATTATTATTATTATTATTATTATTATTATTATTATTATTATTATTATTATTATTATTATTATTATTATTATTATTATTATTAGGATTTGGTTCAAATGAGAACCTTTTCCCAAATTGAGAACTAGAGAACCATTCTGGGCCACACATTTCTCTAAGGCAAAATTATTTTTTTTTTTGCAAAAATCGCTGCTTTATATGTAAGGAAAATTTTTTTTTTTATTTTTTTTTGTATTTTTTTTCAGTATACACATGTGTATAATTGCATTATACACATATGTATAACTGAAATATACACATATGTATAGCTGAAAAATGCTATATACACATATGTATAATTGCTATATACACATATGTATAATTGTCATATACACATATGTATAAATGAAAAAAAAAATTCAAAAAAAATTTCCTTGCATAAAAATGTGCGATTAAAGCAAAAAAAAAAAAAAAAAAAAAAATTTTTTTTTTGCCTTTATATGAAATGTGTGGCTCAGAATGGTTCTCTCAGTTCTCAAATAGGGGTTGGTTCTCTTAGGATCTCTACCCATTATTATTATTATTATTATTATTATTATTATTATTATTATTATTATTATTATTATTATTATTAGTTTATATTATTTTTGTATGATCATATAGTTTTTGTTCTATTAGGCGAAGCATAATGAAAGACTTGTATCAAGAACATAGGATTCAAAACGTACTTTCACTCAATAGGAAAATGAAAACAAATTTTGTGTTGCAATCAATTCTTGTCCGTTATATATATATATATAAAAGAAGAAAAATCTAAATAGGTCTAAACTCAAACCCTTCAATAATAAGCTTACCAAACTTCTTGTTAAGGTGGGTCAACATAAGTTGCTTGTAGGTGGTAGTAGGAGGTTGCCATTCCCAAATTTGTACTTCCATCCAACCATCGTTCCTCTCTTGTGGAAAACCTTTCATTTTCGGCCTATTGAGTGGGTTATGTGTGTTTTGATTAGCCTTCGGTCTAATAACTGGAGTTTTAGGGCTTGATAAACAAATATACCACACTTTTGAGCCAAGTGGTCTATCAGTCACTGAAACAGGAGCCTCAAATCCAGATTGGTCTTTTGGTAATTTGTAGACGAGGTAAATTGCATATGTTGTGTCAGATGATACTAACCGGGAGTGGACATAAATCTCGATAGTAAATAATTCAGAATCCCACTGAACGGCTTCTCCAAATCTGAGAAAAATTATCATACATGTAAAAGATTTGCAAAGATGGTAATTTCTACAAGAAAACTGTAAAAGAACCTTGATTCAGGAAAAACAGTGTTCTCGCCAGATGTGCGATACCACATGAAAGCCATTGATAACATATAGCATTTCTTCCCATTTTTGTCAAGATAAAACCACTACATATCAAAAAGTACATAGATATGTTTAGCAATTCAATATATAATGCCCCCTCATGTGGAAGCATGTTAATGGGCTCCACAACAACTACATACAAGAAACAAAACAATGAAAACCAGCGAACTTACAATGCCTCTCTTCTTCTCGCCGACACTAATAAAGAAGCCTTTGCAAATAACTGAGTACGCCTCCTCCTTGGTTGTCCATTGCAGACTGTTTTCTGAAAATTTCATTATGTCTTCATAATCAGTTGGCATTTTTTCTTCCCAATTTGTATCTGAATCTGAGATGGGTTGATTTTCATCTTTATGTTGCACCTGTAGAAGAACATAACTAAATTAATTAGACTTTCATCTAATATTGATCACAGTTGACCAATATGGATTTTCTTACATTGAAGTTAACTAATGTTATTGTGGCTGGTCAGCTATTTTCCAAGACAATTTATAACACGAAAAAAATTAAAGGATACTAATTAATTAATTAATAATGTACATTTGCATAAATAATCAAACATTTATTTGTAATCTTACTTTCTCCATAGGCCGAAATTCAATGCCTTCTGCTTCTACGGACCAACAAGTACGACTGGAGTCATCAAACAAAATCTGAAGCTCTATAGTTCTGTGGTCACTAGTAAATTGATACAATTCACACATCCACGATCCATCTTCTCTCTCATATGCCATGTGTGAAATTGAATTCTCCGTCTCCCCTTGTAATTTGTAGTTGAGGCCTATATAACAAATACATCTTCTGTTCACACCTGGGTGCTTGAATACCAGGTTCACCGTGTATGTGATTCCTAGTGACAAGAACTGAGTTTTCACATGTGTTTTCAATATCTTATTTCTGTAGAAAGAAGCATAGGTGCCCACAGCAAATCTGTATGTGTTAGGACAAAGAGGATTGGTGAAACCACTTTTGGAAACCTTAGTCTAATTCACTTCTGTCATTTGGCTAAGTATAGAAGTACTGAAAAGAAAACAAAGAACTGCTGAAGAGAAGATATGAGAAGTGCTGAAGAAGAAACTTCATCAGAAGTTCTGAAGTCCAAACCAGACAAGTTCACTTCAGAAGTACTGAAGACAAACTACTCATCAGTAGTTTGTCATTCATCAGCACTTAGCATCAGATATTTTCCACCGCCTTTTGCATCAGTAGTTTTATTGTTTATTATTACTTTTAGCTGTATTTGTTAGTTTCAATGTTGCAACTTGTGCAACTTGTTTCTGTTGTTTCTGTACTTGCTTTTTGGGCAAGATACATGTATGTAAACGTCTATAAATAGGAGGCTTCAACCTTCTATTTTAGATATTGATTTTAATAGAAAAATCCTTCAAACACTCTTACTGTTCTATTCCATTTCAGTATTTATTGTGAATCTGTCTAAGTATCTAATTCTCATTTACTGCTTAGATTCATAATAAATACTTGTCATTTATTAGTTTCAATCATCTAGGGGGAGTAATAACTCTTCCTTAGTATAAAAAGTGTTGCTTTAACTTATACATTCCGCTGTGCTTATAATCTGATTTACAAGAGCTTGCTAAACACTTAAGTGTCAAGATAGCAAGTTCTTACTTAGCAAAAGAGCAAACTGATCCAACAATTGGTATCAGAGCATTGGTTTATCTGATTACATATCAATCTAACAAATTGAGAATCAGACACAAAGCTCTTATTGATACTCAATAAAAAGATCAAAAGTTCACTTTTTATCAACATCCATCACTTAAAAGAGTCATCTGACAAATCAATACTCTTTAAAATGGATCCACATAATACTGGTTCTGCTACTAAACCTGCCATGCTTGTAAGAAATGAATATAACATATTGCAAAAGAGAATGGCACATACCTTGTCACAAACCAACACAGGTTGTTGGAGATCTGTGATATATGGTCCTCACAAACCAGTAAATGTCAATCTTGAAACTAATGTTAAGGTCCCTAAGGACCCTAAAGAATATACAGATGATGATTTCCTAAAACTTGAGCTAGATGCAAAAACATTCTCTATGTTGGCAATGGCTCTCCCAAATGAGATATACTCTGGCCTTTTACATTGTGAAAGTGCCAAAGAACTCTGGGATTGTCTTAAAGAACAGTTTGGAGGAACTGAAGAGGTGATTGCCAACACCAGAGAGATTTTAGCTCAACAATATGAGACATTTGCTCATATTAATGGGGAAACTTTAACTCAACAATTTGAAAGATTCTCCTCATTAATATATGAGCTAAAGTTAAATGGTCAGACCTATACAACAGTATCTATGCTACATAGATTTTTAAGGTCTTTACCAGACAAATGGGAAACATACTCCATTGTTTTAAGATCCTCACCAGATTTTAGCTCCCCCACTCTTACAAAACTCCATGGGAGATTACTTACTTTTGAGAGAGAAATTGATCAAAAGAAGAAATTACAATCATCTGGTAAAACTGCTGATGACTACCTACCAGGTAGTACAGCACTTTTGGGACAAGATTCACCAACTTGTTCCTATGGATCTTATGACAATATTGACATAACAACTGCGATCTCATCAGAAAGATCTTTCCCAGGTTATGACAATAATGACCAAAGTCAAACTGCTGATAATCTATGTTTTATCATGGATGATTTGAAAAACTTTAGCAGTGATGACTTAGAAGAAATGGACATTTTACACCAACTGGCCATGCTAAGCATTAAAACTAACAAGTTTTATAAAAGGTCAGGAAGGAAATTTCCAGGATTGACCAGTAATACAAAAATTGGTTTTGACAAATCTAAATTGAGATGTCACAAGTGTCAGAAGTTGGGACACTTTGCTAGAGAGTGTAGAAGCTCTAGCTTTAACCAATCACAATCTGGAAATAACTATAACCCCAATTATAATAGGAATAATGGAACTCAAGGGAGTGCTCATTTTGTACAGGCACAAGCTCCTCAACAGCAATACATGCCACAAGTACAATATATTCAAGTGCCTGCTCAACAGATGCAGAGCCAACAATCAATCCCTCCCTTTCCAGCTGCTCAACATCCTCCACAGCCTCAACAACCCTCTCAACAAAGTCTTTTCACCTCAGGGTATGTTGACTGGAGCAGTCTCCCTTTTGACACCACAGAGTGCAATCCTGATGCAGACAACAAAGTGTTTGACATCAACTGGGGAGAACCAGACAATGGCAGAAAGAACTTTGCCTTAATGGCATTTGAAGGCTGTACTTCAAAATCTGCATTGTCACAGGTATCAAAAGAATCTTTGACAAAACTTTGCTCAAATTCTTGCAAAGAAACTTTTGCTCTCATAAGAGAGACAAATGTGCACTTACAAGGTAAAGCCAATGATTTAGAAAGAAAATACACACAGATAAAATGTGATTTAGAAAGAAAACTGTGTGCTAAAACAAAAGAAGTTTCTAAATTAACTGACTCAGCTATTGAAACCCAAACACAAATTAAAATCATGCTAAATGACCTGGGAGATGTCAGACAAGAGCTTGCTGACACCAGGATCACATGTGAAAAATGGGTGGAATCTTGTAAGGGGTATCAATTATTGCTAAACAAACAAAGTGCTTCAAATGTTAAGTTTGGCATAGGATACCATCATGTTGAAACACCAACAGATTTCTCTCCCAAAACTACTGAAGATGGGAGAAGAATTGTTTCAAATGAAACTTCTGAAGGGAAAGAGTGCACATCTTTCCATGAAAACTTTCTAAACAGAAATCCTGACATTTTTAAAGAAAGTACTTCAGAAGTATTAACTTAATCTGACAACAAGCCATCAGTAGTTTCATCTACATCAGGAGTTGAGATCCTGAAAACTACTGATGAGCAAAATCTTTACACTAATGTCAGAAATTTGCCTTTAGATCAAAAACAAAAGGCAAAAGAGTGTGAAATTTGTGGTCTGTTCAACCACAAAACTGAATTTTGTAGATACAGAAAAGGAATTCAGTTCAATCAAAAAATTAAACAACAGGTTGTGGGAAATCAAATCAGAAATGATTATGAAAGAATCTTTAAACCCAAGAAACAACAACCTGAAAACACCTTTTCTCAGAAAAAGATAAAATCTCAACCAAAATCTTTTTCTCAAAATTCTTTGTCAGTAGTTAGACCTGAATCATCAGCAGTTTCACAAACTGCTGAGATACAAAATCTAATGAACATGGTACAACTACTGATGACCAAGGTTGATGGTGGTCCTGAAAAGGATACCACCATGTGTAACACCCCAACCGATGGCGGAAACATCGGGGTGCCACGTATTGATGATTGTTTCAGTAGCACATGGTATAATATAAATTTTAAATAATTTATTCAAACATAATATCCAAATATAAAATGATGTCTAAGAATTCAATACATGAAATCAAATAACAAAACTTCAATAACTTCAAATAAACTTCATGTTAAATCCTCATGCTAACTCAAGCCACAGCTTCATTGTTACCTGAAACATGTTAATTTTGAAAGTATTTTGGGTCAACATAAGTTGGTGAGAATTACATAGGTTTTTGATAGTAAAATGAATAAAAATGTTGTGCAATTCATGTGTCATGTCAATCTAGCCCATATGTGAGAACATACTAGAAATAAATCGGGTGCATAATCAACCCTGATGACTGTTATAATATGATACATACCATACGCTCATGGTCCAAATGAATATGTTATGCGATAACAAACACCCACGTAACCTTTGTAGGAGGCACGTATCCAGGTGGGATTGTCAGTCCAATAGATCTATCAATGTATACCGTCGGCTTGTACGGAGTTAATGATTATGCTAGAATGGTGTTTACTCTAATCATGCTCAAGACATAATGCAACATAGATAACACATAGACACATTGATGATTGAATTGCAATGATAATGTTATAACATGTTTCACCCCAAAAATGGTGATAAATAAAAGGGGCTATGTAAAACTCACCTTAGCAAATGTTAAACTTCTTGAAAAGATGAAATGATAGTGTTGCCCAAAATAATGCCAAATATTACCCTATAATTAGGTAATAAATAATAAGTCTAAGTCTAACTAATTTATAAGTGTATCCTAGGGTTTCGATTTGGGGATAACCAATTGTTGAATTTAAAATAAAATGTTAATTAAATAAAGGGAAAATTTGATAATTAATAAAAGAAAGTCTTTTTATAAAATTTGAATTTTGAATGTACACATTAAAGTGTTTGGAGTATAAAAATAATTTTTATAAAATTATTTCATTTAAAATAGATTTTTAAATCTATTTATTACAAATTGCCAACAATTAACTTTAATATTCAAAAATACTAAAATTAAAGAATTTCTATTTTAAAAATCGTATTTCTGTTCTAAATATATAAAAATAAATTGTATAAAATTTTGGTGCAAAAATAATGAAAATTGAATTTATTATGATTTAATTATGATTAAATCTAACAAAAATCGATTAAAAATATAAAATAATTGATTTTTCTGAATTAAAAATTATTTCAGTAAAGTTAACTTTATACAAAGTCAGGATAATTTTTGGGGAATTTAATAAAATTGTTTTGATATTTTAATGGATTTTTATAAATATAATAGTATAAAATTGATTTAATTATTATAAATATTTAATAAATGAATTTTTGAAAAATAAAAATTGTGAATAAAACTTTTGACTCAGATTTAATAAATATAATTTTTTTAGAATTTATAAAATAGTTTTAATATTTAAAAATGAATTTATAAGTTTTAAATATAATATATATATATATATATAATAGAATTGGTTGTTTTAAAAAAAAAATAAAAGAACAAAAAGAATGGCCGAAGCCGGACTCGAACCCGAGTGCACGGGGTGACGGACCATGGTCACAACCACTTGGCCTAGGCCAGTGGTTGTGATGAATCCTGATTGAAATTAATTAAATACATTATGTAAAACAGAATTTATCCCCAAATCGTATGAACGAACCCTAGATTTTACAATCAAACAAATCAGACATAATGAGCCCGATTGATGTTGGGGCTTTTGTTGTTTGATTGCCGACTAACAAAACCCACAAAAGAACTAGAACTCACAGTGTTGTATTGTGCTCGTTTGCCTGGTCAAAGCCAAAAGTCAAACAACGTGTAGAAGGATAATTATTTAGAGTGTTTCAGAAGCAATTGGAGGTTGAGAGAGAGATGTGAGCGAGTTGTGAAGGTTCGTAGGTGGTCAATTTATAGTGAGGATCATTGGATTAGGTTAATTGGTAAGTTGACCTGGATTTATTATCAAACGCGTAGGATTTCAAAATTAGTCAACGATTGGTTGTAATTATCGTGTAATCGAGTCACACAAGGCCGGTAATCACCTAAATTTGCCATATATAGATCAATCACGAGTTAATACCATGGATTGAATCACACGCTAACCCACAGTTGACTTTCTTTGTCAACTGTGAAGGTTTTAAAACGCGTATATAATTAATTTGTGTCCGGGTTTAATTCAAGTTGAAGGCCAGCCCAGCTGGTTAAGTGTGTTGTGTTGTTTGGGCCGGTCTTGGCGCGGGTTCGAATCCCGGCCAAGACATTTATTTTTTTACATGTTTAACACACACAAACACATATATATCTATATATATATATATATATATATATATATATATATAGTACTAGGGTTTCAATAATGCGACAAAAATAATAAATGCGAATATATAAGATAAAACTTGACGTTTTTATTAATGACGAACGTGTAACGTACAAGTTTTAAATGCGTAATGTTACAGTCTCCCCTACTTTTAGGAACTTCGTCCCGAAGTTGGAGTTGGAGAGTCTGGTGGGAAAAGATGTGGATACTTCGACTTCATCTGGTCTTTACGTTCCCAAGTGAACTCTGGGCCTCGTTTAGATTCCCAACGAACCTTAACGATCGGAATACGACTGCGCTTGAGTTTCTTGACTCCAGTATCAACAATCTCGACGGGTTTCTCGATAATGTGCATGCTTTCATCGATTTGCACATCCTCAAGAGGAACATGAAGGTTCTCATCTGCTAAGCATTTCTTGAGATTCGAAACATGGAAGGTCGGATGAACATTGCTTAGCTCAGGTGGAAGTTCAAGTTTGTAAGCCACTTTTCCAACTCTGTCAAGAATTTTGAAGGGGCCTACGTATCGAGGAGCTAGCTTTCCCTTTCTACCGAAACGAATTACTCCTTTCCAAGGGGATACCTTAAGTAGTACAAGGTCCCCAACTTGAAATTCCAAGGGTTTACGACGTTTATCAGCATAACTCTTTTGGCGACTTCTAGCCTTGAGAAGATTATCCTGAATAAGCTGAATTTTGTCTGTGGTTTCCTGGATTAGTTCGGGTCCAGTAATACGAGCTTCACCAACCTCAGTCCAACAGACAGGTGAACGACATTTCCGACCATAGAGTGCCTCAAAAGGAGCCATGTTAATGCTGGCGTGATAACTGTTGTTGTATGAAAACTCAACTAAAGGAAGATGAGAATCCCATGCGCCACCAAAATCGATGACACATGCCCTGAGCATGTCCTCAAGTGTCTGGATGGTTCGTTCAGTCTGACCATCAGTTTGAGGGTGATATGCAGTGCTCAGGTTCAACTTGGTACCCAAAGCATCTTGTAGAGATTCCCAAAAGTGAGAGGTGAAACGACCATCGCGATCAGAAATAATGTCCAAAGGTATACCGTGACGACATACGATTTCACTTACGTACATCCTTGCCAACCTTTCCACAGAATACTTCTCGCGAATAGGTAGGAAGTGAGCTGATTTGGTCAAACGATCGACGATTACCCAAATACTATCAAAACCTTTGGGTGTACGAGGGAGTTTGGTGATGAAATCCATAACTATGCTCTCCCATTTCCAGACAGGAATCTCTGGTTGTTCAAGCATACCAGATGGTTGTTGATGTTCAGCCTTGACCTTGGAACAAGTGAGGCATTTTGCAACGAAAAGAGCAATATCTTTCTTCATACCAGGCCACCAATAAGAATAACGAAGATCTTGGTACATCTTGTCAGCTCCAGGATGAATAGAATAACGAGACTTATGAGCCTCGTTCATGAGAAAAGTACGAAGATCATCACGGTCGGGAATCCACAGTCGATTAAGGAAATAAAGGAGACCATCGGGTTTGGTTTCAAGTTGAGTTTCAGCACCACAAGACATTTCATCGTACATGTTACCTTGGGTGACTGATGTGTGTTGAGCCTGGAGAATGCGATCTTGAAGATCAGTACGAACTCTCGCACATTGTAGTTTGACACGCTCTTTACGACTAAGTGCGTCGGCCACAACATTCGCCTTGCCAGGATGGTAGCGAATTTCGCAATCATAATCGTTAAGTAATTCAACCCAACGTCGTTGCCTCATGTTAAGATTCTTTTGATCGAAGACATGTTGGAGACTTTTGTGGTCCGTGAACACCACACATTTGGTCCCATAAAGATAATGTCTCCAAATCTTGAGTGCAAAGACAACAACGCCCAATTCAAGATCATGGGTGGTATAATTCTTCTCGTGAGTCTTGAGTTGTCGAGACGCATAAGCAATAACCTTTCCTCGTTGCATGAGAACACAACCAAGACCTTGGTTCGATGCATCACAGTAGACCATGAAATCATCATTACCATCAGGTAGAGACAAGATAGGAGCTTCACAGAGTTTCAGCTTAAGAGTTTCAAATGCTTCCTCTTGCTTAGGTCCCCACTCATAGGGTTTACCCTTGTGAGTTAAGGTAGTGAGAGGAACAGCGATCTTGGAGAAATTGGCGATGAATCGACGATAATAACCAGCCAACCCAAGAAAAGAACGGACTTCCGTTGGAGTGGTAGGAACACTCCAATTCTTCACAGCTTCGATCTTTGCAGGATCAACATGAATTCCGTTCATATCAATGACATGTCCCAAAAATTGAACTTCCTTAAGCCAAAATTCGCATTTTGAGAACTTGGCGTACAGTTGTTCTTTCTTTAGGAGACTCAAGATAGAGTGAAGATGTTGCTCATGATCGGATTTTGATTTAGAGTAAATCAGAATATCATCGATGAAAACGATCACGAATTTGTCGAGATAGGGTCTACAAACCCGATTCATCAAATCCATAAATACTGCGGGAGCATTGGTCAACCCAAAAGGCATAACCATGAATTCATAGTGACCGTAGCGTGTGCGAAAAGCTGTCTTGGGAATATCTTCTTCGTGGACTCTAAGCTGATGATAACCAGAACGAAGATCAATCTTCGAGAAGTGGGTTGCTCCTTGAAGTTGATCGAAGAGATCGTCAATCCTAGGAAGTGGATAACGATTCTTGATGGTGAGTTTGTTGAGTTCACGGTAGTCAATACACATCCTAAGAGAACCATCCTTCTTTTTAACGAATAAGACAGGGGCTCCCCATGGAGAAGAACTAGGGCGAATGAACCCTTTATCAGAAAGTTCCTGTAATTGACTGGCAAGTTCTTGCATCTCAGATGGTGCAAGACGATAAGGAGCTTTAGCGACAGGATTAGCACCAGGAACAAGATCAATACGAAATTCCACTTGTCGAGCAGGAGGCAAACCAGGTAAATCCTCTGGAAAGACTTCAGGATAGTCTCGAATAATAGGAATGTCTTGGATACTTTTGCCTTTGTCCTTCTTCTCTATCACGTTAGCTAAGAAGGCTGTATACCCCTTTCGTAAGTACTTTTGGGCAGTAGTACAAGACATAAGCTTAAGCTCACCACAGGGTTTCTCACCATAGATCTTCAAAATCTCACCAGATTCGAGAGGAATGCGTATGACTTTCTCGAAGCACAGAATTTCGGCACGATGAGTTGACAACCAGTCCATGCCTACTATAACATCAAAACTACCAAGATGCATGGGGATGAGATCGATAGGGAAGGTATGATCGTTGAGATTCAACAAGCAGTTACGAATAATAGAGTCGATCGAAATAGACTTCCCGTTAGCTACCTCTACCACGAAAGGTTCTTCTAGATTAGTGTGGGGTAAGTTAAGTAAAGGTTCAAACTTCAGTGACACAAATGACTTATCGGCTCCTGAATCAAATAATATGGATGCATAGTGGTTATTAATGAGAAACGTACCATTCACCACTTCGTTGTTGTCACGAGCCTGGTTAGCGTTGAGATTGTAGGCGCGACCTCGAGCACCTTGGTTCTGGTTGCGGTTCTGGTTTTGGTTTTGGTTTTGGTTACGGTTACGATTAGGGCAGTTATTGATGTAGTGATTAGGGTTGCCACACTCGTAGTATTGACCACGAGTAGGCCTGTTGTTTTGTTGGTTGGGAGCTGGGTTGTTGTTGTCTTGGGGAGTAGGAGATCGACAGACGTTCACCAGGTGACCATATCTTTGACACTTAGTACAAAAACGACATGGCACCTGTGTTGGATGATGGTACTTGCAAGTGTTGCACAAAGGGTGAGGTCCGGTGTATGGTTTCTTGGCTGGGTTTTGGGCAGCAGGTGGAGTAGCAGCAACCATATAGTTTCTAGCCTTGCGCTTTTTGTTGCTTGAGGTCTCAGGCTTGACTTCAATTGCAGGCTGTGGAGTGTCTTTGGCAACCGTCTTCTTAGTGCCCTTGCGGAAAAGAGTACCGTTCTTCACGTGATTATCAGTAAGAGTGGCCGCTAGACGTTTGGCCTCTTCCAAAGTTGCAGGATTTCTACCCCAAACGGTGTCCTGGATTTGCATGGGCAGACCACCGATGTACTTCTCGATGGCTACCGGCAGAGGAGTAACTTTGTGGGGCAACAATAAGCTAAGCTCATGAAAGCGGGTGTTGTAGGCAAGGTTTTCCCCACTATCTTGAGCTAAGGTGTGGAACTCATCCTCAAGTTTCTTAACTTCATTGCGAGGACAAAACTCTTCCTTCATGATCTCTTTGACTTGGTCCCATGTCATAGCAAGAGCAACCTCGGCCCCACGAGTACGCTTTTCTTCATTCCACCAAGTGAGTGCTCGTTTATGGAGAACACTCATGGCGTAACGAACCTTGAAGTTGTTGGGGCACTCACTGTTGATGAAGGTATTCTCAATACCCTCAAACCATTGGAGGAGTCTAGTAGCTCCTTCTTCACCACTAAACTTTGGAGGGTTACAAGAGTTGAAATGCTTAAGGGTGCAGGCTTGGGGTCCATTTCCATTGCCATTGCCGTTCCCGTTGTTGTGACCATTCCCGTTGCCGTTTAATTGGATGACCTGAGCGAGTAAATTGGGAACCAGAGTTGCGATTTGCTGCGCCATTTGTTGAGAAATGATCGCAGCCAGTTGAGCATCGACCCCATTGTTGTTGTGGTTAGGAACTTGGTCATGGTTGTGGTTGTCACCACCTTCTTCGTGGTTCTCACCATTGTTGTTGCGAGTGCTGCGACGAGGAGGCATGATCTGTAATAGACACAATGAAATGAATGAGAGTTTATATAAGGAATGTAATCATTTATTCATTAATTAAAACGAATAAACGAAAACATTGACTTATCAAAGATTCTAAATTCTAATAACATATGAAGACATGCTTTAGCCTATAAGTGAACATTCATCCCGAGAATTCCCAGGTAGGCATCCGGGTCCCTCGTCTGATTGGGATATATGCGCAATGCCAGCCTAGACAGAAGACTCAGAATACAGGCGTTCACCCTTCCAGATTGCACGTGTTCGTTATTAAAATCTAGAATTTCGACGAGATCTCAAGGGGGTTCAGGTTAAACCTGAGGATTTTGTCCTATAAATCTAATGGTGGATCAGGATTGCAGCAGACGAATAAGAGTAGTCACATGTAGGTTTAGGGTTATATAAGGCATAGGATAAGGATAGGATTAGGGAAGCAATTAGGGTTACAAGTAGGAGAAGCAAGTACTGTTTAAGTCCCTAAGGTTATAGTCTAGATTATTTCTAATAACCTAATTCCCTATAACCAAGGCTCTGATACCAATCTGTAACACCCCAACCGATGGCGGAAACATCGGGGTGCCACGTATTGATGATTGTTTCAGTAGCACATGGTATAATATAAATTTTAAATAATTTATTCAAACATAATATCCAAATATAAAATGATGTCTAAGAATTCAATACATGAAATCAAATAACAAAACTTCAATAACTTCAAATAAACTTCATGTTAAATCCTCATGCTAACTCAAGCCACAACTTCATTGTTACCTGAAACATGTTAATTTTGAAAGTATTTTGGGTCAACATAAGTTGGTGAGAATTACATAGGTTTTTGATAGTAAAATGAATAAAAATGTTGTGCAATTCATGTGTCATGTCAATCTAGCCCATATGTGAGAACATACTAGAAATAAATCGAGTGCATAATCAACCCTGATGACTGTTATAATATGATACATACCATACGCTCATGGTCCAAATGAATATGTTATGCGATAACAAACACCCACGTAACCTTTGTAGGAGGCACGTATCCAGGTGGGATTGTCAGTCCAATAGATCTATCAATGTATACCGTCGGCTTGTACGGAGTTAATGATTATGCTAGAATGGTGTTTACTTTAATCATGCTCAAGACATAATGCAACATAGATAACACATAGACACATTGATGATTGAATTGCAATGATAATGTTATAACATGTTTCACCCCAAAAATGGTGATAAATAAAAGGGGCTATGTAAAACTCACCTTAGCAAATGTTAAACTTCTTGAAAAGATGAAATGATGGTGTTGCCCAAAATAATGCCAAATATTACCCTATAATTAGGTAATAAATAATAAGTCTAAGTCTAACTAATTTATAAGTGTATCCTAGGGTTTCGATTTGGGGATAACCAATTGTTGAATTTAAAATAAAATGTTAATTAAATAAAGGGAAAATTTGATAATTAATAAAAGAAAGTCTTTTTATAAAATTTGAATTTTGAATGTACACATTAAAGTGTTTGGAGTATAAAAATAATTTTTATAAAATTATTTCATTTAAAATAGATTTTTAAATCTATTTATTACAAATTGCCAACAATTAACTTTAATATTCAAAAATACTAAAATTAAAGAATTTCTATTTTAAAAATCATATTTCTGTTCTAAATATATAAAAATAAATTGTATAAAATTTTGGTGCAAAAATAATGAAAATTGAATTTATTATGATTTAATTATGATTAAATCTAACAAAAATCGATTAAAAATATAAAATAATTGATTTTTCTGAATTAAAAATTATTTCAGTAAAGTTTAACTTTATACAAAGTCAGGATAATTTTTGGGGAATTTAATAAAATTGTTTTGATATTTTAATGGATTTTTATAAATATAATAGTATAAAATTGATTTAATTATTATAAATATTTAATAAATGAATTTTTGAAAAATAAAAATTGTGAATAAAACTTTTGACTCAGATTTAATAAATATAATTTTTTTAGAATTTATAAAATAGTTTTAATATTTAAAAATGAATTTATAAGTTTTAAATATAATATATATATATATATATATATAATAGAATTGGTTGTTTTTAAAAAAAAAAATAAAAGAACAAAAAGAATGGCCGAAGCCGGACTCGAACCCGAGTGCACGGGGTGACGGACCATGGTCCCAACCACTTGGCCTAGGCCAGTGGTTGTGATGAATCCTGATTGAAATTAATTAAATACATTATGTAAAACAGAATTTATCCCCAAATCGTATGAACGAACCCTAGATTTTACAATCAAACAAATCAGACATAATGAGCCCGATTGATGTTGGGGCTTTTGTTGTTTGATTTCCGACTAACAAAACCCACAAAAGAACTAGAACTCACAGTGTTGTATTGTGCTCGTTTGCCTGGTCAAAGCCAAAAGTCAAACAGCGTGTAGAAGGATAATTATTTAGAGTGTTTCAGAAGCAATTGGAGGTTGAGAGAGAGATGTGAGCGAGTTGTGAAGGTTCGTAGGTGGTCAATTTATAGTGAGGATCATTGGATTAGGTTAATTGGTAAGTTGACCTGGATTTATTATCAAACGCGTAGGATTTCAAAATTAGTCAACGATTGGTTGTAATTATCGTGTAATCGAGTCACACAAGGCCGGTAATCACCTAAATTTGCCATATATAGATCAATCACGAGTTAATACCATGGATTGAATCACACGCTAACCCACAGTTGACTTTCTTTGTCAACTGTGAAGGTTTTAAAACGCGTATATAATTAATTTGTGTCCGGGTTTAATTCAAGTTGAAGGCCAGCCCAGCTGGTTAAGTGTGTTGTGTTGTTTGGGCCGGTCTTGGCGCGGGTTCGAATCCCGGCCAAGACATTTATTTTTTTACATGTTTAACACACACAAACACATATATATCTATATATATATATATAGTACTAGGGTTTCAATAATGCGACAAAAATAATAAATGCGAATATATAAGATAAAACTTGACGTTTTTATTAATGACGAACGTGTAACGTACAAGTTTTAAATGCGTAATGTTACACCATGGTTATTAATGAAAAATCCATTGCCAAAAAGACATGGATTTCTCAACCTGGTCAAGAACAAACTGTAACTGTTCTCAAGAGCAAACCAAAGCCAAACAGGCTTGGGTTCCTAAACCTAACTAATTTGCTTTTATGTGCAGAGAGTTTCCAGGGGCTTAAACAGCATATGGTATGTTGATAGTGGAGGCTCTATGCACATGACTGGATGCAGATACCTGATAAACAACTTTATCAGCCAAAGAGAAGGATCTGTATCCTTTGGGAACAATGCTAAGGGATATGTGCTAGGACATGGCAATGTCTCCTCTGGCAAAATACAGTTTGACAAGGTCAATCTGGTGGAAAACCTTGAATACAACTTGCTGAGTGTGTCACAAATGTGTGATAAAGGATATTCTTCCTTTTTCACAAAGACAGCATCCAAGATCATCTCACCAGAAGGCTAGAAGTTGATAGAGAAGATAATTGAAGATCATACTTTGCTGATTGCCAAAAGATGTGGCAATGTCTATGCAGTGGACATTGAGAAAGACAAAGTATTGAACAACACTGCCTGTTTCTTCTCAAGGGCATCAACTTCAGAAACAGATCTCTGGCACAGGAGACTTGGCCATGTGAACTTTAAAACCATAAATAAAGTCACAAAAATGGGCTTGGTCAGAGGTCTACCTTTGAAAGTATACCAGTGTCAAGAACACTGTGTGTCCTGTTTAAGGGAAAACAGCATAAGTCCTCCTATAAGTCTATTGAAGAATCAAAAACAACTGCATGTCTTCAACTACTCCATATGGACTTATTTGGACCTGTCAAGATTATGAGCCTTGGTAAGAAGAAGTACTGCTTAGTCATCATTGATGACTACTCAAGATTCACATGGGTATTCTTCTTATTCTCCAAGGATGAGGCTGCTGAAATCATCAAGTTCTTCATTCTACAAGTGGAGAAACAATATTCTCTTCCTGTCAAAACCATTAGAAGTGATAATGGGACAGAGTTCAGGAACAAAACTCTGGATGAATTCTGTTTGTCTAAAGGGATTATTAGACAATACAGTGTTCCCAGAACTCCTGAACAAAATGGTGTAGTAGAAAGGAAGAACATAACATTAATAGAAGGAGCAAGAACAATGTTAGCTGATTCTGGACTGCCCTTGTACTTTTGGGCAGAAGCAGTTAACACATCATGTTATGTTCAGAATAGAGTTCTTGTGGTCAAGAGACATTCCAAGACTGCCTATGAAGTTCTTCATGGCATGAAGCCCCTTATCTCCTTTTTCAGGGCTTTTGGGTGTCAATGTTTCATCTTGAACATCAAGGAATCTATTTCAAAGTTTGCTGCCAAAGTTGACTCAGGTTACTTTCTTGGTTACTCTTCAACTAGAAAAGCCTACAAGGTTTTTAATTCTCACACCAGGATAGTAGAAGAAACATTGAATGTCAAGTTCAATGAGTCAAAACACACTCTTATTCCAGCACATCCTGCTGAACTCTTTGACCTTGACAACTTCCACTTTGGACCTGAAAAGACTGTTACTCATTCCAAACCTACTTATTATGGTGATCAAAGGTTTGAAGATGAGGATCCTACACCATGGACTCCTCAAACAGTCATTAAGTCAACTTCAACACCATCAGAAGTTTCACAAACTTCTGATCCAACAAATACTGAAGGCCAAACTCAAACATCTGCTTCAGCACCTGCAACTACTGAAGAAACCAAAACTGCTGAACCAGATATTATAGACCTCAGTAGTTTGTTTGAAGAACATGAGCCACCTACACCTGTCAGTGGTTTACAACAACTGATTGAACACAGAGATCATCCACTTGATCAAAGTCATGGGTGATATAGCTTCAGGTGTTCTCACCAGAAACCAGCTCTCCAACTTTTGCCTATTTTCAGCCTTTATCTCACAGTTGGAACCAAAGAAGTACCAGGAAGCCCTCAAAGACAATAATTGGGTGCAAGCTATGCAAGATGAACTGCTTCAGTTCAACAAGCAACAGGTCTGGGTAATCTGTCCCTTACCTCCAAACAAGCAACCAATTGGCACAAGATGGGTTTTCAGGAACAAACAAGATGAAGCTGGTATGATAATCAAGAACAAGGCAAGACTGGTAGTTCAAGGGTACTCTCAAGAAGAGGGAATTGACTATGATGAAACCTTTGCTCCAGTTGCAAGGCTTGAGGCCATCAGGTTATTTCTGGCCTATGCCATTTCCATCAAAATTAAAGTTTATCAAATGGATGTGAAAAGTGCATTTTTGTATTGAAAAATAAAAGAGGAGGTGTATGTCTGTCAGCCACCTGGGTTTGAGGATCCTTCTCATCCTGAGTGGGTGTACAGACTGGACAAAGCTCTTTATGGGCTCAAACAGGCTCCAAGAGCCTGGTATGATACACTCTCCACCTTTTTACTCAAAAATAACTTTACAAGAGGTGCCATTGATAAAACTCTTTTCATTAAACATGTTGGAAATCATGTCTTACTTGTTCAAATTTATGTTGATGATATCATTTTTGGTTCAACAAACACAAAACTGTGTGATGATTTTAAGAAACTCATGCAATCAAAATTTGAGATGAGTACCATGGGAGAACTGCAGTACTTTCTAGGACTGCAGATCAAGCAACAAACAAATGGAACTTTTATACATCAATCAAAATATGTTAAAGAATTATTGAACAAATTTTCTTTAAAAGACTGTAAATCATGTTCCACTCCCATGACACCAATCACACAAGTTGAACCTGATGATCAAGGAAAACAGGTTGATCAAACCATGTACAGATGCATGATAGGTTCCCTTTTATATCTAACTGCTTCTAGACCAGATATTATGTTTTCAACATGTGTCTGTGCTAGATATCAATCAGCACCAAGGGAATCACACCTTATAGCAGTCAAAAGAATTTTCAGATATCTGAAAGGAACTCCAACACTTGGAATTTGGTATCCTGCTTCAAGCAATACCAAGTTATCAGCTTTTTCAGATAGTGACTATGCAGGGTGTAAGATGACAAGAAAGTCAACATCTGGTGGTTGTCAATTCCTGGGTAACTGTCTAGTGTCATGGCAATCAAAAAAGCAAACATCTGTTGCAACTTCAACTGCTGAAGCTGAATACATTGCAGCTGCAAGTTGTACATCACAGATACAATGGCTCCAATATCAACTTCTTGATTATGGAATCAAAGAAACCAAGACACCTTTGTTTGTAGACAGCAAATCTGCCATTAGCATCATTCAAAATCGGTACAATTCTCAAAAACCAAACATATTGAGATCAGGTACCATTTCATAAGAGATTGCTATGAAAAAGGCAAGATTGAGGTGAAGCATGTAGCAACAGCTAATCAAATAGCTGACATCTTCACAAAACCCCTTGACACATCAACATTTCAGAAGTTAGTATCCATGCTTGGGATGCTAAATTTGTAAGTGTTTATTTTATTATTCTGCAATTTTTCATTTTTCACTTACAAAACAGACAAAAAGTCTGAAACAAAACTTCTGAAAAGAGAGAAACTACTGATAAACAAACATTAGTATGGGGATAATTTTCTAAAAAGTGTGTAACTTCTGATAAAATAACTTCAGAAGTTATGAATAAAAGTATTTATAAAAACATTTCTCATCAGCTGTTAAAACTACTGAAGAGAAAATGGGAACTACTGATGAAGTAATTCTTCATCAGCAGTTTAGTCAAAAGGGCAAATCTGACTTTTCCCATCATCAGAGGTTTGACCTAATCAGTTTAAAAACTTCTAATAAAGAAGATTCAAGCGGTTAAAACTTCTGATAAATACCTTTTCTCCACACTTATCATTTCAAACTCAAAATATCCCTCCTTCTCTCTCAAAAACTCTCTCAATAACCTAAAACCTGCAAATCAAACTGTTCGATCAAAACCCAAACCACATGGCTCTCGTTCTAAAGCAGGGACACAATCAAAGGGCCTTTCTTGAAAAACAAGAAGGCTGGTCCCAATACGATGAGATCATTGATCTTGTCGTAAAATCCCAATATTTTACTGCTCTCACAATAAACCCACCAATTCACACTGAAACTCTGAATGAGTTCTGGGCAAATGCTGAGACGGTGACGACGGATGATGAAGTCATTTCCCTCAACTCAAGAATAAAAGGGAAACCACTGACCATCACTCCGGCCACACTGGCAACAAGACTGGGTCTGGATGATGTAACTGCCCCTGACCATGTTGCTAATTCTGATATTCACCTAACCATGACAGAGTGTGGTTATCAAGGTACTCTCTCCCATGCTACTATCTTCAAAAAATATTTTGAACCAAAATACAAGCTTTTGTTTCATTATATTATTATGTGTTTGAGTCCTAAAACAGGGTCTTATGACCAGATGCCCTCAACTTTTCAACCAATATTTCATTCCATAGTGAATGAAACCAAATTCAGGGCATCAAAACTATTTTTCAATGAGTTGTGTTACATCATAATAATACCAAGAAAAAGTTTTTGTTGTACCCAAGGTTCATTATGCAATGCATAATAAGGGAACTGGGTAATGAGGTGCTTGTGGGAAAAGTTTCAACTTTAAATCCATTAACCTCACAAGCATACTCTAGGCATAACAAACCGGCTGCCTGGCCAGAAGATGATCAAGGAGAACAACAACAAGTCTCCCTGAAGCCCACATCTTCCAAACTCACACCACCAAAAGCCAAAAAGCCCAAGCCAACAAAGACAAAAACCCACCAACCCAAAAGAAAAGCGGTTCAGGGTTGAGATGCCTGAACATGCTCATGAGCAGTCTGCTCTTCAAATAGGTGAGACTGAAACACCCTCTCAGTCTCATCCATCTCAAACCCCACCAAGAGCACCCATAACCATTTTATTCAAAAGAAAAAGACTTAGAAAAACTATTGAAACACACTCTTCTTTTGAAACTGCTGAACAACAAATTTCACCTATTGCTCAAACTACTGAACCAACCCCACAAATTTCTGAACAAGAGGCAATAGAAATTGCCAAACTTCTCTCTGGGCTAAAAGAGAAGGTCCCATCTGATTATGTCAGTCCCCTACAACCACAACAAACAGGGGACAAAACCACACATCAGACATGGATGTGGACATCTCTAGCCCTATCCCAAGAGATGAGGGTGGACCAGAGTCTTTAAGCCCAATTTTAGAGACTCTTGGGACATCTAAGGTTGCTACTACTCAGTTACCACCCAGTGGTGGATCTGAGGATAGAAGTAACATAGCTAAGACCTCAGATGTGGCAACTACTGATGAAGGCTTAATGCTTGAAGTAGGAAATCCTCAGAACCAAGAACAAGAGGTTCATGAGAGAACTGAGTTGGGCTCAGCTCATGATTTAACTGAGACAGTCCTCATTGAGGGCAACATCAGGGATTCAGATGATTCCATTAATTTGGATGATGTTTCACAAACACAAACTACTGAATTGACGGCACTTTATGAAGGTCCTGTTTCAGGGGTATCCAGGCTCAAGAAGCCAGTCACCCCTGCACAGGTTAAAGCCCACTCAATCCCTAAAACCCCTAGAGTGGCATCCTCTGTACAACATGAGGATCACCCAAAAACACACCCTTCACAAGAAATGCCTACCCAATTCCCTGGGCAAACAAGCATAGACCTGAACCAGCTATGCAGCCCAGAGGGTCCCCTGTACCACATGATGAACACTCTCATCAGAAATCACTTCCAAACATACACAACTAACTTGGAGCTGTCTATCACGAATCAGTTTGGAGTGATCAAGACAAAAATGAATGATCTGTCCAACAAGATAGACTTCAACAGCAAACAGATTGCTCATCTTCAAGGACAATTCTCCCAACCCTCAACCTCAAAACTTAAACTTGATGAATCCAAAAAGGGGGAGAAAATCAGGGAACCTAAGGAGTCATTCCAAGCCAGGATAAGGGCAAGAGTGGCCATCCTTGAAAGAGATCAAAAAGATCAAGCCAGGAAAGAAAAACTGGCCAAACAGTTTGGTGTCTCAGTGGAAGAGATTGAAGCCACAGAAAAAGAAGATGAGACCCAAACCTCTGAAGAATCCCTAAGGCACAATGAAGAAACTTCTGATGGCAAAAGTTCTGATGAAGAATCAGAAAGTACTGAAGACAATCCTTCAGTAGTTGACAAACCATCAGCAGTTGTCAACCCATTAGAGGTTAACACTTCCAAACCTCAAACTGCTGACCCTTCCAGAACCACTGCTCCCATTCAACCAACATCTGATCCTATCAGGCCTACAACTGTTACAACAATGACTGTACTAAACCCTTCTCCTATCTCTCAATCAGCTGAATTATTAGAGAAGAGCTTAGTTGCAGCCAACAAGAAGGCCAGAGAAGATCTGATTTGGAAAACTCTGGAAGAAAGGGATGATCTAGATTTAAGCCATGAAGAAAAACTTCAGGCTTATGAAGCTGAACTACAAAGGTGGGCTAGCCTTGATGAGATTGCTGAACAAGATAAAAGACAGCAACTGGTGTCTTACATTACAAAGAACAGCAAGACTAAAGCCTACACACTCAAGGGACTCTCTATGCAAGAGCTGACAAGAAGAGCACAACTGCTTGCAGACAAACTGGCCACAAGCAAAGAAGGAAAGGCCAAGAGAGCCCAGATAATAGAAGAATTAGTAGCAGAGGGCTATGGTTCAAAAGCCTCAGTATCCAGATGGAAAGAAGAAAGACTAATGGATACTTACAGAAAATACTTGGCTGCCAAGGCTGCAAATCCAGAGAAGTTTCAAACTGCTGATCCTTCAAGATCAGTAGTTAGAACTTCTGGTGTATCAACAAGAAGACCTGCTACTCAGAGAAAGAAGGCAGAGGACAATGTCAAAACTGACTTCAAAATGGTACTACTTGAAGGAAGTTCAATAGTCCATTCAGATTTTGACATTGAGGAGAAACCTTTGTTAACACAATTCAGGGATCCTTCCACTTTTTCCTACCAAATACAAAAGACCATCAAAGAAAAGATGCATACCAGGGTAGTGACTGAACACCATCTCCCAACTGTTCAGATGCCTGATATGCAACAACAACAAGGAAGAGACTCCCACCTGAGGTTAACTGAAACTGAAAGCATCCAACACTCAGGACCATCAACCCAAGGGACAAGTCTGGTTCCCTATTCTTCTGACTTTAACAAGTCAAAGATACCTATCATCAGATGGTCACTTACTGATAACAACTCAGTATTGTTGACAAGAAGAGACCTCTCAAGCAGGGCTTACAAGAAGATCAGTGATCTGAAGAAACTTTCAACACAAGACCTGCTCACAATTCAACATCTGGAACCACAGAGAGGATCTCTATCTGATGGTCAGTTAAACCAGCTCAAGAACACCATGTACAAAGAGATATGGAAGATTGTTCAAGACAGAAGAAAAACATAAGGAATTAGTAAGGTTTTGGCTTCATCAATCCAGGGGAGATTGTTAGGACAAAGAGGATTGGTGAAACCACTTTTGGAAACCTTAGTCTAATTCACTTCTGTCATTTTGGCTAAGTATAGAAGTACTGAAAAGAAAACAAAGAACTGCTGAAGAGAAGATATGAGAAGTGCTGAAGAAGAAACTTTATCAGAAGTTCTGAAGTCCAAACCAGACAAGTTCACTTCAGAAGTACAGTAGTTTGTCATTCATCAGCACTTAGCATCAGATATTTTCCACCGCCTTTTGCATCAGTAGTTTTATTGTTTATTGTTACTTTTAGCTGTATTTGTTAGTTTCAATGTTGCAACTTGTGCAACTTGTTTCTGTTGTTTCTGTACTTGCTTTTTGGGCAAGATACATGTATGTAAACGTCTATAAATAGGAGGCTTCAACCTTCTATTTTAGATATTGATTTTAATGGAAAAATCCTTCAAACACTCTCACTGTTCTATTCCATTTCAGTATTTATTGTGAATCTGTCTAAGTATCTAATTCTCATTTACTGCTTAGATTCATAATAAATACTTGTCATTTATTAGTTTCAATCATCTAGGGGGAGTAATAACTCTTCCTTAGTATAAAAAGTGTTGCTTTAACTTATACATTCCGCTGTGCTTATAATCTGATTTACAAGAGCTTGCTAAACACTTAAGTGTTAAGATAGCAAGTTCTTACTTAGCAAAAGAGCAAACTGATCCAACAGTATGTGGCAAGAATTGAATGTTTACATGTGCGTTGAATACTTATCAAATACTCTCAAAAGCTAGAAACAGGAAAAGTCACCTTGAGTTATATTCAGTCGAGAAGTTGTTACTATTGACATCTGAACTCAAACATTTTGCAATAGATATCATCTCGCAATGTTCTCCATTCTTATTTAATGAAAAATACTGTTCATAAAACATGTTCAAGTTAGTTCGTGTGTGTTAAAAGTTATAATAATATCTTTTTCAAATTACTAATTTGTTTGCTTAATTTGAACATATATAGTTGGTGGCATTAAAAGGAGCAACTAATTACCGTTTTGCCGCTGTTAAGGAGGACCCCTCTGTAGAAAAGTTTCAACAATTCAACTTTGGATCTGTAATTCAAAGGAGTTTCTTCATTCTTAATCATCTCTTCGTAGAAAAAAAATTGTCCCTTCCATTTGCTAAACTCTTGACTTTCGAGTAACTCTTGATTTTCGAGTGCAGTCTCAAGTTCTATCGCAACCTCAACCATATTCGGCCGATCTTCACGAGATCCCTTCAAACATCGATACGCAATGTCAGAAAATATTTCTAAAGACCTCTGCTCCAATGGTTGAATGGTTGGATCTTTGAAGATGATATCATTTAACTTCTTCTCTTCATAGCTTTCAGTCCATGTGCGCACTAAATTCTGCTGAACACGACCATTGCTATATGTACAACATAACTTTCCACATAAAACTTCGAATAAGACCACGCCGAAAGAATATACGTCTGACTCTTTCGTTAGAGTGTTTGTCATCCGATATAGTGGATCAATGTACCCATGGGTACCTGCTGCAAGGATGACAATAACCGAGTGATGCTCATTAGCTGGGCCCATTGTTGATAGCCCGAAATCAGAAACTTTACCATTCCAGTGCTCATCAAGAAGGATGTTGGCGCTTTTAACATCACAATGGATAAGTCTTTGATGTGTCTCCCCTGGATCATGAAGGTAGCTGAGTCCCTTGGCAGCATCCAGACATATCTTGAGACGTTGTGACCATGTAAGATGAGGGGAACTTAAATAGCGGTCGAGGCTTCCACGCGATGCGTACTCGTATATCAGGATCATCTCATCATCTTGGTAACCAAATCCCAGAAGAGAGGCAAGATTTTCATGGCTGTAACGGGAAAGTGTTGTGATCTCTTTCAAGAACTCGGGTATGCCTTGTCCATGCTTCGGATCCAGACGCTTAATAGCGACCGTGCTTCGGCCCTTAGAGTGAGACAATTCTCCTTTATAAACTTTTCCAAAACCACCAACTCCAATACAGTTCTCATCATTGAAGTTATCGGTGGATGATGTTATGTCTTCTAGTTGAATTCTAAGATCTTGAAACTGCTGCAAGAATGCTTCCATATTCGTGGATCAAGTAATAGTTGCAAAATTTAAATGAAGGGTTTCAAACAATATGTCTTTAAAATAGGCAAGTGAAAGATGGTTGATAATGAAAGACACGTACACATGATTAATAGTCTATGAATACAGCCGTGAAAAACGTTGTAGTTAGGGCCGGCCCTTAAGGGGTGTGGGGAGGACTCCTGGCCTGGGCCCAATTTCTCGGAGACACATTGACCCTCCGACAATCCAAGTTTTCTTAACAGTGATGTCCTTAATTCGATGAATTTTTGTATGTTTGAGCCTCAAAATTGTTAATCAAGTATTAATCAAAGTGAATGGTAGTTTATATAAAACAGAAAGTAAAGAAATGCTGATAGAGGTTAAGAATTAAAGAAGAAAATTAAATGGTTTGAGAAAAAAAAATTGCAGGTTTATCAATGAGTGACTAGAGGAGATGAAGAACATGAAATGAATAGGGTTCACACTTAATTATTTTTACTTTTTACCGGTTCGTTTTGACTTCATTTTTAACTTTTATTTTTGTTATGAAACAATTTTTTTTAATTGCTAAACTTTCACCCATTTATATATTCACCATTCGTGGGATTCGAACTCTCAACCTCCCCCAAGAGGGTTTGTTCACTCTACCGTTAGACTACAACCTAAGTGGGAAATAAAATTTGATCCATCAATTTGATATTACTTTAATCGTAACTTAAAAATAGTTTACATTATTTATTTCGTTAAGCCTAAATCTAAGGCTAAGGGACACAATTTTTGCAGCTCGACCCGGATACCTGAATATTCAGGGCGGCCCTTGGTTGTAGTGGTGAACATCAAGTCACTTTATCTGACAAAAAGTTAACCGTGTGGGTCATTCTACCGGCTATCATTATTATTGCCTAAATAAATAATTGAAGGACGGTTAAAATCTTTGGGTTCTGCATTATTATTTGAACGTACATACAGTTTTCATCATTGAAGTTATCAGTGGCTGACGTTGTGTCTTCCAGTTGAATTCTAAGAACTTGAAACTGTTGCATGAATGCATCCATAATTAATGAAAGATTAGTTTTCTGAGATTAATAATCTTTGTTAACTAAAACAGAGAGCTGAAAGACAGTTAAGAAAGAAAGGACACACAAGATTACAGTTCGGTCTGATGAGTGGAATAATTAGCAAAGTCTTTACACATGATTAATATGAATATATCACAACTCTAACCTAGGGGTGTAAACGAGCCGAGCTGAGCCCGAGCCTGACTGGGCTCGAGCTCGGCTCGGTTCAAGCCTAAAATCTTGAGCTCGAGCTCGGCTCGCTAGCAAAATCAAAAGCTCGAGCTCGGCTCGGCTCGAGCTGATTTGAGACAAATCTCAAACGAGCTCAAAGCTCGACTCGAGATCGCAAAAGCTCGGCTCGCGAGTGTTATTAAATGGGCCTATGAAATAAGGACTTGGACTTTGGAGATATGGGCTATAAATTATAAGAGTTATATAAATAACTTATAATTATGTTTGGGCTCGTTTAGGCTCGCGAGCCCAATCGAGCTTTGTATTTAGGGCTTGAGCTCGGGCTCGTTAAGGCTCGGCTCGTTCGGGCTTTTTACCGAACCGATCCCGGATAGCTATCGAGCCGCTACGTGTAATATCAAAGTGTAAATAGTGGGGTTAGTGCCACTATTTACACTTTAATATTACAATAAAATGCTAGGTGTGTCACCATACCAGCTGTTATAAATTTTAAAGGCTCCCACTATTTGCACAAGGATAAATTTTATTCACACAACCCTCTACGGCCCGTAGAGCCCTCTACGGGTCGTAGAGCCAATTTTTTCAGACTTCTACGAGCCGTAGAGGCCTCTACGGCTCGTAGAAGTAGTCTTATTAATTTTGAGAATGAAGAAGGACGAGATGGATGTTTTATGATGCCTACGGCCCGTATAGGCCTCTACGGGTCGTAGACAAAAAAAAAACCAAAAACGTTTGGGACGAGGTTCGATCTTAGGCACATTATCACATAAACACACACACAAAGTCTTATTTCGTATATGGGGACCATCTGGGCTACCAGTTCGCTGGTTTCTTAGTTGGAAAGTTTTAATATAACATAAACCAGTCTTAGGCAGCCTCTACGGCCGTAGAGGCCTATACGACCCGTAGAGAGGGTTTTTTTTTTAAATCATTTTAATTATGTAATAATTAATCCTGAGCGTGTAATACATTAACACAAGCATGTAAAACATTAATACAAATTTATAAAATAAATTTTATTTGTTTAATTTTTTTAGTTTTTTAATGTTGTCTCGATAAGCGTGTAAAACATAAACACAAACGTTTATATAACCAAACGATAAAATTAAACGTTAAAACATTTACACAAGCGTTCAAAATAAAAATTGTTTAAAACATTCACAAATCAGAAAATCATAAGTCAAAAGCATCATGATCAGGCGTCGGCGTCGGCTGCGGCTGCGAGGTCCCGGGCTGCTGCGAGGAGGTACCGGACTCATGCTGGGTCTGCTGCGTGATGGGCCCTAAAGTCGGTGAGAGACGAGTCTGCATGCCCAGCTGGCGATACATATCCTGCTGGCCAGCAATCAGCCAGCGCATCGCCTCATCCTGCCGATCACGCCACTGACGCATCTCTACCTCCTGCTGCTGACGTCAGATGTCCTGCTGCACACGCCAGATGTTCTGCTGCTGACGCCACGCACGCATCTCGACAGCCTCCTCGGCAGCCGCACGTACGTCCGCCCTAACATCAGCAGGCAACCTAAGAGAGTGATAAACGCGCGCCGGTATCTGCACGTCCTCAGGCTGCTGCTGAGGCATCTCGACGTCCCTAAGACCGCCCCCTCCTGCTCATGCACAAACTGCAAACCGACCTCCACAGCATCACCTGCAATGGATAACAATAAATAATTAATAAATAATAATAATATTCCAGGATTTTATAAAAAAATTGGGCAGAGTTTCCCCTGTTTTTAGGCAAACCAGACAACACAAGTTGTCTACAAGTTTCCCAAATAATAATAATAATAATAATAATAATAATAATAATAATAATAATAATAATAATAATAATAATAATAATAATAATAATAATACCTCTAAGGCCCTGATGTACTAACGGCTCATGCACAAACTCCACGCCACCGGGACCAATCAGATAGTGGAAGGCATCATGATCCGGCGTCTTCGCCTTCTTCGCCGCATAAAGCATAGCCTTCATCGTGGGTAGACCTATTGGGCTGAAAGAAACTCAAAAACATTAACATTAATAATAATAATAATAATAATAATAATAATAACATTAATAACCGAAATACCTGGGCGATAGTGACGGAAACCGATTACGGTTAACATAACCGTAATACTTCACGGCATCGCAGCGCTCGGCAATCTTGCTGATGAGCCCCCCGCATGGGATGCCTCCCTTCAACGGCTTATGGGGAAGGAGGCAAAATACTCGGCCATGACCCGATGCAAGGCAATCGGCGTGCCTGTGAGTATGCAATGCAGGTACATCAGGTCCGTCTTCGTCACCCGCTCGTTACTATTCCCCCGTGCCGTTAGGGAATAAGTAATGCGACGGTGAATGTAACGAACTACGGGGTGACGAATGTTGGATGCCCTGTCACACCTCTCCCTGCACAGCATAATAATAGTAATAATAATCAGAACAAAGATATTGAAAAATAATAATAATGATGATGATAATAATAATACTTCTGTGCCGGGTTGCCGAACTCGGGACCGCCAATGGTGGGCCACCACGCATAGAGGACGTCATCAGCGACAGTAGTCACCACCCTAGTGTAGACATCCTGAACATTATCATTAACATTAACATTTCGAATAAGAACAAAAACAAAAATAATAAGAATAAAAATAAAAATAATATTAATACCTCTACAAGGTCGTCGCGAGTGTACCACTGGATGTGCGTAGCCCACTCATCTAGAGAATAACCATACTCAACGCCGAGTATGGAAAACTCAATATCCTTCGGTGGGCGGCCTGACGATCCGGCGTCCGACGATCCGACGGTGGGCGGCCGAAACCGAAAGGTGGATAGAATCGCCAAAACTATATAGTTTTTGGCGATTCAAAAGAATCGCCAAAACTAATATAGTTTTGGCGATTCAAAAGAAACGCCAAAACTATATTAGTTTTGGCGATTCAAAAGAAACGCCAAAACTATATAGTTTTTGGCGATTCAAAAGAATCGCCAAAACTAATGTAGTTTTGGCGATTCAAAAGAAACGCCAAAACTATATTAGTTTTGGCGATTCAAAAGAATCGCCAAAACTATATAGTTTTTGGCGATTCAAAAGAATCGCCAAAACTAATGTAGTTTTGGCGATTCAAAAGAAACGCCAAAACTATATTAGTTTTGGCGATTCAAAAGAATCGCCAAAACTATATAGTTTTTGGCGATTCAAAAGAATCGCCAAAACTAATATAGTTTTGGCGATTCAAAAGAAACGCCAAAACTATATTAGTTTTGGCGATTCAAAAGAATCGCCAAAACTATATAGTTTTTGGCGATTCCAAAGAAACGCCTCAATCCTGTAACAAATACGCTAAAACGCGCGCACGTTCAACGCCGTTTCAGCCCATTATACTCGCTAAACCCAATCAACAACAATCAACAACAACAGAAAAAAAAAACTGAAAAAAATCGACCCCTAAACCCCTAAATCTGAAAAAAACTGAAAAAAATGAAAAAAAAAAACTAAAATCAACAATTATCTACAACCATCAACAATAATCTACAACAATTAACTAATTAAAACATAAAAACTAATTAAAATTAACTGAAAAAAAAATACCTGTTTCGAAATGGGGATGGATTCGGGTTGAAAGTAGGGTTTTGGTGGTCGGATTCGGGTGGTGGTGGTGGTGGCAGTGGTGGAGAAGGAAGTGGTGGTGGTGGTTTAGGGTGGTGGTGGTTTAGGGTGGTGGTGGTGGTTTTGATGAAAGGGGGCAGAGGGGGGTTAGGGTTGGTGGTTTTGTTTGGTTTGTGGCAAATGAACAGACCGTCTGTTCTAAAATGGGTTTTAAAAACTTACATACGGCCCGTAGAGACCTATACGGGCCGTAGATAAATATAAAAAAAAAACTGGTTGGGACAAGGATCGAACCCGGGCACTTTATCAAACACACATTATATACACACACATACAAACCATCTGGGCTACCAGTTCGCTGGAATATTATCCAGAAAAATTTAATATAACATATAACTCAAAACCCAAATTTTTTTAAAAAAAATCCTCGTCTACGGCCCGTAGGGACCTATACGGGCCGTAGACTCATATTTTTTTTAAAAAACTAATGATTATATTTATAAAACTTTACAAAGTTTTTAGAAATCAAAAAACTTTTGCCTACGGGTCGTAGAGGCCTCTATGGCCCGTAGGCTCAATGGCCTCTACGAGCCATAGATGGTGTCTACGAGCTTGTCCCAGAAGCCTACGGGTCGTATAGGGCTCTACGACCCGTAGATAAATCTCTTCTACGGCCCATAGAGCCCTCTACGGCCCAGTAGAAGTTTTGTTTTTTTTTAAATTTTGTTAGTTTTAATTAGGTGGTATAGGTTTTTTTTTTATAAAATAACGTTTTCATTTCATATTGTATATGTAAAATAATAATAAAAAATAAAAAAATGTATTTAATAAATCATTATACATTATAAAAACAAATTTACACCGAACTATCAGAAGAATCAGGACAGCCTGTTAGGTCAAACCACTCTGGATCTGTTTGAGATAGCCTACGCCCCTCATCAAGACGATCCCTGTATAGTGCTAACCATGGGTTGTGATTTACATCTACCCAACGCCTCCATGCTCCATTCGGATAAGGCATCGGAGCGTCGTCTGTTAGCTTTAGCATGATGAAGTGGTTGCCGTTCACGAAGGCCATCGAAATGACCCGATGTTCTGGCACGCTTTGAGGATGCTTGTGAATAGGGAAGAATGTGCTCGTTCCAAGAGGACTGAAGAATTGAAGGACCACACCAAATGTGTTGGAAAGGTTTGTGATTATGTGTTTGGTTTTGGACCTCCAAAATAACCATCGTGGCCGGAGTGGTATCTCCCTATTAGTTGAAACGGGCAATTACATTTTTTACTGCCCGTCTTTCGAACCGTGGCTACACTATGATGTACGCCACTACGGTCACATCGTATCCATGCCGATGTTACCCTCCTATTCGGCCCCCTGCCTTCAGAAACAGTACGTCCGAATACGGTAATGTAACCATTTTCTTTTGCTCTTTGATAAACCCACTCTGCGAGGTCTTTAAGAGACCTGAATACCTGCAAAATTTATATACGACTTCAAATAGCAACTAATATATACGAGTTCAAATCTCACAAACCCTACGAGTTCAAATCTCACAAACCTTACGACTTCAAATAGCAACTAATATATACGAGTTCAAATCTCACAAACCCTACGAGTTCAAATAACAACTAATATATACGAGTTCAAATCTCACAAACCCTAAAACAAATTTAGGTATGGGACTAAATATACGAGTCTAAAAAGCTACACGGGTCTAAATATCTCACAAACCCTAAATATACGAGTCTAAATATACACGGGTCTAAATTATAAACAAGTGCAAATTCATAAACACACCTGATTCGTTTCGTACGAAACATCCGGGACAGGTTCCTCGCCACCGTTATCACCTCCCTCGTACTGTGGATGACTTGGCGGAGGCAAGTAAAATGACCCGGTTCTTCTACGTACTCCTGGTTCAAATCGGGCAGCAGGTTCAAATCGGGTAGTGCATTCCCGTCACCATAGCGAACAACGGAGCTAACCTCCTCCTCACCACGTTCCACCATGGCTCCGAAAAGGCTTTCCGAGACGTGAGATAGGCTAAACGAATGCTCCCATTCATCCGAAACATTACCGTAGTGACCCGAAGACATCGTGGTAGCTTGGAATCGATCGGATTTTTGTGCACCGCGTTTTTAAATTTTCTTTCGTTAACTGAAGAAAGAAGACAAGGAAGAAGAATATATCTGGACCCTCTACGGCTCGTAGAGGCCTATACGGGCCGTATAGGGTTTAATGCTCCCAACAACCAGGTTTTCTACGGGCCGTATAGCCCTCTACGGCCCGTAGAGGGTTAGCTTTTTCAGACTGACACACTGAATGTCAGACACTTCATTCAACGACCTCGTACCTCGTACTGCCTACGGGCCGTAGAGACCTCTACGGCTCGTGTAGGGTTTAAATGCACTCCACCAAACCACCTCTACGGGCCGTAGAGGGCTTTACGGGCCGTAGAGGGTTGAGCATTTATTACACTGACCCCCTATACGGCCCGTAGAGGGCTGTGCAAACTTACTTTTTCTTCTTGTGTAAATAACATGCCTCATTTTAAAGTATAGGGGTTATTATTATGATTGCTTACGTAAATAGGTTCTTGTTCTAGAAGACTTTTGACCATATTGTAATTACTCATACATAAAAATGCATCAATAAGAGCATGTATAGTGGGGGCTCCGTGGGCTTTATGGGGTGCCAAACGCCCATAGCGCCCCCATAGCGCCGGCGGGGGCGGTGTGCCGGGCGCTATGGGGTGCCAAAACGTCCTCATAGAGCCCCACTACACAAGCACTAATAATGATGTTAGTATGTTACAATAGTTAGAAATGTAAAACGATTATGTAAAGTGGGATATGACAAGTTGTATACGCTTTACTTTACTTTAAAGTTAATCAAAAACTAATGTAATGTTGTATAAGCAAACGAAGACGGTGGAACTCACATAGGGCTTGATAGGTAGTTAATTTTTTCTTGTTTATGAGGTGGTGTATGCAACTAACAGATCTGCAAACTTGTCACAGCATCTTATTGATGCTCTAATATAAGTGAACTAGGTCAAAACCAAACAAAGATCAATGACCCGTGCCCCTTGTTTGTCCATTGCTCCCCGCGACCCGACTGAAGCACACCAACCCACATGTGACTAAAACGCTGTTCCGAACTAAATGGAGTAACAAATAAAATTGTTGGAAAATACAATATTTATGCTTTGAAAACCCTTCTATGTATAAGCAGTGTTTCGCCAAGAAATGTGTATGCAAAACACCGTACTAAATAGAAACCGAATGGCGATTAAATATGTGACACCCTCTAAATTCCGAGGTCAAGATCCGTACACACTTGCATCATTTTGTCATTTCCTGCATTAGACATTTCATTACATTAAATGTGACACCCCGAGTCTAGCAAGGCCCACGATAGTTCAGGAAATCCATTACAATGTCGATCCCCTTTACTCATGCAAAACCCGAATAATCTGACACACAGAAATGTGGACTCTTACAATTTATGAAAGAGGACTCAAAGACATATGTAACCCAAGTTAAACAAAAATTAACACATGACATTATGTGAGTTTAACACCATGATTGGTTTTCAAATAATAATCCATACATATGGTATCTACAATTTAGCATAACATCACGAACATATTGTCGTCAATCAATAAATTTTTAATGGATTCATCACTAAGTCACACAATTTTCGGCCATATATACATATATACATGTGTGAGAGGTTTAATCACAATCAACATAACCTAAACCCATACCAATCAATATATGAATATATATATATATATATATATATAGGGTGTGGATAATATGGAAACCCTATCTTTTGGAAAAACCTTGCAAACTCTCTTATGACCATTGATCAAGCTTGATCCATGGTCCATGATTATTTGAATATAATAATCATAAAGCATGTGGGCCAATCTAATAAAAAATATAATTAAGGGCACTAAGGTAATTTTAAACATGAGATTTGACACTTCTGAATCCTAGGTTTTAAAAGGTTGATTTGACACTTGTCAAGTCACCTCTCTCCTACTTTATGACACTTTTTCCAGCACCAATATTAACATACGTTAGTGTTGTGATACAAAATTCTGACCTCGTGTGAGACATCGCTAACATGTGTTACCAGGCATATACTAAAAGAACATATTAAAAGAACACATAAAATGTGTATTTATTTAAGAAATGATAAAAACGATCATAACAATAAACACTAAAACATATCAAAAACCGTTTAATACAAACATAATTATTTGTGAATTTTCAAAAAGAAAAAAACTATCATAACAACATAGAAAAAATCTAGCTATTCTTCGTTCTTGATCCTCATCATCATCTTTAACTCAAAAACATCTTTTCACCTACAAAAAAAGTAAACACGTGTTAGCTGGGCTCTATAAAACACATAATGGGACATCAATGACATGTGTTAGTGTATTCTAAAATATATGTTTTACTGAAATAACGTATGTTATACAAACCGTAACACATGTTAGTTGAGTATATACTAACATGTGTTAGCATCACTAACATGTGAAAGGGCGTATACTTACATGTGTTAGTTGGGCTCCCCAACTAATATGAACCCTAACACCTGTTAGTTAGGCATATACTAGCACGTGTTAGCATCACTAACATGTGAAAGGGCGTATACTTACATGTGTTAGTTGGGTTCCCCAACTAATATGAACCCTAACACCTGCTAGTTAGGCATATACTAGCACGTGTTAGCATCACTAACATGTGTATAAAAAAAATAGACATATACCCTATACGAGTTCATAACAATTTCACTTGCCAAAAATTTATTTAATAGAATATAAAAATTATTTAAACACCCTATTCACCAAAAGATTAAAAATTTATAATCTTTATAAAAAAAACATCACTTACCACAGCCACATCACCAACGCCGCCTTCTTCTAGCCTACTCGTGAAAACCCACACTGAAACAGATACACATGTTAGTTTGGGATCCTTAAAAACATAATGGGACATCACTAACCTGTGTTAGCATGTACTAACATAAAAAGACTAAAAATTTATAATCTTTATAAAAAAACATCACTTACCACAGCCACATCACCAACGCCGCCTTCTTCCAATAGCCTACTCGTGAAAACCCACACTGAAACAGATACACATGTTAGTTTGGGATCCTTAAAAACATAATGGGACATCACTAACCTGTGTTAGCATGTACTAACATAAAAAGACTACAAATTTATTCATCAATCACATGTGATCCATCAACCTCATGTCCCCAATCCAATAAAAATATAACACAAACAAAATAATAATAATAAAAAAAATAAAAATGGTTAACATAAGTTTTTTTTTTCATTCAAGCATTTGATCAAACACTTGGTGTGCAACCAAAAACTATCCCCAAAAAAAATTATTATTATTATTCTAGCAAAACCCAAAACCTATTTCACTAAACCCAAAACATAACAACTATACAAATTATAAGATATTCAAATCATAGACTATAGTGTGAGAAATACCTATTATATTATGTAAAAAAATAAATAGCTTAAGAAAAAAAAATTGTTGACAATATTCATTTTCTGTCAAGATTCTCAAGACAGACTTGTGCATCGATACTTTGAAACTCTTTCAACAAATTTACTATAATATCATCGCCGTTATAATAATAATAATAATAATAATAATAATAATAATAATAATAATAATAATAATAATCGTTCTTCTCGTTCCAGATCCACCCGAGACGACTCTAGTTCTCGATCTAGATCTAGATTTCCAAATCTAACTCCAGATCTAGAGAGGAGAGGGAAGAGGAGAGAGAGAGAGAGAGAGAGAGAGAGAGAGAGGAAGGAGGGGGGAGACAGTACTGACGGTCAGATGTGTAGTTGCCGGAGCTTCCATTGTCACCAAAGCTTGATGCCGGAGCAGCGTTCATCTGATGTGCCGGATCAGCGTTCATCAGTTGGTCGTCTTCGATGCTCTGTTTTTAGCAGAAGGTTTGTTGATGCTTTGTTGTGGTGGTGGTGGTGGTGGTGATGGTGGTGGTGGTTTTAGAGAGAGATAGAGAGGGGGATGGTAGAGAGAGGGTAGAGAGAGGAGGGTTCTGAATTTGAATTTGAGAAAATGAAATGAAGAGAGAGAGGGGGGAATAATATTTATAGGGAGAAAGAGAAAGGAGATAATGAAAATGTCCAAATTACCCTTTTTAATATTATAATATATTAGATGGTGTGGTGCAATAATAACCACACAATGGGTTTTCTTGGGTTTTTTCATTTAGGAAGGTTTTCTCCCTATACTTCCACTATATATATATATACACACATACATGTACACACATGGACAAAAATGATAATCGAGTTCCAAGAACACAAGTGTATGGACTTATATGAGTATTAGAGTTAAACAAATACATTCACACACACACACACATATACACGACAAGATAGCCGAAGGACACTTGCCTCATATTGTTTTTTGTAGCTCCTGTGTTAGTTAAATCTTGACTGCTTAATAAATTATTGCAGCTGAAGTTATGAAGTCCTTGAACATTCCCAAGGGAGTAAAGCGTGTGCTATTCAGAACATTGAACACTGATAGGTAACCACCTTTCACTTGCTTGGGCCCAGATGTCGTCATCACATGATTTCATTCAAATTTTGTTTGACTTTTCATTGTTCGGATCATTAATTTCAGGCGGTTGATGTGGAAAAAGCAATTTGACACAAGCTATGTGGGATTTATGAAGGATGGAGCCCAGTGGCTGAAGGACAACACTGACATCAAACTAGTTGGTAAAACTCATGTTATCTTTTGGAGAGGCTTCGTTGAATTAGTACAGTTACAGTTGATATACGACTATAAGTTCACTAAAATCATGAATTTAGACATTACATCAATTCTTAGTTTATAAAAGACTATTCAGAAAATGCTCGGTATATCATTCAATAAATATGCATTGAGATGTTTAAAAAGGCCAATCTAAATGGATATTACCAAGTCAAGCTGATTTAAGATACACAGAAAAAAAGAGTCTATTGCAGGCTGTGGTGTATTACAACACCATGTAGTGATGCTTTGGAGGCAGTTTTTTTACTGTTCTAAAACGCCAATGCTTTTATGGCGTTGCAGTTTCTCTTTTAGCTTATACCCAATTAGTTTGTGATAAAAAAAATAGATCATGTAGTCAGCACTTTGAGAACCACAAAATGCTATTAGAGAACATTTATTTTTGGAAATTCCTTGTACAACCTTATTCTGGTTATGCATGACATAAATACGTGATCATTGGTTTGGTTTCATTTTGTAGGTATTGATTACTTGTCAGTTGCTGCATATGACCATCTAAACCCTTCTCATCTTGTCTTCTTAGAGAACAGGGTAAGGCGTATACTCTTTAACATACTTTGTGTGTGAAGCAGTGGACATTTCATAACACTGCTACTATATATGTGTGCTCTCAGGATATCATTCTTGTGGAAGGCTTGAAACTTGAAGATATAGAAGCAGGGATATATAATGTGCATTGCTTACCATTAAGGTTACTAGGAGCTGAGGGATCTCCTATAAGATGCATCCTCATCAAATGATATTATGCAGTTCATAAATCGAACTTCCTTTCTTTTAACCTTCTTTGGTTTATTAAACTGTGTTTGTTACTTCTTATTAGTTTGTAAATTAACTGTCGGTATTGCAAACCTACTAAAAGGGACTTGATGAAATATATTATTTACAAAAAGTCGCATCGTATTTGATCTAAAGCTCACATTACTGATTTTGAGGTCTAGATATGTGCATCTCAAATGCCAACAACTCCGTATACACATGAACCAGAAATCATTGAGCAAGTTAGAAGACACCCAGGAACCAACTTTGGACAACGTTTGGTGGGTGTTACACTATGTGGTCTGCACTCCCAATTTTTTTATAAAGTACAAACTTGTTTAAAATGTATAGATGGCTGTATGAACGAATCATTTTTACACATCACTTCCATAATACCTAGATATGTGAATTGCAATTATAACAAGTGTCAAAACAGTTTTGAGTTATACCTTATGCCATAGTTTTTGTGTAAAATGAGAATTTCTAAATAATTCCGCTAAAATGGAACTTTAAATGCGCATTATATCGTTGTATTAAAAACACACCGATTATTTTACTCATGAAATTGCATTATTACTATTGTAATATTATTATTTTTGTATGATCATATCGTCTTTTGTTCTGTTATGCGTAGCATCATGAAAGACTTGTATCTAGGAAATAGGATTCAAAATTTACCTTCACTCAATAGGAAAACGAAAACAAACTGTGTGCCACAATTAATTATTGTCCATTATATATATGAAAAAAGAAAATCTATATAGGTCTAAACTCAACGCCTTCAATAATAAGCTTACCAAACTTCTCGTTAAGGTGGGTCAACTTAAGTCGCTTGTAGATGGTTATAGGAGTTTTCCATTCCCAAATTTGTACTTCCATCCAACCATCGTTCCTCTGTTGTGGAAAACCTTTCATTTTCTGCCTATTAGTTGGGTTGTGTGTGTTTTGATTAGCCTTCGGTCCAATAACTGGAGTTTGAAGACTTGATAAACAAATATACCACACTTTTGAGCCGAATAGTCCATCATCCACTAAAACAGGAGCCTCAAATCCAGATTGATCTTTTGGTAATTTGTAGACAAGGTAAATTGCATATGTTGTTTCGGATGATACTAACCGGGACTGGACATTAATCTCAAAAGTAAAATGTTCAGACCCCCACTGAACGGCTTCTTCAAATCTGAGAAAATTATCTTACATGTAAAAGATTTGCAACAGATAGTAATTTCTACAACAAAACTGATGGGAAGATATAAAAGAACCTTGATTCGGGAAAAAGGGTCTTCTTGTTGCCTAATGTGTCCGGACTCCACATGAGAGCCATTGATAACATATAGCATCTCTTCCCATTTTTGTCAAGATAAAACCACTATATATCAAACAATTAGTACATAGATATGTTTAGCAGTTCAATTCAATAAGTACATATATATATTTAGCAATTCAGTTCAATATATAATTCAATTCATAGGCTCCACAACAACTACATATGAGAGACAATGAAAATCCACGGACTTACAATGCCTCTCTTCTTCTTGTCGACATTGATAAAGAAGCCTTTGCGAATAACTGAGTACGCTTCCTCCTTGGTGGTCCATTGCAGACTGTTTTCTGACAATTTCATTATGTCTTCATAATCAGTTGGCATATTTTCTTCCCAATTTGTATCTGAATCTGAATCTGAGATGGGTTGATTTTCATCTTTATGTTGCACCTATAGAAGAACATACCTAAATTAATTAGACTTTCATTTAACATTGACTGTTAACCAATATTGATTTTTTTACATTGAAGATAACTGATGTTGTTGAGGCTGATCACCTATTTTCCAAGACAATTTATAACACGAAAGGAAAATTAAAGATATTGATTAATTAATTAACAATGTACATGTGCATAAATAATCAAACTTTTATTTGTAATCTTACTTTCTCCATGGGCCGAAATTCAATGCCTTCTGCTTCCATGGACCAAAATCTCTTACTGAAGCCGTGAAACAAAATCTGAAGATCAATAGTTCTGTGGTCACTAGTAAACTGATACAATTCACACATCCACCATCCATCTTCTCTCTCATATGCCATTGTTGAAACTGAATTCTCTGTCTCCCCTTGTAATTTGTAATTGAGGCCTATGTGAAAAATATTTCTCTCCATACCTGGGAGCTTGAACACCAGGTTCACCGTGTATGTGATTCCTGGCAACAAGTACTGAGTTTTTACATGTGTTTTCAAAATACTCCAATGGATGTAACCGTAGGTTCCCACAGCAAATCTGCGTGAATAGCAGCAAATAATGATGCAATGTAGGTGGCAAAAATTGAACTTTTACATGTGTGTTGAATATATATCAAATATTCTCAAAAGTTAGAAACAGGAAAAGTCACCTTGAATTATATTTGGTGGATAAGTTATAACTCTTGACATCTGAACCCAAACATTCTACAATAGATATCAGTTCACAATGTTCTCCTTTCTCATTTAATGAAAAATACTGTTCATAAAACATGTTCTAGTTAGTTCGCGGTGCTCATAATAGTATATTTTTCAAATTACTCATTTGCTTGCTTTATTTGAGGAGCAGCTAATTACCGTTTTGCTGCCGTTAAGGAGGACCCCTTTGTACAAAATTTTCATCAATTCAACTTCGGATCTATAATTCAAAGGAGGTTCTTCATTCTTAGTCATCTCTTTGTAGACAACAAATTGTCCCTTCCATTCACTATACTCTTGACTTTGAAGTAACTCTTGACTCTCGAGTGCAGTCTCAAGTTCTGTCACAACCTCAGCCATCTTTGGTCGATCTTCACGAGATTCCTTCAAACACCGATATGCAATGTCTGAAAATATTTCTAAAGCACTCTGCTCCAATGGTTGAATGTTCGGATTTTTAAAGATGATTTCGCTTAACTTCTTCTCTTCATAGCTTTCAGTCCACGTGCGCACTAAATTCTGCTGAACACGACCATTGCTATATGTACAACATAACTTTCCGCTTAAAACTTCGAATAAGACCACACCTAAAGAGTATACGTCTGACTCTTTTGTTAGGGTGTGTGTCATTGCATACTGCGGATCAAGGTACCCAGCTGTACCTGCTGCAGCAGTGACAATAATGGATTGCTGCTCATTAGCAGGGCCCATTATTGATAATCCAAAGTCAGAAACTTTACCATTCCACTGGTCATCGAGTAGGATGTTGGCGCTTTTTACATCACAATGGATAATTCTTTGGTGTGTCTCCCTTGGATCATGAAGGTAACTTAACCCCTTTGCTGCATCAAGGCATATTTTGAGACGTTGTGTCCATGTGAGATGAGGGGATTTTAAATGGCGGTCAAGGCTTCCATGAGATGCATACTCGTACACAAGTATCATCTCATTCCCTTGGTAACAAAATCCCAGAAGAGAGATGAGATTTTCGTGCCTGTAGCGGGAAAGTGTTGTGATCTCTTTCAAGAACTCAGGGATTCCTTGTCCATACTTCGGATTGAGACGCTTAATAGCGACCATGCTTCGGCCCTTAGAGTGAGACAGTTCCCCTTTGTAAACTTTTCCAAAACCACCAACTCCAATACAGTTGTTCTTATCGTCGAAGTTGTTAGTAGCTGATGTTATATCTTCTAGTTGGATTTTAAGATGTTGAAACTGCTGCAAGAAAACATCCATATTCGTGGATCAACTAAAGATCTAACACAAGATGTGCAGTATGTAATCTCTTTTTAAAACAGGGAAGTAAGTGAAAGATGGTTAAGAATTAAAGACACAAGATTAATTTGCTATGAATACAGCCATGAAAAAGTTGACTCCGTGTGGGTCAGTCCACTAGCTATTATTGCCTAAATAATTGAAGGGTGGTTAAAATTATTGGGTCTAGCATTATTGATGCTTAAAATTTCTTTTTCTTTTCTTCTTTTTATATTTGAAAACTATGGATATATTTTTTAATGTACTATGCATATAAAATTTGAACGTACATGAAATTGACATATAAGAAGTTTGATAAATTATTTTTGTAAGGGTGTTGCTAAATACACTCCCTTTATATCATTTTTACTGATTACACTCCCCCCTTAAAGTTTTTAAATAAGCATAATTAAACCTTATATATTTTTTTTTATAGAATTTCCTCTTCTATCCTGATCTAAGTTTGTCTGAAACTATAGTAATTAAATCATAAAGATTAAAACTAACAATATTTCAGATGGGGTTTTGTACCACCAAGATGATGACGAGATTCATGGGACGATGATGCTTCAATTATGTGATGAAGATGATGTTCATGGGGTGAGTAACTTAAAAAGGGTTGATTACACGAAGAATATGAGTTACTAAAATGATTTTTTTAAAGTAGAAGGATAGAGTTTGATAACTTTTAATCTGTTTTTTTAGAAGGGAGTGCAATTAGTAAAAAAGGGGAGTGCATTTAGCCAACCCAAAAAAAAAAAAAAAAACTAACTTCCAAAAGTTAATGAATAAATACAAAAAGGATAAAAACAATCGATAATTGTAGTTAGACTTTTGAAAAGCTAGTTATGAGAAGTGATGAGAAGCTAGAGATCATTAGTAGACTTTTCGCTTTAGAAGGGGTTGATATTGTGCTACCATTTCCATTCTAATCTCTCTAGAAATCCATTTTTATATCCATACAAAATTACAAATATATAATACATTATAGAGGGATAAAATTAGATTTGGACATCATTTTAACAAGCTTTTTTAGTAAACACATCAGTTAATTAAATTAACTGTATTTAAGTAATTTCATTACATAAAAGTGCAATTCTATTGGATATGAGAGTGTGTTTGCGTGTGTGCTTTATAATAAGTTGAATGATAAACTAATTCATTTCATAATCTAATAGTCTGCACAATTATAGCAATGATTGTCTCTCAATCATTGACCCACAATTAATCTCAATTAAATTGTATTGAATGTATTTATTGACTCCAAAAATAAGGAGTTACTTGTAACAATTATATATGGTCTCTTGTGAATAATATACGATCATCTTGACAATTATAGAATCCTTCATGGTATCATCCTGAAACACATCGATCCAACTCTTTGCTTCCCTGCCATCGCCTTCTTCTTCCTTAACCATAATCGCTGCCATTCTTTTCTCGCAGCCTCTTCTCAATGGCCGATCACAAAATACATCCCGCAGTGACCGTTTCCAACATCAAATCCTTTATCCCAATCACCCTTGATAACGAAGCTTCGGATTACAACCTATGGTCCGAACTATTTCGTATACATTGTACCGCTTTCCTCGTGTCCGATCACCTTTCCCCACGTCCCCCGCCTATCGCCACCACCACTTCCACTGAAACCCAGCCCGCTGCCACACCCGCTTCTGAATCCTGGGAGCGTTTGGATGCCATAGTTCTGCAATGGATTTATGGTACCATCACTCCCGGACTCCTAAAAACTGTCATTATCAAACGCTCCACTGCCTATGAAGCGTGGAAAGCCATTGAATCTCTCTTCCAAGATAAAAAAGCCACTCGTGCTCTCTATCTTAAACAGAAGTTTGCCAATACCTGCTTGGAAAACTTCTCGTCGATGAATGCCTATTGTCAAGAACTCAAGGTTTTATCCGATCAACTTGCCGGTGTCGATGCTCCTGTCGATGAACAGGACCTTGTCCTTCAAACCATTGCTGGCCTGACCGAACAATACGAAACGGTCGGTACTATTCTCCACAACACCAAACCGGTGCCCTCGTTCTTTGAGGTTCGTTCACAATTATGTATGAACGAAACCACGAAGGCAAACCAAGCCATTCACTCGGCTTCCCAAACTGCTACCGCTCTCCATACTCAATCCCGTACCACCTCTTCTTCCCACCCACCTGCCACCGTTCAACAACCCAACCCCTCCACCCAATCCCGTGGCCGTGGCCGCTCCAGAAGCCGTGGTGGCGGCCGCTCTGGTTCAACCTCAAACAACCGGTCACGGTCCTCACAGTTCTCGGGCCAACCTACACACCCCTACATAGTTTTTCCAAATAATTGGACTCAAACCCAGTGGACCTCACTTCTTAACCAGGCCCATCACAACAAAACCATTCGGCCCAATCTTCTACACCCCCTGCCCATATCCATCAAACCCAAAACCAAACCCTGGACAAGGTATTCTAGGCCCGGCACCAGCATAGGCCCATTTGGCCACTTACACACCTACTCCGACTGATATCGCTCAGGCACTCTACACCCTCTCCATGAGCCAGCAGACTGACCCAGTAGGCTACATGGACACAGGTGCCTCCGGACATATGGAGCAACCAGGTAATCTCTCCCCGTCTGTTTTTAATTCTTGCACTAATAAACAGATTATTGTTGGAAATGGCACGACCATTCTTGTTGTTGGACAAGGCAACAAAACCTTACCCCCTCCCTTCCCACCTTTCAAACTTAACCATGTACTCTATGCCCCCCACTTAATTAAAAATCTCATTTCTGTCCGTCGCCTCACGACGGACAATTTACTATCCATAGAATTTGACCCATTTGGTTTTCTTGTGAAGGATCTCAAGACCAAGGAGCCTATCCTACGATGAAATGGCTCGGGAGAACTCTACCCACTCACCACCAACTTCATCAAGTCACCTACCTCCCCCGTTGCTTTCTCTGCTACAACTCAAGACCGTTGGCATCAACGTCTTGGGCACCCGGGCATCAATTTATTGCAATTGTTAAAGTCTAGTTCCTTTATTAATTTTAGTAAACCAAATAAAACGCTTTGTCAATCTTGTGTTTTTGGCAAAAGCGTCAAACTTCCCTTTTATGCTTCAATTAATAAAACCAATTTACCTTTTGATATCATACATAGTGACTTGTGGACCTCCCCGGTCTTAAGTACCGGTGGACATCGTTATTACATATTATTTCTTGATGACTATACTGATTTTTTGTGGACATATCCTCTTGCAAATAAATCCCAAGTTTATTCCACTTTTACTACCTTTAGCAACCTAATTCATAAACAATTTGAAAGAAAGATTAAACAATTCCAATGTGACAATGGCACTGAATACACCAATAATAATTTTAAAACCTTTTGTCACAATAATGGAATGCAGTTTCGCTTCTCATGCCCTCACACCTCCCCCCAAAACGGAAAAGCGGAGCGTAAAATTAGAACCATAAATAACATGATTCACACCATTCTCGCACAAGCCTCCCTACCCCTCTTATTGGCATTTTGCTCTTGAAACTGCAACCTATCTTCTCAACATCCTTCCCAAAAAGAACCATCACTTCCTCACTCCCACCACTCTTCTCTACAATGTCTACCCAACCTACGAACACCTACGCGTGTTTGGATGCTTGTGTTACCCCACACTTCCCTCTACCTCCACTCACAAACTCGCAAACCGCTCCCAACCTTGCATTTTTCTTGGATATCCTCCAAATCATCGCGGGTATAGGTGCTATGATCTTAACACTAAGCAAACCTTTATATCCCGTCACGTCCAATTCGAGGAATCCATCTTCCCTCTTTCCATCCAACACCCCACCACACCTCAACATTATAATTTTCTCACCCATAATATTTCTCCACTGTTATGGCCACAAGTCCACTCATCCAATTCTTCCCAGCCCACAAACCCTCTCGCCCAATCCCCACAGCCTTCCACCTCTGGCCCAACATCACCCGGCCCAACATTGTAACACCCCAACCGATGGCGGAAACATCGAGGTGTCACGTAAGAATGAGTATACAGTAGCACATGGTAATCCAAATTTTAATTGAAATAAATTTAAATTGCAAATATCCAAAAATAGAAATACATAAGAGTTTTAAATGTGGAAGTCTAATACATCACAAAAGAATCAAGCAAGCATAGACTCCTTATTGTCCTCATAAAACACTCAAATCTTCATGCATCATTATTACCTGTTGAGTTGTAAAAATGGGGGGGGGGGGTCAACTAGAAGTTGGTGAGAATACATAATCCCTGTTAAGCATATAGTTTAAGTATAAAAGTTTAGCAATTCGTATGTCTATCGTAAAATTTAAGTCTACAAGAATAGTATAATATGTTGACATAATCAAACCTCCGACTAGTTTAGGTCCATCCCGTTATCTACGGTTCACCTTAATAATATGTTGGAACGATAACAATCACCCACGTTACCTATGTAGGAGGTACACGTATCCGGGTGGGGTTGTCAATCCAATAGATCTATTATTGAGTATCGCCGGCTTGGCCATAGCTAATGATTATGTAATGTTGAAACTCGTTGAAACTCGTTGAAACTGTTGACTAATTCATGAGGCAATAAAGTTTACTACTAGACATGCATGTTGAATTGCTTAAAATGTTGCAAGTATAAAGAATCGCATAAACATGGTTACGTAAACTCACCTTGGTATAGTATTAGGTATTGAGGAATAGTATAAGTGTAGCCCAATAGATTGCCAAGTATTACCCTATGTATAAGGCAACAAATAAGTCTAAGTCTATCTAGTTTATAAGTATATTCTAGGGTTTCGATTTGGGGATATCCAATTGTTGAATTTATAATAAAATGTTAATTAAATAAAGGGAAATTTGATAATTAAATAAATGAAAGTCTTTTTATAAAATTTGAATTTAGGATGATCACAATAATGTGTTTGAAGTATAAAAATAATTTTTATAAAATTATTTTCTTTAAAATAGATTATTAAATCTATTTATTACAATATGCCAAAATTTAACTTTAATATTTAAAAATACTAAAATTAAATAATTATTATTTTAAAAATCATATTTCTGTTCTAAATATTCAGAAATAAATTGTATAAAATTTTGGTGCAAAAATAATAAAAATTGAATTTATTATGATTTAATTATGATTAAAACAAACAAAAATTGATTAAAAATATAAAATAAATGATTTTTCAGAATTAAAAATCATTTCAGTAAAGTTTATCATTGTACAAACTCAGGATAATTTTTGTGGAAATTTATAAAATTGTTTTGATATTTTAATGGATTTTTATAAATATAATAGTATAAAATTGATTTAATTATTATAAATATTAAATAAATTAATTTCAGAAAACTAAAAATTGTAGGTAAAACTTTTACATCAGATTTGATAAAAATAATTTTTTTAGAATTTATAAAAAGGTTTTAATAATTAAAAATGAGTTTACAAGATTAAATATAATATATATATATATAATTGATTTGTTTTTAAAAATGAAAATAAGTGGAAAAAGAGTGCCATGGCCGGGACTCGAACCCGGGTGGCTGAGGTTATAGGCATCAGTCACAACCACTTGGCCTAGGCCTGTGGTTGTGATTTAACTCTGTTTTAAAAAAATATATACGCGATGCAAAATCAGTTTTATCCCCAAATCAAAAGCCACGAACCCTAGTTTCTGCAATTGATTGATTCACTCATCAATAGCCCAATTAATCATGGGGCTATTGATGAGTGGTCGCCGATGAACAAAACCCACTTAAATAATTGGACTTACAATGTTGTATTGATCTCAATTGCTCGGTCAAGACCACAAAGTCAAAATTGAATTCGCGAAGATCAATCAGTGTATAATAAAGAAAATTGGAGATAGAGAAAGGATTAACGGCGAGTTGTGAAGGCTTGTGGATGATCAATTTATAGTGTGGATGCATCATTGATCAATTCGGCAAGGTTGACCAAGCATTGAAGTCCATACGCGCATTTGGGTTTAATTGGTAACAATTGATGGATGTTAATAGTGTATCTTAGTCAGACAAGGCCGGTCATCACGTATAGATACCAAATTTGGATCAATCACGAGTTAATTTGATTGATTATAGCATTACGCGTCCCACAGTTGACTTTTCAAGTCAACTGTGAAGGATTGAAATCAAGTATATATTTAAAACGCGTCTAGATTTATTCAGATGTGAAGGCCAGCCCAGTTGGTTAGCTCGTTGGTGTGGTTTGGGCCGGGCTTGGGCGCGGGTTCGAATCCCGGCCCAAGCAGTTTTATTTTTTTGATAATAATCAAGCCTAGCCATATTATAATTATAATATATAGAGTATTAGGGTTCCACAAGTGCGACAAAAATAATTAGTGCGAATATTATAGATAGAACTTGACGTTTTATTAATAATAATCGTGTAACGTACAAGTTTAAATGCGAAATGTTACAAACATCACCCCTCCTGTCCCCTACCAGCCCGTCTACTGCTCCTACCCATCGATTCAGCCCAACATCCACATTCAACCACACAACACCAGCCTCTCCCACTCACCTACACCCTCCACTCCTAGCCCGCCTACCCAGCCCATATTACCAAACCCACCCGAACCACCGCCCGTTCCTCAACCCACTCGTACCATGCGCACACGCGCTATGGACGGGATAACCAAACCTAAACACCCGTTCAACCTTAACACCACCTCTCTCGTGCCCATCCCTAAATCACCACAGGTTGCCTTGTCTAGCCCAGAATGGTTCGCGGCTATGAACAACGAATTTAGTGCATTAATTAAAAATGAGACCTGGGAGTTGGTACCTCGTCTCCCTGACATGAATATCATTCGTTGCATGTGGCTCTTCAAGAATAAATTTAAGTCAGATGGGTCTCTCGAGTGGTATAAAGCTCGGTTAGTATGTGATGGGAGAAGTCAACAGGTTGGTATTGACTGCAGTGAAACATTTAGTCCGGTGGTTAAACCCACTACTATTCGTACCGTCCTTACTTTGGCACTTTCTCAGTCTTGGCCAATCCATCAGTTGGACGTTACGAGTGCATTCTTGCATGGGCATCTACAGGAAACGGTATATATGCATCAGCCCATGGGTTTTCGGCATCGGGACTACCCTAACCATGTTTGTCGCCTTAAGAAATCTCTTTATGGTCTCAAACAGGCTCCTAGGGCGTGGTACCAAAGATTTACAGATTTTGTTCTCAAACAGGGGTTCAATCAGTGCAAAACTGATCATTCTTTATTTATTTATCACCATGGACGAGACGTTGCATACCTCCTCCTCTATGTTGATGATATTATTCTCACCACATCCTCTGACGCACTTCGTCAGAAACTTATGTCTGTTCTTGCAGGAGAATTCGCCATGAAAGACTTGGGGCCACTGACTTACTTTCTCGGCATCTCCGTTCAACGGCATGATAATTCTCTCTTCCTTTCTCAACAGGCTTATGCTAAAGATATCATTCAAAGGGCTGGCATGGACAACTGCAAACCAGCCGCCACTCCAGTCGATACTCAGCACAAATTGGGTAGCCAACCGGACTCCCTGTTTTACGATCCAACGACCTACCGGAGCTTGGCAAGGGCACTGCAGTACCTTACGTTCACTCGCCCTGACATCACATATGCTGTCCAACAGATTTGTATGCACATGCATGCTCAATGTGTTGCACACTGGAATGCACTAAAGCGCATCATCCGGTATCTCCCGGCACATTAGACTGCGGTCTACACCTCACCCCCACGGCCAACCTGACTCTCCGTGCCTACACCGATGCGGACTGGGCTGGCTGCCCTGACACCAGGCGATCTACGTCTGGCTACTGTGTATATCTGGGTGACAACTTAGTTTCTTGGTCATCAAAACGACAGTCTACTATTTCTAGATCTAGCGCTGAGGCTGAATACCGCGGAGTTGCAAATGTAGTCGCCGAAATATGCTTGTTACGAAATCTTCTTCTAAAACTACATCGCCCTCTCTCTAAAGCCTCGTTGGTCTACTGCGACAACATCAGCGCCATCTATCTTTCAGGTAACCCTGTACAGCACCAGCGTACAAAGCACATTGAACTAGATATCCACTTTGTTCGTGATCATGTTCAGAAGGGTCTTGTACGCATCTTACACGTCCCATCTCGGTTTCAAGTCGCTGACATCTTCACCAAGGGTCTACCGCGGGTCCTCTTTGATGATTTTCGCTCCAGTCTAAGCATCCGTCCTCCTCCCGCTTCGACTGCGGGGGTGTAATAGTCTGCACAATTATAGCAATGATTGTCTCTCAATCATTGACTCACAATTAATCTCAATTAAATTGTATTGAATGTATTTATTGACTCCAAAAATAAGGAGTTACTTGTAACAATTATATATGGTCTCTTGTGAATAATATACGATCATCTTGACAATTATAGAATCCTTCATAATCAATAAGCAAATTGTTGTATGCTTCGGTGCAAACAGTGTCACACACCCGCGAGTCGTGTCAACGGAACAAGTCTCACAAGTCGATGGAAAAAATTCACTTTTTGCCTTCAAAGGTCAATACATTCCGGATTCGGAGAGCTTTTGATGTAGCAAATTTGTATCCAAATAAAAAGAAACCCAGATCCGAAAACTTGAAGATGCAACATTTTTTGGAGCAGTCGGTTGATTTAAATAATACCTTTTACATTCTGATTGAGTTCATATCTCAAGTTTTCAGATCTTGTAATCTCGCATGCACCCACGATAAGAATAGATTTGAGGGCTTTAGAACAAAGAATCATGTGGATCAGCCAAAAATCACAGATCTGAATGTTTGAGTTGATAACTTGATAAGAACCAAATGTGGTCATCGTTGTCCCACAGATGGTGCCAATGAAAAAGCACAAAATCACCAAACTGATAAGGATCTTGTTTCCACATTTGAAGTAGACATGATTTAGAGTCACGCCTCATTCTTCTTTTTTTCTTTTTGAATCCAAATCCAAATCTGTAACAACAGAAAAGGAAATGAAAAGTGGGGAGTAGAGGTGATTGCCAGGGGTTTCCCCCTGTTCATATAAAAAAAAAAATATTGTGAGACTCCAACATGTTTCCCTAGATGAGCATGGGACACCATCATGGACCCCTAACCTAAATCGACCAATCCAGATTAAGGGGTCACCTCCACAAACCTCAATCCAGTAAGCATAGATAAGCTATTGTGTTAGACATCGTTGTTTGGTTAGTATCCAATAATAAATAATATCATAAATATGATAAAGTAATATAAATAGCCGATGTTTTCACAACAATTGAACGATTAGGCTTGGTCGGATGTGGGTCTAATATTATACCTCTTCACAAATACAAATAACAAGAAAAAGACATTAATGCAACTTTTTTGATGGGGTAAAGGGGAAAAAGTAAAAAAAAAAAAAAAAAAAAAGGTAGAATTTATATAGTATATAATTTACAAGTTGGTTGTGCATTATGGGTTGTACAATGTGCTTTGTATTGTATGTTATTTGTGCAGTTTTATTTTGTACATAATGCTTTATGTTTTGTACATAATGCTTTTTGATCTTGCTACACGTGGCTTCACAGGGTTACAATGGATTCTTCTGGAGGTTCATCATCTTCACTGTGTTTTATCAATCTACAGACTACCAGTCTACCACTACCAACTAATCCACCCTTGATGGGTTTCTATATGTTTCTTCCACATCTGCATAAGGATGGGTTAATACATTGTTATTTTGTAAAATGTCAAATCAATGATTTTGCTATTGTGTGGTTATTTGTCTCCAGAGACTTCAACACCAAAAGTTTATCACTCTCTCATTCATTCTGTCCTAATCCTTTATCTGCTCTCTTCTTCTCTCTCTAAAATACTCGAAGCTCTTTATCATTTTTTGGGGTGACATTGGGTTCTAAACTTAGCAGCGACGAAGAGAAAAGCTGCTGCGGCCGCAGATGACGATGGCGGGTTCAAGGTACGTTGGGGTTGGTGGGGATGGATAACACGATGGTCTCGCGAGATGGTGGTTGACCCAGACTGGGGTATTGGAGAAAGGAGCGTCGGCAGTGTCTACGAATCGTTGGTGCCTCCTGGCCAGACACTCGCCGGCGTACGTCAACGCGTTCTGCATCTCCGCCATGACTAGCCGCTTACCTGGCCAGACATAGTCACCAGCGTACGTCAACGCGTTCGACATCTATCTTGCTAGGTTTAACGGTGACTAAGGTAAATCGGACCTCTGGTTCTGCGGAACTTTTTCTTTGGTCTAGGGTTTTGTTGGCTTTGATTTAGTGAATTGTTGTTTAATCTGTGGCAAGGATGATGAACTGGAAACCGAAGATTGGGTTTCGCACACAACATGTTTGATTAAATGCCACAAAGAGTTTGGTAAGTCCATACATCTATCTTTTAGTATTGCTAACATGATGTTAAACATATACTGGTAGTAGCTAATGACTTCGAACATTATTGTATGGAATTTGTTGTTAAGATTTGGTTATTATAATTACATGTTGAACTTATATTATCATGGACCTTCTTGAAGAACATGCCCCTTGCATATTAATAACTAATCATGTACTCATTGAAAGGCTACAATGCTACTTGACAAGTTGACATTTAATATTTAAACCATTTTGTTGGGCACTAATGTTATCCCACTTTATATACATCATATACGCCTGCCTAATAGCACATACTCTCATCAAGGTGCCCGCCGCAACGCGCGGGGACGGCATCTAGTTACAAATAAAAAGAGTAAATTGCCAAAATGGCCCCTCAGGTTTGGCCCAAAATGCTTGTTTAGTCAGTTATCTTTTTTTGTGCCAAAAGCGCCCCTCACAGATCGAAAATTGCCAAAATAGCCCATATTTAACAGAGTTTTTAACTGAGTATGAAAAGTCAGTTAAGTCTGAGGGGCAATTTTGTCCTTTCATCTGTACTTCATCTTCTCCATATAAAAACCCCCAAACTATATACCATGGATCTTCAATTAACTCTATATAATTCCACTCCTCCATCCTTCTGTTCTATCTTCCTCTCCATTTCTTTTATTTATTTCAACAACAAACCAAGCATAACCACCGAGCATAACCACCACTGGTTCCTCTACCACCACCTCCAAAAACCATTGTCTGCCCAAACACACACACCTAACTAGAGAGAGAGAGAGAGAGAGAGAGAGAGGGAGAGAGAGAGAGAGAGAGAGAGAGAGAGAGAGAGAGAGAGAGGGATTCCTGCCGCCGCCCACGGCGGAGTCCGGCGGTGCTGCTTCCAAAACACTAAATGAGGCAGGCGACAGGAAGAGAGAGAAGAAAACAGAGGGGAGAGAGAGAGATCGGGGAAAAAGGAAGATGGGAGGCAACCATGGCCTTTGGCCGGTGGGACCTACTCGCAGCGGAGGAAGGATTAAGGCGGTGGCGGCGGTAGTAACTTAGGGTTCCGATTAGGGGTTTATGGTGATGAAGTTGTACCGGAGATGGTGACCGGAGTTGCAGAGTCGTCGGAGACAAAGTTAAACCACCTATTTTTCTACTGTTTGGTCAGTCAATACACATTGAACAGCAAAGTCCACAGGTTATGCATTCATCCGATGAAAATGCTGCTCACAAAGAGCTAGTTTGGGGTAATCATTGTGAAGTATTCTTGGAATCTGAGAATGTGGGTCGGACTCTTGATCTTTCTGTGTCTCCTTGAATCATCTCTCTCTCCCCAAGCTTTCAAGGTAAAGATTCATTGTGTCGTGTTTATGCAAAAAAGTATATATTTTTTTGCTTTATTATTTCATTTGAATTATACCCCTTTTGTCAGATATTAAATTGGATGGATTGTGTGTTGTTATACTATAATTTTGACATTTTGCTGTGTTATTGTGGAAGGAGGGTAGAGAGAGAAAGGAGAGGATGGTGGAGTTGTGGAAGGAGGGGTGGGTGCATGTAGGTTGAAGAAAATGATGAGGAAGAAGGAGTGAGTTGAAAGGACGAAATTGCCCCTGAGACTTAACTGACTTTCAATATTCAGTTAGAAACTCTGTTAAATATGGGCCAAAATGGCAATTTTCGATCTGTGAGGGGTGCTTTTGGCACAAAAAAAAAGATAACTAACCAAACAAGCATTTTGGGCCAAACCTGAGGGGCCATTTTGGCAATTTACTCAAATAAAAATGAAATTGCCACCCATCACCAAGAGCACCTTCAATGGAAGTTACCAGACGGTCCGATGGGTTTCAGATGGACCAACCAAACTACCCTATCCAATGTAGCACTCGTCCACTAAGGGTGGAGTTCCGTGGAGCGGACCGGTTCACTAGACAATGGTGGGCCCTGCTGCTTAAAAATAAAAAAGAAAAACATTCAAACTTTAAAATCCTTCCCATATAACCGTTACATAAAAAAAGTTAATATTATAAAAACTAACTGTTTCATAATTAAAAAAATTAAATTAAACGTATTTTACAACTTTAAATATCAACCAAACCCACTCAAACATTCATTCTCTACTCTCTCATTCTTTCACTCTAATTCACTATCTACCAATCTTACATACAAAAATCAACCTCTAACATTTTAGTCACAATACACAACATAGATGATCAAAGAAGCTTTCAAGAAATGCTAAATTTGACCGGTGTTAACCCAAGCCCAAACCAATCTACCAACACCCAGGGCTTCCAAGGCTATAGATATCCACCACAATTTCAAGCCATCAACCGGTCCAAAATGGAGTACAATGCCACATATCCTCTTAACTTCAGCTACGAGCATGTCTTTCACCTTGTGAAAGACAAACCAAAATGGCATGAACCGTCACAATAGTGTCCAAAAGTTCAAATACAATGTAATCGGGAGGCTATACTTCGTCTGCTTCCGATACAATTGACCTGGACGACAACGAAATTCGGACGCAGGTTCGGTTTTTGAATACAATCTTGGGGATGATGATACCACGTTTGAAAAGGAGTTGCCTCGTCCAATGGGGCAAAAAAAGTGCTAAGGAGGCCGCCAAAAGGCAAGAAAAGTATCAAAACACAAGGAGACGACGGGTCCATCCGTATCCGTAAAGGACCTGGCCAAACATTGGATTGAAGAATTTATCAAGAAAAAGAAGACTTGATGGACAGACTCAAAGGAAAATTCGATGACTTCCTTACAAATCAAGACTACACCATCCTCTTCATGGACAACTCTAACATGGACCCGGTTCGACGCGAAATTCACGATCAACAAGGAGAGATGTGAAGCACTACATAGGTACTGAATTTACTTATCTGTGTATATATATGTTGATTTCCGAACACAATATAACTTTTTCGATTTTTCAATTCTTTCAGAGTTCTGGAAACATGTTCTTCCGACTGAACCTTATCGTGTGATTCTCGGTGATGTAAGGGATACGTTATATAACACACGTTAACGTGCTCGCCATTTATTAGCTGATGTGTTGTGATAAACACTTTGTTAATATGTTAGTTTTGTATATATTTTAGTCTTTTATTGTGTGCTTTTAGGCGGTCTTAATTATTTATTGGTGTGCATGTGTTTGTAGGTGTTCGTGAGATATGAGCTTAATACGAATGACCTTTGGTCAAGTCGCACTCACAGACACCCGGTACAAGAGCATGGAGTAATAATAATATATATAAATAATAGTATATAATAATAATAATAATAATAATAATAATAATAATAATAATAAAAAAAAAAAAATAAGAAACTTGACATAAAGGGCCAAGGCCCAATTCGTAGGAAAAAGAGGAGCACCCATTAATATTATGGCTTTCTTTGTTGAGGGCTGGGGAGGAGGTCACGACTCACGGATGATGAGGTTGGATTATTATCTTTGACGGCTGGAATATTAGGAGGTGATCGCACAACAGTATTTACATAGAGGATCGCACGAAGGAAAAGAAAAGAGGAAGCACAAGATGCAAGGCTAAATTCATTGTAATTTCCTTTAGGTAAACGGTTCAATTAGGTTTCACACGTTTTCAGTTATTTTCAGTATTGGATATTGTTTTGCTTTTGATGACAAACTTGTTAACATTATTGATGCATTAATTAATTGAAACAATTGATTTGTGTTTTGAGTCATTTCTTTACAACTTATCTGGTTGATGACAAAACTTAGTAGCGGGTTGGGTGACATAAAGAGGGTTGACTTGACGCTTACAATTGGGTAGATAATAGGGTTTGATCACAAGAACTTGTGCTACCAGTTAACTAACTAATTTCCAGAACTATGTCTATTTGGTTCCCAATCTATAAACTGAAAACTGTGTGAAACCTAAAACCTGAAGTTTAGAGGGAATTACTTCATCATCATCATCATCATACTCAGTTAATCCCACCTATAGCAAAGCTAAGGTAGGGTCTGAGGAGGGTAAGATGTAGACAGCCTTACCTCTACCCTTAAGAATAGAGAGGCTGCTTCCAGTGAGACCCCCGGCTCGATGTGGTTTGGTATCAAGCCTTGGACATAAGGTACAGAACACTTAGCAATCGGGACAAACCCGATCAGTGCATGTACCCCTTTGTCTTTTGGCTATCCACGCCACCACATGATGCATGATTAACCGTTCGTTGTTTTTAACGTTATTTTCACAAAATTAGTAAAATAACGTTAAAACTAGTGCAACTTTACTTTTGCCCCCCAAAGGCCACACATATATACATTATATGCGCACACCGTAAGTGGGGCGTAAATAACGTTATAAAATATTATTTTGCAAGCACAGCAGTATTCTACTTTATAAAATATTATTTTTAATTAATTAGTTTAACTAATAAAATTGCTACTAACACTAACCATATACTTCTCGTGGTTCGACAACTCTACTCCCTACCCTATACTGCAGTCTTTGTAGCTAATGAGTTGTTTTAAACATAGTTTTTGATTAGCACTCGACACGCGATCATTAGCCCATGATATGTCCGACATTCCAGAAGAGGCAGTCTACACCAATGTTGAACAGGTATCACCAATTACTTCCTTTGATGAGATAAGGTGGAAACAGGACCAGTTTACTTATGATTGTGTTGGTTCGGGTATTTATGTTTTTTTTTTTTATGAATTTGTATAGTTCCTGGAACCTTTAGAGCTATGCTACAGATCACTATGTGCATGTGATGACCGTGTGATTGCTGATGGAAGCCTTCTAGATTTTCTAAGACAGGTGTCAACATTCTGGCTCTTAGTCGTGAAACTTGATATAAGACAAGAATCTGATCGCCACACGGACGCCCTTGACGCAATCACTCAACATCTAGAAATTGGGTCCTACCGTGATTGGTCTGAAGAAAAGCATCAAGAGTGGCTTCTAGCTGAACTCCGTGGAAAACGTCCTCTTTTCGGTTCAGATCTCCCCAAAACTGAGGAAATTAAGGATGTTTTGGACACGTTCGGTGTGCTGGCATAACTCCCATCTGATTGTTTTGGTGCTTACGTCATCTCAATGGCCACATCACCTTCTGATGTCCTTGCTATCGAGTTTCTTCAACGCGAATGCCATGTAAAACAACCGTTACGTGTGGTTCTACTTTTTGAAAAACTTGCTGACCCGGAGGCTGCCCCTGCTGCAATGGCCCGCGTTTTCTCAACAAGCACTTAATTTGATTGTGTATTATTTAAAAAGTAATACTAATTCTTTTGGATTTGTAAAAAAGTTTAAGTGTAACAAATCATTTTCCGAATTATTTCCACTCTCGTCAGCATAACATCGATTCGCTGCATCAGTTGAGCATTATCTCATATTTGTATATTATATAGTTATCATTTTATCAAGTGGTTGGAAAATTGGATAATGCGGCTGAGGATTAGTAGTAGTTTAAGATCCGTTGTTGCAACGCGTGTAGTTTTTGTTCTTTTGTTGAATTAGATGTTAGATGATTAATCTTGATTCATTATTATTAAACATATGTTATGTTATATTTGAACTTATGTTAGGATTTATTATGTTTATTATCCTAAGTCTAGTTACCCTTATGTGAACCGTATGTCACATAGTAGCGAAGGGTTATGTTGGTTTAGTGAAGGGTCGCGTCCGGTTAGTAACACACCGGTTAGATATGTATTTAAGGGTCAAACATTGTGTTTATTAGTTGTGTTGAAAGATAAAGTTTCATATAACTTCCTTTCATAACTTCCCTCCATTTTTCCCTCCATTCATATCCTCAATCGCAAACCATCAAAACAAACCAAATCAATCCAGATTTCATACATTCAAAACATGGCATCAGAGCCAACGATCAAGACCTGTGGTATATTCGATGTAGAAAGAAACGAAGCAGTCAAGAAGAAGATAGGGACAGAGGGCGGTTACGGGTGTGGACCGCTAATCCCTAGTCTAGTGTATGATTTTGAGAATCATAGATGGAAGGCCAAGAAGGCGAACCAAGAAAGCATAGGAGACTCGCTCAATATGCAATTATCTTCGTTTGGATCAAGTAGTAGTGTGTCCGTGAGGGATACCGAATCAAAGAAAAGAAGCGCGCAAAGGGAATATAATCGGCAAACAGAAGGAGAAGAAAAAGCGGCCGAATACCCCTCTACAATGTGTTGTAGTAAGTGCAAAGAACCCTTTCATTATAGGCGTAATTGTCCTAAGAAAATTGGTAAAACCGAGTTTATGGTTAAGGGTAGTGATGAAAAGGGTTGGGATGATTTGTGGTTTGTTAGTTTGACACGCCAAGAACATGGTTGTGGCACCAAGAGATTGCTTATTGTTCTAAACAATTCATATGGTATAGATGGTTGCCCAAAAGGCTATAGGAAAGAATATTTCCGTGGTAAGGGTAGTGTTGCGGTTACAAGTTGTGGAAAAGAACACAAGATTCAAAACGTGTTCTACATACCCACACTTAGAAAGAATATATTAAATGTTGAGAAATTGACACAAGAGGGATATGAAATAGAATTTGAAGGCGATGTTTGTTACATCAAGAAGCCTATTATCCAAGAGTTTAGAAGGATAATACTATGTCGCATATGTGAATTGGATGACCATTTCACATTTAAGTGCCCCGCATTTGATCAAAGTGATAAAGGGAAAGAAAAAGAAAGCCGTGGCTTCGAACAAGCAATCGGCCGAACCACTTCAGAAAATTCGAAGGGTTCAAAAGATAAAGGCAAGCGGGTTAGGTTTGAAGGCGACAAGTCGGAGGGTATAACGAATGAAGACAAAGAAAGAGCGTCCATTTTTAAGCATTTTGACGACTTTTCCATCAACAAAGATCAATATGAAGGTGTTATGGAAAGAGGTCCGGTGATGTATCCAGCCGAAGGATCCGAATTGCAAGATTGTATTGTGTTTATGGATTTGATTCACATCACTAGTACGGTTGAGAGATATAAGAGAAAGTTTGAATTGGAGTTTGAAAGAACCGTAAATTGGTTTATGAAGGAATTCTTACAAATGAAGAATAAGGCTCCAATCCCACCAAAAGACGAGACGGGTTATCCAATATGTTTGTTAGATCTATACAAGACGGTGCAAGTATTTGGTGGTTATGAGAAGGTAACAAGAGATGCAAATTGGACGGTAGTGGCCATGTCAATGGGATATGGAAGAGGTTTGCCAAGCCTAGTGTCAAAGGAAGGTATCACAATGAATTTGAGGCAAACTTATGTTCGTTATTTGGAGATGCTAGAATGGTATCATCTCAAATACAAGGGAAGAGAGTTGGTAGTGGAGATCAATGAAGAAGCAATGGAGGACTATGAGAACAAGAGAGCCGAATGGGAAGACTCGGTATTGCCCCCGAAGAAACGCTCAAGATCCTCATCAAGTGAAGACTAAAAGCCAAGTGCAAGAATCAAGATTAGGGGGGAGATTGTTAGATGATTAATCTTGATTCATTATTATTAAACATATGTTATGTTATATTTGAACTTATGTTAGGATTTATTATGTTTATTATCCTAAGTCTAGTTACCCTTATGTGAACCGTATGTCACATCCTAGCGAAGGGTTATGTTGGTTTAGTGAAGGGTCGCGTCCGGTTAGTAACACACCGGTTAGATATGTATTTAAGGGTCAAAACATTGTGTTTATTAGTTGTGTTGAAAGATAAAGTTTCATATAACTTCCTTTCATAACTTCCCTCCATTTTTCCCTCCATTCATATCCTCAATCGCAAACCATCAAAACAAACCAAATCAATCCAGATTTCATACATTCAAAACATTAGAGGTGTGTGGATCTGGATTCCGATTAACAAGAGCAAGATTTGGTTATAAAACGCTTAATTATTGCATTGGTTATTGGTTTGCAGGTGCAAGACTTGCGACGTGGTTCTTGTGCCTGAGTTTAATAATGGATTATAAACTTTGATGGTCCGAGAAGCCTATCTAATCAAGACAAGGAGGAGTTAGACAGCTGCATTGAGGCTGTTTGGATATTGAGAAAGGAATGCAAGATGTGCAAGTAAACTCTATATTCATACTTAATATATAATTAAGTTATTATTTTTATACAAGGCTTATGTTTAAGTAATATGACTAATAGGCTATAAGTGACAAATAAAAATGGTTCACATGATTGAAAATTTTATTAAATCATATTTGTATTTTTAACCCGGGACGCTCCCGAGGTATAAACTAGACACATACATACATATTATACAAATGCGCACACACTCCCAGCTTTAAACTTACGCACAAACACATGACGCATATCATGCATGCACCCTCCCTTCTATTCTTGCCCTCAAACTCACGCATGCGTTTACAGACATCCACCTATGCATCCTCCTCACCAAGCAATCAAGACATTCATGCACTTACCTTATCTACGCAATATTATAATATATACATGATCCACATTATATTCAATATTATATCTATACACTCATTCACTGCATGTTTCTGCACCAAACGTAAGAGAGAGAGAGAGAGAGAGAGAGAGAGAGAGAGAGAGTTACGCAAGAAGAGAGAGAGAAGGAAGGAAGGTGACCGGACCAGTCACCATCACCGGCCGCGCTCCTCCTCCGGCAACCTTTTTCCTCAGTCCCGATTGACTCTCTGGTAATCATCGACACAACCCGACAGTTAATACAGTCGAACACCATCACCTCTCCGTCACCGCATAAGTTGTGCACGCGCTAAAATTTATATAACATATAATAGGTACAACTTATCCTTGAATATATAGATAGAAAATAGACTACAAAACCAGAAGAATATAATAGAGGTGAGTACATGATCCTTTCCCCGTTTTATTATCAAGCTTTTTGGGGGTGATTACATGCTTGTCCAGTCATTATCAAATTATTTTACATGGTTTATGTTAATAGAAGAATTAAAATAGAATATCATCCGATTAAGATCATTCACAATAGAAACGATTAGAGTGGATCCACTTGGTATTTTATCTCATCCACTATCTTAACTCGTAAAGGAGTTAAGAACCATTTATCTACCATTGACAAAGTGGTAATATAAGCTGATCATCTTAATTCGTAAAGGGGTTAAAAACCATTTATCTACCATTGACAAAGTGGTACCTTAGGTTGATCATCTTAATTCATAAAGGAGTTAAGAACCATTTATCTACCATTGACCAAATGGTACCATAGAATGATATACAGAGTATGAATGATCTATTATAATAGAAGTTGTGTTATCGAGTTATTATTATGTCAGTATGTCTAAATCTCGACATGTCTCACTAGTATGAAAATACTAACGTGCTTTAAGCATGTGGTCAGGTATCTATACAAGATTATTAAGAAAAAGCTAACGACTAGAAGATCCTAGATAAGAAGAGGATATCTTGGTTACATTTTATGTATTTCATTCGTATTAGAATTTAGTTTAATGTAATCATTACAATTAAATCTGTTAATGATAATCCGCTGCGCCACCCTGGTTCGTTACATTTACCTAGAAGATCCTATACTTCAATGTCATTAAAATTCCTTTATTAAAAAGGAAAAAATATATCTTTAAAGTCTATTTTGAAGATGTAACAGGTTAAACATTGGAGATATCCTAAAGATGTCAAAGATCATCCTAAGGATGACAAACAAGAATTCTTAGGAAATATCCTAAGGATAAAACAAAGAAAGAATTTGGAAGATATTCTAAGGATGATGGAATATCCTAAGGATACAACAAGAATTGGGAACATCCTTAGGATGTTACTATTATTAAAGCTGTTCTCAAGACACTTATTTTGTTGAATTGGGATGAAGGTATAAATTTATAACTTATCTCATTCTTTTATGCTTGTTACTTAATAACATTGCAGGATATTAAAAGAATGAAGAAAGAACACAAGGATGTAGCGTCAAAACAGTTACCATCTTATTTATTTATAAGTCAAAATTGATGTCAACCCCTGGTTTCATCCTAAACAATGACCCATCCACCAGGGGTCAACACCTTTAATCCAGGTCAGGGAAAGATTTGGGGCTTCGTCTTGAAAACCAAGATCCCTCCACCCCAAACCTTTCATTGTTCATACATGCATAAAAGTAAATTGTTCAAATGTTTAAAACCACAAACTACCATAAAAACAACCACAAAATTCTAAAAAAAGTGGACTCCAGCCTAGTCATCATATCCATCATCACCCACTAGTGCCTCCACCTCAGTCTCCTTCCCAGCATCCTTGGGATCTTGTGGTGCATCCTCAGGATTTGCAGGAGTAGTAGGTTCATGAACCACTTCCTTCCCGTCCAGGCTCTTGATCTTCTCATGCCAGCCTTTTGACATCCCACTCCTCATGATTGAAGTTGGGGTCTTCAGCTTGCAGGTCTATCTTTACCTTTGCCTGCAGGACAGGAACAGTGTCAGACTCCATTAAGCCGTGCCTATACTCCTCCATCTCCTTCTCATGTTCCAGCACCATCTTAGCCTGCTCAGACTTCGCCAGCTTTAGTTCAGCCTCCACTTTAGCCGGTGATGTGCCAAGAAATTGATATGTTTTCACGTATAATTATCACTTGTTTTATACTCTAAATCGTGCTTTTATCTTTGTTTTATCAGGATTTATCTTTCTTTGTTGATAATCGCAGGTTTGGAGGTCCGGTGACGAAAAGAAGTGAAAACCCGCACAAAACGACACAAAAAGGACGAAGATTTGAAGACTTTGTAGATCTGCCAAACATGGCACGGCCATGCAACCCTCCTGGGTCAACAAGTCAACATTTCCAAGTCAAACAAGGTCAATTTCAGAGTTTCAGAAGGTGCACGGGCGTGCACAGTGTTGTAGCACGGTCGTGCTTTACTCCAGCGTGTTCTCCAAGGCAAAAACCAACCAAGACTGATAAGCGGTTAGTTTTCCATATGAGCACGGGCGTGCCACATGTACATGCACGGGCGTGCTCAGCAACTGCCCAACAGTTTCTGCACAAAGAACCCTTCAACAATACCCGTTGTCGAGCATGGGCGTGCCAGAACTTCGTCGAGGCCGTGCAAGAGCTAAAATGCCAATAAATAGAGGCCTCCACCCCACATTTTGAAGCATCCCTTCCCACTCGTAAACCAACACTTCTCCAAGAAGTTTCTGCACCCTTAGAGGTTTAGAGGTGTCCCTTGAAGCCTGGGATCACTCCACAAACACCTTGAGTGAGAGAGAAACACCCCAAAATCATCCAAAACCCTTAGAAATCTTTATACAACCTTCTAACATGTCTTGTACACAAACCCAACCTTGTGAGCTTGTTGTATCAACCATGCTAGGCTAGATTTCTGTTGGTGTTGTTAGGGTGAGGATGGAAACTTGGTATGAATTAATATAGTTTATCTTTTATTTTAAAGTGGTGTTTTGTGTTCTTAATAATTCTTACTATTCTAAACTTTGTTTAATGGTCTAATTAACAAATCACTTAGTCTTTGGTCTTGTAAGTGTCTTGATAGGAAGTGGGAGGACTCATGAGTGTACCCATTGTGCGTAAAAAGCCATGCACTTGTGAGCTAACCTAATCCCATGAGTAGTGATTAGTCCATTTGTGGGTAGAAATACACACATTTTGAGACTTAATCCTCTACTATCAAGATCTCATTTAGGGTCGGTACGGTCTTTATACTCGGTCCTAATGATAAGTTAATCCTTAATCTTACACCTTGGTTTCATGGTCTATGTGAAGCTTTGATGTGGGTTAAGGGTTAATGAACTCGTGTTGAAATAAAACGGTCTTTATTTTATTTCATCATTATACTGCTGCACAGTTAATAATAGACCAATCACTTTTTGATAAGTTAATTAAACCAAGTAGGGGATGCATGTGTGCTGGTTAGTCATGACTCCTCTATAATATTAAGTGGTAACTTGCTCGGTCATGCTCTGGCCATCGACAAGTTATTCCTAAAAGTCTAAATAGTTTGATGTCTATATCGCAACACCGGGAGGCAGGTAATTCGGGGTAGAGTCGACACAGTCTCGGGTCACTTTATTTTTAGTGTTGAGAGGTGAGCCTACCAGGTCGGGGACCCTCATAATAACATTAAGAACACAGTTGTTCGTACAGTTTTGCGAAAACAGTCACCTCTAGAAAATGCAGTTGCAATTCAAAGTTAAGCAAAGGTGCGCACTCGAACACACCACTATAAAATAAAGATAGCTATTTCATACCGAGGTTCCATCTGATCCTGAAGCAACACCATTGTGTTGCTATTGATTTTTCTTAAAAAGTTTTCATCTCTCTTTTTACTTTTCCTTGCATTTTTAAAAAAAGTCTTTTAAGTAATTTTAGGAAGTTGAGTGGTAAAAATTGTGTCCACGGATTTGATACTCGGTACTTGCACATTTCTATACTATATACGATTGGTGTGCTTGCCTATTGTGTCGGGTTTAGAACGTTGAGCAACTATCGTTTTAAATTATAAATTTAAAACTTGTACGTGTCTTTCTGTTTTCCAACTTGCTCATCTTTTCAATCAAAACTTTTGGTATCTCCCCCACGACTTTGCCCCCTTTTTAAAAAGAAGTCTAGTTTTCTTAAAACACCCGCACGACATCAGCCAGCTTCTTCTCAAGATGTTTGCCCTTTTCCTTGTCAATCTTCTTCACATCCTTAAGAGCGGCTTTGGTGTCATTCATCTCCTTGGCAACCTCATCCAAGGACTTCAGCAGATATTCATGTCCCTACAAAAGAAGGAAAACATGTAAGTATTTCATCCTCAACATACACTTATATAAATATTTTTATTGCCATCCTCGGGACAGCACTATACCTGGATAGTGAACTGGGAAATCCTACCCAAGATATCCTCAAAATTGAGGCCCTCAAAGTGAGTTTTCTCTTGGGCTAAGGCAGAGGTGCTAGCATTCTTCATCTTCTTAGAGGATGTAGTTGCCCTTGACTTAGGAGGAGGAGGGCTAGCAATCCTGGAGCTGGATGGAGAGGTGATCTTGGCTGCCTTGACATCCTGACTGTCAATTTCATCCGGGTCAAAGAAAGCAGACTTCTTTGCTGAAAATAACAAAACAGAGGTTTAGTTAATGATATATGTAGGACAGAAAGGATTGAAGAAACCACTTTTGCAAACCTTAGTCTAATTCATACTTCTGCCAAATTATTCTAAGTATAGAACTAATGATGAAAGAAGACAAAAGTACTGAAGAAGAAATCAACAAGTACTGAAGAAGAAAGATCAGAAGTTCTGAAGTCAAACCAGACAGTCTACTGAAGAACTACTGAAGACAAACTACTCATCAGTAGTTTGTCATTCATCAACACTTGTAATAGAAATCTTTCACCGCCTTATGTTTAAGTAGTTTAATTGTTTATTATTACTTTATCATTTTGTACAATTTCCAAGACTACAACCTGTTGTAGTATTGCTTTTGTTTGAAATATTGAACAAGTTGTATGTATTTGCTGGTCTATAAATAGATGGGTTCATCCCACTATTTTAGACATTGATTTTAATTAAAAACTAAAATCCTTCAAACTCTTACTTGTTATTTCCATTTCATTAACTGAGAATCTATCTGCTTACTTATTGTCATTTACATTCAATACAGAGATTCTCATTAACTGTCTTTAGTTTGCAAACATCCAGGGGGAGTAATAACTCCTGTTGATAGTGTAAATTTATCTTATTCCGCTGCACAAACTGATTAAACTTGCACAACACATAAGTGTTCATATGTAAGTAAACTGATAAAAGAGCCTACTGATCCAATAATTGGTATCAGAGCACTGGTTTATCTGATCAAATATCAATCTAACAAATTGAGAATCAGACACAGGCTCTTATTGATATTCAATAAAGGATTAAAAGTTCACTAACTTAACATCCATCACTTTGAGAGATATTTGACAAAACAATACTCTCTAAAATGGATCCTCATAATACTGGTTCTGCCAATAAACCTGCTATGCTTGTTCGTTCTGATTATAACAAATGGCAGAAAAGGATGGCACATACCTTGTCTCAGACCAACACCGGTTGTTGGAAATCTGTGATATATGGTCCTCATAAACCAGTAAACATTAATCTTGAAACTAAAGTTGAAATCCCAAAGGACCCAAAAGACTACACAGATGAATATTTCCTAAAACTTGAGCTTGATGCAAAAGCTTTTTCTATGTTGGCAATGGCACTCCCAAATGAAATCTACTCTGGACTTTTACATTGTGAAAGTGCCAAAGAGCTTTGGGACTGCCTAAAAGAGCAGTTTGGAGGAACTGAAGAGGTGATTGCCAACACTAGAGAAATATTGGCTCAACAATATGAAACATTTACTCACATTAATGGGGAAACTTTAACACAAGAATTTGAAAGATTCTCCTGATTAATATCTGAGTTGAAATTAAATGGTCAGACCTATACAAATGTATCTATGCTTCATAGATTTTTAAGGTGTTTACCAGAAAAATGGGAAACTTACTCTATAGTTCTTAGATCTTCACTAGACTTTAACTCCCTCACTCTTACAAAATTACATGGGAGATTGCTAACTTTTGAGAGAGAAATTGATCAAAAGAAAAAGTTGCAAAGTTCTGGTAAAACAGCTGATGACTATGTACCTGGTAGTACAACACTTTTAGGACAAGACTCACCTACTTGTTTAAATAATTGTGGTTCTTTTGACTACATTGACATAACTGCTGGGATCTCTTCAGAAAGATCATTCCCAGCTTATGACAATGATGAATATAGTCAAACTGCTGATAACATGTGTTTTATCATGGATGATTTGAAAAATTTTAGCAGTGATGACTTAGAAGAAATGGATATTTTACACCAATTGGCCATGTTAAGCATAAAAACTAACAAGTTTTATAAAAGGTCAGGAAGGAAATTTCCAGGACTGAACAGTTCTACAAAAATTGGTTTTGACAAATCTAAGCTTAGATGTCACAAGTGTCAGAAGTTGGGACACTTTTGCTAGAGAGTGTAGAAGCTCTAGCTACAACCAATCACATTCTGGAAATCAGTTTAACCCTAGTTATAATAGGAATAATGGAACACAGGGAAGTGCACATTTTGTACAGGCACAAGCTCCACAAATCCAATATGTGCCACAAATACAATATGTACAGATGCCTGCTCAACAGATGCAGAGCCAACAATCAATCCCTTCCATTCCAGCTGCTCAACAACCTCCACAAACTCAGCAACCCTCACAACAAAGTCTGTTCACTTCAAGGTATGTTGACTGGAGTAGTCTTCCTTTTGACACAACAGAGTGTAATCCTGATGCAGACAACAAAATGCTTGACATCAATTGGGGAGAACCTGACAATGGCAGAAAGAATTTTGCCTTAATGGAATTTGAAGGCTGCACCTCAAAATCTGCCATGTCTCAGGTATCAAAAGAATCTTTAACAAAACTTTGTTCAAACTCATGTAAAGAATCTTTTGCTTTCATAAGAGAGACTAATGTGCATTTACAAGGCAAAGCAAATGACTCTAAGAGAAAATTTACTCAGATGAAATGTGATTTAGAAAGAAAACTTGCTGCAAAGGCAAAAGAAAATTCTAAATTGACTAACAATGCTATTGAAACCCAAGCACAACTTAAAATCATGATAGAAGACCTAGGAAATGTCAGAAAAGAACTTGCTGACACCAATGTTGATTGTGAAAAATGGATAGAGTCTTGTAAAGGGTACCAACTGCTGCTTAACAAACAAAGTGCATCAAATGTTAGGTTTGGCATAGGGTACAATCACACTGAAACACCAACTGATTTTTCTCCCAAAACTACTGAAGATGGGAGACAAATTGTTTCTAATGAAACTTCTGAAGAGAAAGAATGCACATCTTTTCATGAAAACTTTCTAAAAATTCACAAAGAAAGTTCTTCAGAAGTATTGATAGAATCTGACATTGAGCCATCAGTAGTTTCATCTACATCAGGATTTGAGAACCTGAAAACTACTGATGACCTAAATCAAAACAGGACAGTCAGAAATTTGCCTTTAAATGAAAAAGAAAAGGCAAAAGAATGTGAAATATGTGGGTTGTTTAACCACAATAAATAATTTTGTAGATACAGAAAAGGATTTCAGTATAATAAGAAAATTTCACAACTGGTTGTGGGAAAACAACTCCAAAATGATTTTGAAGAAACTTTCCTTCCCAAGAAACAACAACCAGGTAACACCTTTTTTCAGAAAAAGATGAAATCTCAACAACAGTCTTTTCTCAAAATTCTCTTTCAGTAGTTAGACCTAAATCATCAGCAGTTTCACAAACTGCTAAGATTAAAAATCTCATGAATATGGTACAACTACTGATGACCAAGGTTGATGGTGGTCCTCAAAAGGATACCACCATTGCTCTTAATGAAAAATCCTTTGCCAAAAAGACATGGATTCCTCAACCTGGTCAAGAACAAACTGTAAATGTTCTCAAGAGCAAACCCAAAGCCAAATTGGCTTGGGTTCCAAAATCTAACTAATTTGCTACTTTGTGCAGAGGGTCTCTAGAGGATTAAATAGCATTTGGTATGTTGACAGTGGAGGCTCAATGCACATGACAGAATGCAGATACCTGATAAACAATTTTATCATCCAAAGAGAAGGATCTGTATCTTTTAGGAACAATGCCAAAGGATATGTGCTAGGACATGGCAATGTATCTTCTGGCAAAATACAGTTTGACAAGGTTAATCTGGTTGAAAACCTTGAGTACAACTTGCTGAGTGTGTCACAAATGTGTGATAAAGGATATTCTTCCTTTTTCACAAAGATAGCATGCAAGATCATATCACCAGAAGGCCAGAAGTTGATAGAGAAGATCATTGAAGACCATACTTTGTTGATAGCCAAAAGATGTGGCAATGTCTATGTAGTGGACATTGAAAAGGACAAAGTACTAAACAACACTGCCTGTTTCTTCGCAAGGGCATCAACTTCAGAGACTGATCTCTGGCACAGGAGACTTGGCCATGTGAACTTTAAAACCACAAATAAAGTCACAAAAATGGGCTTGGTCAGAGGTCTACCTTTGAAAGTATACCAGTGTCAAGAACACTGTGTATCCTGTTTAAAGGGAAAGAAGCATAAGTCCTCCTATAAGTCTATTGAAGAATCAAAAACAACTGCATGTCTTCAACTACTCCATATGGACTTATTTGGGCCAGAAAAATCATGAGCCTTGGTAAGAAGAAGTACTGCTTAGTCATCATTGATGACTATTCAAGATTCACATGGGTATTCTTCTTATTTTCCAAGGATGAGGCAGCTGAAAATCATCAAGTTCTTCATTCTACAAGTAGAGAAACAATATTATCTATCTGTCAAAGCCATTAGAAGTAATAATGGGACAGAGTTCGGGAACAAAAATCTGGATGAATTCTGTTTGTCTAAGGGGATTATTAGACAATTCAGTGTTCCCAGAACTCCTGAACAAAATGGTGTGGTAGAAAGGAAGAACAGGACATTAATTGAAGCAGCAAGAACTATGTTAGCTGATTTAGGACTTCCATTGTATTTTTGGGCTGAAGCAGTCAACACTGCATGTTATGTTCAGAATAAAGTCCTTGTCAACAAGAGACACTCCAAAACTTCCTATGAAGTTCTTCATGGCATGAAGCCCCTTATCTCCTTTTTCAGGGCTTTTGGATGTCAATGTTTCATTCTAAACATTAAAGACTCTATTTTAAAGTTTGCTGCTAAAGTTGATTCAGGTTATTTTCTTGGTTACTCTTCCACTAGAAAATCCTACAAGGTCTTTAACTTAAGAACCAAGATAGTAGAAGAAACACTGAATGTCAAGTTCAATGAGTCAAAACACACTCTCATTCCAGCACATCCTGCTGAACTCTTTGACCTTGATAGCTTCCATTTCGGACCTGAAAAGACGGTGACTTCATCCAAACCTACTTATTATGGTGATCAAAGGTTTGATGATGAGGATCCAGCACCATGGACTCCTAATACAGTCATTAAGTCAACTTTCAAACCATCAGAAGTTTCACAAACTTCTGATTCAACACTGCTGATGTACAAAATCAAACATCTATTTCAGCTCCCACAACTACTGAAGATGTTCAAACAGCTGAACCAGACATTATAAACCTCAGTGGTTTGTTTGAAGAAGTACAAGAGCCACCTACACCTATCAGTGGTTTACAACAACTGATTGAACACAAGGATCATCCATTGGATCAAATCATGGGTGATATTGCATCAGGTGTTCTCACAAGAAACCAGCTTTCCAACTTTTGCTTCTTCTCAGCATTCATTTCTCAGTTGGAACCAAAGAAGTACCAAGAAGCCCTCAAAGATAACAATTGGGTACAAGCTATGCAAGATGAGTTGCTCCAATTCAAGAAGCAACAGGTCTGGGAGATTTGTGCCTTACCATCAAACAAGCTACCAATTGGCACAAGATGGGTTTTTAGGAATAAACAAGATGAGGCTGGTATGATTATTAAGAACAAGGCAAGACTGGTGGTACAAGGTTATTCTCAAGAAGAAGGAATTGACTATGATGAAACCTTTGCCCTAGTTGCAAGACTTGAAGCCATCAGGTTATTTTTGGCTTATGCTATTTCCAACAAAATAAAAGTTTTTCAAATGGACGTTAAAAGTGCATTTTTGTATGGAAAAATCAAAGAGGAAGTGTATATCTGTCAGCCACCTGGGTTTGAGGATCCTTCTCATCCTGAGTAGGTGTACAAGCTTGACAAAGCTCTTTATAGGCTAAAACAGGCTCCTAGAGCCTAGTATGAAACGCTTTCCAACTTTTTGCTCAAAAATAACTTTACAAGAGGCTCCATTGATAAAACTCTTTTCATAAAACATGTTGGAAATCATGTCTTACTTGTTCAAATTTATGTTGATGATATCATATTTGGTTTAACAAACACTAAACTGTGTGATGAATTTAAGAAACTCATGCAATCAAAATTTGAGATGAGTACAATGGGAGAACTGCAATACTTTTTAGGACTGCAGATTAAACAACAAGCAAATGGAACTTTTATACATCAATCTAAATATGTTAAAGAATTATTGAACAAATTTTCTTTACAAGACTGTAAATCTTGTTCCACTCCCATGACACCAACCACACAAGTTGAATTGGATGATCAAGGAAAACAGGTTAATCAATCCATGTATAGGTGTATGATAGGTTCCCTTTTATATCTAACTGCTTCTAGACCAGATATTATGTTTTCAACATGTGTATGTGCTAGATATCAATAAGCTCCTAGGGAATAACACCTCATTGCAGTCAAAAGAATCTTCAGATATCTGAAAGGAACTCCTACACTTGGAATTTGGTATCCTGCTTCTAGCAATGTCAAGAAAATCAACATCTGGTGGTTGTCAATTCTTGGGAAACTGTCTAGTGTCCTGGCAATCAAAGAAGCAAACGTCTGTTGCAACTTCAACTGCTGAAGCTGAATATATTGCAGCTGCAAGTTGTACATCACAGATACAATGGCTCTAATATCAACTTCTTGATTATAGAATCAAAGAGACCAAGACACCATTGCTTGTAGATAGTAAATCTGCCATTAGCATCATTCAAAATCCTGTTCAGTTCTCAAGGACTAAACATATTGAAATCAGGTATCATTTCATAAGGGATTGCTATGAAAAAGGCAACATTGAAGTAAAGCATGTGACAACAGCTAATCAAATAGCTGACATATTCACAAAACCCTTTGACACATCAACATTTCAGAAGTTAGTATCCATGTTTGGGATGCTAAATTTGTAAGTGTTTCTTTTATTTTTCTGCACATATTTTTTTTCTTTTCACTTACATCTGTCTGTTTTAAAACTTCTGAAAAACAAAAAGAGAGGAACTACTGATGTACAAAACATCAGTATGGGAATATTTTCTGAAAAGGATTAACTTCTGATAAAATAAACTTTAGAAGTCATGAATAAAGTGTTTATAAACATTCTCATCAGTTGTTAACAAACTACTGAAGAGAAAACGGGAACTACTGATGAAAGTTGTTCTTCATCAGCAGTTTTGTCAAAAAGGGTAAACAGACATTTCCCATTTCAGAAGTTTGACCTAGGGCGGTTATGAACTTCTAATAAACACCTTTTCAACACTTATCCTTTCAAAAAGCAAAAATTCCTTCCTTCTCTCTTAAAAACACTCTCAAGCCCTAACTTGCAAACAAAAACACTATTCGATCCACACACACACAAACCACATGGATCTTATACTGAAACAGGGACACAATCAAAGAGGCTACATTGAGAAACATGAAGCCTGGTCCCAATACGACGAAATCATTGATTTAGTCATCAAATGCCAATACTTCACTGCTCTAACCATTGATCCTCCAATCCACACTGAAACTCTTAATTAGGTCTGGGCGAACGCAGAGACGGTGACAGTGAACGATCAAGTGATTTCCCTCAAATCAACAATCCAAGGGAAAGTAATGGCAATCACACCGGCTACTCTGGGAATTAGACTGGGTCTGGATGATGCGGGTGCACTAGATCAATTTCCCAACTCTGAAATTCATTACATAATCATGTGCCTGAGTCCAAAAACTGGATCTTATGATAAGAGGCCCTCCACTTTTCAACCAATTTTTCATTCCATTGTGAATGAGACAAAATTCAGGGCATCAACACTTTTCTTTAATGAGTTGGTGTTGCATCACCAAAACTCTAAAAAGAAGTTTTTGTTGTATCCAAGGTTCATAATGCAATGCATAATTAAAGAACTTGGAGATGAGGTGCTTGTGGGAAAACCAATTGTTTTAAACCCATTATCCTTACAAGCATACTCAAGGCATAATAAACCGGATGCCTGGCCAGAAGATGACCAAGGGGAACAAGAAACAGTCCCCATGGAACCATCATCTTCCAAACCCTCACCCAAAAAGGCCAAGAAAACCAAACAACAAAAACCAAAACCCACCAACCTTAAAAGAAAGGCAGTTCAGGAAGTTAAGATGCCTGAAATTGCTAATGTGCAACCTGAACTTGTTAAAGATGTGACTGAAACATCCTCTCAGTCTCATCTATCTCAAACCCTGTTGGATCAGTTTGCTCTTTTTGCTAAGTAAGAACTTGCTATCTTGACACTTAAGTGTTTAGCAAGCCCTTGTAAATCAGATTATAAGCACAGCGGAATGTATAAGTTAAAGCAACACTTTTTATACTAAGGAAGAGTTATTACTCCCCCTAGATGATTGAAACTAATAAATGACAAGTATTTATTATGAATCTAAGCAGTAAATGAGAATTAGATACTTAGACAGATTCACAATAAATATTGAAATGGAATAGAACAGTGATAGTGTTTGAAGGATTTTTCTATTAAAATCAATATCTAAAACAGGAGGTTGAAGCCTCCTATTTATAGACGTTTACATACATGTATCTTGCCCAAAAAGCAAGTACAGAAACAACAGAAACAAGTTGCACAAGTTGCAACATTGAAACTAACAAATACAGCTAAAAGTAATAATAAACAATAAACTACTGATGCAAAAGGCGGTGGAAAATATCTGATACTAAGTGCTGATGAATGACAAACTACTGATGAGTAGTTTGTCTTCAGTACTTCTGAAGTGAACTTGTCTGGTTTGGACTTCAGAACTTCTGATGAAGTTTCTTCTTCAGCACTTCTCTTATCTTCTCTTCAGCAGTTCTTTGTTTTCTTTTTAGTACTTCTATACTTAGCCAAAATGACAGAAGTGAATTAGACTAAGGTTTCCAAAAGTGGTTTCACCAATCCTCTTTGTCCTAACAATCTCCCCCTGGATTGATGAAGCCAAAACCTTACTAATTCCTTATGTTTTTCTTCTGTCTTGAACAATCTTCCATATCTCTTTGTACATAGTGTTCTTGAGCTGGTTTAACTGACCATTAGATAGAGATCCTCTCTGTGGTTCTAGATGTTGAATTGTGAGCAGGTCTTGTGTTGACAGTTTCTTCAGATCACTGATCTTCTTGTAAGCCCTGCTTGAGAGGTCTCTTCTTGTCAACAATACTGAGTTGTTAACAGTAAGTGACCATCTGATGATAGGTATCTTTGACTTGTTAAAGTCAGAAGAATAGGGAACCAGACTTGTCCCTTGGGTTGATGGTCCTGAGTGCTGGATGCTTTCAGTTTCAGTTAGCCTCAGGTGGGAGTCTCTTCCTTGTTGTTGTTGCATATCAGGCATCTGAACAGTTGGGAGATGGTGTTCAGTCACTACTCTGGTATGCAGCTTTTCTTTGATGGTCTTTTGTATTTGGTAGGCAAAAGTGGAAGGATCCCTGAATTGTGTTAACAGAGGTTTCTCCTCAATGTCAAAATCTGAATGGACTATTGAACTTCCTTCAAGTAGTACCATTTTGAAGTCAGTTTTGACATTGTCCTCTACCTTCTTTCTCTGAGTAGCAGGTCTTCTAGTTGATACACCAGAAGTTCTAACTACTGATCTTGAAGGATCAGTAGTTTGAAACCTCTCTGGATTTGCAGCCTTGGCAGCCAAGTATTTCTTGTAAGTATCCATTAGTCTATCTTCTTTCCATCTGGATACTGAGGCTTTTGAACCATAGCCTTCTGCTACTAACTCTTCTATTATCTGGGCTCTCTTGGCCTTTCCTTCTTTGCTAGTGGCCAGTCTATCTGCAAGCAGTTGTGCCCTTCTTGTCAGCTCTTGCAGAGAGAGTCCTTTGAGTGTATAGGCTTTAGTCTTGCTGTTCTTGGTAATGTAAGACATCAGTTGTTGTCTTTTGTCTTCTTCAGCAACATAGTCTATTTCAGCCTGTCTCTCCAGTTCAGCTTGATAAGCCTGGAGCTTCTCTTCAAACTCTAGATCATCCCTTTGTTCCAGACTTTTCCAAATCTGGTCTTCCTTGGCCTTTTGTTGAACTGCCTTTAACCTCTGCTCAAGAAGTTCAGTTGATTGAGAGATTGGAGCAGGTGTTAGGACAATCATGGTAGTAGTTGTAGGCCTTGGAGGAGCAGAAGTTGGTTTGATTTGTTCAGTGGATCTGGAAGGTTCAGTGGTTTGAGGTTTGGAAGTGTTAACCTCTAATGGGTTGACAACAGCTGATGGTTTGTCAACTACCGAAGGATTGTCTTCAGTACTTTCTGATTCTTCATCAAAAGTTTTGCCATCAGAAGTTTCTTCATTGTGCCTTAGGGATTCTTCAGAGGTTTGGGTCTCATCTTCTTTTTCTGTGGCTTCAATTTCTTCCACTGAGACACCAAACTGTTTGGCCAGTTTTTCTTTCCTAGCCTGATCTTTTTGATCTCTTTCAAGGATGGCCACTCTTGCCCTTATCCTGGCTTGGAATGACTCCTTAGGTTCCCTGATCTTCTCCCCCTTTTTGGATTCATCAATTTTAACTTTTGAAGTTGAGGGTTGGGAGAATTGTCCTTGAAGATGAGCAATCTGTTTGCTGTTGAAGTCTATCTTGTTGGACAGATCATTCATCTTGGTCTTGATCACTCCAAATTGATTCTTGATAGACAGCTCCAAGTTAGCTGTGTATGTTTGGAAGTGATTTCTGATGAGAGTATTCATCATGTGGTACAGGGGACCCTCTTGGCTGCATAGCTGGTTCAGGTCTATGCTTGTTTGCCCAGGGAATTGGGTAGGCATTTGTTGTGAAGGGGGTGTTTTTGGGAGATCCTCATGTTGTACAGAGGATGCCACTCTAGGGGTTTTAGGGATTGAGTGGGCTTTAACCTGTGCAGGGGTGACTGGCTTCTTGAGCCTGGATACCCCTGAAACAGGACCTTCAGAAAGTGCCGTCAATTCAGTAGTTTGTGTTTTTGAAACATCATCCAAATTAATGGAATCATCTGAATCCCTGATGTTGCCCTCAATGAGGACTGTCTCAGTTAAATCATGAGCTGAGCCCAACTCAGTTCTCTCATGAACCTCTTGTTCTTGGTTCTGAGGATTTCCTACTTCAGGCATTAAGCCTTCATCAGTAGTTGCCACATCTGAGGTCTTAGCTATGTTACTTCTATCCTCAGATCCACCACTGGGTGGTAACTGAGTAGTAGCAGCCTCAGATGCCCCAAGAGTCTCTAAAATTAGGCTTAAAGACTCTGGTCCACCCTCATCTCTTGGGATAGGGCTAGAGATGTCCACATCCATGTCTGATGTAGTGGTTATGTCCCCTGTTTGTTGTGGTTGTAGGGGACTAACATAATCAGATGGGACCTTCTCTTTTAGCCCAGAGAGAAGTTTGGCAATTTCTATTGCCTCTTGTTCAGAAATTTGTGGGGTTGGTTCAGTAGTTTGGGCAATAGGTGAAATTTGTTGTTCAGCAGTTTCAAAAGAAGAGTGTGTTTCAATAGTGTTTCTAAGTCTTTTTCTTTTGAATAAAATGGTTATGGGTGCTCTTGGTGGGGTTTGAGATGGATGAGACTGAGAGGGTGTTTTATTCTAACCTATTTGAAGAGCAGACTGCTCATGAGCATGTTCAGGCATCTCAACCTCCTGAACAGCTTTTCTTTTGGGTTGGTGGGTTTTAGTCTTTGTTGGCTTCGGCTTTTTGGCTTTTGGTGGTGTGAGTTTGGAAGATGCGGGCTTCAGGGGGACTTGTTGTTGTTCTCCCTGATCATCTTCTGGCCAGGCAGCCGGTTTGTTATGCCTTGAGTATGCTTGTGATGTTAAAGGATTTAAAGTTGAAATTTTTCCCACAAGCACCTCATTACCCAGTTCCCCTATTATGCATTGCATAATGAACCTTGGGTACAACAAAAACTTTTTCTTGGTATTATTGTGATGTAACACAAACTCATTGAAAAATAGTTTTGATGCCCTGAATTTAGTTTCATTCACAATGGAATGAAATATTGGTTGAAAAGTGGAGGGCATCTGGTCATAAGACCCTGTTTTTGGACTCAAACACATAATAATATAATGAAACAAAAGCTTGTATTTTGGTTCAAAATATTTTTTGAAGATTGTAGTATTGGAGAGAGTACCTTGATAACCACACTCAGTCATGGTTAGGTGAATATCAGAATTAGCAACATGGTCAGGGGCAGTTACATCATCCAGACCCAGTCTTGTTGCCAGTGTGGCCGGTGTGATGGTCAGTGGTTTCCCTTTTATTCTTGAGTTGAGGGAAATGACCTCATCATCCGTTGTCACCGTCTCAGCATTTGCCCAGAACTCATTCAGAGTTTCAGTGTGAATTGGTGGGTTTATTGTGAGAGCAGTAAAATATTGGGATTTTACGACAAGATCAATGATCTCATCGTATTGGGACCAGCCTTCTTGTTTTTCAAGAAAGGCCCTTTGATTGTGTCCCTGCTTTAGAACTAGAGCCATGTGGTTTGGGTTTTGATCGAACAGTTGATTTGCAGGTTAGGTTATTGAGAGAGTTTTTGAGAGAGAAGGAGGGATATTTTTGAGTTTGAAAGGATAAGTGTGGAGAAAAAGGTATTTATCAGAAGTTTTAACCGCTTGAATCTTCTTTATTAGAAGTTTTTAAACCGCCTTAGGTTAAAAATCTTTTTATCAGAGGTTTTAAACTTATTAGGTCAAACCTCTGATGATGGGAAAAGTCAGATTTGCCCTTTTGACTAAAACTGCTGATGAAGGATTACTTCATCAGTAGTTCTCATTTCCTCTTCATCAGTAGTTCCCATTTTAACAGCTGATGAGAAATGTTTTTATAAATACTTTTATTCATAACTTCTGAAGGTTATTTTATCAGAAGTTACACACTTTTCAGAAAATTATCCCCATACTGATGTTTGTTCATCAGTAGTTTCTCTCTTTTCAGAAGTTTTGGTTCAGACTTTTTGTCTGTTTTGTAAGTGAAAAATGAAAAATTGCAGAATAAGAAAATAAACACTTACAAATTTAGCATCCCAAGCATGGATACTAACTTCTGAAATGTTGATGTGTCAAGGGGTTTTGTGAAGATGTCAGCTATTTGATTAGCTGTTGCTACATGCTTCACCTCAATCTTGCCTTTTTCATAGCAATCTCTTATGAAATGGTACCTGATCTCAATATGTTTGGTTTTTGAGAACTGTACCGGATTTTGAATGATGCTAATGGCAGATTTGCTGTCTACAAACAAAGGTGTCTTGGTCTCTTTGATTCCATAATCAAGAAGTTGATATTGGAGCCATTGTATCTGTGATGTACAACTTGCAGCTGCAATGTATTCAGCTTCAGCAGTTGAAGTTGCAACAGATGTTTTCTTCTTTGATTGCCATGACACTAGACAGTTACCCAGGAATTGACAACCACCAGATGTTGACTTTCTTGTCATCTTACACCCTGCATAGTCACTATCTGAAAAAGCTGATAACTTGGTATTGCTTGAAGCAGGATACCAAATTCCAAGTGTTGGAGTTCCTTTCAGATATCTGAAAATTCTTTTGACTGCTATAAGGTGTGATTCCCTTGGTGCTGATTGATATCTAGCACAGACACATGTTGAAAACATAATATCTGGTCTAGAAGCAGTTAAGTATAAAAGGGAACCTATCATGCATCTGTACATGGTTTGATCAACCTGTTTTCCTTGATCATCAGGTTCAACTTGTGTGATTGGTGTCATGGGAGTGGAACATGATTTACAGTCATTTAAAGAAAATTTGTTCAATAATTCTTTAACATATTTTGATTGATGTATAAAAGTTCCATTTGTTTGTTGTTTGATCTGCAGTCCTAGAAAGTACTGCAGTTCTCCCATGGTACTCATCTCAAATTTTGATTGCATGAGTTTCTTAAAATCATCACACAGTTTTGTGTTTGTTGAACCAAAAATGATATCATCAACATAAATTTGAACAAGTAAGACATGATTTCCAACATGTTTAATGAAAAGAGTTTTATCAATGGCACCTCTTGTAAAGTTATTTTTGAGTAAAAAGGTGGAGAGTGTATCATACCAGGCTCTTGGAGCATGTTTGAGCCCATAAAGAGCTTTGTCCAGTCTGTACACCCACTCAGGATGAGAAGGATCCTCAAACCCAGGTGGCTGACAGACATACACCTCCTCTTTTATTTTTCCATACAAAAATGCACTTTTCACATCCATTTGATAAACTTTAATTTTGTTGGAAATGGCATAGGTCAGAAATAACCTGATGGCCTCAAGCCTTGCAACTGGAGCAAAGGTTTCATCATAGTCAATTCCCTCTTCTTGAGAGTACCCTTGAACTACCAGTCTTGCCTTGTTCTTGATTATCATACCAGCTTCATCTTGTTTGTTCCTGAAAACCCATCTTGTGCCAATTGGTTGCTTGTTTGGAGGTAAGGGACAGATTTCCCAGACCTGTTGCTTGTTGAACTGAAGCAGTTCATCTTGCATAGCTTGCACCCAATTATTGTCTTTGAGGGCTTCCTGGTACTTCTTTGGTTCCAACTGTGAAATAAAGGCTGAAAATAGGCAAAAGTTGGAGAGCTGGTTTCTGGTAAGAACACCTGAAGCTATATCACCCATGACTTGATCAAGTGGATGATCTCTGTGTTCAATCAGTTGTTGTAAACCACTGACAGGTGTAGGTGGCTCTTGTTCTTCAAACAAACTACTGAGGTCTATAATATCTGGTTCAGCAGTTTTAGCTTCTTCAGTAGTTGCAGGTGCTGAAGCAGATGTTTGAGTTTGGCCTTCAGTATTTGTTGGATCAGAAGTTTGTGAAACTTCTGATGGTGTTGAAGTTGACTTAATGACTGTTTGAGGAGTCCATGGTGTAGGATCCTCATCCTCAAACCTTTGATCACCATAATAAGTAGGTTTGGAAGGAGTAACAGTCTTTTCAGGTCCAAAGTGAAAGTTGTCAAGGTCAAAGAGTTCAGCAGGATGTGCTGGAATAAGAGTGTGTTTTGACTCATTGAACTTGACATTCAATGTTTCTTCTACTATCCTGGTGTGAGAATTAAAAACCTTGTAGGCTTTTCTAGTTGAAGAGTAACCAAGAAAGTAACCTGAGTCAACTTTGGCAGCAAACTTTGAAATAGATTCCTTGATGTTCAAGATGAAACATTGACACCCAAAAGCCCTGAAAAAGGAGATAAGGGGCTTCATGCCATGAAGAACTTCATAGGCAGTCTTGGAGTGTCTCTTGACCACAAGAACTCTATTCTGAACATAACATGATGTGTTAACTGCTTCTGCCCAAAAGTACAAGGGCAGTCCAGAATCAGCTAACATTGTTCTTGCTCCTTCTATCAATGTTCTGTTCTTCCTTTCTACTACACCATTTTGTTCAGGAGTTGTGGGAACACTGTATTGTCTAATTATCCCTTTAGACAAACAGAATTCATCCAGAGTTTTGTTCCTGAACTCTGTCCCATTATCACTTCTAATGGTTTTGACAGATAGAGAATATTGTTTCTCTACTTGTAGAATGAAGAACTTGATGATTTCAGCAGCCTCATCCTTGGAGAATAAGAAGAATACCCATGTGAATCTTGAGTAGTCATCAATTATGACTAAGCAGTACTTCTTCTTACCAAGGCTCATAATCTTGACAGGTCCAAATAAGTCCATATGGAGTAGTTGAAGACATGCAGTTGTTTTTGATTCTTCAATAGACTTATAGGAGGACTTATGCTGTTTTCCCTTTAAACAGGATACACAGTGTTCTTGACACTGGTATACTTTCAAAGGTAGACCTCTGACCAAGCCCATTTTTGTGACTTTATTTATGGTTTTAAAGTTCACATGGCCAAGTCTCCTGTGCCAGAGATCTGTTTCTGAAGTTGATGCCTTTGAGAAGAAACAGGCAGTGTTGTTCAATACTTTGTCTTTCTCAATGTCCACTGCATAGACATTGCCACATCTTTTGGCAATCAGCAAAGTATGATCTTCAATGATCTTCTCAATCAACTTCTGGCCTTCTGGTGAGATGATCTTGCATGCTGTCTTTGTGAAAAAGGAAGAATATCCTTTATCACACATTTGTGACACACTCAGCAAGTTGTATTCAAGGTTTTCCACCAGATTGACCTTGTCAAACTGTATTTTGCCAGAGGAGACATTGCCATGTCCTAGCACATATCCCTTAGCATTGTTCCCAAAGGATACAGATCCTTCTCTTTGGCTGATAAAGTTATTTATCAGGTATCTGCATCCAGTCATGTGCATAGAGCCTCCACTATCAACATACCATATGCTGTTTAAGCCCCTGGAAACTCTCTGCACATAAAAGCAAATTAGTTAGATCTAGAAACCCAAGCCTGTTTGGCTTTGGGTTTGCTCTTGAGAACAGTTACAGTTTGTTCTTGACCAGGTTGAGAAATCCATGTCTTTTTGGCAATGGATTTTTCATTAAGAACCATGGTGGTATCCTTTTCAGGACCACCATCAACCTTGGTCATCAGTAGTTGTACCATGTTCATTAGATTTTGTATCTCAGCAGTTTGTGAAACTGCTGATGATTTCGGTCTAACTACTGACAAGGAATTTTGAGAAAAAGATTTTGGATGAGATTTTATCTTTTTCTGAGAAAAGGTGTTTTCAGGTTGTTGTTTCTTGGGTTTAAAGATTCTTTCATAATCATTTCTGATTTGATTTCCCACAACCTGTTGTTTAAATTTTTGATTGAACTGAATTCCTTTTTTGTATCTACAAAATTCAGTTTTGTGGTTGAACAGACCACAAATTTCACACTCTTTTGCCTTTTGTTTTTGATCTAAAGGCAAATTTCTGACATTTGTGAAGAGATTTTGCTCATCAGTAGTTTTCAGGGTCTCAACTCCTGATGTAGATGAAACTACTGATGGCTTGTTGTTAGATTTTGTTAATACTTCTGAAGTACTTTCTTTAAAAATGCCAGGATTTCTGTTTAGAAAGTTTTCATGGAAAGATGTGCAGTCTTTCCCTTCAGAAGTTTCATTTGAAACAATTCTTCTCCCATCTTCAGTAGTTTTGGGAGAGAAATCTGTTGGTGTTTCAACATGATGGTATCCTATGCCAAACTTAACATTTGAAGCACTTTGTTTGTTTAGCAATAATTGATACCCCTTACAAGCTCTTGTCTGACATCTCCCAGGTCATTTAGCATGATTTTAATTTGTGCTTGGGTTTCAATAGCCGAGTCAGTTAATTTAGAAACTTCTTTTGTTTTAGCACACAGTTTTCTTTCTAAATCACATTTTATCTGTGTGTATTTTCTTTCTAAATCATTGGCTTTACCTTGTAAGTGCAGATTTGTCTCTCTTATGAGAGCAAAAGTTTCTTTGCAAGAATTTGAGCAAAGTTTTGTCAAAGATTCTTTTGAAACCTGTGACAATGCAGATTTTGAAGTACAGCCTTCAAATGCCATTAAGGCAAAGTTCTTTCTGCCATTGTCTGGTTCTCCCCAGTTGATGTCAAACATTTTGTTGTCTGCATCAGGATTGCACTCTGTGGTGTCAAAAGGGAGACTGCTCCAGTCAACATACCCTGAGGTGAAAAGACTTTGTTGAGAGGGTTGTTGAGGCTGTGGAGGATGTTGAGCAGCTGGAAAGGGAGGGATTGATTGTTGGCTCTGCATCTGTTGAGCAGGCACTTGAACATATTGTACTTGTGGCATGTATTGCTATTGAGGAGCTTGTGCCTGTACAAAATGAGCACTCCCTTGAGTTCCATTATTCCTATTATAATTGGGGTTATAGTTATTTCCAGATTGTGATTGGTTAAAGCTAGAGCTTCTACACTCTCTAGCAAAGTGTCCCAACTTCTGACACTTGTGACATCTCAATTTAGATTTGTCAAAACCAATTTTTGTATTACTGGTCAATCCTGGAAATTTCCTTCCTGACCTTTTATAAAACTTGTTAGTTTTAATGCTTAGCATGGCCAGTTGGTGTAATATGTCCATTTCTTCTATGTCATCACTGCTAAAGTTTTTCAAATCATCCATGATAAAACATAGATTATCAGCAGTTTGACTTTGGTCATTATTGTCATAACCTGGGAAAGATATTTCTGATGAGATCCCAGTGGTTATGTCAATATTGTCATAAGATCCATAGGAACAAGTTGGTGAATCTTGTCCCAAAAGTGCTGTACTACCTGGTAGGTATTCATCAGCAGTTTTACCAGATGATTGTAATTTCTTCTTTTGATCAATTTCTCTCTCAAAAGTAAGTAATCTCCCATGGAGTTTTGTAAGAGTGAGGGAGCTAAAATCTGGTGAGGATCTTAAAACAATGGAGTATGTTTCCCATTTGTCTGGTAAAGACCTTAAAAATCTATGTAGCATAGACACTGTTGTATAGGTCTGACCATTTAACTTTAGCTCAGATATTAATGAGGAGAATCTTTCAAATTGTTGAGTTAAAGTTTCCCCATTAATATGAGCAAATGTTTCATATTGTTGAGCTAAAATCTCTCTGGTGTTGGCAATCACCTCTTCAGTTCCTCCAAACTGTTCTTTAAGACAATCCCAGAGTTCTTTGGCACTTTCACAATGTAAAAGGCCAGAGTATATCTCATTTGGGAGAGCCATTGCCAACATAGAGAATGCTTTTGCATCTAGCTCAAGTTTTAGGAAATCATCATCTGTATATTCTTTAGGGTCCTTAGGGACCTTAACATTAGTTTCAAGATTAACATTTACTGGTTTGTGAGGACCATATATCACAGATCTCCAACAACCTGTGTTGGTTTGTGACAAGGTATGTGCCATTCTCTTTTGCCATATATTGTATTCATTTCTAACAAGCATGGCAGGTTTAGTGGCAGAACCAGTATTATGTGGATCCATTTTAAAGAGTATAGATTTGTCAGATGACTCTTTTAAGTGATGGATGTTGATAAAAAGTGAACTTTTGATCTTTTTATTGAGTATCAATAAGAGCTTTGTGTCTGATTCTCAATTTGTTAGATTGATATGTGATCAGATAAACCAAGGCTCCGATACCAATTGTTGGATCAGTTTGCTCTTTTTGCTAAGTAAGAACTTGCTATCTTGACACTTAAGTGTTTAGCAAGCCCTTGTAAATCAGATTATAAGCACAGCGGAATGTATAAGTTAAAGCAACACTTTTTATACTAAGGAAGAGTTATTACTCCCCCTAGATGATTGAAACTAATATATGACAAGTATTTATTATGAATCTAAGCAGTAAATGAGAATTAGATACTTAGACAGATTCACAATAAATACTGAAATGGAATAGAACAGTGATAGTGTTTGAAGGATTTTTCTATTAAAATCAATATCTAAAACAGGAGGTTGAAGTCTCCTATTTATAGACGTTTACATACATGTATCTTGCCCAAAAAGCAAGTACAGAAACAACAGAAACAAGTTGCACAAGTTGCAACATTGAAACTAACAAATACAGCTAAAAGTAATAATAAACAATAAACTACTGATGCAAAAGGCGGTGGAAAATATCTGATGCTAAGTTCTGATGAATGACAAACTACTGATGAGTAGTTTGTCTTCAGTACTTCTGAAGTGAACTTGTCTGGTTTGGACTTCAGAATTTCTGATGAAGTTTCTTCTTCAGCACTTCTCTTATCTTCTCTTCAGCAGTTCTTTGTTTTCTTTTCAGTACTTCTATACTTAGCCAAAATGACAGAAGTGAATTAGACTAAGGTTTCCAAAAGTGGTTTCACCAATCCTCTTTGTCCTAACAAACCCCCACAAGAGCCCCAATTACCATTATTTTCAAAAGAAAGAAATTCAAGCAACCCATAACTACTCACCCTTCTTTTGAAACTGCTGAAACACCACCCCAAACTACTGAACCAGAACCATCAACCATTGAAATAGCCAAACTTCTCTCTAGGCTAAAAGAGACCATCCCATTAGAACATGTCAGTCCCCAACAACCACATCAAACAGGGGACATACCATCAGACCTTGACATGAATGTAGATGTCTTTAGCCCTAACCCAAGAGATAAGGATGAACCAAGGTTTCTAAACCCAAACTTAGAGACCTTAGGTACATTGGAGGTTGCTACTACTCATTTACCATCTAGTGGTGGACTTGAGGACAGAAGCAACATAGCTAAGACCTCACTTGTGGCAGCTACTGATGAAGGCTTTTTGCCTGAGGTAGGAAATCCTCAGAACCAAGAAAAAAGGTTCACGAGACAATTGGGTTGGGCCCAGCTCATGATACAACTGATAATGTTCTCATTGAGGACATCATCAGGGATTCAGATGATTCCATTAATTTGGATGATGATTCACACTCCACTAAACATGAATTGACGGCTACTAGTGAAGGTCCTGCACTTGGTCTCTAAGCTTAAAGAGCTGGTCACACCAGATCAGGTTAAAGTCCACTTGATCCCTGATTCCCCTAAAGTGGCATCTTCAGTACATCCTGAAGATCACCCAAAAATACCCCCTCACTAAAAATGCCTACCCAATTCCCTGGGTCATCAAGCATAGATCTGAACCACCTATGCAGCCCAAATGGTGCCCTATACCAGATGATGAACACCCTAATAGCCAATCACCTCAAATCTTTCACAACTTCTTGGGAGTTGAAAACCACAACTCAATTTGAGGTGATAAACAAGAAACTAGGTGAGTTGTCAAACAAAATTGACAACAATTCAAGACAGCTTGCTGAGTTATCTGGTAGAACTTCTCAACCTAGCAGTCTTCCAGAAGTGGATGAAGTCAAAAAGGGGAAGAAGATTAAGGAACCAAAACAGTCACTGGAAGCCAGAATAAAGGCAAGAGTGGCTCTACAACAACAACAACAACTGCTAGAAAAAGCCTAGAAACAAAAAGAAGATCAAGAAAGGCTTGTTTCTAGAACTGAAGTTGAAGCTGAACCTTCCCAGGGCCATAATGAAGAAACTTCTAAAGACTCTGAAAGTACTGAAGACAATCCTTCAGTAGTTGACACTACTCCTATCAACACTTCAGTAGTTAACACTTCCAACTTACAAACAACTGAAGAGCCTTCCAAACCAACTGAACAACAACCAACTCTTATTCCAAGGCCTACAACAAATCAAATGACTGTACTAAGCCCTTCTCCAATTTCAATGTCCAAAGAACTACTAGAGAAGAGTTTGCTTGTAGCTCAAAGAAAGGCTAAGGAAGAAGAGATCTGAAACAATCTGGAAGCAAGGGAAGACATGAGCCTCAATGAAAAGCTTCAAGCTTATGAAGCAGAGTTGAATAGACAAGCTGAAATAGAAAGAGTTGCTGAAGAAGACAAAAGACAACAACTTGTGTCTTTTATTACAAAGAACAGCAAGACAAAATCCTATTCACTCAAAGGGCTCTCAATAGATGAGCTAACAAGTAGAGCTCAACTTGTTGCTGACAAGACAACAACTGAGAAAGATAGAAAAGCAAAGAGAGCAGAGATAATTGAAAAATTGGTAGCCAATGATTATGGTTCAAAAGCCTCAGTGTCAAAATGGAGAGAAGACAAACTACTGGACACATACAAAATATTCAAGGCTAACAAGGCTGCAAATTCAAAGAAGTACAAAACTTCTGAAGTGTCAACTTTAGTAGTTAGAACTTCTGGTGTTAAACACTCAAGACCTGCTACCAAAAGAAAAACAGAGGACAATACAAAGACTGATTTCAAGATGGTGTTGCTAGAAGGCAACACAGTTGTACAAGGAGACTTTAATATTGAAGAAAAGCCTCTGATAACACAGTTCAGGGATCCTTCAACATTTTCTTACCAAATCCAGAAGACTATAACTGATAACTACACACAAAGGTAATTACTGAACATCACTTACCTACATTTAAAATACCTGATGTGGTGCAAATAGAAGACATAAGTGAATCCCACCTGAGAGTCACTGAAGTGGAAAACATCCAACACTCAGGAACGTCCCAGGGATCCAGCATGGTTCCCTATACTTCATATTTTGACAGATCTAAAGTATTAATCATAAAATGTTCCATTACTGATTCCAACTCAGTATTAGTAACAAGAAGAGATCGTTCAAGCAAGGCTTACAAATCCATGAATGAAATGAAGAATTTATCAATACAGGACTTGCTTACAATTCAACATCTTGAACTTGAACAAGGATCTCTCACAGATGAACAACTAAATCAACTAAAGAATTCCATGTTCAAAGAAATATGGAAGATAGTTGAAGACAGAAGAACAAAGCAATAAGGAATTAGATAAGGTTTTGGCTTCATCAATCCAGGGGGAGATTGTTACGACAGAAAGGATTGAAGAAACCACTTTTGCAAACCTTAGTCTAATTCATACTTCTGCCAAATTATTCTAAGTATAGAACTACTGAAGAAGAAATCAACAAGTACTGAAGAAGAAAGATCAGAAGTTCTGAAGTCAAACCAGACAGTCTACTGAAGAACTACTGAAGACAAACTACTCATCAGTAGTTTGTTATTCATCAGCACTTGTAATAGAAATCTTCCACCGCCTTATGTTTCAGTAGTTTAATTGTTTATTATTACTTATCATTTTGTACAAGTTCCAAGACTACAGCCTGTTGTAGTATTGCTTTTGTTTGAAATATTGAACAAGTTATATGTATTTGCTGGTCTATAAATAGATGGGTTTATCCCACTATTTAAGACATTGATTTTAATTAAAAACTGAAATCCTTCAAACTCTTACTTGTTATTTCCATTTCATTAACTGAGAATCTATCTGCTTACTTATTGTCATTTACATTCAATACTTAGATTCTCATTAACTGTCTTTAGTTTGGAAACATCCACGGGGAGTAATAACTCCTATTGATAGTGTAACTTTATCTTATTTCGCTGTACAAACTGATTAAACTTGCACAACACATAAGTGCTCATATGCAAGTAAACTGATAAAAGAGCATACTGATCCAACAATATATCACAAAAACATCCTCATGATGTAACAGGTAATACTTACCAGACATCTCGGTGGCTTAGCTTGTAGTGTAGCTCTCTTCTGCTTCAAAGGTTCTGGCTAAGATAGGTAAGTCTATAACAGCCTTGTATCTGATGAAGGAATCAGACAGAGGGGGAGCAAGTTTAGCAAATGAAGCATCTTTCACATAATTTTTTTTTTCATAATGTTAGTGATATCCTCAGGATATAAGTACATTAGATTTTTCATCTTTAATAATAAACTTTATTATTCTAAAAATCTTTACCACTTTTTAACCAAGACATAGGAATATCATACCCATAAGGAATGGAATCTCTCTTTACAAAGAAGAACTTTGACTTCCAAGACCTGTCAGATTTAATGACATTAAACTGGAAATGAGGATCTTTGTTGATATGCTGAAGAACATAACGGTTGGAACCATGAGTTTTCAACTTATACAGGTAAGAGAGTTCAGCAATCTTAGGAGATTACTGCCATGATTCTTGATGATCTTGTTACAGACTATCAAGATCCTCCAGACTCAGGCATAGCGCTGGGCATAAGCCATTACGGTTACATCAAAGAACTCTTTGATAAACTGGGGAATGGATATTTTACACCTAGGTGGAAGGGCAGGTAGAAGAAGCAAACCCATACTGAGGATGCAAAATCAGATTTTGCACCCTGATCATAGGGACGAAACTCTGCAGAACTAGGGAATGCCCCTGAGTCCTTTAAAGCTTGAATGTCCCTATCATTGAAGGAACAGATCTCTTGGTCAGGATTGGTTAGCAAGTTCTGGGAGGTGAAATCTTGGGGACCCCAACACTCCTAGATGATCTTGTTGTTTTATTGCCCATCCTCAGAAACTTTTCGAAGAAAAATTGAAAAGTTAAAGAAAAGCATAGAAGAAGAAAGATGTTACCTTTCTGGTAATCAAATTGTGATTATAAAGGAAGGAAGAAAGCCTAGATATAGGCAGCAGAAGATGATGATGTGTAATGGTCATCACGAAAATTATGCCTAAAATATAGCCGTTCTCATCCTGACAAACATCTAATCAGCTTCAGAAGATAAGCTCAAGTAATAAAAATATTTTTTCTGTTGAGATATTAACGGTAACATATTTTTTGGGACAATTATTGGTGGTGAAATCTTCAGGATAGCACTAACCCATATTTTCTGTGTAGCATCCTTAGGATACTAAAGGACTAGACAGGCTTCAGGATGTAACAGTGTTCTATCTTATGTGCATCCTGAGGATGGACTAACGAATTCTCTTATTATTATGTAATTGCAGGTACACTTAATCAATAATAAGACCTGTAGCTTGCCCTTAATGGTTATATTGTCTTATTATTATCAAAGGAGCTGAGGATGCAAGAGCTATTCGTATAGAAGAAGTCCAAGCCTAAAGAATTGGTCAAATATGTAATTGTCTAGCATAAATGAAGGGCGAGAATTGTGGAAACTATTACACCAACGTCTATGTTGGTTAAAACAACTTCAACGTTCACCTAAAACAGTCAATGAGCTTAATTGAAAGCCGGATTACATGGGATTTTTATTTATTTCTTTTGTAACTATATAAAGGCGATGATTGACGAGTATATGACACTTCGACACATTATTGACACTTGATCAACACTTGACAATCACTTACTCATTATAGAACACCTGATACTCTCACACACACAACACATTCATTGTAATCATATACACTCGTCCATCATTCATCCAAAGTTGTACTCTTTTTTCCATTTTTAATATTAACAAACAAGGCAGGGGCTTAGACCCCTCCAGAGATTTTGTGCCGGCTATCATCAAGTGATCACGGGCTTTCCTCGTACATCGAGTGTTGTTCTCTTGTTGCATTACATTTACATTCATTAATCTTTGATTATTTCATCATTCTGTCAGACAGTAGTTACATTCTCAGGATATAACTGTCGATCCTGACCAATTCCTTTGACATCCTAAGCATAGTTGTCAAATTATTATTTCTTTGTTATCTTAAACTGCCATCTTGAAAATATCACAAAGCTTTTGACATATTTCACACATTTAGCACTCTACCTCACATTTACCAATTTGGAATACAAGATTATTTTTAACAAGTAATTTTTGACCAAAACAGTTAACGCTTATTAATGCCCTTTCAATAATCACATTCAGATTTTATTCTCTTCATTTGGCATTATACTAAAAACGTCCCTCCCACTTCATGCCCCAGGGGACGGTGTTGAGGTATTATCAAGCCCATTCACATCCCTATAATGCCCATTATGTGTGGTCTTAGTAGTATAATTCCACTAAAACAGAAGAATGAACACAAATATTATGTGTAGAAATAATTAGCGTCCATTAAAAATTAAAAGAAAAGAAAATCTATATGGGTCTATACTCAATGCCTTCAATAATAAGCCCATCAAACTTCTTCTTGTCACAGAGGCCCAATCGAAGATCCATGTAAACGGCAGTAGTAGTTCCCCATTCCCATATTTGTACTTCCATCCAACCATCGCTCCTTTGTCGTGGAAGGCCTTTAAAGTTCAGCCTATTGAGTGGGTTGTGGGTGTTTTGATCATCCTTTGGTTTAATAACTGGGGTTTGGGCACTTAGTAAATAGATATACCAAGTTTTATATCCTGAATTCCATTCTCCATTCACTTCAACAGGAGCCTTAAATCCGGATTGGTCTTTTGGTATTTTGTAGACAAGGTAACATGCATATGCTGTTTCAGATGATACTAGTTGGTACCGGACTATCGTCTTGATATATATAGTGTCATAATCACACTGAACAGCTTCTCCAAATCTGAAAAATCTTAAAGAATCATCTTATATGTAAAAGATTTTTGAATTTTCTTAGCTTGCACAAACTTGCAAAAGATAGTAATTTCTACAGGAACACTAATGGGAAGATATAAAAGGACCTTGATTCGGGTAAAGATATCATGTTTCTATCATAGATAGATCTAAGAGCCGCTTTTGCCGGAAGCATATGACATTTCTTTCCATTTTTGTCGACAGAAAACCACTATCAAACAATAGTCATATAAATGTGTAAATACTTGTTCAGTAGCCCTGTCCTTTGAAACAATGGGACAATATTCACAAGTTCCACAACAACTACGTGTGAGAAAAAAATAAACGGACTTACAATGTGCCAGCTCGTCTTGTCATCAATGATTAAGAAGCCTTTGCAAATGATTGAGTAGGCTTCCTCCTTGGTTGTCCATTGCAAACTATTTTCTGACCTTTTCATTATGTCTTCAAAATCAGATGGCAATTTTTCTTCCCAATTTGCATATGAATATGAATATGAATCTGAATCTGATATCTGTTGCTTCTCATCTATGTGTTCCAACTGTAGAAAAACATAACCATATTATACTTTGATCTAATATGCACTAATATGGGTTTTCTTACGCTGAAAATAATGTTATCGAGGCTTAACACTAAAGGAAAAGTAAATTATTAAATTAATTAATTAATAATGTATATGAATTATAATCAAACTTTAATTTGTAAACTTACGTTCTCCAAGGGCTGAAATTCTATGCCTTCTACATTTATGTAATTATAATTTCTGAATTCCTCAAACAAAATTTGAAGATGAACAGTTCTATGGTCACAAGTAAACTGATACAATTCACATATCCACCATCCATCTTCTCTCAAATATGCCACGTATGAAATTGAACTCTCTCTCTCCCCTTGTAATTTGTATCCGAGTAATATGGGTTTACATCTTGTCCTCATTTTAAACGGAAGCTTGAACACAAGGTTCACCGTGTATGTGATTCCCGGTGACAAGAATTGAGTTCTTACATTTGTAATTATGTTCTTCTCAGCCAGATTGTCTAATATATAGGTGCCCATAGCAAACCTGTAGGAATTAGTAGCAGCAAATAATGATACATTATATGTGATTCAAGGAGCCTAGAATTGAATTGTTAAATACTTATCAAATATTCTCAAAAGCTAGATACTGGAAAAGTCACCGGGAATTATTTGCAGAGCAGAACCTATAACTCTCGACATCATCTAAACTCAAACATCCTGCGATAGATATCATCTCACAATGTTCTCCCTTCTTATTTAATGAAAAGTACTGTTCATATACACATGTTCAAGTTAGTTCACGTGTGTTAAAAGTTAAAATAATATCCTTTTCAAATTACTAATTTGCTTGCTTCATTTGAACATATTCAATTAGTTCAAGGACACAGGTGTATATACGTGTTACATGTAATTGTGGCAATAGGAGGAGCAACAAATTACCGTTTTGCCGCCGTTAATGAGGACCCCTTTATACAAAAGATTCCTCAATTCAACTTCGGATATGTAATACAAAGGAGTTTCTGCAGTTGTAGTCATTTCTTCGTAGAAAACTAGTTGCTCGACTAACTTTTGATTTTCATCAAACTGATGATTTTCAAGTGCACTCTCAAGTTGTGTCACAACCTCAGCTATCTTTGGCCGATCTTCGCGAGATTCTTTCAAACACCGATATGCAATGTCTGAAAATATTTCTAAAACCCTCTGCTCCAATGGTTGAATGGTCGGATCTTAATTTGAAGATGAAATCATTTAACTTATTCTCTTCATAGCTTTCAATCCACGTGCGCACTAAATTCTGCTGAACACGACCATTGCTATATGTACAACATAATTTTCCACATAAAACTTCGAATAAGACAACGCCGAAAGAGTATACGTCTGACTCTTTCGTTAGAGTTTTTGTCATCTGATATAGTGGATCAATGTACCCATGGGTACCTGCTGCAAGTATGATAATAACTGAGTGCAACTCATTAGCTGGGCCCATTGTTGATAGCCCGAAATCAGAAACTTTACCATTCCATTGCTCATCAAGAAGGATGTTGGCACTTTTTACATCACAATGGATGAGTCTATGATGTGTCTCCCCTGGATCATGAAGGTAGCTGAGTCCCTTTGCAGCATCCAGACATATCTTCAGACGTTGTAACCACGTGAGATGAGGGGAATTTAAATAGCGGTCAAGGCTTCCACGAGATGCGTACTCATATACCAGGATCATCTCATCATTTTGGTAACAAAATCCCAGAAGAGAAACAAGATTTTCATGGCTGTAACGGGAAAGAGTAGTGATCTCTTTCAAGAACTCGGGTATGCCTTGTCCATGCTTCGGATCCAGACGTTTAATAGCGACCGTGCTTCGGCCCTTAGAGTGAGACAATTCTCCTTTATAAACTTTTCCAAAACCACCAACTCCAATACAGTTGTCATCGTTGAAGTTGTCAGTGGCTGATGTTATCTCTTCCAGTTGAATTCTAAGATGTTGAAACTGCTGCAAGAATGCTTCCATATTCGTGGATCAAGTAATAGTTACAAAATTTAAATGAAGGGTTTCAAACAATTGCAGTCTGTAATCTGTCTTTAATACAGGCAAGTGAAAGATGGTTGAGAATGAAAGATACACAAGGTTAATATTCTATGACTACATCCATGAAAAACGTTGTAGTGGTGAACATCAAGTCACTTTATCTAAACAAAAAGTTAACTACGTGTGGGTCAGTCTACCAGCTATGGTCCTGCATTATTGATGCTTAAAATTTCTTTTTCTTTTCTTCTTTTTATTTGAAAACTATGGATATATTTTTATTTGAACGTACATACAGTTCTCATCAATGATGTTATCTCTTCCAGTTGAATTCTAAGATCTTGAAACTGCTGCAAGAATGCTTCCATAATTAATTAATGATTAGTTTTCTGTAATTAATAATCTTCGTTACTTAAAAAAGAAAGGACACCCAAGATTATAGTTTGGTCTGAACGAGTGGAATAATTATTGTCTTTAAACATAATTAATATGAATATATTGCAACACTAACCCCACTGTTCACACTTTAATATTACAAGAAAATGCTGGGTGTGTCATATGTGATACCAGCTGTTATAATTTTTAAAATAGGGGTTATTTTATGGTTGCTTACGTAAGTAGGTTCTTGTTCTAGAAGATTTTTTACCATATTGTACTTAGTGATATAAAATGCATTAATAATAATGAAAAGTGGCATATGACAAGTTGTATAAGCTTTACTTTACTTTAAAGTTAATCAAAATAATATCTAAAAAGTAATGCAAAGTTGTATAAGCAAACGAAGACGTTGAAACTCAAATTTTTTCTAGTTTATGAGGTGGTATATGCTACTAACAGATCTGCAAACTTGTCATAGCATCTTATTGATGCTCTAATATAAGTGAGCTAGGTCAAAACCAGATAAAGAACAATCACCCGTGCCCCTTGTATGTCCATTTCTCCCCGCGACCCGACTGAAGCACACCAACCCGCATGTGACTGAAACGCCCTTCTGAACTAAACAGAGTAACAAATAAAATTGTTGAAAAATACAGTATTTATGCTCTGAGAACCCTCACTACCAGAAAAGTGGCTCTTTTTCTACAAAATTTTCACGGGAAAAAATGTGTCGCAAATTTTAAATTTGTGACGCATTTTCAACAAAACCTTGATGTTGGAAAAACCCTCGTCGGAAACCAATTACTACACATTTACTACGCAATTTTCAACGTATTTTTACGAAAATATGGTGTAGGAAATTTGTGATGCAATTCCTACGCATTTCTTACGCAATTTTCAAAGTATTGGTCGCTATTGTGTAGCAAATTTGTCTAAAAATAAGGGTTTTTTTTGTCGTCACAAATTAGTAGCAAATTTGTCAAAATTTGTAACGCATTTTTTCGTAAGAAACTTGTGTAGCAAATGACCACTTTTCTAGCTGTGCCTTCTATGTATAAGCAGTGTTTCGCCACGGAATGTGTATGCCAAACACCATACTAAACAGAAACGAATGGCGATTACATAATTCCGAGATGGAAATGCCTACACACACTGGGACCCACCTGGATGCTCCTGGGCATGCGCATGATCAATATTTTGATGCTGGCTTTGATGTTGACACACTTGATCTTCGGGTTCTTAATGGTTCGTACTACCTGTATGACAAAATGGTTGAATTAATGAAAGTTTGATCTTTTGCTAGTTATTTCTCTAGTAATAAATAGTACAAGTACCTTATAGACTCTTAGTAGGATTAAATTTCTATTATATTCACAGCAAAATATATTTAGATTTTACAATCAAAAGAGTAAGAGTTATTATGATCAAAGGAAACGTAATATTCATTTTGATAATTCAAATAAAAGATTATGCTTTGAATTCTAAGCAACAAGGCAAGTTGCCTACTTAACTTTGACATGTATCGTTTCATTTTGTTTTTTAGCAGATGGAGTTTCTAGTTCTATGGTCTATGTGTCTTGTGTTAAACTCCAAAGTGTATATTTTTATTATGGTTGATGTGATTTTTATATATTCTAGACCTGGCAATGTGTCACGTGACTCTGATCTATTCTTGGACTTTTGTGGGTGTTAGAATATAAACTAAACTTATGTGATGTTGATGATCACAGGGGTTGTTCCAGGATTGATATTAGAGAGAATTTGGAACGAAACTAACTTGTGATATATTTACAAATGATTGTTGTACAGCCCTATTTATACTTACTGAATCGGTGTGTGTTGAAACATCACAACCGTTCAACTACATTAACCGTCTATAACTGCCATGGGACACACCGGTTCCCTTTATTCTATTCTAAACTTATGATATATAATATATACTTATGATAAATCAAATATTATATGCTAACATTCTCCCCCCTTAATTTTGATTTATTCCTCGTGTTGGATCAGATGGCTTCTTGAAATGGCATCGTATTAAGATCCGCAAATTGTTCAATTGCAGCAACTATCTGAATGTACTTTTCTGGTACTGAACTGAGTAGTTTTCGAACTAGCCTTTTGTTATCAATTGTAAATCCAAGGTTGTTAGCTTGTGATACAAGTTTGCTAATCTTGCTGGTAAAATCGTCTAGCGATTCTGAATCTTTCATCTTTAATGTTTCAAATTCTAAGTCTAGCGTTTGTAATCTTGCTTCCTTGACTCTATCTGCACCTACAAATCGTGCCTTTAAATCTTCCCAAATGTCTTTAGCATTCGTGTGATGAGCAATTTGAAAAACAAGTTCTTCGGGCATAGCTTGATAGAGATAAGCAATAGCCTTGGCATTCTTCTTTGCTTCCACTTCTCCTATCGGTTCGGCTGCTTCCCAAATTCCGTGAACGTTAAAAATTGCTCTAATCTTCACTGCCCAAATTGTGTAATTTGTAGAATTCAAAATCGGGCATTGGAAGGTCATTGGGGATCCTTCCTCTTTTACAACTTTATCTTCCTTAGTCATTTTTCGTGACTTCTTTTTCCTAATTTTGGCAACTAATCTTGTTTAAAACGGCCTACTTGTCTTTTGATCACCACTGGATTTGATCAATTCTCTGCTAACTGCTATTGATCAATTTCTTCCTGGATCAAATTTCTGACTTTTTACTGGGAATAGACCACTGGTTGTTCGACCACCACTGGATTTAATCAACTCTCTGCTACACTGCTGTTGATTAATTTCTTCCTGGATCGAACCTTCGAACCTGCTGTTCCTTAACTTTCCGTTTTCCGTTTGGCCGACAACACTTCTTTTCTTCTTAACAACTTAATTTTTTAAAAAATTCTTTTTGTTTTTTCTTTTATAAAACAAAACTTAAAATGTATTCAAAACATAAATTCTGTTTGTTTTTAAGAAAGCAAAATATTTGTTACTTTAAAAAAACTTTCAAACACTTTTAAGTCAGGATTGACTTTAGATTATAATATTCAAAAACTGATTTGATTTCTCTTTTTCAAAAAAAAAACGGTTTTGTGACTATAAAACTAATATGTATGTTGACTTTTAAAAAGTCAAACTGTTCCTAAATATAATTTTCCCACTTTATATTTTTATGATCCGAATGAAACAAAGTTTTTAACCAAGTTTTTATTGTTGTTTCTAAAACATAAATCTTAAAGGTTTTTGAAAGAAACAAAAAAATTTTAGAGTTGTTTTAAAAACTTTTGAAAAACAGAGGATTACAAAAAAAGCGATTTTAATTTGTAAGAACAATAATTTTGTATTCTATTAACAACATATGATTAGGGAGAGGGTAGAAAACCATTTGATCTATGATTTGTGATTAAACGTTTTGATTTCGAGATCGCCGGAGACTTCACCGGAATCTTCTGTTTTCCTGTTAATCCTTAAGAAAACGGTAATGGGTCTTTAACACTTGTTCCCTTCCGTTCGGTTATGTAAGTTTCTGTCTTCTGAATCGGAAAATATGTTCTTTATCAACGTTTCTTGATCCAAATCGGTTCTGCGTTTGTTCGTCAAAAAAACAGAGTAAGATCAACTTGGTGTTCTTCGCTCATGATTTGGTAACCTTCGGCTCTGATGCCATGTTGATGATCACAGGGGTTGTTCCAGGATTGATATTAGAGAGAATTTGGAATGAAACTAACTTGTGATATATTTACAAATGATTGTTGTACAGCCCTATTTATACTTACTGAATCGGTGTGTGTTGAAACATCACAACCGTTCAACTACATTAACCGTCTATAACTGCCATGGGACACACCGGTTCCCTTTATTCTATTCTAAACTTATAATATATAATATATACTTATGATAAATCAAATATTATATGCTAACATGTGATGTGTTTATTATGTATTAATTAATAGGATAAGATATAGTTATGACGGTTGGAAGTTTGTTTCATAACCGCCATAACCATCACTATATATTCTTTCGATTGTAAACATTTGAGAGTGTGAGATTTGTATTGTTTTCATACATTCTCTCCACACCATTTCTAATCAAACTTCATATTATTTATTATTATGTTCCAACATTGATGAAAGGAAATGATGCGTCCTTCATTTAGCCCAGTGGACTGATGATGTGTATTAACCACAACAGCAACTAGTGCCACATCATCATGCCAGGTCAGCAACTAGTTCCACGTCATCATGCCATGTCAGCAACTAGTGCCATGTCAGCGAACCTACTAACGGCGTTAGTGACTTAACCGTTAGTGGATGTTAAAATACAACATATTAATAGTTCAGGTTATATATGGGCAATTTTTTGTTGAGGGTGCCAACGACCAATTTTTAATAGTTTAGGTTATTAAAATTCAATTCCTCTTATTTTAATCCGGTCTAAACGAAGTTATTTTTAGCGAAATCATTTCGGTTGCATTTCTATTTTGTTTACGTATCTAGGTCATACCCATCCCAGAGCTGATCTCATGTCTATCTCAAATGTGTCGGCTTCCAACTTACTTCTTTATCTTTATTCCTTCCAACTCTACCATCCTATAAAAGCTATAGTTGGATACAATTGAGGTTGTTGATTATCATCATCCTCACTCTCCTCTACCTTTTGAACTTCATCTCAAATGGTAACAGCAAATATCCCAGCCACACCCATAATATTATTTGTTGCAATAATAATAATAATACTCTTCACATGCTCTGTTTCTGTCAACGATGAAGCATACCCATCTCCCTTTATATCCCCAATCACACCCATGTGGATGCTCCTGGGCATGTTTATGATCATTACTTTGATGCTGGGTTTGATGTTGATACTCTTGATCTTCGGGTTCTTAATGGTGCGTACCACCTGTTTGATTAAATGCCTCTATGAAACATTGATGGTTTGCTAGTTAGTTTTCTATTGAATTACCAGATATAGTTTTAGTAGGACCTAAGCCGATAATGCCGTCTAAAATCAAATAATATTTGAGATATAGTTTATTGTGGGGATATCGGTAATTTTAATTATCATGCATAATTTATATGTGTACACATAAGGTAAAACATATATAATGTTAATGGTAATATCAAAACTCAAAAGTGCCAATATTTGAAATATGATTTAATCGTAAGCCATGAAATCTTCTTCATAGTCCACACAAAAGAGTCATCCAAAATATCGGACAAATATCAGTTTATAATATTGGAACCGATATTGCGGACTGGTATTTTGTAGAGAGCAATGACTGATATCCCAACGATAATAACTACTTAGAGTAGGACAAAATTTCTATTAGATTAGCAAGAAAATCTGTTTAGATTTTAGTATTTTACAACTAAAATGAGTAATTGTTATTGCTTTTGGTTGTATATAATTATTGCCAGGGATCAAGTTAAGTAATTAACAACATGTTATTAACATAAAAGACTGGCCAGTTACAAAGATACTTATGCTTTCAATTTTTAGCAACAAGGCAAGTTGCCTACTTCACTTTCACATCTATCAATCTTTTTGTTACAAAATCAGAGAGTTCTTTTTTTTTTTTTTTTTGATTTTTTTAAAGGAAAAACATGAGTTTGAAAAAAGAAATATTACTATAGCTCAAAAAATGAATTATATTGTTGTATTAACCACCCTCTCGGTTGTTTATTTAATAAAACTACAATACTATAAAAATATTCTTTTTTTTATTAGTGTGATTATATATACATTTTTTTGTTCTGTAAGGCGTAACATCACTAAACACTTATTTCAAGGAAATGGGATTAGACCATCCGTGGCCCTCTAAGGAACATTTTTCACCACGTCAGTGTCATAACGTCCTTTCAAAAAAATGTGTAATATTTAACATTTTTTTTTAATTCCCTTTCAATAATAACTTTCCAATTTTATTCTCCTTATTTGGCGTTATACTAAAAACGCCCCTATTATGCCCAGGGGTATGTGTAGAGGTATTATCAATCCCATTCATGTTAGACATAATTCTTATTTCCCTCAATTATCCTAAATATATATATATATATATAGTGTGTGACATATTAGTTATCCTAAGTTGAATAGGTATGTTGGTTATTAACTAACCATTGTGTCGGTTAGAGTCATTGGGGACACACCCCTTCATTTGTATAAATACCAAACACATTGTATCATTTTAGTTATGTATTGATTCTTAAAGATTATCTTATTCTCTCTCAAACCCAAACCCTTTCATCGATCCTGCATACCTACATTTGGCATCAGAGCGGTTTAATTGTTCAAGTGTTCCATTCGATTATAAGTAATATATCGAAGAAGACACTCTGTTTTTTTTCGGAAGAACAGAGATAACCGGAAGACGTTCGTTCGTTTATTGGAACACATATACAAGGCCAACCAGGATTGTAGAAGATCAATACATCAAACGTATAGCCGTTGAAAGAAAGAAGGCAACCAGAGAAGAATTCCGGCCAAACCAGAATTTCCGGCGAGTCACCGGATTCACAGAAAAAGTCGTTTCAACGCGATAAAACGGTTATAATTATCCCTGCCTTTCGTTTTTAATCATTATCGAATACATATATCTTAATCCAAATCGAAAAACAAAGATTTGCAGTGTTACTCTGTTTTTTGTTCGTAAAAAAAAATTTTCCCGCCATTTTTTTTCAATCAAAAACAAAGTTTATTATCATTCAAGTATCGTTTCTGAACGATCGAACATACGAAACAAAGTCGTTTTTTTTTTATTTTAAAAAAAAAAACATATCAAGGATTAAGATTTTATCGGGTACAAGAGAAAGACCCGAAACCAAAAAAAATATTTTCGTATTCGAATCGTCTGATTCTTGTAATAAGGAATCAAGGATCAAAAATCTGTTCGAAAATTGTAGAAGATCGATCAGTTTCTAAAGAAAAAGAAAAACAAAGTTCATTTGTTTTGGAAGGCAGTAAGTTTTTTTCGTGGCAAACAAGAAGGAGATTTGACTTTGATAAGTCAACCCACGATTTTTTAAAAAAATAAAGAAAAGATTATATTGAGGGTATAGTAGAAGATTATATCAGTGTTTGTTTGTTGGGTTTTATCACTGATTGAACAAAAAAATTAGAAAAGATTAGAAAGGATTGAAGCATAGTAGAAAAACAAGTGATTTGTTTTTAGAAGGGTGTTTAGGATTGACAAAGGGTGTTGTTAAAGGACACTAATCAATCATCGTTGGAGGATTATCAAGTCATAGGATTGACTTTAGAATTTGGAACATTAGTGGTATAAAGAAATATTATAGCAAGGATCTTGATATTTTGTTGTGGGCCCGACAAAACATCAAACTTTGTTAAACAAGAATATTTTCTTCAGACATATCATAGTCGTGTTTGACAAAGCTAGTCAAACAAAGTTCCATAGAAGCGTGGGATAGTCCATAATAGTTTTGGACAATAGGGAAAAAGAAGAACAAAAGTCCGCAGAAGCAGACGCCCATTAAACCCACAATGTCGAAAGAGACAGCGTCAAAGGAGACAGTCACGAAGGAGACTCTCACTTTCAACCTCCAGACACCGATGTTGACATCTACAAATTACACGATTTGGGCTGTTCGTGTCAGAGCAATATTAAGTGCAAATGGTCTTTGGGAAGTAGTGGAACCCGAAGAAGGCACGTCAAAGGTAGATGTAAAGAAGGATAGGACAGCGATTGCCTATCTCTTTCAGGCAATTCCAGAGGATATGGTGATGCAGGTGGCGTCACATCCTACAGCGAGAGAAATCTGGGAAGCACTAAAGACAAGATTTATTGGAATTGACCGAGTCCAGAAAGCAAGACTTCAATCATTACGCACAGAATTCGAGATGATAACAATGAGAGAGACAGAAACCATAGACCAGTTTGCTGGTAGGTTAAGTGCGATTAGTACAAAGTCAAAAACCCTAGGAACGACAATTGAAGAGTCGATATTGGTACGAAAATTGCTGGACTCCGTACCAGAGAGGTTCCTACAGATTATTGCATCCATAGAGCAATATTCAGATATAGATACCATGACGTTAGATGAAGCGCTTGGTAGACTTAAAGCTTATGAGGAACGCCTTAAGTCAAAAGATGAGAAGAAATTTGGACCCGCAGGTCAAGAGAAGCTGTTATTTACAAGGCAAGAAAGAAGGCCTTACAGCAACAATAGGAACTACAATCAGAATCGAGGTAGACAGAACTTTAGGAAGTTCAATAGAGGTCAAAGAAATGAGAGAAAGAACTTTGACAGAAATGGCCATCAAGATCAGAGAAGTGATCGAAATCCCACTAAGAATCGTCATGACGACAGTAGTTACAAGCCCAAGAGAGATGGCAGCAGTGTAAGATGCTACAACTGCAATGAATTAGGACACATAGCTCCCAGATGTCCTAAACCTCGAAGTAAGCAAGAAGAATCTCACCTAGTAATGGAAGAAGAGGATCCCACATTACTTATGGCAGTTGGTGAAGAAAGAAGTGTAGTTCTAGAAGAGAAGAAAGTCATACCAGAACGTTATCATAGTGAAGATAATGGAAATGAAATATGGTATTTGGACAACGGAGCAAGCAATCATATGACAGGAAGACGCTCCTATTTCACAGAGTTAGATGAAAAGATAGCAGGAAGTGTAAAGTTTGGAGATGGATCATGTGTCAACATCAAAGGTAAAGGCTCAATTTTATTGGAATGCAACAATGGAGAACAAAGACTAGTTACAGAAGTCTACTACATTCCAACACTCCAAAGCAACATCCTAAGTCTCGGGCAAGTTACAGAAAATGGATGTAAAGTGATTATGGAGAATGATTATCTATGGATTTATGACGCCTTCAGCAACCTATTGATGAAAGTCCCAAGAGCTAAGAATAGACTCTATAAAGTAAGGCTCAGAATAACAAGTCCGATTTGTTTACAAGCCAGAATAGTATCACCTGCATGGTTATGGCATGCACGTATGGGACATGTGAATTTTGATTCACTAAGACAGTTAAGCGTTAAAGGATTGGCACGTGGAATACCAAAGATTAAGCACCCATCTCAAGTATGTGATGCATGTATTACGGGAAAACAAAGCAGACTTCCGTTTCCCTCTCAGGCAAGTTTTAGAGCAACGAGACCTCTAGAACTCGTACATGCAGATTTATGTGGACCGATTACACCCACATCATTAGCAGGAAACAACTATTTCTTCCTGATAGTTGACGATTATTCAAGATACATGTGGATCTACATGCTTAAGTCAAAAGATCAAGTTTATGAGAATTTCAAGAAATTCCTAAATGAAGCTCAGACAGAGACGAGTCAAAAACTCAAGAGATTAAGAACGGATCGTGGAGGAGAATTTACTTCTAAAGCACTTACCACGTATTGTGAGGACAGAGGAATCCTCAGACAGCTTACAACACCTTACACACCTCAGCAAAATGGTGTAGTAGAAAGGAAAAACCGTTCAGTAATGAGTATGACAAGAAGCATGTTAAAGGCTATGAACGTACCACAGAACTTATGGGCAGAAGCAACAAGACAGGCGATTTACATACTAAATCGGTTACCTACTAAAGCAGTACAGGGAATGACACCCTACGAAGCAGTGAATGGAAAGGCACCCAATATCAAGCACATTAGAGTATTTGGATGCATAGCATATGCAAAGGTAACGACGCCCTATTTGAAGAAGTTAGAAGATAGAAGCAAGAAAATGGTACATCTAGGAAATGAGAATGGTTCCAAAGCCTACAGATTATATGATCCCATAGAAGAAAAGATACATATCAGTAGAGATGTCCAATTCATAGAGAATGAACCATGGAATTGGGACAACTACTTGAAAGAAGGAAGCGAAGATGAACCATCTTGGACAAGATTTGAGATACATGGAGATTCAGAGAATGAAGCTGTACAAGAAGAGAATGACGACGACAGTGAAGATCAAGAGAGTGATAATGAATTCTTCAGCAGTCCAATCACAGCTACAAGAACTCCAATAACGGTACAAGAGACACCGACAAGTGATCCAGCAGTTGAGACAAGTACTCAAGAGTTAGAAGACTCACCAGGCTCTTTAAATAGACCAGTTCGAGCCCTTAGATCACTTAATGAACATCTATGCAGCCACACAACCTCTTAGACTAGAAGATTATGAACATCTTTATCTAGCATATGATGAAGAACCTGCAAACTATAGAGAAGCAGCAGATTACCCACAATGGATAGAAGCAATGGAAAGCGAGTTAGACTCCATAGAGAAGAATGACACTTGGACACTGACTACGCTCCCCTCAAGTCAGAAACCAATAGGTCTAAAATGGGTATTCGAGGTCAAGAGAGACGCAAGTGGACAGATCACCAAGCATAAGGCCAGATTAGTAGCAAAAGGGTATGTACAACAAGAAGGTATAGACTACAATGAAGTATTTGCACCCGTTGCAAGAATGGAAAAAATCAGGCTACTACTAGCATTGGCAGCACAGAAAGGATGGGAAGTACATCATTTGGATGTAAAATCAGCATTCCTACATGGTGAATTAAAGGAAGATGTCTACGTATCACAACCAGATGGATTCATAAAGAAAGGAAAAGAGAAGCTAGTCTACAAGCTAAAGAAGGCTCTATATGGTTTGAAGCAAGCACCAAGAGCATGGAATATAAGGCTGAACAACATCCTAAAAGAGATAGGATTTATAAGATGTCCACAAGAACAAGCAGTTTACAAGAGAACTTCAAGACAGTCAACAATCATTATAGGAGTTTATGTCGATGACATAATAGTGACAGGAAGTTCAATGAAGGACATATCAAGCTTCAAGAAGGAAATGCAAGGCAAGTTTGAGATGAGTGATTTAGGACCACTCACATACTATCTAGGAATAGAAGTACGCCAAGCACAAGGAAGGATACAGTTGAAGCAATCAGCCTACGCCAAGAAAGTTATCAAGGAAGCTAGACTAGAAGACTGCAATCCAACAAAGACAGCAATGGAACCAGGTCTGAAGCTCGATAAAGAAGACGAGAGTGAACCAGTAAATGAGACAGAATACAGAAAGCTAATTGGAAGCTTAAGGTACCTTACACATACCAGACCAGATATCACCTACGCAGTTGGATACGTGAGCAGATTCATGGAGAAGCCAAAGACAACTCACATGAAGGCAGTTAAACATTTGATAAGATATATCAAAGGCACATTGAATTATGGAATTCAATACAGCAAAGGCAAAGAAGCAGAAATCATTGGTTACAGCGACAGCAGTTATGGAGACCAAGAAGATGGAAAAGGAACAACAGGAACAATATTCTACTACAAAGATTCACCTATCACATGGACAAGTCAGAAGCAAAGCACGGTAGCTTTATCATCATGTGAATCAGAGTTTATGGCAGCAACATCAGCAACATGTCAAGCAATATGGCTACAAGGAGTACTAAGCGAACTCACAGGTGAAAGACCAAAGAAGATAACTCTACGAGTAGATAACAAGTCAGCAATACAACTCATGAAGAATCCTGTGTTTCATGGAAGATCAAAGCATATCAACACAAGGTATCATTTCATCAGAGAATGCATAGAGAACGAGCAGATACAAGTTGATCACATCAGTGGAGAGATGCAAAAAGCCGACATCCTCACAAAGGCATTACCAAGGATAAAGTTCATAGAGATGCGAAGTCTCATAGGAATTGAAGACCTTGGGGAAATCAAGAATTAGGGGGGAGAATGTTAGACATAATTCTTATTTCCCTCAATTATCCTAAATATATATATATATATATAGTGTGTGACATATTAGTTATCCTAAGTTGAATAGGTATGTTGGTTATTAACTAACCATTGTGTCGGTTAGAGTCATTGGGGACACACCCCTTCATTTGTATAAATACCAAACACATTGTATCATTTTAGTTATGTATTGATTCTTAAAGATTATCTTATTCTCTCTCAAACCCAAACCCTTTCATCGATCCTGCATACCTACAATTCACGCCGCCCATTATGTGTGGTCTTAGTAGTATAATTCCACTCAAATAGAAGAATGAAAACAAATTTTGTGTTAGAATTAATTGGTGTCCATTATAAATAAAAAAGAAAAGAAAATCTATATGGGTCTATACTCAATGCCTTCAATAATAAGCCCATCAAACTTCTTCATTTCATAGGGCCACAATTCAAGTTTCATGTAATTGGTAGTAGTAGTTCCCCATTCCCATATTTGTACTTCCATCCAACCATCGTTCCTTTGTCGTGGAAGACCTTTATAATTCAGCCAATTGACTGGGTTGTGGGTGTTTTGATCATCCTTTGGTTTAATAACTGGGGTTTGAGCACTTACTAGATAGATATAGGAAGTTTTATCTCCTGAATTGCATCGTCTATCATCCACTACAACAGGAGCCTTAAATCCAGATTGGTCTTTTGGTAATTTGTAGACAAGATAACATGCATATGTTGTTTTAGATGATACCAGTTGGGACTGGACTTCGGTCTCGATATATATAGTGTCAGAATCACAATGAACGACTTCTCCAAATCTGAAAAATCTTAAGAGTATCATCTTAGATGTAAAGGGTTTTTGAAATTTCTTATCTTGTACAAACTTGCAAAAGATAGTAATTTGTACAAGAAAACTAATGGGAAGATATAAAAGGACCTTGATTCGGGTAAAGATAGCATGTTGCTATCATAGATATGTTTAAGAGCCGCTTTTGCTAGTAGCATATGACATTTCTTTCCATTTTTGTCGACAGAAAACCACTATCAAACAATAGTCATATAAATGTGTAAGTACTTGTACAGTAGTCCTGCCCTTTGAAACGGCAGAACCATGTTCATAGGCTCCACAACAACTACACGTGTGAGAAAACAATAAACGGACTTACAATGTGCCTGCTCGTCTTGTCATCAATGATTAAGAAGCCTTTGCGAATGATTGAGTAGGCTTCCTCCTTGGTTGTCCATTGCATACTATTTTTTGACCTTTTCATTATGTCTTCAAAATCAGTTGGCAATTTTTCTTTCCAATTTGCATATGAATCTGATATCTGTTGCTTCTCATCTATATGTTCCAACTGTAGAAAAACATAACCATATTATACTTTGATCTAATCACTATGCGCTAATATGGGTTTTCTTATGCTGAAAACAATGTTATTGGGGCTTAACACTAAAGGAAAAGTAAAGGATATTAAATTAATTAATTAAAGATGTACATGAATTATAATCAAACTTTAATTTGTAAACTTACGTTCTCCAATGGCTGAAATTCGATGCCTTCTACAAGTATGCTATCCACAAGAAATCCCATAACACCATAATTAAAGACTTCTTCAAACAAAATTTGAAGATGAACACTTCTATGGTGACAAGTAAACTGATACAATTCACACATCCACAATCCATCTTCTCTCTTGTATGCCAAGTGTGAAATTGAACTTTCTCTCTCCCCTATTAATTTGTATCTGAGGAATAACGGTGTACATCTTGGCCTCTTTGTCCAAACAAACTTGAACACAAGGTTCACCGTGTATGTGATTCCCGGTGACAAGAATTGAGTTCTTACATTTGTAATTTCGTTATTCTCAACCAGATCGATAAATCTATAGGTGCCCCTAGCAAATCTGCAGGAATAAGTAGCAGCAAATAGTGATACATTGTATGTGATTCCAGGAGACTAGAATTGAGTTGTTAAATACTTATCAAATACTCTCAAAAGCTAGATACTGGAAAAGTCACCTTGAATTATATTCAGACGAGAATCTATCACTCTTGGCTTTTGAACCCAAACATTCTTCAAAGGATATCATCTCACAATGTTCTCCCTTCTTATTTATTGAAAACCACTGTTCATAAAACATGTTCAACTTAGTTCGCGTGTGTTAAAAGTTAAAATAATATGTTTTTCAAATTACTAATTAGCTTGCTTCATTTGAACATATACAGTTAGTTCAACGACACAGGTGTATATAAGTGTTACTTGTAATGGTGGCATTAGGAGGAGCAACTAATTACCGTTTTGTGGCCGTTAACAAGGACGCCTTTATACAAAATATTCCTCAATTCGACTTCGGATATGTAATACAAAGGAGTCTCTGCAGTTGTAGTCATCTCTTCGTAGAAAAATAGTTGTTCGACTAACTTTAGATTTTCGATAAACTGATAATTTTCGAGTGCACTCTCAAGTTGTGTCACAACCTCAGCCATCTTTGGCCGATCTTGACGAGATTCCTTCAAACATCGATATGCAATGTCTGAAAAGATTTCTAAAACATTCTGCTCCAATGGTTGAATGGTCGGATCTTTGAAGATGATATCATTTAACTTCTTCTCTTCATAGCTTTCAATCCACGTGCGCACTAAATTCTGCTGAACACGACCATTGCTATATGTACAACATAATTTTCCGCATAATACTTCGAATAAGACCACGCCGAAAGAGTATACGTCTGACTCTTTCGTTAGAGTGTTTGTCATCCGATATAGTGGATCAATGTACCCAGGGGTACCTACTGCAAGGGTGACAATAACTGAGTGTTGCTCATTAGCTGGGCCTATTGTTGATAGCCCGAAATCAGAAACTTTACCATTCCATTGCTCATCGAGAAGGATGTTGGCGCTTTTTACATCACAATGGATAAGCCTTTGATGTGTCTTCGCTGGATCATGAAGGTAGCGGAGTCCCTTGGCAGCATCCAGACATATCTTGAAACGCTGTAACCACGTGAGATGAGGGGAACTTAAATAGCGGTCTAGGCTTCCACGAGATGCGTATTCGTATACCAGGGTCATCTCATCATCTTCGTAACAAAATCCCAGAAGAGAGATGAGATTTGTATGGCTGTACCGGGAAAGCGTTGTGATCTCTTTGAAGAACTCGGGTGTGCCTTGTCCATGCTTCGGATCTAGACACTTAATAGCGACCGTGCCTTGGCCCTTGAAATGAGACAATTCTCCTTTATAAACTTTTCCAGAGCCACCAACTCCAATGCAGTTCTCAATGTTGAAGTAGTCGGTGGCTGATGTTATCTCTTTGAGTTGAATTCTAAGATCTTCAAGCTTCTGCAAGAATGCATCCATAATTAATAAAAGATTAGTTTTATGTGATTAGTAATCTCTGCTAACTAAAACAGGGAGCTGAAAGATGATTAAGAAATTAAAGGAAGTGCACACAAGATTAAAGTTTGGTGTGATGTGTAACTTTTTATTTTCGACTACCTCTTGATTTTCGAGTGCAGTCTTAAGTTCTGTCACAACCTCAGCCATCTTTGGCCGATCTTCACGAGATTCCTTTAAACATCGGTACGCAATGTCTGAAAATATTTCTAAAGCAGTTTTCTCCAATGGTAGAATGGTCGCATCTTTGAAGATGATATCATTCAATTTCTTCTGTTCATAGCTTTCAGTCCATGTGCGCACTAAATTCTGCTGAACACGACCATTGCTATATGTACAACATAATTTTCCACATAAAACTTCGAATAAAACCACGCCGAAAGAGTATACATCTGACTCTTTCGTTAGAGTATGCGTCATTACATACAGCGGATCACAGTACCCTGGGGTACCTGCTGCGGCTGTGACAATAACCGATTGTTGCTCATTAGCGGGGCCCATAATTGATAATCCAAAGTCCGAAACTTTAGCATTCCATTGCTCATCAAGAAGGATGTTGGCACTTTTTACATCACAATGGATAAGTCTTTGATGTGTCTCTCCTGGTTCATGAAGGTAGCTGAGTCCCTTTGCAGCATCTAGACATATCTTCAGACGTTGTAACCACGTGAGCTGAGTGGAATTTAAATAGTGATCAAGGCTTCCACGAGATGCGTAATTGTATACCAGGATCATCTCATCATCTTGGTAACAAAATCCCAGAAGAGAGATGAGATTTTCATGGCTGTACCGGGAAAGCGTTGTGATCTCTTTCAAGAACTCGGGTATGCCTTGTCCATGCTTCGGATCCAGACGCTTAATAGCGACCGTGCTTTGGCCCTTAAAGTGAGACAATTCTCCTTTATAAACTTTTCCAAAAGCACCAACTCCAATATATTTATCCATGTTGAAGTTCTCGGTGGCTGATTTTATCTCTTCCAGTTGGATTCTAAGATGATGAAACTGCTGCAAGAATCTCTCCATATTTGTAGATGGAATAATAATGATCAAATTCAAATAAAGAATTCCAAGCAATTGCAAGTGCAGACTTGAGTAAAAAACCAACACAAGAGGTGTTTGTAATTTCTGTAAGGGAATGGAAAGATGGTTGAGAATGAAGAACACACAACATTCGGCAATGCTTTTATAATTGGATTAGAGAGGCCAGAAATTAAATTAGGAATATAATGCAACTCTTCAATAATTACATTTTTATTAATTAAAAATATAATACACTACCTCAAACGCATAGAAGGTGTTGAACATTTCAAAATGTACTGATGATTTCATAAAAAAAATGTTTAATTAATGACTAAACAATTTGGAGGCTTGTGAGTTATCTTGTCCTTTTACTTGACCTTTAGGATGTGATCAGGTCCTCTGTTTGTAGTATTTATACCTGCCCAGTTGTCGTCATCACATGATTTAATATTCATGATTTTATATCAAAATGTCAATTTACAGCTGTATAGAGTAAAAAATTGGACAAATCATGAAAATAGCTATTTATGTTTTCGGATTTAGAAAAAAGGTCGCACTCGCGGCTCGGTTTGTAGCTCGCTCGAAAGTTGCTGGAAAAAAAACTCTATTCGAAAGGACCCGAGCTGAGCCGAGTCATGTTTTAATAGAGCCGAGTCGAGCACTCGACTCCTGGCTTGGCCAGCTGGCTTGTCGCTAGGCTCGTTTGTTAGAAAATAAATTTAGTAAACTTGATTTTACTTATGTATGTGATGTATGGATCGTATAATCAACAAAGAATGATCAAACAAGTTTGTTTTAGGTGCGGAATCCCTAAAACAATCACAAAATGATAATCAAACAGATCAAAACACGTAAATCATCATTTCAAAGCTTTTTCATTAATTAGAAACTTAATTACACGTTTACAGATTGAAACAAACAGGGTAAGAACGTGAATTAAGCTAAATAATATCATAGAGAGAGAATCAGAAAGTGGAGGGAATAATATGACTCCAAGTTACATTCAAAAAATCAGCTTGACTATTTATAGACTGCACATTCGCCCAAAGAGTTCGTGCGAATGTGCAGGTTCGACCAAAACACCCGGTCGAACCAAGCCATACATAAACCTATTCTACGTTCGTCCAAAATCCACTCCTTCGCACCTTTTGATTCTCCTTCGACCAAACACTTTTCTTCCTTCGCACCTACGACAAATCACAAAACTAGTTTATTGAACAATCCGAAGCACTAGTCGCACAACTGCATCTACAAACTCCCCCTCGACTATTGCTTGGATTGCTGTCGACGTTGTTCGTCCATTCTGATGTTCATCAACTTGATATGTCGCTGAATCTTCTGTTCTCTAGTCAAAACCGGTTCCTGAAATTGCTTCGGCTTCGTCTTTTTCAATTCAGGCACCTTCTGTTTCTCTACAAACTTTCCGAGCTTCTTGTCATAGTCACAACCAGCGTTTATATCATACGCAAAGCACAGAAATACCACACGTTGGTATTTTCCTGCTTGTTCAGCATCCTTTACTTCAGAATAGATCGGATTATAGAACAACATTATTATATCCTCATGTGAACAGTTGATCAACCACATGGGATCAAAAATGTGTATCTTCTTGAAGTTCTTCTCTCCGTCTTTCAGCACAATTACAGCCTCTGCTATCTTCCAATCATAATACCACCAAATGAAATCTTTAGCGAAGTGTTGTGGAATCGGCAACAAAGGAATCTTTTTCAACACTCGCGTTGGCTTATACTTTAACGCCACTTTGGGCATTCCAGTAATCATATCAATATCCTTTTTATGAACAATTCGTTTCGGATATTGTGGTTCAAATAAATCCCACTTGGTTCGGCTTTCTCTCGTCATCTTCTCAGCAAAGTATGTAATCTGACTATTATTTGACGCTCCCGTTAAACGGTGACGACAAATATCACGAATAGCCCAATAAGGAAGAGTCTTCAAATGATGAAACTTATCAAAATATAAGATCCCCTTCACCCACTTTACTGCTATGCATCTCAGTTGCTTAACAAACTTCCAGGCCAATGCACGACCTTTGAAAATCTCACTGTGAAGTTTGTAAAAGCTACCTTGTATCTCAGCTTTCGAACGGTTATTCTCTTTCTCTTTCAATTTCCTCAAAAACTCCTTCAAACTATCTGATTGCTCGAACCGTGGTTTATCATGCCCTTTGAATATCTCATCTTCAAACACTTTGCTCTTCTCCTTAGCCAGTTTCTCGGCCTGGTTTAGCATTTCATCAGAAAATCCAGGAAATCCACAATCTTGATTATTCTTGAAGTATTGTGGATATTCCTCACTCGTTATATCTTCCATCTCAACTTCTTCAAAAGCAGGAACGTCACGGTCATCAGAATGATTCCCGGCTTCCTTTTCAGGTATCTTTGGAATATAATTATCAGCAAGTAACTCTTCCAAAGTCTTTCCCACCTGTTTAGCTAAACCTTCAAGTATTTCTTTCAAAACTGCCGCAGAAACCTCTCCATCTTCAAGATCTGGATCATCAAACTCCAACTCAAACAGCTTATTGCTAGACTCGAATATTTCTGGAAACCTGCTTGTCATGTCAATCGTCCGGACTCGATCTGTAAGCATCTGGCGATACATGTTCTTGTCTTCTTCAGATAACGACTGCAGTTTATCATTCCAGAAAATATCGTCATCAACATTTTCACCTGGAGTCTTAGAGCTTGACTCTCCACCTTTGCTCGAATCACGCTTTTCATACGTATACTTCTCAGCGTTGTTGTAGGATCGAATAACGCTAAATCCAACAATCACGGGGTTTATACTAGAGGTGCGGAATCCCTCTAATATGCTTTAACAACAGATACGATAATGAAACTAAGACAAACGAGTAATCACAACACACACACGGGTCAAAAGATTATCGATTAATCACTAAAAACAGAGCACGAGTGTTTACAGAGATCAAATCAGACCTTACAGACCATGGGAGGGTGTTTGGAGAGTGTGTGAGGCAAGAACTAATGATTAGGGCAATGATTGGGCCTATTTATACCTCCCGGGTACGAACAGCAGCCAACTAGCGATCAGCAGGAACAAGTCATGCGATCAGTGCTAATCGCCCATAAACATGGGCCAATCGTGTGAACAGTGACGCGATTAGGGCCCTAATCGCGTGTCACTGTTTGCTACTCGCCTGTAGCATCCCGAACACTCCAAAACGCGTACAAACGTCTCCAAACACCCCGAAACTCGTCCAAACAACTGATATACTAGCCTAGGGACATCATGTACTAACAGACTCCCCCTTGGACCAGGCTAGTATACGTACAGACTTTATCAAAAGACATCGTTTATATCAACAGCAAACAACTTTACAGACTTGATAAACATAAACAAATACAAATAAGCAAAATAACCAGCAGCATCATCCGTCTTCAACTTTAGCTTGACGTTGTCTTGACCCTTGAGATTCTTGACCAATCACATCCTGCATGAACTTTGTTGGCATAGCAAAACTGGATCACCCTTTGAAACTTCATGGCTTGATCGGCTTCGGCTGGTAAGTGCATGATCGGATGTTGGTACAACGTCTCTACGTCCTTCTCTGAGCAATTTATCAACCACATAGGATCCCAAATCCTTATCTTTCTGCACGGATTTGGACTGTTGCTCAAGACTATCACAGCTTCAGTGGTTGCTGCATCATAGTGCCAATAATACAGCTTCGAAGAAAAGTCTTGTTCAACTGGGATAATGGGAATCCTTGAAACACATTTTGGCGGCTTGATCTTGTGCTCCCAGATAGGCTTTAAGGTGAAAGGATGAATCTTGTCTGTCTGATACGATCTGGGATACTGAGGCATCAACTCTTTCCATCCCTCTGAGCTCTCTCGCTTCAGCTTCGTGTAAAAACCCTTAAGAGGAGCAGATTTCTCTTCATATAACGGATAGTTGAGACGAATTAAGTCACGAATGTACCAGAACGGCAGGCTCAGAATGTCTTTGAAATTCTCAAAGTACAATACGCCTTCTTGCCATTTAACCCCGAGCATTCTGGTCTGGCTCACATACGCCCAGCTGATCACATTCCCAGACATCTTCGACAGACGCTTCTTGAAGATGGAAGCTCGCTCAACAGGCTTTTTCTTCTCTTCAGGTTTAAATCATTGGGGATACCGCTCTCTGATCTTGTCATGTCGAATCTTAACAGCATCAGGAACTTCAGTAGAGTCGGCTTTCAACTTTTCTTCAGCCTCACGTATCATCTCTTCATCAATATAAGGAATTCCAGCGCCCGAGTCATTTACAACATACTCAGGGGTCGGCACGCTGGTTCCTTCTTCGAGATCCACTTCGTTGCATTCTGGATGCATCTCAGGAGGAACGCTTTGGCTTGCATTGGAAGATTCTCCAGATGCAAAGCCATATACTTTGTGTTGGGTCTGCTGACCTGGAGAAGAACAGATGATTGGAAAGCCAAAATATGCTATCTATTTGATCCTTGAATAAACAGTCCTTACAACTTACTTCTCCCAAAAGACTGCTGACCCTAACTACTGTTCTATCCAAACAACTGCTCAACAACTGCTGATACAAAGAACTGCTAAGGAAACAACTGATGAAGAACAACTGCTGACCAAAGGTCTGATGAAGAGCAACAGCAGATACAAGTACTGAAGACCAAAGCACTGCTGGAGGCAACAGCACTTAGGCTCCAGCAGTGGATACAAGACCATCAGAGTTTATCTTTAACAGCTGTTTACTATCAGTGCTTTCAATGTAACAGTAGTTTGTATAGCAGATGTTTAAGTTTGTTATTCTGTTAGAGGTCACTGTCTTAGGTGACGTCAGCCTAGGTCATCAGTGGTTTGAGTCAGTCTATAAATAGAACAGTGCATGTACTGTTCTATTGTATCACACAAAAAACATTCTCTCTGACAAACAACTGTGTGATCAGGCTGAGGGGGAGTAACTTGTACGATTGTAATCTTTGAATTAATGAAAGCATTCGATCGAAAAACATTTACTCTCTTGTTTTGATTTACAGTTTATTATTCCGCTGCACCTTCATTCTACTTTCATTCCATTATTATCATTATTTAGTTAAACAATCAAAACAAACAAACTCAGATCCTAACAATTGGTATCAGAGCTTGGTCAATTAAATTCGATCTAACAAATCAATTTAATAATCAGCTCACAAAAATTGATATCGTTTGTCAGTTTGATTGAAAACAGAGTAATAGTTTAATTTCGATTCAACCGTTGTTAAACAGACTTTGTTTTTTGAAAAATCAGAGAATGGCTTCTATCAATCACGATCCACATAACACTGGCACGAACAACAAGCCACCGATGCTTGTCAGATCTGAATACAATATCTGGCAACGTCGGATGAGCCATGTTCTAGCTCAACAAAACACTGGGTGTTGGAAGTCGGTTATCTTCGGACCACATGTTCCGACTGTGTCGAGTACTGAAGATCCCAAAGTGTTTGAGCCAAAGAAACTTGAAAACTACTCCGACCAGGATTTTCAGAAAATTGAGCTAGATGCTAAGGCCTTCAGTATTGTGGCCATGGCTCTACCCAATGATATATATGCTGGGTTGTTACACTGTAACAGTGCAAAGGAGTTGTGGGATGCACTGAAAGAGCAGTTTGGTGGGACAGAGGAGGTTATTGAAAACAACCGTGAAATACTTAACCAACAATATGAAACATTCAGTCATGTCAAAGGAGAGTCATTAACTCAACAGTTTGAGAGATTTAACTGCTTAATTAGTGAACTAAAATTGGTTGGTCTTACTTACCCTCATTCAACTTTGAACCATAGGTTTTTAAGATCACTACCAGACAAATGGGACACTATTGCAATTGTTATGAGAAACTCAATAGGATTTAAAGACCTATCACTGACCCAGCTTCATGGTAAGCTCTTGACCTATGAAAGAGAGCTTAACCAGAAAAAGAAGCTCCAGGACTCTGGAAAAGTGTCTGATGACTATGTGTTTGGGAATACAGCACTTTTGGGTCATGATGAGGTGCCTGGAAACACAAAGGATCAGAGTTATGATCATTTTATTGACATAACTTCAGGTTTTAACTCAGGTTTTAACTCTGATTCTTATTCACCTAACTATGCTTTCACAGCAAGTGGTGGTGATATACAGGCATCTGATAACATATCCTTTGAGTATGATGACCTGAAATACTTTGACCCTGATGATTTGGAAGAAATGGACATTATGCACCAATTGGCCCTTCTCAGTGTAAGAACTAATAATTTTTACAAGAAAACAGGGAGAAGGTTTCCAGGGTTGACTGGCAGATCTAAGGTGGGGTTGGATAAATCAAAGATTAAGTGTTATAAATGTCATAGGTTTGGTCATTTTGCTAGGGAATGTAGGGGTCAACATGGTACACCTATGATAACCTATCCAAATCAAAGACCACAGACCAACACTTATCAGAATTCCTATAATACCCCTGGACCAAATGTGCAAAACACTGCTCATTTTGCACAGTCCTCAAACACTGTTCCTGTCCAGTATGTCCAAACCACTGTTCCTCAGATCCATTATGTGCAAACACCTGTTGCTCCACCACCTGTTCAAACGACTGCTGCTCCATCCTCTGCTCCTGCAGAGACCAGTCAACAGAGCTTCTTTACACAAGGCTTTGTTGATTGGAGCAGTCTACCTGATGAGCTAACAGATGAGAATTTTGCACTAGTTGCCAAAGCTGAAAATGAACCAGAAAACTTTTGTTTCATGGCTATGGTAGATGAGATTGAATCTGAGGAAGTGGTTACTGAATCTGATGTTGTGACTGATGATATTGTTAGTGAAGTTGTTGCAGGTGAGAAACCTGAAGAAGAGGTTGTGAATCTCTCAGATCCCTGGGGTGCATCTGATGAATGTGAGTGCAAGTGTGATTGTGCATTGATGGCTGCTGCTAAGGTATCTCCTCAAATTCTTAAAGAGTTGTGTTCTGACAAATGTGTGATAGCATTTGCTAACATTAAAGAGGTGAATGAAAACCTTAGAAAGAAAATTTTGGATGATGAAGTTAAATTTGAAAAACTCACAAAAGATTTGAAAACAAGTTTAACTGCAAAAGAATCTGAAATTAGCAGTCTAAAACATGAAGCAACTATTACCAAAGACCAGCTCCAAACTATGATAACAAAATATCAAAGTTGTAAAAGTGAGCTTGAGTCCACCCAAGTTGAATGTAAAAAATGGGTGGAATCATGTAGAGGTTTTGAGATGCTACTCAACAAACAAACCAAAAGTCATGTGAAGTTTGGCTTTGGTTTTGCAACCACTGCTCCAGCTTTTGAAAACACTGACACAAAGGATCAAAAGTCTGTTGAGATAGTACCAACAAACCTGCAGGGTCAAGAGATTAAAATCACTGAACCAAATGGTAAGAAAATTGTTCTTGAAAAACCAGAAGGTTCCTCATCTTTTGCTGAACTTGAAAAGTATGAATTTAAACCTACTTGGTCTGATGAGTGTGATACTCTTGAGAATTATAAACCTGTTGATTTTAAGACTCCTGAGGGAAAAACAGCTCCTCAGGCAAGGGTCATTCCCTTGGCAAAAGTCATTCCCCTGAAAGATTCTCCAGCAGATACTCAAACATCTGCTGAAAAGAAGCCAGAAAAGGGGAAGAAGAAAGAAAAGACTGTTAACTTGTTTTGTGATTTCTGTGAAAAGAAGAATCATGTCACCAAAAACTGTTTTCTTCTAAAAGCATATGATATCAACAAAGGAACAAGTGAATGTGATTCAAAAGCCACATGCTCAATATGTGGGAAAAAGAATCATAAGACTAAAGAGTGCTTGTATCTCAAAAATTTTGATGTAAAAATACAAGAATACAAAGCAAAAACTCTTGCAAACCCTGTGGTTAGTACTCCAAAAGGAAAGCCCAAACAGACCTTCACACCTGCCCAAACATCTGTTACAAAAGGGCTTGAAACATCTGCTTCCAGAGATGTCCAAGTAACAGATGCTCCACCCACAAGCAAATACCCAAGAGGTTATGGTCAACCTCCATGTCACAGTCTGCCACATGTTTATGAGGAGCCAAAAAGACCCTCTAAACCAAGAGTGAACAGAAATCCATATGGGTATTATCATCTGTCAGGGAGTGATCAAACAACTGCTGCCCCAAGTGCTGACATACAAGCACTGGCAAATGGTCAGCAGCAGTTGTTGACCTTAATTCAAAAATTGGTCCAAACCACTGATCACCTTCCAAAACTTGAGTCTGAAAGGTCTGAGGATCCATCCAAAGCCAATTTGGCTTTGGACACTCACCAAAACTAATCATTTACTGATGTGCAGGGAGCTTCTGCTTGTTTAGATAGTCTTTGGTATGTAGATAGTGGAGGTTCCAGGCACATGACTGGATGTAGAGCCCTACTTCTGGACTTCTTGGCTCATGGAGGGGGTGATATATCCTTTGGTAATGATTCTAAAGGTAAGGTGTTGGGTTCAGGGACTGTACAGGCAGGAAAACTCAAGTTTGAAAATGTCAATCTTATTGATAATCTCAAGTTTAATCTTCTGAGTGTTTCACAAATGAGTGACAAAGGTTATGGCTCATTTTTCACAAAGAAAACTTGTAAGATTATTGGGCCAGAAGTGGTGAAAAAGATTGATACCATTATTGCTGAGAGCAAAGCACAGCTTGTTGCTCATAGAAGTGGCAATGTGTATGTTGTTGATATGTTAAAAGATAATCCTATGGCAAATGTCTGTCTGTTTTCTGCTGCCTCCACTAAGGAGACAGAATTGTGGCATAGGAGACTGGGTCATACCAACCTTAATACTATCAACACACTCTCAAAACAAAGCCTTGTCAGAGGTCTTCCATCAAAAGAATTTAAATGTGATGAGCATTGTGTTTCTTGCTTAAAAGGGAAACAACATAAAAGCTCTTACAAATCCATTGATGAGTCCAAAACTAGTCAGTGCTTACAACTGTTGCATATGGACTTGTTTGGCCCTATTAAAATCATGAGTCTAAGAAGAAAAAGATTTTGTCTTGTCATAGTTGATGATTTTTCTAGGTTTACATGGACTTACTTTTTACATTCTAAAGATGAGACTGCAGGTATATTGAAGGACTTTGTCACCAAGGTTGAAAAGCAGTATGACTTGCCAGTAAAAGTCTTCAGGAGTGACAATGGAACAGAGTTTAAAAATAAGGAGTTAGATGACTTCTGTGTGTCAAAAGGGATTGTGAGGCAGTTCAGCATCCCAAGAACACCAGAACAAAATGGGGTAGTTGAGAGGAAAAATAGAACTCTTATAGAAGCTGCAAGAACTATGCTAGCAGATTCTGGTTTGCCACTGTCCTTTTGGGCAGAAGCTGTAAACACTGCTTGCTATGTTCAAAACAGAGTTTTGATCAACCCCAGACATCAAAAAACTGCTTATGAAACTTTGTTCAAAATCAAACCATTAATCTCATTCTTCAAAATCTTTGGCTGCCCATGTTTCATTTTAAATCTTAAAGACTCCATTTCAAAATTTGCAGCCAAAGTAGACTGTGGTTATTTTCTGGGATATTCTTCTACTGCTAAGGCCTATAAAGTGTTTAACACAAGGACTAAGACAATAGAAGAAACCTTGAATGTTAAGTTCAATGAACTTTCATCTCTGAAAATCCCTGCAAACCCTGCTGAATTATTTGATTTAGATAAATTCAAATTTGAAGATATCACTGTTAAAACTAACAATGCAGGTATTCCACAGTCTCCACAGCAAGATTACAGAACAGATGTTGTGATTCCCAGTCACTACAAAGTCTATTCTGCATCAGAGGTAGCAGCTGTTCAAAACAATTGTCAAAACTCTGCCACAGCTGTGTCAACCACTGTTGGCCAGTCCTATCCTCAAACCTCTGTTTCACCCCTCACTACCACTGACCTATCATCTGTTGACAAAAGTCAATCATCTGTTGACAAAAGTCAGTCAAGTTTCACACCACTTGGACCCATACCTCCATTACCATTCCAAACATCTGTTGGCTCTACAGAAATACCAACAGATGTTACACCAACAGAGTCACCAAACCTCTGTCCATCACCCCAAAATGCCATTGTTCCATATCAAGGAGATCTTATTTACTTAAGAGCTCATCCACCAGACCAGATCATTGGCAACATCAGAGAGGGAGTGCTCACAAGAAGCCAATCCTCAAATATCTGTCTTTTTGCAGGTTTCTTATCCCTCACACAACCTGTCAAGTACCAAGAGGCACTGAAAGACAACAGTTGGGTAGAAGCCATGCAAGAAGAACTCCTTCAGTTCAAAAGACAACAAGTATGGGAGCTTGTACCACTTCCTAAGGATGTTTGTCCTATAGGAACAAAGTGGGTCTTCAAAAACAAGACTGATGAAAGGGGTATTGTTGTCAAGAATAAAGCCAGGCTTGTGGTTCAAGGCTTCAGACAAGAAGAAGGAATAGATTATGATGAGACCTTTGCTCCTGTAGCTAGACTAGAGGCCATCAGACTCTTTTTAGCCTTTGCTGTCAACCACAATATAAAGGTGTATCAGATGGATATCAAATGTGCTTTCCTTTATGGAAAAATTCAGGAGGAGGTCTATGTATGTCAGCCACCTGGTTTTGAAGACACATTCCATCCTGACTATGTCTACAAGCTTAACAAAGCTTTGTATGGACTCAAACAAGCACCAAGGGCCTGAAAATCCACTTCAGGAGGGTGCCAATTTCTAGGGAATGCCTTAGTTTCATGGCAAAGCAAAAAGCAGGCAGCTGTTTCAACTTCAACAGCTGAAGCTGAATACATTGCTGCTGCAAGCTGTACAGCCCAACTGATGTGGCTTCAAAATCAACTACTGGATTTTGGGATAACTGCACTTAGGACTCCACTCATGTTGGACAGCCAAGCTGCTGAAAATATCATCAAGAATCCAGTCTCTCATTCCACTACCAAGCACATTGACATAAGACACCATTTTGTCAGGGACAGCTATGAAAAAGGTTTGATTTCTTTACACCATGTTCCAACAGAGGATCAGTTGGCAGATGTGTTAACAAAAGCTTTAGACACATCTACCTTTACAAATCTGATTTCCAGAATTGGCATGTTAAACATGGATTAACCAAATAAATTTTTAAAAAAAAAAAAATTGTTCAGAAATCACATATTTTCTTAAAATAGCTGTATTGGTTGAAAAATCTGTTTCCAAACATCTGATCAGATAAAACAACCACTGTTTCATTCATTTCCACTGTTGGTTGAAAAGTCTGTTTCCAAACATCTGATCAGATTAAAACAACTGTTTAGTTGAAAAATCTGTTTCAGAACATCTGTTCAGATAAAACAACTGTCCACATATATATATATATATATATATATACTATATTAAAAAAAAAAAAAAAAAAAAAACGGTTGGATCCATCAGCTGTTTGTATCAGTTGTTTAAACAAAACAGCTGTTCTCCACCAGATGTTACATCCATCAGATGATTGCCACGTCTGCTCCTACAAGCAGATGTTTGGCCACATCAGCGGTTTCATTGAGCCTATAAAAACCCTGTTTTACCACAACAGATGTTACACTGTCTCATTGTATTCAAAATACTGTAAACCGCCTTATTCACTCTCAAACCCTTCATCAATCTTCAATCATTTTCACTTTCAAAATCCATTACAATGGATCTTCAAGCCAAAGCTACACACAATTGTCTCCCCTATCTGATTAAAACAGATGACAACACTCCATTTCATTCCACCATCGACATTTTCCTTAAATCCAAATACTTACCCATCCTAACCGCCAACGCCCCCATCTATCTGGATACACTCCAAGAATTTTGGTTGAATGCCGAGTTTCTTTTACAAGATAAAAAGCCTACATCCATTATTTCCAAAATTGGAGAAACCAGTATCGTTATTACCCCTGATATCATATCCACAACCTTCTCACTGAATGACCTGGCAGGTAAGGACTCCTTCACTAAAACAGAGCTTCACACTGAGTTCCAAGAAAGAGGGTATGATGGTCAGATGACTGGATCAACTCTTTTCAAAAAGTTTTTCCCTCCAGTCATGAAATTTTTCTTCCATACTCTTCTTCTTTGTGTCTCTGCTAAGTCCACATCCTTTAATGAAATTCCATTAAGGATGCAATATCTGGGATATGCTATGTTGTCAAACTCTGACTTCAATCTTTCCCAGGGATTGTTCATGGACTTGGTATCAAATGTGAAAGCAGTCAAGTCTGGGTCAAACAATGCTTTTCTTATATACCCACGAATTCTTAGTGTAATTTTACAAAAATTATTACCTGAAAAAGTTTTCAAAAAGGGTGCTGCTATGCAAATGAAAAGCTTAACTGATGAAACTTTCACAAGAATGCTTGGTGGAAGCACCCAAGAAAAAGTGTCAAAAGTGTCTAAAGTTTCTAAAACACAAACAAAGAGGACAAAGGCAACAACTGTTGTCAAAACCTCTGTTGTTGAGCCCACTGCTCCTGGTGATCATGGCACTACATCCAGTGCTGTGAAACCCACACCAGCCACTTCCAAAAAGAAACATTCATCCACAAAAACCACCACTCAACCACAAATGAGGCTTCTGGATGTTGAGGTACCAGAAGAAACCTCTGTTGCACAACAAAAGCAACCTGAAACCACTGTTGTTACTTCCTCACAACAGTTGGACATACCTCCACCTGACCAACCTCCTCATGAATCCTCTCAAAAGGATCATGTTGTAAGCCAAGGGGACACACATCATGATGCATTTGAGTCACTTGACCATATGTTCACAAGCCCCTCTCCCAGGGCTAATTCTCTTCTTACTCCACCACTCACACCATCACATGTCCCACAAACAATGCAACCTCTGTTTGAAGCTATTGAAAAATCTCAGGAAGATCCCAGTTCCTCTCTTCCACCTGTCACTGAGAGTATACTCCAACAAGTGACTGAGCCTGAGAATATTCAATCTGCTATCCCCCAAACAGAAGAGGAGGTTACACCACCAGGGTTCAATGCAACTCTAGGTGAGTTTTCAAGTGAAGCAGCCACTACTGATGTAGAGACCACTGTCTCACATCAGGACAGTGATTTCATAATTAAGACTCCCTTGAAGGCAACAACTGTTGAAGCCACCATAGTGTCTCCAAAAACAGTTGGAAGTCCCCAGTACCAAGAAAAAGGGGCATCTGATTCACCTATTAGGCCTGAATCAGATAAAACTACCACTGGTAGGGACTCAGATGATCCTATTCATTTAGGAGATGAGTCAAAATACCAAGAATTGACGGTCAGAGTTTCTGCTATTGAAACATCTGTTGCTGACATCAAATCTGATGTCAAGCTTCTCCTAAGCTCAATTGCAGATCTCTCCAAGAGTCAACCATCCACCACTGATATAGCCAATGAGTTATGGAAATCAGTTTCCCCCATCATCATAGCTCACAGGAAATTGGCTGATCAGACACATGAAACCTACATGGCTGAGATCAGAAATATGGTTGATGCAAGGTACAAAGATACCCATGCTGACATCAAAGCCATCAAGAACCATCTGCTGAAGACTACTGGCTCTGCCCCTACCACCATCCTCAGGGATGAAACTGATGATGATTTCACGGCTGATGATGCCAAAAAGGGGGAGAGTGGCAGAGATAGGCTACCAAAATTAGATCCTTTTGGTTGCCCACCTTCTCAAAAAGGTCAAGCCAAGTCTGCCAAGAAACCAGAGTCTACCAAATCAGCTCCACAACAACAACATCAAGCACCACCACCACAAACCACTGAAAAGAACAAGGCAGTAGATGACTCTGCAAACATAGAAGCTGAAAAGGCTGCTCAGTCCAAACAACAAAGGGCTGACACCTTGGAAGTAAAAGCAGAGTCATTGATTGAACTCAAGAAGAAACAACAAAGGGAAACTGAAGATGTGGGATCCTCTAAAAGGATGAAAAGACCTGCCAAGCATGTTAGAAAACCACCATCTAAGTTACAAACCTTTGTTGATAAAACCACTGCTGCTGAAACCACTGTCACTGAAACCACTGCCACCCAAACCACTGAAACCACTATACCCAAACCAACACACAATCCTGAACAAACAACCACCAAACCTACATCACCAACCAAAACCCCAACATCTGCTGGTTCTTCTAAAAGGCCAACAGATGTTAATCCAACCACTGCTACCAAATCACCTTCACCAAAAATCATGTACACAAGGAAGAGAAAATCAACCTTTGTTGTGCATGATGAGAACATACACACATCACCAACCACCATTTCAACTGCCTAATCCACTCCTCCCATCACAGCCATTCCACTCACATCATTCTCACCACATACATCCAAATTCACAACCCATAGAGCACCACCAACCATTACACCATTGGTTGTTCAGTATCCCCTTGAACTTGATCTACTCAAGGGGGAATTACAATCCTTCTACAATACTGAACAGCCATCTGAAAGATCCTTCCCATCTCTCCCAAATTTCCCTATTCCCCTCAACATTGATACCTATCTAAAATACAAGGGTGAACAGGTAGATGCCATCATCAGGGAGAAATGCAAAGGGAAGGATGACAGGACTGCTCAGGGCATCCATTCAGCAGAGCTTAGCAAACTCAGAAGGATTGAAGACTTTGCTAAGACCCTGAGCAATTCCATGTCCACCATGCCTCTCAGTGTAGATTTGGAGAAGGAGGTAAGGGAATCCCTACTTGAACAGATAATGGCAACCAAGCCCTACAAAGCAAACAAAAAGCAGTTCAATGGCTGGACTACTCATGCTTTGAGGGAAGAACTGATCAGAATTGAAAAAATGGCCAAAGATCCCAAAGCTAAAGTCTCCATTCCCAATTTTGGCAAAGGCAGAGACCCAGTCAGAGCTTTGAAGTTCAAAAGAATGAGGCAGGAGATTGTAGCTGCAAATTATGGGGAGATGAGGTCTGTTTCCAGATGGTCAGAGCTTAGATTGGTTGAAACCTACAAAAGTCTGGAAGAGAATAGAAAGAAGGATCCCAGCCTTCCAAGAAAGCCAATCTACAATGATGAGCCAATGATGAAGAGACCCCAACAGACTTTCAACCTAGACAGCTTACTTGAAACCTCTGATCTCACAGCTGCTGCAAGCAGACAGCTCAAAAAGCAGAAGGAGATGTCAGAGGAAGACCAAAGAAAGTTTGCTGACACATTTATCAAGGAAGGGCTCTTCAATCAAATCCATTATTTCTCTGATCCCACAACAGAGAAACTCAGAGAACTCATAGGAAGACCACCATCACCCAACTCATCAAGAATAAAGGTTCATCTCAGCAAATCCACTGACTCAAAAATTCTAAAGTGGAAGGTCAACAAAGACAACCATGAATTGACACTGCTCAGGTCAGATGGAAAGGTTCAGAAGATCAGTATGGATGATGCTTACAGCCTTTGTGCAGAAGATCACCAAGCAATACTAAATCTGGATCTGGAAAGAGATGAAGAAGACCTATTTGCCTTGAACTTTGAATTACAATTCAAAGGTCAAATCAGAGAAAGTCTGATGAGAAATAAAGATCAATAAATAAAGCTGAGTTTTGGCATCATCTGTTCTAGGGGGAGATTGTTGGGTCTGCTGACCTGGAGAAGAACAGATGATTGGAAAGCCAAAATATGCTATCTATTTGATCCTTGAATAAACAGTCCTTACAACTTACTTCTCCCAAAATACTGCTGACCCTAACTACTGTTCTATCCAAACAACTGCTCAACAACTGCTGATACAAAGAACTGCTAAGGAAACAACTGATGAAGAACAACTGCTGACCAAAGGTCTGATGAAGAGCAACAGCAGATACAAGTACTGAAGACCAAAGCACTGCTGGAGGCAACAGCACTTAGGCTCCAGCAGTGGATACAAGACCATCAGAGTTTATCTTTAACAGCTGTTTACTATCAGTGCTTTCAATGTAACAGTAGTTTGTATAGCAGATGTTTAAGTTTGTTATTCTGTTAGAGGTCACTGTCTTAGGTGACGTCAGCCTAGGTCATCAGTGGTTTGAGTCAGTCTATAAATAGAACAGTGCATGTACTGTTCTATTGTATCACACAAAAAACATTCTCTCTGACAAACAACTGTGTGATCAGGCTGAGGGGGAGTAACTTGTACGATTGTAATCTTTGAATTAATGAAAGCATTCGATCGAAAAACATTTACTCTCTTGTTTTGATTTACAGTTTATTATTCCGCTGCACCTTCATTCTACTTTCATTCCATTATTATCATTATTTAGTTAAACAATCAAAACAAACAAACTCAGATCCTAACACTTTGGTCATGTCCTCCGATGTCATCTCTGGTGGAATCTCTCCTTCTTCCAGATCGTACTCAGGCATGGCAGGGGGTGGAAGCAAGTTGCCTTCGTCATCATATGCAAAGTAACAGTTCAAAGGCTCCACGTCTTCAACAAGAACTATCGCTTTCTTCCTTACTTTATCGCGAAGTTCTTGAATCTTGCTTATCATCGGTGCTGGCTCCCCCTGAGCAGAAGAACCTGCCTTGGGATCCTTGCCTCTGCGATCGTGACTTTTCTTAGTTCGTCCCGATGCAGACCCACCTGTTGATCCACCACCGCCTGTGGCTCCGGGATCACCACCATCACCCTTACCATCGTTGTCATCATCGTCATCAGACTCATCATCATCCTCTTCATCATCATCATCTTCTTCACTATCCTCATCATCATCATCACCAGCAGTACTAGCTCCAGCTTCCGAACCACCAGTAAGTCTAGGTTGAGTTCCAGTCAGCGCATTCAACCTAGTCCTTAGCCTTATGTTTTGCTTCCTATACTTGGTGATTCGACGCTCGTTGTTCACATTTGCGAGCTGGAGATCACGATTAGACTGAATTAGCTGCTGATGTGATTCCATGAGCTGCTGTTGTGTTTCCATGATCTGCCTGTTCGACTCCAAGACTTGCTGATTAGATAAAGTAAGTGCGTCGACAGTGGCTCTCAGCTCAGTGTTAGCTGTGATAGTGTCTCCAATCAGTTCCAACATCGCCGTCTCATTTTCTTCTATGTTGGCGTTTTTGCTCTTCATTTCGGCCATTTCCCGTGCTTGGGCGGCCACTAAAGCAGTAAGCTCTTTGACTTGGCGCTGAAGCTGTTCGTTGGTTGTTGGAGTCGAAGATGAGGATTGGGTCGAAGGTCTAGCAGCTGACGATCTTGCTGCTTCTTTCATCATCCGGATTCTGTCACCTATCGGATTAGCAGCCAACTGTGAACCTGTCGCTTCAACGGTAACTGAGACTGGCTCAGTGAAGATTACCGATGAAGGCATTGACATAGTCACACTCGCAGGCATAGCTGCACTGGAAGAGAGTGGGACAGTCGATGTTGCTGCTGTTGTTGTTTCTGTTGCTGCTGTTGTTGTTGCTGATACAGAAGAAGAAGCAGGTAGTCCAAAAGTCTCTGGGAGATTCATACGCCTTCCTCTCATTTTCTTAGGCGTTCTCTCAGTCGCAGCTGCCTTATCAGACATTCTCTTTTGACCCCTGCTAACCTTCGTCGCTTTTGTCTTTTGTCTCTTCTGAGGAGGCGGCGTGCTAAGTTCAGCGTCAATATCCGCAACAAGATCATCACTGACAGGAGTGAAAGTGGGATCTTTTGCGAGCTCTCTTGCCGCAGCCGCGCGGGCTCTATCCTCCTCAAATGTCAGTACATCAGGTGATTCATCTTCGGTACGCTCTGAGTCATCATCATCTTCATCAACATCTTCAATATTAACCGGGCCCTCATCAACCTTGGCTTTGCCTTTGCTTGAGCTTGATGGTTCATCTATGTTCAGCAAGTCAGGATCAAGCATATCATCATCTAGTCTTGCTCCAGTATCACCCATATTGCCCGGTTCATTGGGTCCCAAAGCAACAGTGGGTCTCCCAATGTTGTCATCATCCTTGAATACCTGTCTATGAATCTGGATATCGTCCTCTGAATCACTGTCATCATGCCTCCATCTATTACCTGGAGGTGCCACATAGTCGTTTCTCATCAGGAAAGCAAACAGTCTACGACTAGGAGGATATTCAGACTTTGGCTTGTTCGTATACTGCAACATTCTCTTCATCTCAACCTCATCAATTTTCCTTATGTTAATCAGCTCTTCTACCCGTTTCACCATGTTCGGGATCTGATTGTCAAGGATCATCTGCAGAAAGCAGGGATAAACAATAAAGGGATCTTTCGGCTTTCGCAGAATCACTTCCTTGAGGTGATGCATAATCATCCCAGAGAAGTTGAACGGTTTGTTCAACGTCAATGCAACAATCGCCGATGCCAAAATGTCTTTGATAGCATCGAATGTTCCTCTGCGAGGTCCGAGACACTTTAGCACCACGTGCGTCAGATACTTCATTTCAGGAGGAAGACAACCCTTTTGTAGCATTTCCTGCGCACGCACATCACCCGTATACTTCATCCGTAGGAATCCACCTCGTATCAAAATGGAATCGAAAACAATTGGATCATCTTTATCATCACCAAATCTAAGAATCTCGCGAATCATATCTTCAGTGATAAGAACCTCCTTTCGTTGCACCGTGCTTCTGATAGTTGCTGGAACTGTGCTGACATCGACACTCGCATTCTGATAGAATTCCTGGAGAATGTTCTTGTAGGCCGCATAGTCTGTAGATATGGCATAGTGTATTTTCGAGCGCTTCAAGTACTCGATGATGCCTTCAAAACGCCTGCACTCCTGCTTCTTTACCGGTCCGAGGAAGGCAAGACAGTTGTGCTTGGCCGAAGTACCGTATTGCATGATTCTGCAAGATAAACACACCATAAAACATCAAAGACAGATCAAGGATATGAAAAACGGACAAAATCGGACAAAAATATGATATCAGCCTGTTATAGGCGATTAGAGGAGCTGTTCATGCGATTAACATATCAAAGCACACGATTGGACTGCTAATCGCTACACTATTCATGCGATTAGCTGATAAATGAGTCCAGTCGTTCTACTGTTCACACGATTAGTAAGCCTAATCGCGTGACAGTTGAGGGTTGATAACAATCTTAGCAAAAACTTGTTAGGCCTCGTTTTGTGTCTAAACTTGGTTGCATTGGTTCCTATAACAACCCAACAATAAAACCCCTTTGATAATTGCCGTTTTCAGATCAAAACAAAGGTTCAATTGGGCAATTTAAAAATTAGGGTTCTTAAGGGTTTGAAATTGGGGTTTTTGGTTCTGGAATGATTTGGTTAAAACTTTTTGTATAAACATAATCCCTAACCCCCGATTAAGAAACCCTTATCAAGAATCAGCATTAACAAGCATGCATTTTACCCAAATAATCAAGAACACAAGGTCTAGGGTATCGACTTAGAAAACAACGATTTAACCCTTACAAACGTGTTGTTAGTATCTGACACGATGAGGGATTGTTACCTTTGTATTGAGGATTAAGATACTAGGATCAAATAAGATTTTGCAAGAGTTTGTTTAATGATCGGGTAGGAGGGAACGAGATGCACAGTGGAGATGTTTTGAAAAATGAAGAAGAAAAGTCAAGTGACCCTTTATATATCAGTTCCTAATCGCGTGTTTTAGTAAGCGAGTATGATCCTGATCGCGTGAAGAAAGGGGCGATTATGGCTAATCGCCTTCAAAAACACACGAGCAGCCACGAATGATAATAATCAAGCGAGTATGGCAAATCGCGTATATAATCACACGAGTAGGCCACTGATATCCTAATCGCATGGATAAAGATGCGAGTAGGGGCTACTCGCTTAAACTTCATGTGAGTAGGCCTCTTAGTATCTAAAACTTTCACACAATTTACCAAAATGCCCCTGCAGCACCAAAACTTGCATTTTTGACCCGTTGAGGTTCAAAACATGTGTTTTTCAACCCGATTTGACACGCGACTCAGATGATGACTCAGATATATGAAAATATTCCATTTTCCACCCTTGTACTTGATAAAAATACGGTTTTGACCCGGCAAAACACAAGTTTCCAATTAGTTGTCCATTTTATTTTTTTCGGCGTTTTATTTTTGAAGAAGTAAGATTACAATGGATTAGGATTCCAACATCGGCAATCAAGAATGATTAACTACGCTAAACTAAGCATAAATAAAATAAAACGGGAGATCAACTAACTGTACACTAGCATATTTTTGCGAGTTTCAAAGGTTAGGGAATCATATCAGTGTACGGACATTACTAGAATCCTTATATTATCAGTTTTCGCTTAAATTACCAATAAGCATCCTACAACAACTGTCGATATTGTTGTCCACCTAAACTCAAAATCAAGTTTTATCGCTAGGCACATTAGATACGTTTAAGGTAATATTAAGGCTGAGATACAAGGTGTTCCCCGCCACGCGACACATTCCCGTATCAAGTCATGCACAAAGCTTCCTCGTAACCGGTGAGTAAGCTGTTGTCATCCGTATTTTACAAGGAGTGGACTCAGTGGTGATCAGGTCTGCAGAAACGCTGCAACAGAGAGACCAGTGAGATCCAAACCAGGGTACAAGTCAAATACCGTATATTTGATTTTTCACGGTACGATGCTTTAGGTATATGATTTGATACCTTAGAGCTAATTCTCATTGAGAATAGGGTTTTGGCATATATGAATCTTTTTGCTCTTTTAGGATTCCCGGACGTCTCCTGATCAGAATTTATTCTATATTTTTTTGTTTTTTTTTTTGGAAATGACATAGGGGTGTCTCAGTCGTAGGCTGCTACCCCAACGTACGACACGTGTGCCACTCCTATTTATTCCGAGAGACGTCCAGTTCACCCCGGATGAACCAACCTCTTAAAGACCATGAAACCTCGGATTTTGGCATGCTATCAAACGAGATTTCGGTACCAAGACCATATGCCAACGCACGTTGATCCACACATGATTCAGATGATTTATGTTTATATCACCGTGCCGAACTTGGAAATGATTTTGAGCCTACCGACACATCATTGTAGAGGCTACCTATCAGTTCCAATATTTTTAAGATGATAAGGGTCCAGACAGTCCGACTGATTGGTTAATATCATCTTCCCATTTCCACCAAAGAAACTCATTTTTGCATTTTCTGAATGTTTTTGTATTTTTCTAAGATTTTCTCCCCCTAAAAATCTAAAAATTTGCGAAAAGACAATATTTTTGGATTTTTCTGATTTTTGAAAGAAAAATATTTACAAAAACGATTACCGATGAGGATCTAATCCTGCTTAACTTTAATGCCGTTTAAAATTAACAGGTACTCAAAACGAGGACCGTCAAAAGCTTTGGTGAATAAATCGGCACGTTGGTAGTCTGTGTGGATTTTTACCATATCGATAAGTTTCTTTTCATAGCAATCGCGTATGAAATGATACTTAACCAAGATATGTTTCGCCTTGGAATGGTTAACTGAGTCTTTAGCAAGAGCTATAGCGGACTCATTATCACAGTGAATGGGAGTATTAAGAAATTTCATACCGTAGTCTCTCATTTGTTGCTGTATCCAAAGAACCTGGGAGCAGCAGCTCGATGCTGCTACATATTCCGACTCGCAGGTGGATAAGGCGACTGAGGCTTGCTTCTTGCACTGCCACGAGACTAGTCTTGGTCCCAAAAACTGGCATCCAGCCGATGTGGATTTTAAGTCTGTCTTGCATCCGCCATAGTCAGCATCACTAAATGCGATGAGGTCAAACTTATCGTCATTAGGGTACCAAAGACCTTTGGTCGGACAACCCTTTAGATAACGTAAGATCCTCTTCACAGCAACCAGGTGGGACTGTTTCGGCCTTGACTGGTATCTTGATAGTAAGCATGTCGCGAACATTATGTCAGGTCTTGATGCAGTGAGGTACATGAGTGAGCCTATCATAGCTCGATAGAGAAAAGGATCAACGGTTTGTCCTTTCTCGTCAGGCCCAATCCCGTGATTGGTCTGAATCGGTGTGCCTACTGGAGTAGAGTCTTCCATCTGGAACCGGCTCAAGATGTCAGCAACGTATTTTGTCTGGTGGATGAAGATCCCCGACTCTTGTTGTTCTACTTGTAGACCGAGGAAGAATTGCATCTCCCCCATCGAGCTCATCTCAAATTTGTCCTGCATAAGCTTTTCGAATTCCCTGCACATGACATCATTAGTAGACCCAAAAATAATATCATCAACATAAACCTTTACCAGAAGACGATCACCACCCTTTTCCTTGGTGAATAAGGTGCAGTCCACGAGTCCGCGTTTGAACCCGTTGGATATCAGATAGTTGCTAAGCATTTGGTACCATTCACGCGGTGCCTGATGGAGTCCGTACAACGCTTTGTTCAATTTGTAGACTTTTTCGCGATGCAACGGATCCTCAAACCCCGGTGGCTGAGCAACATACACCTCTTCCTTCACGACACCATACAGAAAAGCACTTTTCACGTCCATTTGATACACCTTAAACCGTTTGTACGAAGCGTAAGCTAAGAACATCCGGATAGCTCCAAGGCGCGCAACTGGAGCGTATACTTCGTTGTAATCTATTCCTTCGATTTGACGGAAGCCGAGGACAACTAATCGAGCCTTGTTTCTTATAATCACCCCGCGGTCATCCCGTTTACACTTGTAGACCCACTTTGTTCCAATCTTTTTCGAGCCTGGAGGTAAGTCAACTAAGTCCCACACTCCTAGCGTTTGGAACTGCTGAAGTTCGGCTTGCATTGCTTCAATCCATGGTTCTTCCCTTAGTGCCTCTTGCACAGTTCTTGGTTCAGTTTGAGAAACATATAAGGCGAAGGACCAATCGTTCTGATGACCTGCTTTTCTGATTTCCGAATAGAGTGCCAGAGTACCTGCATTGTCACTTGAACTAGCATTTCTGAGCTGACTGCGCGTCATGACTCTGCTAGTCGGATTACCAATCACATTTTGCATCGGATGAGTGTCGTGGATCCGAGATTCCGGATGTGCCGGCACTGGATCATCCGAATGCAAATTTAGGTTCTCCAAACCTTGAGATATATTTGTCTCAGCTGCGCTTGAACTAGAGGGAGCAGCGGGTTGCATATTAAAACCGGAGAGATCAATCCGAAGACCTATCCCTGGAGCTGCTGAAGAAGAAGGACCAGCTTGATTGTTTCCTGTCGGATTAACTGGAGCTGTAGTGGTAGATTCACCATTTCCAGCTTGTTCCTCAGTGAGAGTTTCATGAGACTCTGCAAACTCGTCGTCGGAAGATGAAGATTCGAGAACCTCTGCTGACGCTTCCTGAAAAACTTCCTCAACTTCTGCTGCTGCGGTTTTATCGGGGGGACCCGTGGATGCAGAGGCATCAGATGGAGCAGGCGCAGGTGCATTAACCACGATCGGACGCATTAGCGGAGAGCTAGCTGCGTTTTCACATTCGTAATACATTTGCGCTACAGCATCATCCACCAAATTCTCCACGTTGAAGGAATCAAATAGACCCTTATAGTCGAACAACCAATCAGGTCCAACACCAGGTGCATTGGCAGTATAACGCTGAACATCGACATTAAGCCAATCTTCAACGTTGTTGGTTCTTTTGTTGTACACTCTTTTATTGGGAGTGCTGTAACCAACAAAGAAACCTTCTTCTGCCTTTGCACCAAACTTCCCATCGGGATGTATCATGGTGCATGGAGCTCCGAAAGGTTCCAGAAACTCTAAATTCGGTTTCCTTCGGTTCAGAAGCTCGTAAGAAGTTTTTCCAAGCTTCTTTACCGTTAGAACCCTATTCAGAGTATAACACGCGCAGTGAACTGCCTCGTTCCAGAAGATCACAGGCAAGTTCGAGTCTGCGAGCATAGTTCTGGCTGCCTCAATAAGAGTCCGATTCTTTCTTTCTGCAACCCCGTTTTGCTGAGGAGTGTATGGCGCTGTGAATTCATGATGAATACCCTTTTCTACACATAACGCCTCCATAGCGTGATTCTTGAACTCTGTTCCGTTATCGCTTCTGATCCTACGGATCTTTAGCTGATATATATTTTCCAATTTAGTAAACAGATTCTTCAAGTAATCAAAAGTTTCACTCTTGTGCTTCATGCACACAACCCAAGAAAACCTAGAATAATCATCCGTAACCACTAAGCAGTATGAGTCACCGTTCTTGCTCTTTCGATTGACTGGGCCAAACAGGTCCATGTGCAGTCGTTCGAGAGGTAGACTAACTGAGTTTGTCTTCTTAGGCTTGTGAGACTTTCTTTTCTGCTTCCCTTTCTTGCATGAGACACAGACATCATTTAAATGAAAATTCTTAACAGAAACACCTTCCACTAGTTGGTTCTGGACCAGATGGTTCATTTTCCTCAAGTGGATGTGCCCCATTCGTCTGTGCCACATTATCGATTCCTTCTCTGTCGCCTTTGACAGAAAACAAGTGACTTGACCTTTCGCTGTCATTGCTCGGCTCATATCCAGGACGTATAAGTTGTTGACCCTGGGAGCTGAGATCATGACCCACTCTTTCGGTATTTTGAATCCAGGCTTCAGAATGAAACATGCGTTGTCATCAAAGAACACAGTGAACTTCTTGTCACATATCTGCGAAACACTCAGCAAGTTGTGGTCTATCTGTTTAACAAAGCTTATCTTTTCAAAGCTTACTATGCCGTTGCTCATACTTCCTTCCTTTGTTATATAACCCCCTTTATTACCAGCAAAGGCAACATAACCCCCATTGATATTCTTTATGTCAAAAAGCAGGGATAAATCGCCTGTCATGTGCCCTGAAGCTCCACTATCAACAATCCATAGACTGCTGATAAGGCCCTGTGGAACTCCCTGCACAAACATTCAAAGTTCAGTGGTTAAGGGGGACCCAAGCCTTCACGGTCTTGGGTCTACCAACTTCATCTAACATCGGAAAGTCAACCCATTTCCCATTTGGTGTTGGAGTTGTTTCCGATGGTACCGCACTGCCTTTTCCAGCAGATGACTCTCCTTCTTTGGTTGGTGACTTGGGTCTCCAAATCTGTTCAGGTTTCTTTGGCTTGGGCTTCTTCTTTGCCTGTGGGCTAGAAGGTCCAGCCTTGGATTCCTTTGGAGGAACAAATTTTGGATCCACTTCAGAATTAACTGTACGTGGAACGGCTTTGGGGTTGCCCTGCGGTTTAGCTGCAGCCTTTGCTGGTGGCTTAGACGCTGCTTCAACCTTTGGAGGAACAGTGCTCCCCCTCAGCTGTGGACCCCTGCCATCAACTGGCTTTTGGTTCATAGCAATCTTGTTGCGGTTATCATAAACGACCTGCTTTCCCTTTTGTTTTTCTGAGAGTTTAGGGGAAACAGGTTGCTTGGATTTGCTAGAACTGGGAGGATCATCCACTTTGATCCTTTCTCGTCTCAATTCAGGGCACGCAGCAACTAAATGCCCACGTTCCCCGCACTTGTGACAGGATCTATATTCTTCAAACTTAGGAGATTCGGGTATGGTCTCCTTTTTGTTTCTTTTGTTAGATCGAACGGCAAATGAGTTTTTATGTTTTAGATCCTCAAGACATCTTCTTTGCTGATCTACTTGAGGATCGTCATTTCTTTCAGTGCCGCTCGATCTAATAAACTTAGTCACATGCTTTTTCGGACCGTTTCTTTGAGCTTGATTTTGAGGATTAACGGTGTTCGACTTTTGATTTTTCTTATTGTTTTCATTAGACTGATTTCCCTGATCTTTTCTACCCTTACCCTTACCCTTGTTTTTACTCCAGGTTTCCTTTTCTATGGTAATGACAGATTCTTGCCAAATTTTGGCAACAAGACCAGGGGTGATACATCTGAGAGGGACTTCCTCATCAGCATACACCCTTTCAGACCCTTTTAACTTATAGAACACCTTAATCCTCCTCCCATCCTCGGTTTGCACTTTCGGTTGCAGTTCACTCAAGGTTTCAGTTGTAATGATATGATTCGCAAGAGGAACATCTATAGTTTTAACCGGTGCATACCTAGGAGGTTCATCGAGCTCATCATCCGAAGTGTCAGTGTCATATACACTGATATCATCAGGTTTCTCACACAAATTGACAGCTTTAGCAGGAGTAGCAACCTTAGTGACTTCAGCAGGTTTAGCTGCTTCAGTAACCTTGGCCGCCTCTGCAGCTTTTGCTGCCTCGGCTGCCACGTCCACAAGTTCCTCCTTCGGCAAGACATCAAAATTGTGATTTTCGAATCTCACCGGAGGTGGACATTGAGAGTATTTGGGACTGGTGGAGAAACCTTCCTTGTCAGAGTGTTCAACTATGTGATCAAGGACATACTTGCAGTTTAAATAACTCTCAAGCTTTTTCCTGATCTTTTCATAGTCACAGTTAACAATGGCCAATTGCTTCTTAGTGTCTTCGACCTCATTGATGTAATTATTTATAGCAATCTGTTTGTTAGCTAAGGTTTTGGACAGTTCAGAAACATCCTTTTTATAATTTTCAATTGTACTTAGAAAATTTTTCTCCTTTTGTCTCAAGGAATCAATTGACCTTTGCAACGGACCAACATCAGCTTTTAAATTCAGATTTTCTTCAGTTAATTCTTTAATTCTGAATTTCAGCTGATTACACTCTATACAATCTAACTTTGAATCAGAAGAAGAACTTACCTTGTTCGACGATTCAGTGATGGCCATCAATGCATAGTGAGCTGCTGTCTTCTGAGCTCCAAAGAATTCGCCGTAGTTCTTCTCTGTGCAGTCAGCATCCACAAGAAATGACCTTTTACTGATCAATGCATCTGCTTCAGCTAACAACTCCTCCAAATCTTCTCCACTATCAGAATCGCACTCCGAGTCACAGTCAGACATCTCGGTTTCAGAAGTGATGATGTTAGACTGACTCGAGGTTTCTTCAACTTCGGCTGGTGCTTCAGACGCTTGTTGAGCAAAACAAGCTGCACCACCTTGAGGAGCTTCGTCTCCGATGATCAGATGGTTCCAGTTATAGCCTTCATCAGCTTGAATAACCATGGCTTGACCTTGATTGTTGTTTGCAGGCGGCCTCTGGTTCTGATTCTGGTTGTTAACTGGGACAATGGCACGCTCAGTATTAGGTTGACCCTGAGCTTGCTGCCTCTGATTCTGATTGGCTCTATTGTTGTTGAAGGGATTCTGATTTCCTTGCTGCTTAGGTCGGTCACATTCCCTTGCAAAATGCCCTTTTGTGCCACAGTTGTAGCATGTGACCTTTGTTTTGTCAAACCCAAACTTGGTGTTATTGTTGATCAAGACATCTCTCCTTCCCGTCCTTTCCATGTAATCCTTTGCCCTTCTCACCACGCTCGCGAAGTGCCATTGTATGTCGATCAGATCCATGTCATCCTTATCAATCTGCGAGTAATCCTCCTGTGTAAGATGAGGATTCCCGATCTGTCCAGCAACCAGTCCACTATAGGAGTTCACCAAAGTCGACAATAGAGCCATGTGTTCTTGAGCTAGCTCTATAGTCACCTTTCCTAAACCCGTAGTGTTCAGCTGCTCTGGGACTGTATTGGTCTGATAGCCACCTTGATTGGAACTAGAAGCACCTCCATATCCACCATAACTTGTAGCTGGAGCCCCGCCAAAACCTGCAGAAGAGGGTCCACTAAAGTTTGCAGTTGCCTGCGCTGGTGCTGCAAGATGAGAGAACGGGTTAACACCAAACTGGTTAGCATTATAATTCAAAGGATACGGGTTTGGTCCAAAAGGATATGTAGGAGGGGGAACATCAGTTGGGGGACCATAGTTGTCGAACGCATAGACTGGGTCCGGGTTAACCATAAAAGCAGTTTGTGGTTTGGTGCCACCCACACTGGTGTCCTGAAGAGGATTCCCATAATAGATGCTGGGATTCTGTGGAATGAGCGCCTTGTTTGCTCTCCTGATCTCCTCTATCTCCTTGTTCTCCAGCTCGGTAATGAACTCGTTGATGGAGAGAGTCTGATATGCATTGTTTGATTTTAGAATATCCAACCATTGATGCCAGTGAGGAGGTAGCGCCTCAGCAAATCTTTCTACAAGGTCCGCAGATGAATATAAGACCCCGTACTGATACATTTCTGACATCAGATGGTAGTATCTCGCCGTCAAATCCCTCAGTGATTCGTTCCCAATAGCATTGAAGTTCTCGAACTCCTTCTTGAGCTGATCCATTTTGACCTTTCTTGTCTTCATATTACCCTCATTTCGCTCAGCCAATGCTAACCAAAGCATCTGTGATGTTGTGCACTGAGCGAATTGATGAAGGATGTCCTTTGGAAGAGCTTGCTTCAATGCTGCCATCGCCTTCTTCTCATAGTTGTATTTCTTTCTCTGATCTTCATTCATGTCTTCAATAGAGATCGGAGTAGTGGAGTTCTCAACTAAAGGCCGACTGTACCCTGTCTCGATAGCTGACCATACAAGACCATCGATGCCCTCGACATAAGTCTGAAATCTGCCCTTCCAACCGTGGTAGTCGGACATGTACTGCAGCTTCGGTGCCCTGTTAGAACTACCCGTCTCTAAATCGCTCATGAGTACTGAAGACAGATGATTTGTCTGAGAGTTTGCAGCAGCCGCGAGTGCCCATGGATTCGTGTTCACCATTTGCTGTTGAGCAGCTAGCGCCCACGGATTGATTCCGGCAACATTCGCTTGCATTTGCGATTGTTGCATCCGTTGCGCGTTACGTTCTGCTGAATACTGCCAAGGGTTCGTGGGTACGTTAGATTGATTGTTCATTTGTTGATTATACTGAGGTCTCGGTTGACTCAGATGTCCCCACGGGTTCGCCATATGTTAATATATGTCAAAAGTCCGATACTTAGTCAAATTTTTCAGTTTCAGGTCCTTATAGGCGATTAGGAACACTATTTGTGAGATTATAGGCGATTAGGGTGTAATTGCTTGAGTTTGGGGACCTTACACGCGAGTAGGATCTAAAACACACCTATTTAAGGCGAGTAGGCCTCTACTCGCTATATGTAAGGGCGATTAGAGGCTAATTGTGTCAAAGGATCCTGTAATCGCCTAATGTATAGGCGATTAGGGTTTGTTGATGTGAGTAGGTTGTAATCGCGTGTATTAAAGGCGAGTACAAGCCTACTCGCTTAAAACTCACTTGTAATCGCCTAAGTATAGGCGATTAGGGTTCTCTAATTGCTAGTATGTCTGCGTAATCGCTAGATCTGATCTGTAACCCCACTTTTGCTCAAAAACAGCCGTTTTTGCCTCAAAATCTTATCTAAAACAATGTGTTTATACCCCAAATGATTGAAAAAGTTTCCAAAACACTTTTAGAACAAAACCTAATAAAAAACACACGTTTTAATCCATAAACACACACCAAGATGTTGAAAAAGATGGGTTTTTGACAAAAACTCAAAGTTTCAAAAACAAGAACAGGTTTTTGCTTAAAAATCTGAACTTTTACACCAAAAACAACCTGTTTTTGCTCGTTTTTGTTATTAAAACACCCGTGATAAGAGCCTCGGCTCTGATACCACTTGTAGGATCGAATAACGCTAAATCCAACAATCACGGGGTTTATACTAGAGGTGCGGAATCCCTCTAATATGCTTTAACAACATATACGATAATGAAACTAAGACAAACGAGTAATCACAACACACACACGGGTCAAAAGATTATCGATTAATCACTAAAAACAGAGCACGAGTGTTTACAGAGATCAAATCAGACCTTACAGACCATGGGAGGGTGTTTGGAGAGTGTGTGAGGCAAGAACTAATGATTAGGGCAATGATTGGGCCTATTTATACCTCCCGGGTACGAACAGCAGCCAACTAGCGATCAGCAGGAACAAGTCATGCGATCAGTGCTAATCGCCCATAAACATGGGCCAATCGTGTGAACAGTGACGCGATTAGGGCCCTAATCGCGTGTCACTGTTTGCTACTCGCCTGTAGCATCCCGAACACTCCAAAACGCGTACAAACATCTCCAAACACCCCGAAACTCGTCCAAACAACTGATATACTAGCCTAGGGACATCATGTACTAACAGTTGTCATCATCATCATCATCACTATCAAAAGCAGAGCTGTTTCCATCACTCGATCCACCATCTGAACCTCCATCATCTCCATCATCTTTCTTCTTCTTCTTTTGAGGATCATTACCAGCATCTTCATCAAGATCTTCATCCTCTTCTTCGTAAGATGGTTCAAACTCTACCTGCTCTTCTTCTCGTTCTTTATCTTCTTCACCAGCTTGAAGTAGAGGAGCTCGAGGGTACAAGTCTTTTATCAAATCATCCATGTGCTTGTTACTCTTCTTCAGCTGTTTGTTCTCCTCTTTCAAAACAATAATCCTTCTGGTGTTTCGTTGCTCGTGCTTTAGCAATTTCTTATTCTCTTTCTTTAACTTTTTGATTGTTTTCTTCAATTCTTCACTATTATCATGGGATGTGACTACGACTTCCAACATCTTTCGATCATTCGACTTCAATTGCTCGATCTCTGTTTGCTGTTTGTTGATAATACTCATCATCTCAGATAACCTTTGATTCACAGCAGTCATCACGTCACTATCAACTGTGACCTTCTTCTTAATAGGCACTTCAGCAACTTCAGGCAGTTTGCCTTTCCTCATCTTCTTAAGCACATTATCTAATGCTTCATTAAACTGATCAACAGGTATATCATCTACCTGTTGTGTGCTCGAAGTAGTTGCAGTCTTTTGTTTCTTTGATACTGGTGCAGTAACCGGTGACTTAGAACTAGAAGCTGGTGGTAGTTTCTTACCAGCAATGAGTGATTCAATCTCTATCTTTCTCTTTTGACTTGATTTCTCCTGTTTCTTCTTCTTTGATTTTGCAGCCTGTACAGGTGAACCAGGAAAATCTTCATCTAAATTCAGAATCACTTCATCATCACCAACAGGAATTGGACTCTTATTTCCTTGATCTTCAACAGTCTGACTAACAGACTCACCAGCCACAGTGGCCTTGGGCGTGGTGGTCTTTAGCGTTTCAGTTTCCGAGTCCCAATGTTCATCTTCTTGCGTCTCCTCAGAATCAATTGACGCTTCATCCACAATATGCAAACCTTTCTTTGCCATCGTCTTGTTTCGTCTTGGTGTACTTTTCTTCTTTTCATGTTCAGGCACAAATTCTAACCTTATCCCTTTCTCCTTAACCTTTCCACTCTTAGCACCGACATTAACAACCTGTCTCTTGCGCTTTGCATCTGAATCGACAGGATGTAATGGGTCATCTGGATTTGAATCACTGTTCGCATGTCTTACAAGCCCTTTTCCTGAATCTGTATAGTCAATCCTTGCTAGATTTCCAAATAAACGCCTTACTGGTGGACGTTCATTGACAGACAATCCTTTGTACGCTTTCATCCTAGCAAGTGTATTGATCGACATATGTTCCTGAACAACAATATGCTTAGGATCCCTCTTCAAATCTTTATACTTGTTAGCAAATACCATCTGGAGGAAACGAGGATATAGCAAAAACTTCAGATTCCTCGTGCCGTTCACAGGCTCTAACAAGTGTTCCATCAGCATTCCTGAAACATTGAACGGTTTGTTCAATACTAGGGCTACCATCATAGAGCTAATACTCTTGCGCATCAAGTCATATCCTCCAGCGGCTGATCCGAAGACGTGTATCAAAACATGTGCCAAATATTTGAATTGAGGGCACAGTTTTCCCTTGTGCAATGAACCATCAGTGATCGGTCCATTGTACTTCATTCTCAGAAAGCACTTTCGCTGATCCATGAAACTCAGCTCCTTAGGGTCCGTCTTCTCATCTTGTAGATTCAATGCTTCTCTTAAATCCTGCTCACATACAATAACCCTCTGTCCTTGGATCTTGCTAATCAAGCATGACTCGCAATTCCAGAAATCTAGCTTCGCTCCTGACTAGAATTCTTGCATCATATCTCTGTAAATAATAGTCGGTGTAGCAATCGCATCTATCACCCTACTCCTCTTCAAGAATTAAATGATCTCGACAAACTCAGTGTGCTTTTTAACTTCTCCGAGATACGCACAACAATTATGCGCATTCTCAAAGGTTAAAGGCTCTTCAGAAGCTTTCTTAGCAGGTTGTGAGGATGATCTAGCTTGCTCAGTAGTCTTTTCTTGCTCGGACATGGTTTAATCTGCAAAACAAAACAAAGAAACATGTTAAAAATCGACAAAAATTCAAACCTTGAAAATTTGGTAATAAACCTTCTCATTCGCCCAAACGGGGGTGCGAATGTGAAAAACATGGTGCGAATGTGAATATTTGATGGTACGAATGTAAAAGTTTTGATAAAAAGTTTCATTCGCCCACATTTTATTCATTCGACCATGGTACGAATGTAAAAGTTTTGATAAAAAGTTTCATTCGCCACATTTTATTCATTCGACCAGTTTATCATCTCCTTCGCCCATTCGAAAGGTGCGAAGGAGTCTGTTCATATTTTTGAATTTTCAATTTTGAATTTTATGGTTTCTGATCATGTTCTTTTGATTTGTATTGCTAGTAACAATGCCGATTAATCATTTTAAACCAACAGTTTTATCAATTTCACATTATTTCTGTGTTTTCTTATTAAACCTAGGGTTCAAACTAAAATGATGATCAAATGATCAATCTGCTGTCTTTGAAACCTTGGTTTATGAATTTTCTCCCCCTAAAACACAAAAATAATGAATCCTCATTATCAATTGCAACAATGAACTTGATTAAATCAGATTTTAAAAATTAGGGCTCGAAACAAAGAAACAGTGATTAATCCATGAATCTGTGGTGTTAACCTGTAATATATAGTGGAAAATGATCAGTGAAGAGTAACGAACACAATGATATAACACAAATCAACAGGGCAACAAGGTGAGTTTACTGAAGAAATTTTGAAAATTTTTTGTAATGGTTCGAATGAGAGTGAAAGTGTATATATAGGCATGTTCCTTCGCCCGTTGTGACCGGTCGAATGAGAAGCTTTTGTCTCCTTCGACCCTAGTTAAAGGTTCGAATGAGCCAAAAGGGTTCGAATGAAACAAATGTTCAAGAACACTCTCCTTCGCCCGTTTTAAACATACGAAGGAACATGAAAAATCCCACATTCGACCAACCGAATGGGCAAATGAGAATTGGGATTTTTGATAAATTTTCCAAATCTCAAAAACGAGTCCCGTTCCAATTATTTTTCAACTTATAAGCATCCAACATTCATATTTTCACATTTAAAAGGTTACAAAGCTCAAATGGTGTAACAAGGTTTAGAAAATCGACATCAACCACCATCAGTTATCAAAAATAAGATGGAAATGAAAAATCTTTTTGGATTTTCTAAAATTTATGCTAAAACACACCTAAAATCTTTTTGAGTTTTGTAATTTTTGACTAGAAAATAAAATGCCGAAATGTAAATGAAAAACAGTAAATGTTTTGGGATTTCCGGTAAAGGGATCATATCAGTTATTGAGAAATCTGATCACACCGTTGATCTTTTGAATTATTATCATTAAAGACAATGTGTGATCTGACAACTACTGATATTGTGATCCACATAAACTCACATGCAGACTTTTGTGCAGTGCTTTAAACTGATACTGATATTTATAGTATAAACATAATTGTCTGTGGTTCCCACGCACACGACATACTCCCGTATCAAGAAGTAAATGCACAAAGACTCATTGTAAAGCGTGATTATGCTTTCGTCATCTGTAATTTACAAGGTATAATGCACAGAGGTATACAGGTCAGCAAATTAATGCAGCAAAGTAACATATGCACTGTACCAGGTTGAGGACTGATATTAATCATGATTTGCATCAGTGATTAATACGATGTAATAGATAATCTTTGATCATCATATAACATGGAAAGTTCCTCAATTCGGTAACTTTAGGATTTGGCATAAAGCTCTTTTATAAAGACACCCTGTCTGATCTAGGTCCGTAATGACTTACAGTAGAAGATCAGAGAGGCTATCCCCAGACAACTAATAACATAACGACCCTAAACCTCCGAGTTTTGTACAAATACCCTATCAAACGAAATTACGGTACTAAGACCATATGCCCATGAGGAGTTCATCCACACATCAATTCGTTTGATATGTATGTATCAGGCACGCAGTAATAGGTCTACGAAGCCTATCAGCACATCGCACAGACTCAGACACACGCCCTATATATCAGTACATTACTTAGAATGTGTCAGATCCCCACTGATGTACTATCATTTCCCTTTATACTCCCGGAAATCATTTTTGAATTTTCTGATTTTTATAAATTTTTGAATTTACTGTTCCCAAGGATAAGCTGGAGCATTTCAAATATGTGACTGCCCAGATATCGTTTGTTCACAGAAATCTGACGGCATTAATCTAAGAGAAGAAGATATAGCAGTCAGCAAAGAAATTTTCTAATTTTTATGGATTTTGAAATTTTTCAATGTTTTTGGATTTTCGAAATTTTTCTGAAAAGCAGTAAAAATTTAAACTAAAAAGTGATAGACTGAGGTGGTGATCAGTCTTGTTTTTCTTTAATACCATTAGCTTTTAAAAGATAATCAAATCTGGATTTGTCAAAAGCTTTGGTAAAAAGATCTGCACGTTGGTAATTAGTGTGGATTTTGACCATATCGATCAACTCTTTAGCACAATCACGGATAAAATGATATTTAATCCGGATATGTTTAGCCTTTGAGTGATTTACTAAGTCTTTTGTTAATGCGATTGCGGCTTCATTATCACAGTAAATAGGGGTTTTAAGAAATTGCAAACCGTAATCCACCATCTGTTGTTGGATCCAAAGAACCTGTGAGCAGCAGCTCGATGCTGAAACGTATTCTGCTTCACATGTGGATAGTGCAACTGCGATTTGTTTCTTGCATTGCCAGGTCACGAGCCTGCTCCCCATAAACTGACATCCAGCCGTTGTGGATTTGCTGTCTTTGTCACAGCCGCCCCAATCTGCATCACTAAAAGCGATTAGGTCAAAATTATAATCATGAGGGTACCAAAGTCCTTTCGATGGACAACCCTTCAGATATCTAAGGATACGCTTGACAGCTGCAAGATGACTCTGTTTCGGCTTCGACTGATATCGTGCACAAAGACATGTCGCAAACATTATATCCGGTCTAGACGCGGTGAGATACATCAGAGATCCGACGATTGCTCTGTATGTAAATGGATCAGTCAGCTCCCCCTTAGCGTCAACTCCAATCCCGTGATTAGGTTGTATCGGGGTATCCATCGGCTTCGAATTATCCTTCTGGAATCGGCTCAGGACTTCAGAAACGTATTTCGTCTGGTGAATAAAGATCCCCGTTGGTCTTTGCTCCACCTGCAAGCCTAGGAAAAACTGCATTTCTCCCATTGCGCTCATTTCAAACTATTCCTGCATAACTTTTTCAAATTCCCTGCACAGAAGTTCGTTAGTTGACCTGAAAATAATATCATCAACATAAATTTGCACAAGAAGCAAGTCATCTCCTGCTCGTTTCGTGAACAGTGTGCAATCTACCAATCCGCGTTTGAATCCTTTCGAGAGAAGATACGTGCTCAGCTCCTCATACCATTGTCTCGGAGCTTGGTGCAACCCGTAGAGAGCTTTGTTTAAAACATAAACCTTATCCCGGTGAATAGGGTCCTCAAAGCCTGGTGGTTGACCTACGTAAACTTCCTCTTTGACCACACCATAAAGAAATGCGCTCTTTACATCCATCTGATACACCGTGAATTTCTTCCAGGATGCAAACGCTAGGAACATTCGTATAGCTTCCAAGCGTGCAACAGGTGCATAGATTTCATTGTAGTCGATTCCCTCAACTTGATGAAAACCTTGAACAACCAAACGAGCTTTGTTTCTCACTATGACTCCTCTATCATCCTTCTTACACTTAAAGACCCATTTGGTTCCGATCTTCTTTCTTCGCGGGGGCAAATCTGTCAGCGTCCATACTCCGAGTTTCTGAAATTGTGACAACTCTTCTTGCATTACTTCCACCCAGGCATCATCCAAAAGAGCTTCCTTGTACGTCCGCGGCTCGACCTGCGAAACATAACAAGCGAAAGACCAGTCATTTTGAAAACCAGATTTTTGTATTTTGGCATATAAAGCAAGGTTGCCAATATTTTCTGGTGCTTGAGCATTTCTCAATTGCCCTCTTGTCATATCGCTGCTACCAGGATCACCAATAACCTGTTCAAGTGGGTGTATCCGATGTATCCGAGATTCCGGATAATCAGGTACTTGTACTCCCGTTTGAGTCGTCAAATTCTCTGTAGAAACCAGATCATTACCCACATTCGATGTTGAAGCATAATTTGTAGTTGGGTTCACTGGTGGTGTCACTGTAGCATTGTCCAGAATAGCTTCACTTGTAGCATCATCGTCTTCATCTTCTGAATCTGATGAATTAAGCGTTGTGGAAGCTTCTTGGAACACTTCTTCTTCCATCACAAGAGCAGTGGTATCATTAGAAGCTGCTTGAGGATTTACAGTGATCGGACGCACTAACGGTGAAGTCACTGCGTTTTTGACCTCGTAATATAAGCGGAGTACAGCTTCTTCAACCATGCTATCTAGATTGAATGATTCAAAGAAGTCTTTGTAATCAAACATCCAATCTGGACCTCCACCCTGTACATTTTGAGTATATCTTTGTACTTCGACATTAGCCCACTCCTCGACTTTTCTAGTTCTTTTGTTGAATACCCGTTTTACTGGGGTTGCATATCCAACAAAATAACCTTCTTCAGCCTTTGGTGCGAACTTCTCCGAAGGATTAAGCATTGTACACGGGGCACCAAATGGTTCTAGATACTCCAGATTCGGCTTTCGTCGGTTCAACAGCTCATAAGAAGTTTTGCCAAACTTCTTCACTGTTAAAACACGATTTAAAGTGTAACATGCTGCGTAAATTGCTTCGTTCCAGAACATGACCGGAAGATTTGAATCCGCAAGCATTGTTCTCGCCGTTTCGATAAGAGTCCTGTTCTTTCTTTCTGCAACACCGTTCTGTTGGGGTGTATACGGAGCGCTGTATTCGTGATGAATTCCCTTGTTTTCACAAAGATCATCCATCTGAGCGTTTTTGAACTCCGTCCCATTATCACTCCGGATTCGTTTGATCTTAAGACCATAGATATTCTCCAGACGTGTAAACAGAACTTTCAGGTTGGCAAACGTGTCGCTTTTCTGATGTAAGCACATAACCCATGAGAATCTTGAATAATCGTCAGTCACCACAAGAAAGTACAATTCCCCGGCATGACTTTTACGCTTGACTGGACCGAATAAATCCATGTGCAAACGCTCAAGCGGTAGTTCAACAGAATTGACTTTCTTTGGTCTATGGGCATGTTTGTGCTGCTTTCCCTTTTTACAACTAACACACTTGTCATTCAAATGGAAATGTTTCACATTAACTCCCGTGACAAGTTCATTCTTCACTAACTGGTTCATCTTTCTCAAATGAATGTGTCTCATTCTCCTGTGCCACATTATAGATTCTTTTTTTGTAGCCTTAGAGAGGAAACACGTGACTTGGCCATGGGTGGTCATAGCTTTGGACATATCAAGAAAATACAAGTTGTTTACTCTCGGTGCCTTTAGCATCACCCACTCTTTGGAAGTTCAAACCCGGTTTCAGGATGTAGCAAGATTTGTCGTCAAGATAAACAGAAAATTGCTTATCACAGATTTGGCTAACACTGAGCAGATTGTAATCTATTTGTTTCACATACGATATCCGCTCAAATGTCACGACCCCATTGCTAACACTACCTTCCATCGTAATGTAGCCTCCTTTATTTCCTGCAAACGCTACATAACCTCCGTTTATGTTCTTGATATCAAAGAGTAGCGTGAGATCCCATGTCATGTGGCCAGAAGCTCCACTGTCAACAATCCATAGGCTGCTAACAGGGCCAGCTGAAGCTCCCTGCACATATCAAGTAAAGCAATTAGATCTTTCGGGGGACCCAAGCCTGTTTGGTCTTGGGTCTTTGAACTGGTTGTTTCAAAGATTCTTTCGATTCACAAACATCTTGGGTTTTCTCAACCCCTTTCTTCTCACACTCAACTTTCTTTTTCTCAGATTTCACATTCTGTGAAGTTGAGGCACCTTCAGACTCCTTTGATGACCAAGATTGTTCAGACCTTTTCAAGATCCGGATCTGAGATTTTGAGTTCTCAGCCGGTTTCTTTACTTCGTCTTTAAATGCAACCTTCTTGGTTACCTTCTCTGATTTAACAGAGACAGGTCCAACTGCTGGTTTTACATTTGGTATAGGAGCAACCTTTTTGTTAACAGCAGTTGAGTTCATCACTGGTTTCTTCACAGGTTTCTCAGTGGCTATCGGTTGCGTTTATCATAAGTCATCGGACGGTTTTCCCTTTTGTTGTAAAAATTGTTTTGGTTATAATAAGGTGCTTGCTGAGGGAAAAACCGTCTTTGTGGATAACTGTAATTGTCAACCGGATAATCATGTCGTTGCCTCATCTCCACCTCGTGCCTCTTGTGTCGTACATATGGGCAGGTGGCAAGTAAATGTCCTCTTTCCCCGCACTTAAAATACGCACGGTATTCTTCATAGTTCTCTTTGATGTGCGACTTGGAAAAACTCGCAATGGGATATTGATCAACCATGCACTGTTTCCTTAAACTCTCAGGAGCTGGTTCCTTCGAGTAAGTCGGTTCAATGAAACTATTTGACTTATCAAATGGCAGAACGAATTGTGTGACATTGACCTTTGCGTCTTTAGAATTATCCGAATAAATTTTCTCTAAAATGGCTGGAGGAATGTCATTGGTTCGTTCATGTTTTTGGAACCAAATTGTACTTTCCTGCTAGATCTTTTCAATTTTGGAATAATTCACAAATTTAATCGGATATTCATCATCAGACAAAATCTTATCGGAGCCTTGCATCCGATAGAAAACTTTTACAGGTTTGTCACATGATTCGTTGCTCATTTCATTTGGTTTCTCAGTTTTAGTTTTAGTTTTCTTTTCGACCGATTTAACCACATTTTTCTCAATTTTCTTTACCTCTTTCTTTTCAACATTTTTACCAACAGACTTCTCAGTTTTCTTAACAACATTCTTTCTATGAACATTTGCCATGGGATGAACGATCTGAGATGGTGAGACTGGTTCAGTAGTGATTATATGATTTTCATCAGGGATATCACTTTCATTTTCAACCGTCTCAGACTGTTCATCTTCTTCATCAGAATCATCTGCAGCGACCACACCCTCATTGTTTCCCAATACAGGTCTCACATCAGAATACGGGTCTCCGATACCGGAAGTTTTGGACTCGTTATCTGATGTGGAGTCGGATTTGATTATACTCTCCGGTGCTATTGCATGTAAATTATGATTTTCGAACAACACCAGAGATGGGACAACTTTGTGGTGTGCACTACTCGACTGTGAAGGTTCTTCGATGATGTGATCAACTACATACGCAATGTGCTTATAACTCTCTAACTTTTTATTTACTTTTTCAGCGAAGCACTTGATGGTTGCCATTTCTAACTTGGTGTTTTCCATTTCATTAATATAGTTATTAATGGCAAGTTGTTTTATAGACAATGTCTTTTTGAGTTCAGAAATATCCTTTTTGTAACCATCAAGCACTTTGTTGAAATCTTTTGATTCTTTTTGATAAATTTGACAGTTTATTTTGGCACTCTCAAGTTGTACCTTGAGAAGCTTATTTTCTTCTGTCAATTTATCAAAATCAGCACATTTAACACACACTTTAGATTGAGATTCAGAACTTACCGGTTTAGGTGGTTCTGTCATTGCCATCAGCGCGAAGTGAGCTTCCTTCTCTGCAAAGAATTTTGAGTAGTCAATCTTTGTGCAGGCATCACCCACCATGCACGACTTGCGGGTCATTAGGAAATCTGCTTCAACTAGCAATTGATCAATGTCATCGTCTAGTGAATTCACACTAGCTTCCGAGTCAGAATCACTCTCCATATCCGAATAAGCTGAATCATAATGCTCTCCAACATCTGTGACAAAATCAAGAATCATTCCAGACTTCTTGTCTTCACTCTCAGCAATCACATCCTCATTCAACTCCTCTATTTTCAACTCCGACACTTTCTCTATCACAACCTCCTCTTCAATCTCCTCATGCTCATCCAAACTCATCTTTTGTGCCACACAAGCCACATTTCCAGCAGTAATCTCCTCCACTCCCAATTGCATACCCGTCCAATCAAAATCTTCATCCTTCTGAATCACAAGTGCTTGGTTTTGATTTTCAGTTTGGGTTTGAGTGTTTGGTGTAGAGATGGGAACAATGGTTCGGTTTGGATTGTGTTGTGGTTGGTTTTGAGATGTGGGTTGTCTAGTATTGGTGTTTTGTTGTGTGTTTTGACGGTTCTGATAGTTGTTTTGAGGTTGAAAGCTAGAGATGTTGGGACTGTTGTATGATACCTGATTCTGGTTTTGGTTTTGTCTGTTTTGGTAGGTTAGATTGAACGGGTTTCGATTACCTTGCTGAGCCGGCTGTGTGCACTCTCTTTTGAAATGACCCTTCTCACCACAATTAAAGCATGTAACCTTAGCTTTGTTAAAGCCGTAAGTGGTGTTTGGAGAAGTTGAAAGGTCAGTTCTTCCAGTTTTCTGAATAAAATCAGTGGCTCTTCTCATTATGCTCGCAAATGCCCACTGTATGTCCATAAGCTCCATCTCCTCTTTATCGATTTGTGCGTAGTCCTCATTGGTGAGATTGTTGTTTCCAATCTGACTAGCAACTAAACCGTTGTATGATGCAACCATAGCAGATACTAATGCAACATGTTGTTGAGCAATCTCAACAGTCACATTGTTAAGATTAGAAGTCTCTAACACAATCGGACTTTAATTTGATTGTGTTTGAGTGATCTGCATTTGGTTCATGTGAGGAGTGTATTGTTGTTGTTGGGGTTGACTTGCTGTGTAACAGGAAGCTTGTTGTAAAGGTGAAAAAGGTGGAATAAAGTTTGGTGTTTGATAAGATTGTGGTGTGTATGATGAAGTTTGGGCAAGATAGTTTATTGGTGCTTTTGTGGGTTCAACAACATTGGATACACATGCAATGTGAGGTGCAACATTTGAAGTAGAGCTTGAATTAGAAAGAGAAGTAGATGTACCACTCACATACAGATCTGGGTTTTGTGGAATCTGCGCTCTCTTGGCTTTCCTCTTCTCCTCCATTTCTTTGTTCTCCAGTTTTTGTATGAACTCGTTAATAGTCCAATACTGGTATGCATCTTTTTCCTTCAACACTTCAATGTGTTGGTTCCAGTATGGTGGTAAAGCATCAACAAATTTATCCACCAGTTCTGACATCGGTATGCTGATCTCATAGCTCGAAAGTTCTGTGAGCAAGTGGCAATACCGTGGAACCAATTCTTTTAGAGTCTCATTGCCCATGTAACTAAAGTTCTCGAACTCTTTTCGAAGCTCTTCCATTCTCAGCTTCCTTGTCTTCTCATTACCATCATGTCTGTTTCTCAACATATCCCACAATTGTTTTGATGTTGTACACAATCCAAACTGATGCAGCAAATCAATGTTGATCGCCTGAGATAACTGAGAAAACGCCTTCTTCTCGATCGCAAACTTCTTTTTCTCATCATCAGCCAAATTCTCCAACGGTATCGGTTCTCTAGTGTTCTCCAGGATAGGAGCAACATAACCCTTCACTATCATCTGCCATGCCTCGGCTCCTTCTAGGCCTTGTCCCTCCACATGTATTTTGAACTTTGTCTTCCAAGTGTTGTATTCCATCATATCCATGAGCTTTGGTGGACGATTGCCACTACCTGATGATAGATCATGAATGAGTGTAGATATGGCATTGGTCGGCTCAGAATGAACGGCAGCTGCTGCTACTCCCCAATAGTTATCAATTGGTTGCTGTAATGGTTGCACAACTTGCTGAGGAGCAGAACTAGTCATAACCATGTAATTGATTGGCTGGGATGGTGGACTAGTCTTCTGGGCTGCAACTGACCATGGATCTCTTGTTGTCTGCTGCTGTGGTGCTTGATTAGGTCTTGGCGTTGTTGGGAAGTTCCACATCTTATCATGTAAATGTTCAAACACGAAAAGATTAGAAAAGTTTTAAAACAGATTACTCTTTCTCACTAACGGACGGGCAAATGAGAAAAATCCTTCTCCTTCGACCGTTTTGAATGGTACGAATGTGGACTGATATCACACAAACTCTTTCGACCGTTTACTTCTCTCGTTCGACCGTTTCCTCTCTCCTTCGACCGTTCGATCAGTCGAATGTAACACAGACGGGCGAATGAACACAAATAAGCAATGAAAGTCTACGTTCGACCACAAATACAGCACCTTCGACCACAAACTATCTCTTTCGACCAAAGAAATCACACTTTCGACCAAACTCTCTAGGTTCGACCCCTGGTAATTCAAAAACGGTTATTCTTTGAAAATCAGTTAATTTTGATCATGTTTATCAAATTTTGATGGATTTTGATGATCTAAATCAGGTTTTGAATCGGAATTGATTTGGAACAAGTTTATCAAAGAGAATTATCCATTTTAACCATGAAAACAAGTTGTAATCAATCAAAAACTCATCATATCAGTTTGTTCAATGAAAACATAAACGTTTTGACCAAAATTGGGTCCAAATCAACTGAGAAACTATCAATTTGTGGTTGTTTGATCCAGAATGGCTCTGATACCACTTTGTATGTGCTATATGGAACGTATAATCAACAAAGAATGATCAAACAAGTTTGTTTTAGGTGCGGAATCCCTGAAACAATCACAAAATGATAATCAAACAGATCAAAACACGTAAATCATCATTTCAAAGCTTTTTCATTAATTAGAAACTCAATTACACGTTTACAGATTGAAACAAACAGGGTAAGAACGTGAATTAAGCTAAATAATATCCTAGAGAGAGAATCAGAAAGTGAAGGGAATAATATGACTCCAAGTTACATTCAAAAAATCAGCTTGACTATTCATAGACTGCACATTCGCCCAAACAGTTCGTGCGAATGTGCAGGTTCGACCAAAACACCCGGTCGAACCAAGCCATACATAAACCTATTCTACGTTCGTCCAAAATCCACTCCTTCGCACCTTTTGATTCTCCTTCGACCAAACACTTTTCTTCCTTCGCACCTACGACAAATCACAAAACTAATTTATTGAACAATCCAAAGAACTAGTCGCACAACTGCATCTACAACTTATGTTATTTAAATTCTGAACATATGTTATTTGTAATAAACATAAGTGTCATGTGGTAGTTATCATCAGGTGTGACATACCGATTGATAAATAGTCTTAGCCTAAGTATTATGAATTGTATAGGGTCGCGTCTGTTAGAAGGTGCCGGTTCAGTTTGTATAAATAGGGCCGAACAAAACATATTTATATATGTGAACGTTTATGTTTGTGTTATAACTCACTTTCAAAAACAACCCTCTCTCTTTTCCCTCCAAATAACCGCACGCCTCACAATCAGAAAGCGCAATCAGAGTAGCGCAGACCTGTGCAGAATTATAACATGGCATCAGAGCCCGGTCGTAGAAGAAAAGTGTATGGCATATTCGATGTTGAAGAGAAATCAATGGATGTTCCGAAGATAAAGGCAAGCGGCCGATATCACCATTTGTTGAAGATGATCATGTGGATCAATCAATTCTGGCCAAGAAGGTTGCAGAATTAAAGAAGGAGTGTATGGACCCTTCGAACATCAATTTCTCACGATTTCACATCGGTTCAGCGCCAAAGTCTCATGTGGAGAAGAAAAAGAAAGCGCAAAAGGAGTATAATAATCAAGTAAGAGATGCCCGTGAATACCCACACACTATGTGTTGTGGAAAGTGTAAAGAGCCCTTCCATTATATATGAAATTGCCCAAAGAAGATGGGTAAAACAGAATTTATGGTGAAAGGAACGGATGAAAAAGGATGGGATGATGTGTGGTATGCAAGCCTAACAAGAAAAGAACATTGATGTGGTTACAAAGACCAATTCGCCATTTTTTAGCAAATCATTTGGAATAGAAGGCCAACCAAATGGATATAGGAGGGAGTACTTTAGAGGAAAAGGATCGGTGATAATTACAAGCGGAGGACAAGTACACAAGATCAAATCGGTATACTATGTTCCTACACTTCATAAAAATGTGTTAAGTATAGAAAAATTGAACCAAGAGGGTTTAGAAATTGAATTCGATGGAGATGTTTGTTACATCCATTGGCTGATCATACAAGAGAAGAGGAAGATGATATTATGCCGAATATGTGATAGTGAAGATCACTTCACATTTAAATGGCCCGAAAGAAAGAATATTGTGAAAAATGATGGAAAAGGCGCACTAGAGAGGTTCACAAACAAACGGGTCAGATTTGAAGGCATAAAAGAAGCACTAAATGATGAAGATAACGAAAGGGATTATGTTTTCAAGCAATTTGAAGAATTCTCTATTGATAAGGACAATTATGAAGGCGTTATGGAGAAAGGTCCTATCATGTACCCAACTAACGGATCGCGCATAGAAGATTGTTTGGTTTTCATGGATTTGCTTCATGTTACCACTATGGTTGAAAGGTACAAGCGTAAATTTGAATTAGAGTTTGAAAAGTTTGTTGAATGGTTTATGCAAGAATTCTTAAAAATAAAGAACAAAGCCCCTATGCCACCAAGAGATGGAACCGGATATCCAATATGCTTGTTGGATTTATACACTAAAGTGCAAGTGTTTGGTGGATATGATAAAGTTACAAAGGATGATAATTGGGCGATTGTTGCAATGTCAATGGGTTATGGAAGAGGGCTACCAAGTTTAGCAAAGAAAGAAGACATAGCATTGACTCTAAGGCTAGTGTATGTCCGATATTTGGAGATGATGGAATGGTACCATCTCAAATACAAAGGCCGCGAGTTAGTCGTTGAAATCAATAATGAAGAAGGTAGCACAAGTGGTGGACACAAAGGAAACAAATGGAAAGACAAAGATATGCCGCCCAAGAAACGTAGCCGATCATCCTCAAGCGATGAATGAAGAAACCGAAGAAGCGAAATCAAGTTTAGGGGGGAGAATGTTAGAAAATAAATTTAGTAAACTTGATTTTACTTATGTTATTTAAATTCTGAACATATGTTATTTGTAATAAACATAAGTGTCATGTGGTAGTTATCATCGGGTGTGACATACCGATTGATAAATAGTCTTAGCCTAAGTATTAGGAATTGTATAGGGTCGCGTCTGTTAGAAGGTGCCGGTTCAGTTTGTATAAATAGGGCCGAACAAAACAGATTTATATATGTGAAAGTTTATGTTTGTGTTATAACTAACTTTCAAAAACAACCCTCTCTCTTTTCCCTCCAAATAGCCGCACGCCTCACAATCAGAAAGCGCAATCAGAGTAGCGCAGACCTGTGCAGAATTATAACATCGTTAACTCCGAGCTTGTGCTCAAGCTGAGCCAAGCTACCTTGTTTAATCTCGAGCGTTAGCTCGGCCCATCCAGGCTCTAATAGTTTAGAGCTCTATGTTGTCCAACACATTGCCACAACCCCTTAATCATTTGATGGAGGTAGCGACGTTCGCGGCGGGTTGTTGCAATGACAATATGGGGGTGGTAATGACAAATCGAAATAACGATGGAGGTGGTGGTGGTAGTGGCAAGGGAAGCATTGTTGATGGGGTTAGTTCAACTAACTTAGTTGCATTAGCAGTGTTGAGTTGTGGTAACGCGGGGCGGTGGTAGTGGTAGGTAGCGATGAGAGTGGGGTGGGACTAGCGTTGGCGATGAAGGTGGTGGAGGAGACCGGAGGAGGCAACGATGGTGGTGGTGGCAGCAGCGTTGGCAGCAATAGTGGTGGATGCTACGGCAGGGAGTGGTTAAAGATTCCATTCCTTTGGTTGGATTTCCTTATGTGAATTAATTTCAGTTAAATCAATCCAATTTAATCTCATTTTCAATATAGCATGTTATTTGTGGAATTTCAGTTTTGTGCTCTGATTCATTTTATTCAGAGTCAGTTGTTGTCATGTTGTAGGTATTGATTACTTATCAGCTACACAAGTTCTCTTTTGTTGATATTTCAAGTATTTTCAGGCGGCTGATGTGGCAAAAGCAATTCGACACAAGTTATGTTGGATTCTTGAAGGATGGAACCCAGTGGCTTAAGGACAACACTGACATCAAACTTGTTGGTAACTCTCTCTCTCTCTCTCTCTCTCTCTCTCTCAGTTGTGTATAATAAGTCTGATAACCGAGTTTGGTATAGTTAAATTATTATTTGATTCATCATTTATCTATAAGTAGTTATTCAATACACAGAAACTCTTATTCACCAGTATTGTTCTGTGCTCTGTTTCATTTTATTCATAGTCAATTGTTGTCATGTTGTAGGTATTGATTACTCATCGTGTCTTCTTCAAGAGCAGGGTAAGTCATTAGGCAATATGCCAATATTGATTAACAATGTACTTACCGATGGTGTTTAATTGTTTGTAAAATATTTAAAATATCCTAATAAACAAAAGAACCTGTTAGCTTAGTGCTGCCACTCTTTTGTTTAAATCACATGTATCTCATACTTGAAACAAAGCGCTATAAGTTTTGTTGGTAAGCGTAACCGCGTTTGTTCGATCTGATCAATATCATTATTTTTTGTGCCAGGATATCATTCTTGTTGAAGCTTTGAAACTTGACAATGTAGAAGCAGGAATATATAATGTCCATTGCTTACCATTAAGGTTATATGGATCAGAAGGATCTACCATTAGATGCATCCTCATCAAGTGATGCTATACTATAACTGCAGTAGTGACTCCACGGAAACAGTCCGTCCTGGCTCTCTGAGGGTCTTAAAACATGTTGTAAAAGTTGCTTTTCTTTTGTCTGAAAAAATCTTGCTGAAAGTACCTCTCTTTGAGAGCAGTGATGTATAATGATATTTAACTTTAGCTTTTGCTCAAAACAACTTTGTTTTCTTTGATCATATATAATTTTTAATCAACACTGCGGTTTATTTCCAATAACCTCAGGTGCGTAAATCGGTTTTTGGGTCCAAACGAAACCTGGTTTTGGCCCAATACAATTCGGATTAGAAACCGGTTTCTAAGGGAAAAGGATCAGATCGGATTGGTTTGATATGGGTCATATCTGGTTCAATTTTAGCCTTAATCTATATTATATATCTTATTAATTAAGGAGTGACGGCTATAAAAGTAATTTTGCTGGGCGCACAAGTTTTGAAGCAATATGTACAAATGATTACAACACAATTTAAAAGGGTAGATTGGTCCATTACAGGACAATTAAGACACTTGTGAGGGTAATGTAGACATTTCACCTTCCTCCTCCTTTAGAATATCAAAACTATTTTACAATACTGCCCTTATTTCGCATCCCTGCCCTCAGTGATCATTTGCCTTCTTCCATTGGTTTGCCTTCTTCATCAATTCATTCAAGAAGACATTACCTACACCATTAAACCTGTCATAATATCCAACTTTATTAGGCCAGAGAGTTACAAATTCGCTCAATAATAAAATCACACCTTTTCAATCATCATCTTCATCCGTTAACGGTGAACCTTCATGTTGATGTTCATATGTGAATTGTTTGTACTTGCGTTTTGTATTCATTGCTTATTTTTTATTAGGGTTCTTCAAAGAGAAATGAATACTTAGGGTTGAAGCCCTAATCTTTGAATCCTTCATCCTTTAGAGGTTCAACGATTTCGAAGCACCTGCAAAATCTCTAATGATTCATTCACCTGCTTCATTGACGCAATAATGGTAATATCTTCTTTTTCTTCATCCTAATCTTGTGGGTTGAATTAAAAGTTTATTTGAATATCTATGTGTTTTAGGTTCATTGATTGGTGGTGAATTGAGATCGGAATATTGATAAACCGCAATAATGGTACCAACTTCCTAAACTGTCCCCATCTCTGAGTTTACCACTTTCACAAACAGGCTGATTTTAGACATTGATAATGATAGTTGTAGAATTTTGATATTATGAGCTTGATTTAGTACTATATCTGATTTCCAAAAGTAAAAAATAAACAAATTACATTATGTATTGAATAATAAGATAACGAAGAATGAAAACAATGTTGGTGACCTGCATTTTGCAGCTTAATGACACAATACTAAGCCACATCGCCCTAGAAAGAAAATAATAAAAGATGTTAATGCTAGATTATATTCACCAAGTTTTCTTTTACGTATTATATTATTTTGGTAGTTAATTTTATTATCGGGTTATTGGCTAAACAATTCATGGGATTTCGCTTGCAGGTAGGGGTGCAAACGAGCCGAGCTACTCGTGAGCTACTCGAGCTCGGCTCGATAAAAGCTCGTAACGAGCTGAGCCTAAACGAGCTCAAGCTTGAGCCCGAGCCTAAAACACAAGCTCGTTTAGTAAACGAGCCCGAGCTCGAGCTTTGTTTATCGAGCTCGAGCCGGCTTGCGAGCCTTAACGAGCCCACCATTTATATAAATTTTAATTAATATATTAAATATATATTTAAATATAATAAGTAATTTTATAAAATTCTGAATAAATAACCAAATTATATTTAAATAAGTATTACAATTAATATAAATTAATTAATAACTAAAAAACGAGCCGAGCCCGAGTCGAGCTCGAGCTTTAGGAACAATGCTCATCGAGCTGAGCTTGAACTCGAGCTTTCATAACTTAAACGTGCTCGAGCTCGAGCCTGGTCGAGCTCGGGCTCGGCTCGGTTCGTTTGCACCCCTACTTGCAGGTTTAGGAGCAGAGGATGGTGGCGATGGTGATACATCTCATGTCAGTTTCAGGTGGATTCTGGCCACATATGAGGATATGAAAAGAAGTAACATATGTGACTGTTGGCGTGCGTGGGTGATAGCTGCTGGCACTATCAAATATTGGTGGTCAACGACGGTAAAACAACAACAGCAACCTGGACAAATGTGGTGTGTTCCAACAAATTTTGGTTCTTGATTGTTAGGTGACTCTATTCTACCTTTTGATGTATCTTTCTAATTTGCAGGTTGTATAGATGAGATGTTCTTTATTTGCAAGCATGAATCATTCTGTTTAAAATATTTCACTTTTTGACTCCTCTAGTATTCTTTTGTTTTTTATCTTACAATTTTGTTTATATTTGTCATGGATGCAGGTAGTGTTGAATTTATCCATCTTATTCTTTATAAGCTCTTATTATACCTATGATATACACATTTTAATTGCTTTGTGTACATGCAACAAAAGTGGATGTGTACGTTGTATGCATTTTGCCAGTGAAAATGCACCTTATGTTGCCACAAAAAATGGTGGCTTGTACGTCGCTAATATATCTGATACTGGTGATGTGGCATGGACACGGCTTTTTCGTGCCAACGAGAATATTGCAATACTTTACGTAAGTGTATTTCTATTATATACACATTTTTTTATTCTAACTCGGAAATTCTAAAAGTTAAAGAAAATATAATTTAACACTGTTAATTTTGAATGCAAACTCGGTCAAGAACCAATACTTGTTAATGATGATACTTGCATGAATAAGTTTATGAAAATATTCAGTCTATAGTCTCACAAATGGTTTCATCAGTCTGTACTATGTGCCATATCAAAACTCATGATCTTGTATTGAATTGTGATGTGCTTTTGCAGAATTTGACAAGTACCTCCACACTTCTACCAGTGGGGTGATCCTTTTCTGTTTAATTTTTTATGTGATAGTTAACATTGGATCAGCTTGGGGTTTAGGATATAATTTGAGAGCGATAGAAAGGGAATATGCATTGAAATCAGAGATTACTCATTAGTATATATAGGTTTACCGCACTGGGATTCTTTCTTTCTATGTTTGAGCGCTTTTTTTTTTCCAAGTTTAATCAAACACAACTTATGTCTTAGACTGATGGTCGCATGATATAAGAGTGTTAGCACATTTTCTTTTATTTGAGAAAAATGATCATTTGGCTCCCAAGAGTTACTGTTTATATTTTGGTAAATTTTTCAAAATATTAGGTACTTAAAATGATTAAAATTTAATCTCTTATGTAGAATGAGGTTGGCATGTTCAGAGGAACAACTTTCAAAGACAAATGTTGAGGAGTCTAGGGTGGAAGAATGCACAAAATGTCATGAAAAGTGAAGAGCTTCTTATTTCTATTTAAGTTACATAAGTACGGTACATGTAGCAAGGTTTCAAGATGGGGTGAGTTGAATACAAGCCAACTTTAATATGGGTCAACTACACCTTTTTAAAAAAACGGGCCTTACGCTTTTGTGATTTTGTGTTTTTGTTAGAGGTGGTCCCAGTTAGTTAAATAATGGAGCGAAATACGTTCGGGTTGAAATGCGTAAGGCCAGATGAGGTTAAACTGCAAAAACTGTACATTTGTTTCATTGTAGATTGTTTGAGTTAGCTGCAAAACGGGTCAAAATGGGTTGGTTGGAATAAGTTGTCGAAGCTTCTTTCTAGGGTCTACCACCTTTTATCTCTGCTGAAACACGCTTGTTTCCCATTACTACTACTTACTACAATATGTCTAATATACTTCAATATGGTTATTGTTTTTATAAACAGGGTTCCCGGACGGTTATAATTGGTGGGCTTCACAACAATGACATGGCAGAGGATGTTCAGTCTTGCTAGGGAGTATGGGTTAGTGTCTTCTATAACCTACCTACTTCTTAAAGAAGAAATTACACAGCATGGTAAAGATATACTATTAATTCTATATTATGATTGAGAACAAGCCAGCGCTTTTTAAAGATAAATTGTGTAATGTAAAATAAAGTATGCTTCTATTTCCGGTAAAGGCGGAAAACTGTGTGGCCAAACGGAATAGATGACATCAGGTAAATTTAGTACACATTAAAGCGGATTGGGCTTACACACATCTATATGGCATTTTGTTACCTTACTAATGTGTTAAATAAACCATGCTTATATTTCTGGTAGAGGCGGAAAAATGGGTTGCCAAACAGGTGGGTAACAGGTCAAATCGGGTAATTTTAGTTCACGACAAAGCAGGACGGGCTTGATGTGTTTCCCTACTCACTTTAATATTTTTAGCTTAGCCCATTTGTTTTGTTAGACATAAAACATAACCTGAATTCATAATTTTCATCTTTACCTTTTGATAACTAAATGGACATTGCATGTTATGCATTGCACGATGTTTATTTTTACAACTAAATGAACATATATATATTTTTTTTGAAAGGTAACTAAATGAACATATGTGTTAGAACATAGAAGGCAGCGAGTTGATTTTTAGTTAAGCATCTATATTAGCCCCTAGAGATCGCTTGAATGCCTTTTAAAAGGTAGATGTAATTTTATAAGAGTTTTCAGAGATGTGACCTGCAATTTGTATTACTTGTTTTGAATTCGCTTTTGAAAACAAATATCTTTTTGTATGCCAACTATTTTGTTTTTCAATTTAAGATAGCTCTAAGGTTATAGTGGTTTTCTATATTCCGACAATTTCACATATATTTTTTTAGAGTTAGATTTTTATATATGTAATTTAAAATTTCATAATATCATATTAACCTTTTCAAAACTTTTGGTTGAATGGATCACCGCCGCAGAAGGGCTCCAATACCGGAGAATATTCAACGTCGAATTACAAAGTTTTTCGTAACCAATCTTCCAGAAGGATGTAGTGGGGATGATTTGGCAAGTCACGTTCGATTGTTTGGGCAGATTTACGATCTATACATCGCTAGGAAAAGGGATCGGGGAGGTAATCGTTTTGGTTTCATCTCCATGCTTGATATTAAAGATAAAGAGGCGGTGTTGAAAAACCTTCGAGGTATTCGGATAGGGGAAAGCAAATTGTGGTTTAACGTGGCACGGTTTGTTTTAGAAGATGGCGAAATCAATACTGCAAAGGAGAATTGTGGTCCGACGAACAATAATAAGTCATCCTTTGAAAGAGGGGCTGATCCTAAGGTGTATCATACAGGTCCTAATGTCACAGGAGGGAGATCCTTTAGCGATTTACTTGGGGGGAAATCTGTTACCATTGATAGTAAGGTGAACGCCTTCTCCGCATTACATGGGAGAGCGTTAGTTGCGAGAATGACGGATGTCGAAGCACTGAAGAACATCTATGTTACCATCGACTCACTCAACCTAGGGCCGGTGTTTATTCAATACCTGGGAGGCTTGGATTTATTATTATCTTTTGATGACATGGAGAAGGCCAAAATGGCTAAAGACGCAACGGTGTCATTGAAAGGTTTTTCTGATGTTATCGTTTGGGAAGGACAATCACTAAGTTTTGAACGATTAGCATGGATAAAGTTATAACGTATCCCCTACATTTATTCTCCAACGAGGTGTTTGATACGGTTGGCAGCATGTTTGGCAAGATCGTTCATAAAGCCAATATCTCGGAAAAGGAAGGGGATTTATCGTTTGATTATGTGGGGATTCTAGTCGGCGAGTGTAGGAAGATCTCCGAAGAGGTTACTTTGAACTGGAAGAATAGTAAGTATCGTATTATGGTGACAGAACAAGCTGGGGAATGGATTGATGACCTCGGTCGTCACGGGTCATACAAAACCTAAATAACCTAGGTAGCTAGGGTAAGTAGGGTATCGAATCCAAGGAGCATGTGGTTAGCGTCACACTAGTTGTTTGTTTTGAAGAAGAAATTGGAATTAACTAATAACTAAGGTAACAATAATTTCTAACTAACATTCACTCCCGGGCTAGGATATGCAAGTAACTAGGATTCAAGAGTTATTATGATAGATTTGCAATTTCACTTGTATGAATCGCTAGGACAGAGAATCAAGACTTAGGCATCAACAAATAGCTACTAGGCCCTAAGTATGCTTCATTATCTAGTTCACCAAATCCTATATGTCGAGTTAAGGCATAATTGGCAGAATTCATCTTACGAGTTAAAAAAAAAAAACACAATGGTCTCTAAACATGCAATAAGTCCAACCCAATACCAAGACAATTAAGCACAACAATTAATTCATACAAATGATGTCACGATTACAAATAGATTTGCAAGGATACAAAAACCTTTAGTCATATAATGAGTCTAACCCAATATCCCAACTTAAGTGATAGGATTTATCTCACAAGTCTAAAGATAATGTTGAGGCAAAACTTAATTGACAAGATTCATCTCTATGGTTTAAGCATACAAGAAAGATACACAAGGTCCAACCAAACATCAAAAGTTAATTGATGGAATTCATCCCCATGGCTCAAGCACAACATAAACATACACAAAGTTCAACCCAATATCAATGCTTCATTAAGTACAACACTTGTTCCTTACAAATACACAATCAAAACAACATTACAAATCTAGAAACTTACAATCCTTCACCCGGAAGTGAAGGGGAACTTAACCAAACATGGTTGTAGGAGCTTGAATCTCTTCTCTAAATAATGGTTTGGATGAATTGTTATATATGGAGGTGTTATGAGGATGAAAGATCATGTTAGAGGGTTCCCAATCACGTTTTTATCAAGTCCCCATCAAGTCTTTGGTCAAAGGAAATTAATTCCTTTTAACTGATATGGTCCACGAAATAAATGGTTAAGAAAATTGCCTTGGTCCATCAACTCATAATTTTTGGACTAACCCAAAAATTGCTCCTTAGTCTTTGAGTCAAACTTGAATAAAACAATAACCCCCAAGACAATTTAATTACTAATGATAATAATCATGATGTGTGCTATCAATTTGTTGTTAACTCCTTGAGTCATGTAACTCATTGTTTCAAATCAAAGTCAAACATAATTAAATGCTTGAGTTTATTTCATCCGGTCACTCCTGGCTTCAATCCAAAACCTCGTTAAGCTCCCCAAAAATGCACTTTAAGTTCTTCTAAGCCTACGAACACAAATCATATCAAAGTAATACATTCTAAAATATAAAATCACATAAAAACACAATTTTAATCATGAGAAACTAACGACTTTCAACCCCGTATCATGGATTCCTGAGTTTGTTTCAGTTGAACGCAAGGAAGATTCAGATGGAATGGATGAAGATGATGCTAATGCGTCGGATTCAGAGTCGGAATCGGAAGAGACACCGGAAGTTGTCGTCGACGATGTGAACGCAAGTAAGGAAACCGTTGACCATGTTTTAAATGACTTTAATGAGGGTCAATCTCCAACTTTTATGGAGAATATTTTGAATTCAAAAAAAGATTTGAATGAGCCTATTTATGAGGAACCGCAGAATATAAGGAATGATGAGGAGGAATTTACCCCTGGAGTTAATTTTGATTTTGACCACACTTTTATTAATGACAATAACAGTCCCTCGTTTTCTAATGTCATTAAAAGGAAAAAAGGTAACAAAAATGAATTGGGCCGGAACAGTTTACAATATTTTAGCAGCAATGAGAGCTTGAAGATATCCAAAAAGCCCAAAGGTGATGAGGATATTTTTGGGCTTAACGTTTTATTGGGTATTACTGAAACTCCACACTCTAGTTACAATGATGAGGCCGCTGATAGCAGAGAAGACACGTTCGATCTTAATAATCAACCACCTCTTCACGTGGAGCTCGAGGTACAAGGGGAGGACGGAACTGTGTATGAGAACCGGACTGAACAACTCGCAGAAGTTGAGGCTACAAAGACATTGGGGCTAAGTTGGGTGTTGACCTGACTAATCAAGATTCTATGATTCAGGAGTCGATCGTTGATGAAGGGTTACAATCGGGTAAGTTATGAATTTGTTGTCGATTAATATTCGCGGGATTGGGGCTCGGGGAAAACCGAGCTGGATTAATAGATTAAAGAATGTTTTTGGTGTGTCGTTCATTGGCTTACAAGAAACTATGTCGTGTGATATACCGGCGAGTTTGATTGATAGATATTGGGGTGGTTATGGGTATGATTTTGAAAACGTGAATGCTGAAGGAAATTCGGGTGGCTTGTTAAGCCTATGGGATCCAAAATTTTTCAGCAAAGATAAGGCGGTGAAAGACAAGAATTTCCTTTTGGTCTCGGGTATTTTGGGGGACGGGAACACTCGATTGAACATCTTAAATGTGTATGCTCCACAGTCTAACTCCGCTAAGAGGGTTCAGTGGAGTAAAATTTCTATGGAAATTGCCTCGGGTCAAGGGTGGTGGATTGTTTTCGGGGATTTCAATGCCGTAAGAAATGCGGATGAAAGAAAAAATTCAGCTTTCGATCAAGTTTGTGCAAATGATTTCAACGATTTTGTGGACGATACGGGCCTTAGGGAATATGATTTAAAAGGCTTAAAGTACACGTACCTAGTTAATCGGGGTGGTATATGTAAGATGAGCAGAATCGATAGGGTGTTTGTTTGTGAGAATGTGTTTAATACGTGGTCGAATGCGTCGGTTAGGGCTCTCCATAGAGAGTTATCGGACCATGCTCCGATTTTAATCTCCTTGGTTGACACTAACTTTGGTTCCAAACCTTTTAGATGGTTCGATTCGTGGCTCGATAGGCAGGGTTGTGTGGAGGTCATTACCTCTGTTTTGGGCAGTTGGAAATCATCGGGAGCGGCTGATGTGAATTTAATCAACAAACTCAATGTTCTCAAATCTAAACTCAAGGTATGGCTAAAGGCGAGTAAACTTGCTGAACATGAAGAAGAGTCGAGGTTAAAAATAGAGAAGGAAGAACTAGAGTTGTTGATGGAACAAAAACAGCTTGAAGAGGAGGAGCTTTGGGTATGGTCAGAATGTTTAAAGGGCATTCAGCAGATAGCAGACTATAGAGCTAAGGACATCAGACAAAGATCTCGATGTAAGTGGGCTTCTCTCGGTGATGAGAATTCGAATTTTTTTCACAACATGGTTAAAGGTAGACATGCTAGAAATGCTATCCTGGGCATTGAAGTCAACGGTGAGTGGATCTCTAAGCCGAATCATATCAAAAGGGAAGTTCTTAGATTTTTCCGAAACCATTTCAAGGAAAAGTCTCATTGTCGGCCGAATATTGTATGTAACGGTATGAAGTGCCTAAGTGATACAGACAGCTCTTTTCTAGTCGCTACATTTTCCAAACAAGAAGTTAAAGATGCGGTGTTTGATTGCGGCTCTAATAAAGCTCCCGGCCCTGACGGTTTCAATTTCCGTTTTGTTAAACGGTTTTGGGATCTTTTGCAAGATGATTTTTTTAATATTTTGCAGGAATTTTATACCACAGGTACAATTAACTCGGTTTGTGGAGCGGCATTTATTACTTTGATACCGAAGGTTAAATCGCCTTTGGGTCTCAAAGATTATAGACCCATTACCCTGATTGGGATGATTAGTAAGGTTATTTCTAAAGTCCTTGCTAATCGTCTCAAAAAGGTTTTGGGTAATATTATTTCAGGCTCTCAGTCGGCGTTTTTGTCGGAAAGATTTATTCTAGATGGTCCTCTCGTGCTCAATGAGATTTTAGATTGGATGAAAAGAAGAAAGAAAAAGGCATTTTTCTTGAAGATTGACTTCGAGAAGGCATACGATAGCGTTAACTGGGCTTTTCTGTTATCTATGATGAACCAAATGGGTTTTCATCCGAGATGGTGTATGTGGATTAAAGGCATTTTGGTTTCAAGTCGGGCGTCGGTTCTTGTTAACGGGTCTCCTACCTTTCAATTTTCTAGTGAAAGAGGTCTCCGGCAAGGTGACCCTCTCTCCCCATTTTTGTTTTTGATAGTTATGGAGTGCCTCTCGTGGATGTTGGAGAAAGCAAAAAGTTATGGAGATTTCAAAGGTATTCGGTTGACAGAGGAGGAAACGGAGCTTAGTCATCTATTTTACGCGGATGATGCTCTCATCATGGGTGATTGGTCTCGTGAAAACATCCAATGCACAACCCGTATCCTTAGACTTTTTTATTTATGTTCTGGTATGCGTATAAATCTCCATAAGTCTAATCTTTTTGGTGTGAGCATTGACGATCATGAAGTGGATAGCATGATGGAGGTTCTTGGCTGTAGAAGAGGCGTTTTTCCCTTTACGTATTTGGGGATCAAAGTTGGGGCCAAAATGTCTAGAGTGAATAGTTGGTCTTCGGTTATCGAGGTGGTAAAGAACCGATTATGCTCTTGGAAAGCGAAACACTTGTCTATCGGTGGTCGTGTTATTCTTATAAAATCGGTTCTAGAAAATTTACCGATCTATTACTTTTCCATTTACAAGGCCCCTGTTGCGGTTGTTGAGAATTTAGAGATGTTAATGAGGCGATTCCTTTGGTCCGGATCCAATGTGGGGAAGAAGATAAATTGGGTTGCGTGGGATACGTTAACATTGCCAAAAAATAGGGGTGGTTTGGGTCTTTCAAAATTGCAACACGTGAACGACGCTTTACTTCTTAAGTGGACTTGGCGATTTAAAATAGAAGATCAAAGCTTGTGGAAGAAAGTGGTGATTGGTTGTCATGGGTCGAGCATGTCTTGGTCTACGCTGCCGTGTGCCGTTTCCTCTAGCGGATGTTGGAAGCACATCTCGAAAATTGGAGATAAACGTTTACACAATGGCGTGCCGTTTAATAATTTGTTTGCTGCGACAGTTGGCACTGGGATGGCAATAAAATTCTGGTTTGACCCATGGTTGCATAATGTCCCTTTACGCCATATTTACAGCAGCCTGTTCAGAATTGAATAACGAAAATGGGCGTCAGTTTCGGATAGATTGCAGGTTGTAAATGGAGAAAAGCTGCTGTCCTGGGAGTGGATTTCGGCACCCAGTTCTGCAGAACAGATTTCAGATCTGTTTCAACTATTATCGGATATTCACGACTACAGGTGGACAGGAGGTACGGATAAATGGTCGTGGACAGCGGACGCGAAAGGTATTTTTACTGTCAAGAAGGCAAAAACGCTGCTGTGCTCGAGTTCGTTTCAGCAGGATAATCGGCCGTTTTTGTGGAAAGGATGGGCTCCGTTTAAATGTAAAATTATGTCGTGGAGGGCGTCTATAGACCGGTTGCCGACGAAAACAGAATTACTTAAAAGAGGCGTCCAAATGCAGAATGATATGTGTGAATTCTGCACTACGACTTCTGAAAATGCGACACATCTGTTTACCGGATGTCTGTTCGCAGCCGAGATATGGTCCAGAATTGATTCTTGGTGTCGCATTTCTCCCATTTTCGCTTTTCAGGTCTCGGACTTGCTTATGATAACCGACTCACAGAATACTTCTAAGGATAACAAGTATATCTTGCGAGGTATAATCATCTCTTCTTTATGGGCTATTTGGAACGAAAGGAACAATCGGATTTTCAATAATAAGCGTCGCAGAGCCATTGAGGTCGTGGAACACATCAAAACTGTCTCGTTTTTTTGGATTCGGAATAGATCTAAGTTCAAAGATATAGAGTGGATTTCGTGGTGTAATTGTCCTTTGAGTATTATGTAATCCGTTTTTGTGCCCTTGGGCCCTTGTTTTGAGGCCCCTCGTGGCGTTTTTCTAATGAAGTATAACCTTTCAAAAAAAAAAAAAAAAAAAAAAAAAAAAAAAAAACCTTTTCAAAACACTACTCATTTTTAGTAAACAAAATAAATCAATACATATAACACGAGGTTGTCTAAATGAAAAAGAGAACATTGTATGATGAGCAATTCATAGCGATACATTTTTTCTATCTCGTTTATTTAGTGAAACAATTTGTTGTGACTAACACTAATCTTATTTTACTTTGGTATTTGTGAAAATTTGAAGGGATGCATGAGAAATTTTAACAGATTGTTGGTGATTTTTTTTCTCTCTATATAATCCTTCAGGTAATCTTATTTTCAATGCGTACTAAAGGACTTATTCAAGATGGATGTGGACTGGGCGCCTCATATGTAGTCTAAAGTAGCGTCAAATCGCCCTAGGTTTGGTTCTTTGTTCCATAAGTTTGGCATTTGGTAGTCGATGATGAGCTTGTACAAGGTTTTATGAGTTTGACGGTTGATATTGAATATGCACAACAAAAGACATGCCGTTTAGTTTCATTCTGTTATTATTGTTGTTGCTATTATCATTATTATCAAAATATAATCGGTGTTTAATGTAGGCCGGGTTAGATTGCGCACTCCAAAAGAGTCTTAGCTATTGTTGTTTTTAAGGCAATTCTTTTGCTCTTCGTGAATCGTATACTCAATTGCTTTTTGTAAATCAGTATATTAGTTGTATTAGTCAATTTGTATTAAAATTAAATTATGTGAAACCACGTAACGTTCGTCAAAAAACATAAATACCCGCAGCAACGAGTGGGCATTCCTACTAGTTGGTTTCAATAGAGATCTCAAGCTGACTACAAACTGGTGGTTCGGTTCAGTTCAGGTTCATAGCGGTTTCTAGATTACATCAGTTTCAAGTAGGAGTGGTTTCGGATTGCAGACTGGTTTAAATGTTCACGTACAAGCTCATGCCTCTATCCACATGCATCCTTTACAACAGACAAACCAACCTCCAGTGTCAATTATATCGCACTAATGATTTGTCATTGTCACAATACCCACTTAACATCCGGCCTTGGTAATTTGAAAGACCGAGTTACATGTGAATACAAAGACCATGGAAAATGATGAAAATAGCTCCTAAAGTAAATTTCAACATTGACATGATCGACACCCACACCCCTAGTCTAATTTAACCTAAATTTAGGATTACTTAAATTACATAATAAGTCAGATGGGCTATTATTATAAAACTTGCTAACTTAGAACATATTCAAATAGTCAAATAAATGAACCCTACCCATAGACTTTATGTTTTTTATTATTTTAACCAGGTCTAAACTTTTAGTTATTTTAAACGAATTCATTCCGGTTACATTTCTATTTTGTTTACGTATCTCGTCATACTCATATCCGTCTCAAATGTGTCGGGTTTACTATCTTATAAAGGCTATAGTTGGATACAGTTGAGGTTGTTGATTATCATCATCCTCACTCTCGTCTACCTTCATAACTTCATCTCAAATGGTTACAGCAAATATCCCAACCACTCCCATAATATTACTTGTTATAATAATACTCTTCACATACTCTGTTTCAGCCAACGATGAAGCATACCCATCTCCTTTTATACCCATAATAACACCCTGTCAACTAAACGATGACATCAGTCTCTCTCCTAACCGCAAAGAAGTTTATAAAGAAGAGGGTCATATATTTGATATAAGTCACAGATACCATCCTGATTTGCCTTCATGGGATCGGAGGAAGGTATTGGTCAATTTCTATGGCTTCCAGCCAGTATGAAGAACGACTCACTTGCTAATATTTCAGAGATGAAGATGCCTACACACACAGGGACCCATGTTGATGCTCCTGGGCATGTCTATGATCATTACTTTGATGCTGGGTTTGATGTTGACACGCTTGATCTTCGGGTTCTTAATGGTGCATACCACCTGTTTGATAAAATGCCTCTATGAAACGTTGATCTTTTGTTAAGTTACTTTTTAAGATAAAAAAGAGTTACAATTACTAAATATAGTTTTAGTAGGATGTACCACCTGTTTGATTAAATGCCTCCTTTGAAACATTGATAGTTAGTTTTCTACTCAAGTACCAGATATAGTTTTAGTAGGACCTAATTAAAAGTGGTCTATGGTATATTATTATTGATGAATCATAACAAGAGATTACATCCCTTTATATAGGGAGATGAATACAATTGGGCTATGAGATTAAGGAGCCCATCAAAACCCTAGACAAAACATTCCTAAAATAGGATAATAATAATAATAATAATACTATATGCTAAGATCCCCCCGCAGTTTGATCGGGCGCTGAGCAAACGGTTAAACTGGAACTGAAAGACTGAAATAGCTCCCGAGATAATCCCTTAGTAAAAATATCAGCTTATTGAGAGGAAGAGGGAACATGTAAAACCCGAATATGCCGCACGCGAACCTTTTCTCGCACAAAATGAATATCAATTTCAACGTGTTTTGTACGCTGATATTGAACATGATTATTCGATAAATACACTGCGGAGACATTATCACAATAGACCACAGAGGCACGCTGTAATGGAACAAAAAGCTCTAGCAGAAGATTACGTAACCAGGTTGCTTCGGCAACCGCATTCGCCACTCCTCGGTACTCGGCTTCAGCACTTGAACGTGAGACAACTAGCTGACGTTTAGATGACCAGGATAGAAGATTGTCCCCTAAGAACACACAATAACCACTTGTGGAACGACGAGAGTCGGGGCATCCGCCCCAGACAGCATCAGAATAAGCGACGAGAGAGTGCACATTAGATTTAACTATCCGAATCCCATAAGAGATGGTGCCCTGCAAATACCGTATAATACGTTTCATAAACTCATAATGTGGGACCCGGGGTTCATGCATAAACAAACACACTTGCTGAACCGCATAGGAGATGTCCGGTCTTGTGAAATTCAAGTACTGTAAAGCCCCAGCCAAACTTCTGAATCCCATAAGAGATGGTGCCCTGCAAATACCGTATAATACGTTTTATCCCCAAAAAATGATGTAACCGACCGAGATCGGTCATAGCAAACTCCCGTGTGAGTGAGCGAATGATATCCTGTAAAAACGCATCCATGGATGCAGTGAGAATAATATCATCTACATACAAGAGTAAATACGCCGTATGAGGACGCTTGTTGTAGATAAACAAAGAAGTATCACACACACTGCTGCGAAAACCCTGTGAAAGAAGATAAGTAGCAAACCGATTGTACCAGGCTCTAGGGACTTGTTTTAATCCGTATAAGGATTTCTTCAGGCGGCACACAAAATTTGGACATCTTTTGTCCACAAAACCTGATGGCTGATGCATGAAAACTGTTTCCTGTAAATGCCCGTGTAAAAAAGCGTTCTTGACATCCAACTGATGGATGGGCCAAGATTGTGAAACAGCTAAAGATAAAACGGTACGTATCGTAGCTGGTTTAACTACTGGACTGAAGGTTTCCTCACAATCAATACCCACATTCTGAGACTTACCGTTAACAACCAAACGTGCCTTGTATCATTCTAGTGTCCCGTCCGACTTAAATTTATGGCGAAAAAGCCACATGCAACGAATAACTGGACTGTCAGTCAGACGGGGAACCAAATCCCACGTTTCATTTTCCTGTAATGCATCAAACTCAGCCTGCATGGCATGTGTCCAATTCGGGTCCGAGAAGGCTTTGGCGTAGGTGGTAGGGATGGGTGAGATAGTGGTCGTGTGAAGGTTTAAAGGTGGTTTAAGAGAGCCTGTTTTGGACCGGGTGGACATCGGGTGAGTGTTAGTTGGGGCAGGCTGCTGGGTGTGAGAAGGGTGTGAGACGTGGGCGACTGAGGTGGAACAATGGGCGGATGTGTGGGCTGGACAGGAAACCCAGGTGGGCTGGTGACGGACGCGGGCCGAGTGGGTGCAGCAGCCTGCGAGTGGGCTGCCGGTGTGCGGGCTTGCGGAGTGGGACGAGCCCGACGAGAGTAGGTGATGGGTGTTTTGGGCAGATTTATGTTGGGCCGAGGTGGGCTAGGAGGTGGTGAGGTTTGGGATGGCAGGCCAGGTTGTGGGTTAGGGGACAACATGAATGGAGCGGGTGTGTCATCTTCTAGGAACTTATATGAGGTAGGCGGGGTAGGAATGGTATATGGGAAAGTGGATTCGTCAAATGTGACGAGAGATATGGACTTTACCCGTGCTGGGATCGAAACACCGGTACCCACGAAAATCCGGTGGGTAACCTAGGAAAATGCAACGAATAGCCCGTGTGTGAAGTTTATGTGGTTGTGTGGCCGAAGTATTGGGGTAGCACGCACACCCGAACACTCGTAAGTGATCGTATGTGGGGTGGCGGAGGTAAAGGGCAAAGGTAGGGGTAAAAAAGTTTAGGCGTTTTGTAGGCAGGATGTTATGGAGGTAAGTAGCGGTATGGAGTGCTTCCACCCAAAAGGAAGGGGGAAGATGGGCATGGATGAGGAGAGCACGTATGATGTCATTAAGCCGACGAATCATGCGCTCTGCACGTCCGTTTTGGGAGGACGTTTGAGGGCAGGCGAAGCGGAAAAGAAGGCCGTTTTGGTGGGCAAAGGTTTTAAAGGCGTTGTTATCAAATTCACCGCCCAAATCACACTGAAAAGTTTTAATAAGACGGTTAAATTGGGTATGTATAAGGCGATGAAATTTGACAAAGGTAGGGAAGGTTTCAAATTTATATTTTAACGGGTAAACCCAGACAAAGTGGGAAAAATTGTCAATAAGGACCATGTAATATTTATAGCCAGATTTGCTAGGGACCGGGGAGGTCCACAAGTCGCAATGAATTATATCAAACGGTGCAAACGTATAAGTATTAGAAGCATGAAATGGCAAACGTTTACTATTAGAAAGTTGACAAGAGTTGCAAAAATTAGACCTATGGTCTTTATTACAAGAAATATTAAAATGACGATGTAAAATATCTAAAACTTGGATGCCAGGATGGCCGAGACGGTAAAGAGGGGTAAAGGATCGGACGGCGATTAAGTTTAAAAGAGCCGTAGCTCTGATACCATAAAAGTGGTCTATGGTATATTATTATTGATGAATCATAACAAGAGATTACATCCCTTTATATAGGGAGATGAATACAATTGGGCTATGAGATTAAGGAGCCCATCAAAACCCTAGACAAAACATTCCTAAAATAGGATAATAATAATAAAAATACTATATGCTAAGACTAATCAGTGAACTGGTCTATAGCTGATCGATATATGAGATAACGTAAAACATATATTAATAGTAATATCAAAAGTCAAAGCTCAAAAGTATTAATATTTGAAACATGATCTAATCGTTTGCCATGAAGTCTTCCTTTGAGTCGACACCAACAAAGGCATCTAAAATATCGGTCAATATCTTTGAAAATATGGGGACCGATATTTGACATCAATATTTTGTAGAGAGTGATAACTGATATGCCAATCATATCCCACTAATATTAATTGCTTAGAGTAGGACTAAATTTCTATTAGATTAGTAGCAAAATCTGTTCAGATTTTACAAATAAAATGAGCAATTGTGGCTTATTGCTTTTGGTTGTTTATAATTTTTTGCTTTTGGTAGTTAACAACATCATATTAACTTAAAAGACTGGCCAATTACAGAGATAATTATGCTTTCAATATTTAGCAACAAGTTACAAGGCAAGTTGCCTACTTCACTTTCACATCTATCTTTTGCTTCTTCTTCTTTTTTTTTTTTTTTCATGTTACAACAAGTTACAAGGCAAGTTGCCTACTTCACTTTCACATCTATCTTTTGCTTCTTCTTCTTTTTTTTTTTTCATGTTACAACAAGTTACAAGGCAAGTTGCCTACTTCACTTTCACATCTATCTTTTGCTTCTTTTTTTTTTCATGTTACAACAAGTTACAAGGCAAGTTCACATCTTTCGTTATATATATTTTTCCCTTTATTTTTTTGACATCTATCCTTGGATTTTTTTGGAATAAGGATGCTAAGGTGTCATGTGATTTATTTGAGCTATTCTTGGATTTTTGTGGGGTGGGTTGGTGTTTTTTTCTTTTTTTAATGTTTTTTTTTCTTGGGGGGTGGGGTGTTTGTAAATTTAATGTGCTCAGAGATTCTGCAAACAAGATAGGGAAAAGTGATTCTTTTCAAACCACAGCCAGCACATCTAACTTATATGTGCTTCTTTTCAAACTGTTTAGCTTAGTGAAGATGTTGGCAACAAAGATGAATCCTCATTTTATATATCTCATGCTTTTCCTACCTTCTATGATTGTTTCATCACAAAATAGCGCCTACCCATCTGTATATGGTGATGAGGAGGGTTCTTGTGGAAATAGTGAGTTGATTCCTCCAAGGAGGGAAGTTTATGGAAATGGAAAAATATATGATATTTCACATAGGATTACTCCGGGAACACCATCTGGGATATCTGAAGATGGGATTGGGGATGAATACCTTAAACTCCATGAAAGCATGAAAAACGGATCAGATATATAATTTCCCAATTATAAAGTTGCCTGCTCATGCCGGCACTCATGTTGATGCACCTGGACATATGTTTCAAAATTACTATGAAGTAGGCTTTGATATTGATAGTCTTGACTTGGAAGTACTAAATGGTATTAAACGGTTCCGCACATAGATAGTCTTATTAGATTATTATTTGCTGTGTTTGAAGGTTCTAGGCTTGTTCAAAACGTGGTTTTAAAATGCTAACTTATTAGATAGTAGTTGTGTTACTAACTAATCAACTAGATTGTAGAAATTCACCTATAAGATTTTGAGCTATAAATCATGTCTTTTTTTTTTTTTTTTTTTTTTTTCTGCAGGCCCAGCATTATTAGTTGATGTTCCAAGAGACAAGAATATAACAGGTACTAATACAAATATGGTTCTGTTTTAAGTACTCCATATTCTTATTATTTTTTAACAAATGGCTTGTTAGGCGAGTTAAAATTTGATCATGTTGTGTGTCATAACACTTACCTGAGTTAACGCTAAACTACTGAAGTGGTTCTAAAATTATTTTCAAGAGAAAAGCAGATAAAAATAAGCTGACAATTGGGCATTCAGATTTCAGAAGTTGAACCATCACCATGTATATACATACTTTTGACAAATTATTCTGTGCATAACTCAAAGGTGAAAATGAGAGTAAACACTCGTGCTTTTTTTTGTTTTCTTTCTGTATTAGAGATATGTTTAAGTAAAGCAAAATAATTTATATTAAACGTGTGAACTTTTTGGGGGACCACTTTTACTTGCTCCGGTGTTAGTTAAATCTTGATTGCTTATTAAATTATTGCAGCTGAAGTTATGAAGTCCTTGAACATTCCCAAGGGAGTAAAGCGTGTGCTATTCAGAACATTAAACACCGATAGGTAACCTCCTTTCACTTTCTTGGGCCAGATGTCGCTATCACATGATTTCATTGAAATTTTGTTTTGACTTTTGATTGTTCGGATCATTAATTTCAGGCGGCTGATGTGGAAAAAGCAATTTGACACAAGCTATGTGGGATTTATGAAGGATGGAGCTCAGTGGCTGAAGGACAACACTGACATTAAACTAGTTGGTAAAACTCACTTCACTTCTGGGGGAGGGTTTGTTGAATTAGTACATTTATAGTTGATATACGTGCACTAAACTCATGAATTTTATATGTTAATTCCATTCGATGTTAATCAAAGACTATTCAGAAAATACTCTGTATATCATTTAATACATATGCATTGAGATGTTTAAAAAGACCAACATAAATGGAGATCAAGTCAAGATGAATTAAGATATATGGTAAAAGAACTGTATTGCAGGCTGTGGTGTATTACAACAATGCATCAGATAACAAGCAAGAACAAAATAAACAAGATTGAAGGCAAAAGTTTACGGTTTTATTCAATGCAAAGAGAGTACATACAAACTGAAACAAACACTTGCTTAAATAGGGAAAAACTGAACTAACTTAACCAAACTGAATGCACTAAAACAGGAGATGAACTAGCTTGAATTCAACATTCAAACTTAACCGTTAAACTTATTCAAATGCCTTCTAGAAGAGAACTTCAAACAAGAATTGGTTTGCCGGCTCATGATCCACGTGTGCATGCATGTGACTTAGTTTGAGTTACGTCCAATACCCTTCCATAACTCAAACTCCTGAACACCTAACCTTATCCTGAACATCTTGAACTTGTCTTTTGGAAGAGCTTTGGTTAACACATCGGCTAACTGATCATGTGTGCTGCAAAACACTAACTTTACTTGATCTTTATTCACTAAGTCTCTAATGAAATGATACCTCAACTCAATATGCTTTGATCTGTTGTGTAAAGCTGGATTCTTAGACAAACAAATTGCAGACCTGCTATCACAATGAATGACAGTTGCTTCCTCTTGAACCAAGTACAAATCACTGAGCATTCTTCTTAACCATACAGCTTGGCAGGCTGCATCTGTGGCTGCTACATATTCAGCTTCTGTACTTGATAGTGCCACAATACTTTGCTTTTTAGAACTCCATGTGATAACCCCACTTCCAACATGAAATGTGTGTGCAGTCACACTCTTCCTATCATCAGTACAAGCAGCCCAATCACTATCAGTATGACCAGTTAATAGAATTCCCATTCCTTTTGCACTTCGAGCATACCAAATACCATAATTAGTTGTACCAGCAATGTACTTAAGCACTCTTCTTGCAACACCAAAATGCAACACAGATGGTGCTTGCATAAATCTTGCTAACACACTCACAGCATATACAATATCTGGCCTGGAATTACACAAATACATCAAGCCTCCTATTAAACTTCTGTATAACTGAGCATCAGCAGCTTTACTTCCATCATTCACACTGAACTTCTCATTAGCATTCATTGGAGTTTCTTCAATCTTGCAATCTTTCACATCAAACTTGTCAAGAAGACTAGTAGCATATCTTTCTTGTGAAAGAAAGACCCCATCCCTTGTCTGATGAACCTCTAGACCAAGAAACAAAGTGAGCTTCCCCAGATCAGTCATCTCAAACATCTTCATCATGCCTTGTTTGAACTCCTGCATTAGTTTTGAGCTTGAACTTGTGTAGATAATATCATCTACATATAAGCAGACATAAATCAGATCAGCTCCATCTTTCTTTATATACACAGTTGGCTCATAACTACTCCTTTCATACCCTTGACCTGCAAAATGAGCATCAATCTTAGCATACCAGGCTCTAGGAGCCTGTTTAAGACCATACAAGGCCTTATGAAGCCTGTAAACTTTCTCTTCTTGACCAGAAATCACATAACCCTCTGGTTGATACACATAGATCTCCTCTTCCAAGTCTCCATTCAAGAAGGCAGACTTTACATCTAATTGATGTAAAGCCCAACCTTGATGTGCAGCGACAGCAATGATCAATCTAATGGTTTCAAACCTTGCTACAGGGGCAAAGGTTTCTTCATAATCTATGCCCTTCTTTTGAGAGAAACCTCTAGCAACCAATCTGGCCTTGTACTTGAGAACTTCTCCATTTGGTCCAACTTTAGTCTTGTACAACCACTTTGTTGGACATCAAGAACAAGAATCAAGAATCTACAAGATCATGTATACGATCATATGCAGGAAATAGAATTCGAAATGTTTTTGTATTAACAAGAAATAATTGTTACAACCAAAAGAATGACTAATGGATATGACCAAAAGTGATTACAAATGAAAGATACATGTTCTATATATACTAAATGAAACGACATGATCAGATGGTAGTTATGTTTCGAACAGTTACGTAGGTTTGTAACTGTCAACTCACACCCTTTCATCATGTTCCCGCCAATATTGACTGCCAAGGGTAGAATAGTCTTTTTGCTTCTGATATGTATTTGCAGCAGTAGCTTGACCCATTTGAATCTTTGCTGCATCTGATTGTTTGCAGCCATTTGATGACATTCGATTCATAGTGTTGTTTCAGCCCTTTATGATATCCATTTTGACCCATATACAAATTCTAATATACTAACTAACTAGGACAAACTTATAATCTACATTTAATCTACATACAATTATAAAAGTATAGTTTATAATTCCAATACCCTCCCTTAAACTAGACTTTTATATAACTAGTTGTTTAGGATAGAGTTGAAGCCTTCATTCTTTTATTTCTTTCCGATCCATAGGCTGATGATTGACTTTTGGTTGTTTTTCTTGGATGTTCTTCCTTTCGTTTCTTTCTTCGGTTCGTTTGGAATCCGATCCTTCTTCTTATATATATCTTCTTCTTCATAGTAGGATTCCATGTAATCAATTCCTGCATATATTATTTTCCTCCTTCTTTTCTTTCAATAAAACAGAGCATAATGTTTTCTTCTCCTTTGATCACTAAAAAACAAACTATGATATCATATACGAGAGTGTATGTACTCGGTTTCATATATGAATCCGATTAATTACTTTTTCCATATATGAGAGTATGAACTCGATTTCATATATAGATCAAATTAATCCATGTTCTTCGTTTCGTAATTCCTTTTCCTTTTTCGCCTTCCTCTGTTTCATAGTGATCTTCGTTTATTTCTCGCCATCATTTTCTTCTTCTACCATATGTTGGATTTTTCTCTTGTTTCTCCTCGGACCAATCTTTGTACAATAATTTCATTTCTCTTTTAATATTCCTTTCTCTTATTATTACTATTAAATTCATTTTTTTTTTTAAAAAAAAAAAAACTGTGCAGATGCAAAAAAAAATATATATATATATAAAATTGAATTTTGAAAAATAGAGGCTGTTGACTTTTTGTTTCAACAAGTGATTAGAAAAATATTATAATAAAAAAAAAATCTTGCCTCCTATCTTCTTCTTCGTTTTTTTTTCGTTTTTTGCCGCGAACAGTTTTTCAAAAAACAATAATATTTCTTTCTAAACTTGATTTCCTCAATGATCAAATAAAACAGATAATAAGAAACGATTTCTATATGAATCGATGTCTTTCGATATAATCGAGTGAATATGAAACGATATATATATAAACTCTGTTTTATCAAATTCAAATAAAAGGAGTAAAACTTAAGGAAATCAAGAGACTTTACAAACAAATTTCTTGTGATTTGATGAATGATTCTTCGTTGAAGAAACGTGTGAATCCTTCTGTGTTTTTGATTGATCCTTGGTACGCCTTTTCTGATGATTTGAGTGATGCTCTGTTTTTGTTTCGACCGGAATAATCCAGAACAGTAATCGTTTGCGTTTGATCCTTCGTTTCTGGGATCTGATTCTTCATTTCTGTGATGATTTCATGAATTCTTGATTCTTTTCGATTCGCGCAGCGGTATTCAATCATTGTCCAAGAATCGTAACCATGCTCTGATACCATTTGTTGGACATCAAGAACAAGAATCAAGAATCTACAAGATCATGTATACGATCATATGCAGGAAATAGAATTCGAAATGTTTTTGTATTAACAAGAAATAATTGTTACAACCAAAAGAATGACTAATGGATATGACCAAAAGTGATTACAAATGAAAGATACATGTTCTATATATACTAAATGAAACGACATGATCAGATGGTAGTTATGTTTCGAACAGTTACGTAGGTTTGTAACTGTCAACTCACACCCTTTCATCATGTTCCCGCCAATATTGACTGCCAAGGGTAGAATAGTCTTTTTGCTTCTGATATGTATTTGCAGCAGTAGCTTGACCCATTTGAATCTTTGCTGCATCTGATTGTTTGCAGCCATTTGATGACATTCGATTCATAGTGTTGTTTCAGCCCTTTATGATATCCATTTTGACCCATATACAAATTCTAATATACTAACTAACTAGGACAAACTTATAATCTACATTTAATCTACATACAATTATAAAAGTATAGTTTATAATTCCAATACACTTTAGATCCACCACATTCTTGTCAGCAGGCACCTTCACTAAACTCCATGTCCCATTTTTATTAATTGAACTTATCTCTTCATTCATAGCTTCCTTCCACTCCTGCTTCCTCATAGTTTGAAGGGTCAACAGCAGACAAAGCAAACTGGCATGCTGTATAAACATCATGTAAACTCTTGTACTTCTTCACTGGTGAGCTTGCAGCATAAACCTCTTGTAAGCTTTTGTATTTCTTCACTGATGAACTTGAACTTGTGCCAGATTGATGAGAAACAACAGAAGCTTCTCCAGATTCCATGGTGAGATCAGGAACTTGAGTCTGCACATGCTCTTCAAGAACATTAACCAGCACATCTGCATAATCACCAGTTAACTGATAATAAGTGACATTGGGAGTATGATCCCAATCCCACTTAGCATTTTCAAAAAATTTTGGCTCCTTCCTTGTCAGAACTCTTTTGGATACTGGATCATACAACCTGTAATTATTCATCCCTGAGTATCCCACCATGATACACTTTTCACCTCTGTCATCTAGTTTCCTTCTTCCTTGAGTAGTGGTCCCAGCATAAGCCACACTTCCAAAAACTCTAAAATGATGCACTGAAGGCTTTTGATCTGACCAAACTTCAATTAGTGTTTTGTTTGTCAAGGCTTTAGTAGGAGATGAATTCAGAATAGTGACCACAGTAGCAGATGCCTCTGCCCAGAAATAGTTAGGAAGGTTCTTGGCTTTCAACATACTTCTCACAAGCCCAAGAATAGTTCTATTTTTCCTTTCTGCCACTCCATTTTGCTCTGGAGTGTAAGGGGCAGTTAACTCTCTTTTGATTCCCTGTTCTTCACAAAACAAATCAAATTCTTTGGAACAATACTCACCTCCTCTATCAGTTCTTAAAGTTTTAATATAACATTCACCATCCTTTTCTATCATTGCTTTAAAAACTTTGAACTTATGGAGGACCTCAGACTTCTTTTCCAGAAAATAAATCCAACACATTCTTGAATAATCATCTATAAATAGTAAGAAATACCTGCTGCCCCCTAAGCTGTTGACTTGAAATGGTTCACATACATCTGAATGGACTAATTCAAGTCTCTTTGATGCTCTCCATGTTCTAGAGGGAAATGATGGTCTTGTCTGCTTTCCTAGAATGCAATCCTCACATTCTTCAGACTACTTAATAAGAGGCAGCTGCTACATTAACTTGAGGTTCCTCATTATACCAACAATCCTTCTTGAGATGTCCATATCTTTGGCAGTTGAAACATTGTGGTCCTCTATTCCTTTCTGACATACGGCCTCTACCTCTTCCTCTAGAGAAGTTTCTTCCTCTACCATGACCACCACCAAACTGCTCATTCAGAGATCTCCTTACTTGAGGCTGCATAGCTTGCAAAGCATGCTCATCACTTCTTTCAGGTGTCTTCAAACCAACACTCCTCCCATTCATCCTTGCTTCTTGAGACTGAAGAGAACCCATGAGTTTGACAGGAGTTAAGGCTGCCAAATCAAAGGACACTTCAAATGAAGGGACAACAAAATCAAATTTTGGTGATAAGCTCCTCAAGATCTTCTCAACTACCCTTCTGATCAGTGATTTCTTCACCATACGACCTCTGTTGGCTAACTATTCCCATTACACGTGAGAAATAGTCACCAACTGTTTCATCGTCTACCATTACCAAGTTCTCAAAGTCTCTCCTCAAGCCCTGCAGTTTGACACCTTGGACTTGAGTGTCACCTTGAAACTCCAACCTGAGTGTTTCCCAGGTTTCCTTAGCAGTATTAGCACCAACAATTCTTGAGAACAAGAGATCACTGACCCCTTGTTGTATGACTGCCATCGCCTTTGCATCTTTTCTTCTAGCCTCCTGCAACCTTGTCTGATCACTCCCAACAGCAGTACTCCAGCATCAATAAGTTCCCAGAGATCTTTTGCTTTTAGTATAGTTTTCATTTGGATACTCCAGTGTTCATAGCCATCTCCTTTGAACACTGGTATAACTTGGTTTGTGACCGAGGGTTGGTTTTTATCGGAAGAAAGGTTTCAAGAGAGAACTTTTGCTTCAATGAATCGAAACACAAAGCTCTGATACCACAATGTTGGTAATCAGATAACAAGCAAGAACAAAATAAACAAGATTGAAGGCAAAAGTTTACGGTTTTATTCAATGCAAAGAGAGTACATACAAACTGAAACAAACACTTGCTTAAATAGGGAAAAACTGAACTAACTTAATCAAACTGAATGCACTAAAACAGGAGATAAACTAGCTTGAATTCAACATTCAAACTTAACCGTTAAACTTATTCAAATGCCTTCTAGAAGAGAACTTCAAACAAGAATTGGTTTGCCGCCTCATGATCCACGTGTGCATGCATGTGACTTAGTTTGAGTTACGTCCAATAGTTTTGGAGGCAGTAAAAATTTAACCGTTCTGAAACGCCAATGTTACAGTTTCTCCTTTACTGTGGTTACTAGAGAACATATGTTTGTGGAAATACCTAAGATAACCTTACTGTGGTTGGCATATAAGCATATTGCATGACATAAATGTATAATCAATCATTTGGTTTCTTTTTGTAGGTATTGATTACTTATCAGTTGCTGCATATGATCATCTAATTCATTCTCATCTTGTCTTCCTAGAGAACAGGGTAAGGGCTTCTTTGCTCTTAAACATATTTTGTGTGTAAAGTTGTCGACGCTTATAATACTACTACTATATATATGTGTGCCATCAGGATATCATTCTTGTTGAAGGCCTGAAACTTGAAGATATAGAAGCAGGGATATATAATGTGCATTGCTTACCACTAAGGTTACTAGGAGCTGAGGGATCTCCCATGAGATGCATCCTCATTAAATGATCTTTTGCAAATGGTGAGGAGAGGGAGGTTGGTGGTGGAGATGGTGGTGGTGGTGTTGCAGGCGGTGGTGGTGGTGGTAGTGGTGGTGGGTGTTCCAGGTGGTGGTGGAGGTGGTGGGTGGGTGGGTGGGTTGGAGAAGAAGGAAGAGAGGGTATAAGAGTCATTTCACCCAAAAAAATTAAGGGTATAATAGTCAGTTCACCAAAAACTAACAGAACAACTAACGGCCGTTAGTCTCAGGGATGTAAAGTGTTAGAAAATGAAACCACAGGTACTCAGGGTGTTAAGCCTGGGCTGAACCTGTTAGATTAGGCAAACCACAGTGACGAAAACTGCAATTTTCTCTTTCTACAATGTTGCAAAAGTCGCTAGTCGGCTGACTGGGGAGTTGGGTGTACTCGGAGTACTCGGGGAGTACTTGGACCTCGTAAATATAAAGAAAATCAATTATTAGATATAATATATATATATATATATATATATCAAAATAAGCATAATTCATGTCAAATACGCATGTTTTTTTAAAGATACATGCTTAAAATTCAAATTTTCTGAGCAAGTCCGAGTAAGCCGAGTACAGGGCCAAGTTGGGTTGGGTAGGATGAAGATGACTGATTTTGACCATTGAGTACGGGCCGAGTTGACCAAGTACAGGGCCGAGTTGGCCGAGTAGCCTGAGTTTGACCGCCGCCGACTAGTTTGCCTTTTAGAGGGGAGGTTCTAGAATCAAACCTTGATAAAGATGTATTATAGATTAATTTGGTGTAAACTAAAGTGGGGTATCATCAGCCGTTAAAAGAATAAAATAAAAATGCCTGACTATAATAACATTTTAATGATTTGATCATACTTTTAACTTTTTATTTATGTTGGATGTAGCCTAAACAAAAGACTCAATTTCAAGGAATAGGATTCAAAAGGTCCTTCCACTCAAATAGAAATATGATTAAAAAATGTGCGCTTAAAATTAGTTTTTGTCCGTTATGGGTCTAAACTCAATGCCTTCAACAATAAGCTTGCTAACCTTCGTCTTATCACTAGAGGTCAATGAAAAATTCATATGAATCTTTTGGGTGGATTGGAATTCCCAAATTTGTACTTCCATCCAATCATCGTTTCTCTGTCGGGGAATACCTTTTACTTTTGGCATATAGGCTAGGTTGTGGGTGTTTTGATTAGCCTTTGGTCTAACAACTGGTGTTTGAGGACTTACTAAATAAACATACCAATTACCTCTTGAGCTTTGTCTATCTTTCACTATCATAGGACCCTCAACTCCGGATTGGTGTTCTCGTAATTTGTAGACAAGGTAACATGCATATGTTGTTCCAGGTGACAATAATTGGGACTGAACTTCAGTCTCAAAAAAATGTACTGAGAATCACACTGTAAGACTTCTCCAAATCTGAAAAATTTAGAAAAAGAAGAATCATCTTACATGTAAAAGATTTAGAAATTTTTAACTCAGCACAAATTTGTAGAAGATAGTAATTTCTACAAGAAAACAAAACAAGAGGGAAGTATAAAGAACCTTGATTTGTAGAAAAGCATTTCAATATTGTTTAACACCATATGTAAGCCGCTTTTACTGATAGCATATGACATTTCTTCCCATTTTTGTCGAGAAAAAACCACTATCAAACAATATATATATATATATATATATATATATATATACTAGCAGGAACCCGCGCGTTGCGGCGGGCTACACAATGTTTGGATGGTGCGTGTGGTCAATCACCTCACTGGTGTGTTGTAAATTATACGTGCCTCTTTTTGAGGGTTCAATCCGCAACACTTTAGTTGAATCTAAATATAAATCCACTTGTTTTCTAATTCCAGTGTTATTGAGGCAAATGGCACACTTGGAATGGAGATGGTTATTGGCTAACACAAGTTTCCTAAACCTGCTCTGTCTAAGAAAGATAAAATAATTTGACTATTTGGACTGTTATTAGTTTGATGTGTGTGCCACTCCTGCAATTCTAGTAAGGTATCTCTACGCCATCTTTGGTGCATACACGGCATATGGAGGATGTGCATGTTGAATTTAAACAAACAGTTAAACGTGCATGAATTCAGTTAACTGACTTAACTCCCGTCATCCACGTATATAAGCAAAAGGTCAAGTTTGAATTCTTTCAATTTCAAAAAAAAAAAAAAAACAAAGCCAACTAAATAAATAGATCGTAGAGCAAACTAAGAACCAATTTCTTTGGGAAATCCTGAACCATGTACCTTTATCAAGAAACTCAAGTTTGGCAAAAAAAAAAAAGTCAACGTTTGGATAGTCAAACCAGTACTTGGCTTTTCATCACAAGCTAACCAAGGGTACTTTGGTTTACAATTTAAATCAACAGTTTATTATATTTGGGAAATTTCGAAACCAGGTTCTATTAAAAGGTTTCTTTCAGCTAATAACAAACAAGCTCTTTGCCCACCTATACCACCTTAACCTCTTCAGCAAAACCACTTCAAAGTAAAGCCCTCAATGCGATTCTAGATTCAATTTTCATAAAACCATAACTAATTAGAACAAATATAAGCATATAACAAACAATGTTATTGTAGATAAAAAACTGATTTATTTATTAAAAAAATAAAATAAAAAAATAAAAAAGATATTGGAAGTCACCTTGTAGCAAAACAAAATTTCTTGGAGATCATGATGTGGATCCTCAGAGCTACACAAAAGTGACAGTGCATACAAGATACAAAAATCATATGACAAAGAAGTTAATAGTATCAATCAACATATGACAAAGAAGTAAATAGTACAGTGAATTACATTGGGGAGATTAATGTAATATTGTATGAACTCAAATTCAAAAATAAACCTGTTCAATGACAACATGTCAACATGATCATGCTTTGCAAGCTGCAAATGGTCAATTTCACGTTTGATTTGTAGAACTATAAAGGTAATTGTGTATACGTTCGTTCATAAGGAGTAAACATCACTCGGAAATACACTTACAAATTGACCAAGAATAACATGAAAGTCAAACACCAATAAGATCATCATAATACAAGGAGGATTAACAAAAAAATTGCGAAGCATAAACAAAACATATAGATCCCAGCATGTTGTTTTTTAAACAGGTGCAGCTCAAAACACTATGTGTCCATGTTTGATAGATCCATCAATCAATTAGAAAAGGAGGACTTGATCCTAACAAATTTGACGTCTCGAATAATTATTTAAAACAAAAAAACAATCATATATATTTAATCTGATACAATCAGAACTACATCTTGTAATGCTCCTAAATCCTAATAATACGAACAATCAGTTATAATAACTGTTTTAAGAGAAAAATGACAATATACGTCATAGGCGTTTAATCAAACACCTGGTATGCACCTTATATGCACGAAAATTATCAGGCATTAACCCCGAGTACCTTTGATTTTGAGTTAGAGAAGGAGAAAAAAAGAAACTTCGACCAAACAGCTCGTTGTCATCGCCATCATCATCTTCAATGGCCAAGACCACAAACGTTCCCGACAAAAACCCGGCAACAACCTGGAGGTGTCTTCATCACCGATAGTCCCCTTATCAATTTCTCTCCTTTTGTCTCTCTCTTTCTCTCTCGTTCTCTATCTCAGGTAAGTGGAAGGAATCGATGTGAAGCATTAAATAAAGAGGGTAATGGTGGTTATAGTGGTCGATATGTATTCAATCGTATTCCATCGCATTTAATCGCATTGAGAATGGTAGCTAGCAGGTAGAGAAACCGTCGACAATGATCAATAACCGATGACAGGAGCAATCAATCTTCAACGAAACCCAAAAGACGCGTCTTAATTATGACTTTTGGGACGGTGAATGCTCTCCTATCTATTTATATATAGTATTGGATGTAAATTAGGTTTTAGAGGTTGTTTTTAATTGAGAATATCTCAGTCAAAGAATTATTTAATTCTGTGTATTAAATTTGTTTTAATCATTTAATAAAGTTACAATTTTATCTATGAATCCTAATATAAAAAGACTATTTTGCCCGTCCAGCATATACTATATAGTAGTATAGATATGCTTAGCAATTCAATATATAATGTATTAATGCTTCCTTGCAATAGAAACATGTTCATAGGCTCCACAACTACATATGGCAACACAAATGGACTTACAATGCTTCTCTTATTGTAATCACTAATTAAGAAGCCTTTACGAATAATTGAGTACGCTTCCTCCTTGGTTGCCCATAGCAGTCTGCCTTCTGATATTATGGCTTTATAATCAGTTGGCATTTTTTCTTCCCAATTTGTATCTAAATCTGAGATGGGTTGATTTTCATCTTTATGTTGCACCTGTAGAAGAATATACCTAAACTAATTAGACTTTCATCTAATATTAACTCCCAATCAGCCAATTTTTTTTTCAAAACCCTAGTTCCTCCGAGAAACTCGGAGGCGGCAAAAGGTGAATAGGATCGCAACAACAACATGGCGGGGAAGGATCGGTATAAGGAAGATACTTGGTATGATGCACCTACTAGGAAAAGAAGGAACAACAAGGAGCAAGTCGGATCGAAGGAGAAGGGCTTCGTCGTCACAAAATTCTTTGTTTCAAATCTCCCGAGGGATGTGCGTCGTCGGATGTGTTTGGAGTACTCAAGGGGTTTGGGAATATACAAGGGATCTATATCGCTAGGAAGTATGACAAGCTTGGGAAAAGATTCGGATTTGTATCGTTTGTTAATGTTAAAGATCCGGTTGGGTTAGAGAAGGAGTTGAAGGACGTGTGGATAGGTTCCTATAAACTTTTTATTGTGTTGGCTAGGTTTGTGGATGGGGAACGGGTAGAGAGGAAGGAAGAGAAACGTTGGGTTCCGATGGAGGAGAAGAAGGATGGAGATTCGAATCCGGGTAATGATGAAGGTCCGGTGGAGGTTGGGGCTCAGAAGGGATCATGTCCGGCTGATGGAAGGACATTCCGGGATACTTTGCCGGGCCGATCTTCTGTGGATGTTACGGAAGATATTGTTGTAGATGACGGGTTTGTGGGTAATGCGTTGTGGAAGGGATGGGCTTTAGTTGGAACCACAAGGGATTTTGAGGTCTTAAAGACGTTAAAAGAGTGGATGGTTGAGGTGAGACTTGGGAAGGTGAAGATTCGGTATATTGGAGGCTTGTCTGTGGTGTTGGTATTTGAAGACAAGGAGAACATGATGGAGTTTGTGATGACTAAAGAAGTCTGGAGCAATGTTTTTGATTCCTTGGTTCCATGGGAGGGCCAACAATCGTCGGGTGATCGTATTGCTTGGCTTAACATATACGGTATACCCTTATGTTTATTTGATGTTAGGGTGATAGATTTAATTGGTTCTAAATTTGGTAGAGTTGTAAAATCTGCCAAGATCGACGAATTGACGGAGGATTATACACATGCTACGGTTGGTGTTTTAGTTAATAAGGTGCACCGGATTAATCAGTTGTGTAACTTGGTTTGGAGGAATGCACCTTGCAAGGTGTTGGTGGAGGAAGAATACGGGGAGTGGATACCGGATTGCTTTGAGTAGATTGATGAGGATGGTGGGTGCGAACCGGTGAAAGAGAAGTGTCTGATGGAATCCGTTGTGTCTCCTGTGGATGTGGGGGTAGATAGTATGGGGGGATCTTCTAGTGGGGATGTTGTGCATGGTGTGCATGGGGACGATGTAGCGGCTCAAAAGGTGAACAATAATGTTTACGACAATAGTGACGAAGGTGTTTTGAAAGAGGTGAATGGGCTGGGGTTTTGTATGCCGGAGGAGGGTGTTATCGCGGGTTCAAAGAAAAAGAAGCGAGGGTGTTTTCGAAAGAAATCTAGATTTGAGAAGTCGCCTTCGCCTACGGGGGTTGAGAGACCTAAAAAATGTGCTAGAGATGGTGGTGACCCTTATGACATTGATCGATTTATTTATAATGTTCAAGAGGGACAAACAAGGCTTAACGAACAAATCCAAGACCTACCGGGTAACTGTGACAACAACTCATCTGGTGACTTGAGGTATGATATTGGTATTAGAGATGGTATGAATGATTTACATAGTGAAGTTATGGAAACGGTGAAATTGGGAGTTACGTTGGGGGCGTCCAACATTGATCGGTTTCAAGCGTCAGTATCTAGTATGGTTCGGGAGGAAGGATTTCAACCGGTTTCTCAATGAATCTTGTTGCTACAACAAGGAAAATGACCGGGATTAGGTTGCGAGATGTTTAGGTTAAAGGGTTAGTGGAATATTAGGTTTAAGTTATGGTTAAGGGGATCCTCTGGCTCCTGGAATGGACCTGCACAAGGTAGCAAACACCGTTAGCCTTAACGCAGGAGGGGGTCTCCTGCGTTTGGACTCCGGCGTGAGAATAAGTATGTATTCTTTGGGAGTTAATAATGTAGAGAGTATGAGAGTAAGAGGAGAAGTGAGAAGTGTGTGGAATGCAAACCCAAGGGTCTCCTTATATAGGCAACAGAAATCTGCCCAGGAGCTCCCTTAGGGTAGCATACTTACTATACCTGGCCATGGTTGACTCTCTTTCAGCTGCCTGCAGTGAGACTTTACCCTTTTGGTGCATATTCAGCTTTTTCTATTTCCTAGGTGGACATGGAGCTGTGTGATGTTTTGTTTTATGCCAATAGTCAAAAGCTGAAGCACCTTTTTACATTTCCAACATTTTCTACTGTTCACTTTCTGCTGCACAGCTGCCATAGGGCAGCCGTGCTGCCTTATGTTAGCGTTTCAGCTCCAGGAAGTTCTACAAACCTTAATACCTTTTTTACTTTGCTTTATTTTCTTGACAAGGGTTTTAGACGTGGTCGTTTTAGGACCCACGTCATCAGCCCCCCAGTCATAAGCATTTGTAAAGAAGTTATAAGTGCTTGTGACTTGTAAAATATGTCGTTCCTCGGTAGCAGCGTTGGTGTAACGGACCTGTGTGCCGAGGAGTTTAACGGACCCCAAGCTCCCTTATGGGAGCTGTAAAAATTGTGTCATGTCCTTGCTAATATTTTATTCTAACTCTTGTCCCTTCATTTAATTTTGTAATTAAATACTGTTTTTCATCATTACCTTTTCAGGCGGCAGACCAATGTCCCATCAGCTGCTGCTTCGGCTGCTGATTTGATGGGCTATGCAGGCTGACGTCATCCTATGGGGAGATGAATGATTTTTGCCTTGGTAACCGTTTGTAGGTTATTTAATTTCAAATTTTTTGGACTTTAAAAGGGGAAAACCCCTTAATCCCTCATTCTATTCCCTTTTTAGTAAAACCACCTTCTCTTTCCCACGATTTCCACTCTCGCCGGCGTCCTTATTTCTCCTATAAAATCGGTAAGTGCCTCCTTTCCTTGTGCACTCTTGTTTCTGGTCGTTATGGCTAAAAGTGACCTTCTTTCCCAATTTACCCGTTTATCTAAGGCTGATGCTGAACAGTTTTGTTCGGAAATCGGTGTACCGTTGTCTTTTGAACCCTCCGTTCCGAAGGGTAAGACTCCGGTAACCTCTGTTCCTTCCGGTAAACTAGCCGTGTATACTCGTCAGTTTGATCAGGGTAATCTTCGATACCCTTTTTCCAGGTTTTTCTTAAATGTTTTGGAATACCACCAACTGGGTCTTGATCAATTGTGTCCGTCCGGTGTAGCCCGTATCATCCATTTTGAAGTAGTGTGTCGTTGTCTTGGCCATGAGCCTTCTTTGTCCATGTATCGTCGGTTCTTTAGGTTAGCCAAAAATGGAAACTGGTTTACCATTGAGAAAACTCAATGTGAACCAGCCCTGATTTCCAGTGTCATTGGCCTTGTGTCTACTTGGAAGGACAAATTTTTCTTTTTGAACTCTGATTTTCTTCCATTCACTGCTCCAAGGAGGTCTCCTGATACTCCTCTTAATGAAAAAGAGCCTGAGTCTGACACCCTTGATCAGGAGTTATTGGAGAAGCTTCGAACCTGTCCTACCCGTCTCCGTACTTTCCCTGAGGATTTTCTTGTTATGATGGGTCTTAGTGTTAACTGGGATGACCCGGAGACAGAACCCGTGATTTATCATGGCGGGGAGGGTATGTGTTGTTGAGGTTTATTTTCTTTTGTCTCCTTTTTGTTTCTTTGTGACGTCTAATTCTTTGTTTTTCCTTTTTTGTAGAAATGAGCACTCTTGACTTCCTCGCCTTGGATGACATTACCGATGTTAAGTTCAAAGTTCGGACCTCCGCTGAGGGGAAGAATGTGGTGGTTAGGACCGAACATGTCCGTTTCCAGGGGGAATATACCAGCATTACCTCTTCTCCATCTGCTGTCGTGGAGCCATCAGTGAAGAGATCCATCAGTCTTCGTCGTTCCAGCAAGCGACTTCAAGGCGTTTCTTCTGGGCCAGGGAGTGTTCCTGCCATCCCTCTTGTTATTGAGGAGGAGGATGAAGATTCCTCACTGATTGCGTCTGCCATGGGAGGTATACCTGCCACCGGGAAGGGTAAGTTGACTTTGTCTTCCCTTAAAAAAGATGATGTTGTGTTTAAAAAGCCTAAAGATGTTGTAGCCAAGAGTGGGGACCAGAAGTTGTTGTAGTCAGGAGGCGAAGGAGGGGAGAGTTCAAGATCGGTTGCTGGTGTTAGTGCTGATGTTCCTGCCCCACAGGGTCAAAGTGAGGAGGTTTATGTTCCAAAGTGGGGTATTAAGAGTTCTGACTTGTTGAAGAGGCCTTCCGTCTGTAGAGACTTGATTGACCATTGTGTTCCTGATGCCGAAAGGGCTGCACATCGGGAGTGGACAGACAAAGACTTGATGAAGAAGATGTACTTCCATTTTGGTCAGTTCTTATCATTGTTTCCTGATGGTATGTCTAGGTGGGGTAGTTTGTTGGTTCGGAGTGAGCAAGTGGAGGGAGCCTATGAAAAGCATGAGGGGGAATTGCAAAAGGTGAAGGAGGAGTTAACTAAATATGTTGCTCGGGAGAAAGACTTGGTTCATGAGTTGGCGGTGGCCAGGACTCGGCTTGGTTTTGAGAAAGAGAAGTTTGATAAGATGTTTCGTGGTCTGAATGATGAGAAGATGAAGGTAGCTGAAGAAAGGGAGGGTCTTGCTAAGGCCAGGGAGGCTGTTAGGCAAGAACTGGCTGGTGTGGAGAAGGTTGGTGTGGAGTTGAGAGCTCAAGTGGATCGTCTGACCGAGGAGAGGGATTGGCTGATCTCAAGGGGGGTTCCCCGTTTTGTTACTAACTTGCTTCATTCCCAGGAATTTAATGCTCCATTGGCTGACATTTATGCCAAGGCTATTGCTTTCGGACGTCATGGGGGGATACAAGCTGGTTTCAAAGCAGCCGCTGAGGGTCAGAAGATCGAGGAGCTTCCTGCCTTTAAGCCTTCTTCAGGTGATGAATTTGTGAGTGCAGTGAAGGCGATGGAGGTCTCCACCTATCCTTACATTGCTAACATTTCCAAGGCCTCCCATCAGCCTATCTCTTTCCTGCAAGGACTGGAGCCTGAAGGTTTGAAGAAAGAGGTTGCCGATGAAGTCTTTAATGCCTACGTGTCAAAGAGGCCCCTTCGGATCATGTTGGGGAGTGCTGATGGTGGGGAGGGTAGCTCGAAGCGTTTAAAGCCTGCCGGTACGTCTGTTGTTTCTTGTTTGGAGCAGGTATTTGAAAACCCCTCCCCTATTCAAGCTTTGAAGGTTGACCCCGTCCCTCCTGTTGGTGAGGATGACCCGTTTGCAGGCCTTGACACCGAGGATCTTTATGAAGATGTCGGGAACCGAGTTCTATCCTTCACTGGTGAAGATGATGCTGTGGATGAAACTGAAGACTCCATCACTCCATGACTTCATTATGTTTTAATCTTTCTATGTTATGTTTTGGGAATCTGATGTACTGAAAAACTCTTTTATGATTTGGGCCTACGGGCTTTTATGTTGGTGGAAGTGCTCCTCCTTTTAGGGGTGATGCTTTTAGTATTTAATTTCTGGTTGTGTTGAATATTTGTGCTTGTCGTTTATAATGTTTGCAATGTCTTTAACCTTTTGCCATGAGGTGGATGCTGCAGTCACCCATCCCAGGCTACTGAGCCAAGGAACCGATGCAATGCTTATCCTATCAGCTTTTTAACCTTTCTTATAGGTTATAAAATGTTCATTTTAATCCCAGGTTTTTTAAGTTGAAGAACCGGGGCTATGTTTAGCCTAGGGGGTTACTTGTAACCTGTTATGAACATGTTCGAGCTGTCTTGGTGTGAGGAGCTCACCCTCTTTCATGGGTTTAGGTATTCCAACTAAAGGACTTGTCCCATGGAGTTGTGGATTGTATTAGGAACTCACCCTGTATACAGGGAGGTTATCACCCTCATTACCTGTTGAGCAGTTGTGGCCTAGGAGCTCATCCCCGTTTCATGGGTAGGTATAGCGCCGGATCCCATGGAGCCTGGTTAGGAGGGGCTCACCCTTTGATAAGATAAGTGACAAGTGAACTATGATTTTTTTTTTTTTTTTAAAAGAGAGTTCATTCATTCATTAGCTGTTTCATGTGGATTACATCGTAGCATTACAACCGTTTAAACATAAAATCGTTTCAAATGCTTATCACTCCAGTGCCTCGGGACCATGTTGCCGTTTGGGTCAGCTAGCTTGTAGGATCCCCCTTTGTGGGCTTCCTTGATGACGTAGGGACACTCCCATCGGGGACCTAGCTTCCCTACGCTCTGCTGTTTGCTGGCCTCATTGCATCTTAACACGAGATCCCCTGGTTTGAAGACTTCCTTTCTAACCCTTGTATTATAGTAGGCTTCGAGCTTCTTCTTGTATCTAGCTTCTCTGATGGAGGCTTGATCTCTTGACTCTTCCAGGAGGTCCAGGTTGAGTAAGACCTCCTTTTCGTTGTGTTGTGCATCTCGTCTTGTGCTTCTTCCTGAGCTTACCCCAATTTCAGCTGGTATGACGGCCTCGCTTCCAAAGACTAGGCTGTAGGGTGTTTTCTGGTGACTTGTCTTCTCCAAGGTTCGGATAGCCCAGAGAACACTTGGGAGTTCGTCCACCCATTTCTTGCCGTACCTCCCCAGCCTTGCTTTTATGCCTTCCACAATGCTCCTGTTCATACGTTCAACTTGTCCGTTGGACTGGGGGTAAGCTACAGAGCTGAAAACCTGTTTGATGCCCAGTTCGACGCACCAGCTGCTGAACGGCTTGTTGGCAAATTGCTTCCCGTTGTCGGTTACGATCTCTCCTGGTAGGCCATATCTACAGATTATCTGTTCCCATACGAAATTCATCACATGTTTCCCTGAGATGGTGGCCAATGGTTTAACTTCCGGCCACTTAGTGAAGTAATCAACTGCCACTAGGAGGAACTTCAGTCTTCCCGGAGCTAGTGGGAAGGGTCCCACTATGTCCATCCCCCATTTGTAGAAGGGCCAAGCAGAAATGACGGGCACAAGATCATGTTTTGGGCTGGTTTTCACCGGCGTTTGCAGTTGACAGGCTTCACATCTTCTGATTGTCTCGAAGGCATCCTTATGCATGGTTGGCCAATAATACCCGAGGTTCATGAGCTTAGATACCACGGAACGAGGACCGGCATGCATTCCACATACCCCTTCGTGTACCTCCCTGATGAGGTAATCACTTTGATTGGGTCCAACACACCTGAGCAGGGGTGCCAAGTATCCTTTCTTGTAAAGCTTGCCCTCCTCGATCGTGTATTGCCTTGACTTGATGACCAGCCGCTTTGCTTCTTGCTCGTTATCCGGCAGCTTTCCTTCTTGAAGGTAGGACACTATTGGGGTCATCCATGTGGATTCCGTTTCGGTGACTATGTCTTGGACTTCTTCGTCATTGATGGAGGGTTCCTTAAGTACTTCGACCAGAACTTTCTTCGTTAAGTGAGCAAACGTTAGGGAGGCCAGCTTGCTTAGGGCATCTGCCTGCTTGTTCTTAGTTCTCGATACTTGCTCTAGTGTAAAGGTCTTGAACTGTTGAATCAGTTCTTTGACCTTATCCTTGTACTTAACCATCGAAGGTTCTTTAGCGGTGTACCCCCCATTCACTTGTTTGACTACCAGGTTCGAGTCAACAAACACCGTTAGTTCTTGAACGTTCATGCTTCTTGCTAATCTCAAGCCGGCCAGCAGGGCTTCATATTCAGCAACATTATTGGTGCAGGGGAAGTCCAGACGGAGGGCATAAGTGTATTCAGTTCCGTGGGGGTCTTTAATGACTAGGCCAGCCCCGGAACCTTCTACACTTGAGGCTCCATCAGTGAAAAGGCACCACTTCCCCTGGAGGTTAGGCTGCTCTTCCTCGACCTCATTCATCTCCTCTTCTGTCTGTAGGATGGGTAGCTCGGTTAAAAAATCGGCGAATACCTGCCCTTTGTAAGCCCTTCTTGGCACATACTCTATCTTGTGTTCCCCAAGGCCGACAGCCCATTTTGCCATCCTCCCTGAATCTTCCGGATTTTCGAGGATGGATCGTAGGGGTTGATCAGTGATTACCTTCATTGGGTGAGCTTGGAAATATCGCCTTAGCCTCTTGGCGGTATGTACTAGTGCCAACACAAGCTTCTCCATGGGAGCATAATTGATTTCAGCGTCTTTGAGGGCTCGGCTGACAAAGTAAACAGGTATCTGTTCTTTTCCCCTATCAACAAGGAGGACTGAGCTTACTGCTTCAGATCCTGCAGACAAATAAACTGTTATGACTTCCCCCTTTTTAGGAGCTGCCATTTCAGGCAGGGAAGCTATGTGTTTCTTGAGCTCCAGGAAGGCAGCCTCTGCCTCCTTGGTCCAACGGAAATCTTTCTTATCAATGCAATTTTTGAGTGTTTTAAAGAAAGGTAAGGATTTCTCCGCGGCTTAGGTAGGAAACGTTTTAAGGCAGCAATCTTACCATTGAGGCTCTGCACTTCCTTCTTCGTGGAGGGTGACTTCATTTCGAGGACAGCTTGGATCTTGCTTGGGTTTGCCTTAATGCTTTGCTTCCCAACTATATGGCCAAGGAATTTTCCTTCCTCAAACCCAAAGGAGCATTTTACAGGATTAAGCTTCATGTTTATGGCCCTGAGGTTGTCGAACGTTTCTCGGATGTCTTCGATCATTGCCTTCCCAGACTCGCTTTTAATGACCAAGTCGTCTACATAGGCTTCCATATTTCTCCCAATCTGTTTTGAGAAGGCCTGATCCACCAGCCTTTGATAGGTTGCCCCAGCATTCTTCAAGCCAAAGGGCATCTTTCGGTAGCAAAAGATCCCCTTATCAGTGTGGAAGGCAGTCTTCTCTTCATCTTCCTGCTTCATTTGGATCTGGTGGTACCCCTTGTAGGCGTCCAGGAAGCACTTGTATTGGAAACCGGTGAGAGAGTCTACTTTCCAATCGATTTCGGGCAGCGGGTAGCAGTCTTTGGGACAGGCCTTGTTTAGATCTTTGAAATCCACACACATCCTCCAGGAACCATCTTGTTTAGCTACCATGACTGGATTAGCCACCCACGAGTGGTACTGTACCTCCCTCAAAATACCTGCTTCTACTAGTTTTTCAACCTCTTGGCAGGCAGCCTGGCTTCGGACAGGTGCCAGGCTCCTTTTCTTCTGGACAACAGGCTTGTAAGAGGGAGCTATGTTGAGGGAGTGTTCTGCCAACCTTCTGGGAACTCCAGTCATGTCCCCGGGACACCAAGCAAATACGTCTCTGCTGTCCTGCAAAAGATTAATTAGTTCAAACATAACCTCATCAGGGAGCAGGTTGTTTACTTTCACGGCCTGCTCCGGATAGGCAGGGTTGATGCTAACGTCCCGGACGGGATCACTGGTTGGTGCTTTCATCTTCCTGGGAGCTTGCATTTCTTCCACGGAAGCTATTAGAAGAGCTTCCTCTGTTGGTTTTAGAGTTGCAATCCCATTGGGTGTTGGGAGCTTCATGAGACCATGTGTTGTCGAGACCACTGCTCCGAAGGTCGCTATGCCCATCCTCCCAATTAGGACGTTATAGCTGGAAGGGTACCTGATAACAAAGAAGGTCAACTCTTCTGTCCTTGACAGTGAAAAGATGACGATGTTACTTGAGAGGTACCTGATAACAGAGAAGGTTAGCTCCTCTGTCCTTGATAAGTCTCCGTCCCGGAAACAGACGCTAAGTGTGAGCTTCCCGAGGGGGTGTACTCGTTCCCCTGAAAAACCCACCAAGGAGGCGTCGGACGGTTTGAGCTTGGACTTAATCTCTGGACTCAGTGATTCGAAACACCTTTCGTACATGACCTCAGATGAGGCACCACAGTCCATGTATACCCTGTCTATAGGGAAGCCATCTAGTTCTGCTTCCACTATTACAGGGGTGATGATCAATTCGTCTGGTGCTGGAGGGAGGCAAATGTACTGCTTGTTCCAAGGCTCGGTTCGAGCTCTCTTGATCTGCTGAGGTCCCTCGTGCCTAACCATGTTGACCTCCTTGTCCTTCCTCCCCTCATCTTTCCTTCCCTTGATGTCCTTAATCAGGTGGGCCAACTCCCCGGACTTGACTGCCTCTTCTATCCTCTTTTTTAGTTGATAGCAGTCATTTGTGTGGTGTCCAGTGTCGTTGTGGAAAGCACAATGCTTGCTGGTATCTCTCTTGCTAGCCGGTTTAGATAGAGGTCGGGGAGGTCGGAACGTGTATTTGACTTCTTCGGTGGAGAGTATTTCCTGAGGGGTCTTTGTTAGGACGGTGAACACGTGCCTTTCTTTCTCTTGATGCCTTCCAGGTCTGGGAGATCGTCTCCTTTCTTCATTTCTTCTTGGTTCGAAAGGCCTTCCAGATCGCCTCTCGTTGTAGGGTTGGAAGTTAGTTCTTCGGGAGCTTGTGGAGCTGTCTCTCCAACTTCCACGATCCCGTTTTCGGTTATCCTGCCGAGTGAGAGCCTCCTCCCCCCGAAGGAAGGCCTCGGCTCTCTCGAAAGCTTCTTCCATGGTCTGAGGAACATCTTCATGGAACCTTCTCAATAGCTTTTTAGGGCGGATGGCCCCCATGAATCCCGAGACTCGAATCTTTTCGGTGGCTCCACTATATTGCAAACCTTCTCTCTTGTATCTTTCTATGAAGCTTCGGAGGTCCTCATGCTCCCCCTGCTGAATTTGGTACAGTATGGCAGCGTCTTTGGTGCACTTTCTTAAGGGATTAAAGTTGGAGGTGAAACTCCTTCGTAGGTCATCAAAGGATGAGATGCTGCGAGCAGGGAGACCACAAAACCACAAGCGGGCAGGACCTACCAACGTTTGCATAAACATGTGGCAACACTCGGCATTATTCCACTTTTCTACAGTGGCTGCTCCGGAAAAGACATTTAGATGGTCGTCAGGATCCTCGGTTCCGTCGTACGTCTTTACGTTGGCCGGCATTTTTATCTTGTTAGGAAAGTCAAAATGTGCTATGTGCTCGGCGAAGCATTCTAGTGACTTGGGACGGTATGGCTCGGAGGGTATAGCCCCGGTTCGGGTGTCAACCGTGGAGGCTTGGATTTGAGGCTGGGGTATGCCTCCACCTTGACCCCCGGGAGAGCCGTTGCCGGTATTTGGTTTAGAGGAAGTGGATACTGCCACGGGTATCCCCCGGGCCATGTGGGAAAACATGGTGGCATATAAGGTGCGGGCTGAGGCTGGGAGTAATTGAGGTACATCGCCGCTGAAGATGCAGCCAGCCCTCCAACATAGCCTCCGGCTCCTGCCAAGGAGGCAGCCATGGCACTACTAGCTAAAGGTAGGGACCTTAGAGCTTCTGCAAAGGATAGGGGTGTTGAGGATGACAGGGATACTTGAGTGGCTTCCATCACCTGTTCTGCTGTGTACTCTTGGACCCCGGGAGAGAATACGGTTCTGCTGGGACCTTCCCCTGAAAGAAGACATCCTTGACTGTTTAAGTAAGGGTGAGGGCTTGTTTCGATACGTTGAGTTGTAGGGGAGGTAGTGGTTCCCCACAACGGAGGTGAAGGTGAGAGGGTAACTGTAGGTTCTTCATCATAAGACAGCCTGACCTTTACACCTCTGGACCTTTCTTCCCGTACATAACCGTTTAAGAGGTCTCGGAGTTGCAAGAAGTTTCTTCGTACTCCCTCCGGGGTGATATCCATCCGTTCAACGGGTAACAACACGTCATCTCTAGGAGACGCATAAGCAGCCCTCGAGGCTGGTGGAGTTTGATAGTTTAGCATATCTCCTAGAGACGGTTCGACACATGGTCCGTCCGTTCCAGGTGTTCCGAGGCCAGCAGCGTCACCGGAGGTGTGGCTACTAGCCGGAGTTTCTTGAGGACCCCCGTCTTGGCGGTTATCTCCGCCGGTCATCACAAAAAGAGGTTACTTAGGAACAAATGGGACTGAAGGACTTTCAACAGCTTTGTTCAAAGTAGCGACAGCCCCACGGTGGGCGCCACTTGTTGCTACAACAAGGAAAATGACCGGGATTAGGTTGCGAGATGTTTAGGTTAAAGGGTTAGTGGAATATTAGGTTTAAGTTATGGTTAAGGGGATCCTCTGGCTCCTGGAATGGACCTGCACAAGGTAGCAAACACCGTTAGCCTTAACGCAGGAGGGGGTCTCCTGCGTTTGGACTCCGGCGTGAGAATAAGTATGTATTCTTTGGGAGTTAATAATGTAGAGAGTATGAGAGTAAGAGGAGAAGTGAGAAGTGTGTGGAATGCAAACCCAAGGGTCTCCTTATATAGGCAACAGAAATCTGCCCAGGAGCTCCCTTAGGGTAGCATACTTACTATACCTGGCCATGGTTGACTCTCTTTCAGCTGCCTGCAGTGAGACTTTACCCTTTTGGTGCATATTCAGCTTTTTCTATTTCCTAGGTGGACATGGAGCTGTGTGATGTTTTGTTTTATGCCAATAGTCAAAAGTTGAAGCACCTTTTTACATTTCCAACATTTTCTACTGTTCACTTTCTGCTGCACAGCTGCCATAGGGCAGCCGTGCTGCCTTATGTTAGCGTTTCAGCTCCAGGAAGTTCTACAAACCTTAATACCTTTTTTACTTTGCTTTATTTTCTTGACAAGGGTTTTAGACGTGGTCGTTTTAGGACCCACGTCATCAAATCTGGTTTCTATAAATATTCGAGGGCTGGGGAATGAAAGTAAATGGGATTGGATTCGTACTTTACGTAGAGATAATGAAGCTCGTCTGATATTGATTCAAGAAACACAACATACATCTTTGGATGGGATTGATATTGGCAGAATGTGGGGGAATAATTCGTATGGTTTCGAGTGGGTTCCTTCTAACGGTAGGTCGGGGGGCCTCCTTACGGTTTGGGATAGTAGTTTCTTGACTCACACGAGTACAGTGAAGAACCAAAGTTTTCTTATCATTACCGGAACTATTAAAGATAACGGCAAAGGGTTTGTGTGTGGTAATGTGTATTTTCCTCACAAGTTAGACGAAAAGAGAAGAGTTTGGGTGGAGTTGAAGAGGAGTTTTGTGTTAAATGATGAGTATGGTATCCTGGGAGGGGACTATAATTGTGTTCGTAATATAGCAGAAAGGAGGAATTCGAAATTTAATGGTGTTGCGTCTGGGGAATTAAACGAGTTGATTGAAGATCTTGGTTTATGTGAATTCAGTCTTCGGGGTCGCAAATTTACGTTTTGTGTTGGTGATAAACATAGTCGAATTGACCGTATTCTTGTTTCTATGAATATATTACATGATTGGACGAATGCGGAGTATAGAGCTCATCCCCGTCATCTCACCGACCATTGTCCGTTAACTTTAAAGGTGATGTCCCGTAACTTTGGTTCTAAGCCGTTTCGTATGTATAATTCTTGGCTGCATAGAGATGGTATAGATGATGTGGTGGCGTGTTGGGTTATATTGAGACCACAGTTACCAGATTAGAGACTTTTGATAGTATATTGTATAGCTTTATAGTTGAAGGACTTAATATGTAATTATAGCATAGTTTTGTAGCTAAACCCTAATCTGCGCACTTATCTAGACGGGCTCTGCGCACTTAAGCTAAGTGCGCAGGCCCAAGGGTACTCCTATATATAGAATGTGTGTGCACAGGATTGGGGTTAGGGTTTTGGTCATTATCTTTTGTTAGCACAAGATAGGTGCGTACTTGCTGTAATCCATGGTTCTTCAGTGTTAAATCATCAATGGAATTATCGTATTATTCATCTTGTGTGTCGGTTCTTACAATATTCATCTAGTTTCTTTGATTGTAGAAGATTAGTCACTTAAAACACCTAATTCATAGGTGTTTCTAAGTGATAACAATCTGTGCACTTACAAGATCTAGCATTTGGGACTTACAATTTGGTATCAGAGCATCTGTGCTCTAGATTGTATCTACTTTAAGATACCAAAAACCTCATCTTGTTAGTTTTTATTATCAAGATTATTTTCTTTATAAACTTTAATATTTAGGTGTTTTTCTTATATTTTGGCTTCAAATTTCGTGAAAATCGTGTTTCTAAATGTTTAAAGTATGTTATTTTGATCAGAAAATGGTTTGGAAAGGATTCAGCTGAGTTTTATGTTTGTTACAGCTCGTTTTTGCGCACTTATTTTATATATCCTGCGCACTTATCTCATAAGTTGAGCACTTGTTTCTTAGTTTGAGTACTTGGCTCATATATTGCATACTTGTGATTGTGAGTACTTAAACTTGTTATTTTAGTACGCAGTTAGGGTTTCTACGCACTTACTGCATTTTCATTAGATTTCTGCGCACTTATTGCATTTTCATTTGTCTTGAGTACTTATCTAGGGTTTCTGCGTACTTAAACAGAAATCTTGGATTTGTGCGCACTTACTGAAGGTGTAGTCTTGAGTACTTGGCTAGGGTTTCTGCGAACTTAAAATCTTAAACGAGAGTTTAAGTGAGTCTGCGCACTTATTTTAGTACGCAGGCTGATCAGTAAACACTGAGCACTTATAATGCCCAAGTATTGACTGATCTGCGCACTTATCAAGAAACATAGCCACACGTATACTTCCGAGCTGCGCACTTAACAAAGACTACAACTTGACAAGGCTGTTTATATTCTTACAGGTTGCTGCATACTTATCCGGACTGCTGTGAACTTAAGTGTGAACTTACCTGTGCACTTATCTGCGCACTTAGCTGTGTACTTACGGACTTGGACAATTTTCTGGACTGATAACTAAAATCTGTTAAACTACATTCCTAAAATTCATCTAAATCATGGCTGGTAACAATAATCATTCAACAGTTAACCCTATCACTCAACAAGATCTTGAAACCGGAACCACTACCAGAGTACCTAAGTTAAAAGGTGCTGAAGATTATGGGACTTGGAAGAACAGAATGAGGTCTTTCTTTTATGTTACAGATTTCACCCAATGGAACTCTATCCAGTTGGGCCCACATATTCCCATGAGAACCACTGCCACTGGGGAAGAGTTCAACCCTGATCCAACCACCTACACCGATGTTGATAAACAATTACTCCAAAGAGATCACAAGGCCTATGGTGCTCTAACCATGGCCCTATCAAACGATGTCTACAACATGTTTGAGGAGTATGGCATGACACATGATCTATGGTTCGCGTTGAATGAATACTATGAAGGGAACGAAGAGATGCGCCAATACAAGCAAGACATGGTGCAAAAAGAATATGACATGTTTGGCAGTATTCGTGGGGAAAGTTTGAGCTCACACATTGATAGGTTCATGAGCATGTTGACAAAGATGAAGAAGGCTGGAATTCCTGTGAACAACAGAAATTCTATCAAGAAGCTGCTAGATTCATTGCCGAAAGAATGGAGCATCCAGTGTATGCTGATCAGAAAAGAATATCTTGACGCCCAGTCTACCTTGGCTGATCTCATCAACACATTGAAGTCGTTTGAGATGGACATTACAAAGAGAGAGATGAATCAGACCAATCCAAAGTCAGTACCCATCACTGCAATGAAAAACTTGGCATTAATGACTCCGGTGGGTAACATGGGTTCAAGCTCATCTCAGGTGTATACTGATGGAATGATTGGTGGTAGCTCAAGCTCTGGAACAACTGTTCCATACTCTCAACCCAGTGGCAAGAATCCTCAACCCCCAACTCTCAATCCTCAACAAACAAAGCTTGCTAATGAACACGTTGAACTCTTCAACGCCTTCATGACCAGCTTTGAAGCTTTAAAGACAGGTGATCTGAAAAATGACATGATGAGCCCTGAAGATATGTATCAAGTGGATCCCGATGACATGGAGGAGATGGACCTGAAATGGCAAATGGCCATGATTACTCTCAGGGTTAAGAGATTCCAGGACAGAACAGGTCGAAGGGTTGGATTGGGAAAGGCTGGGTTTGATAAATCAAAAATCAGGTGCTACAATTGCAAAACTCTTGGACACTTCAAGTATGAGTGTCCAACTTTAAATCAAGCTGAAGTTAAACCGGCAAAGAGGATGGTGGCAATTACAGATGGAGGAGAAGCTAACCAGTAGAAGGCGCTTGTGGTTCAAGACTTTGATTGGGGTGAAGAAGTTGTTGTGGCAGAGGCTGAAGTAAACAAGGCACTGATGGCAAAAATTTGCACAAAATCAACACTTGGTGTGAGTTCCTTGGAAGGGTCATCAGCTGAGATGCCAAAAGGAGAAGGGATGGAGAAGGCTGGTCTAAGAGGTGTGTTGAGTGAGGACAAGGGCAAGGAGGCTGCTGCTGAGGAAGCTTTAGTTGCTGAGAAGACTTCCACAAGCAAGGATGATCAACAACCACAGAGCATGCAGAAGAAGGTTGAGGAGAGAGACCTGGTAAGTATCCCGCTCGAAATAAAATCAAAACTGTGCTCACCAAGGTGTGTTACAGCCGTTGCTTACTGTTTGTCCCACAATAGGAGAATTTTAAGAGAGATGGATGACATCCGAAAAATCAATACTGAAATGAAAGAAAATGAGTTAGCTTATCAGCGAAAGTTAAATGCAACAATAGCTGAAATGCACACTCTAAAAGAATTTGTTCTCAGAAAAGATTTTTTAATAAATGACTTAACTGAAAAACTAGAAAAATCTAGAAATGAAACAAATCATCTCCAAATTGTTGTGGACAAATGGAACGTAAGCAAGCATGCTCATACTGATATCCTTGATTGTTCAAGGAAATCTTTCGTCAAAGATGGAATTGGGTATAAGGATAAAAAGGGAATTGTAAAATCTCTATTTTTACCCTTGAGCAAAAGTGAATATTGTTGGCCCAGAACTTGATATTGCAGCGGAATTGAACAAGATAACAAATGATATACACGATATACTTGAAACAAACGATTTTATAGAATAGGATAATACAAAGTTTGATACAAATGATTGAAAGAACACAAAGAATTCTGGAAGTTTTCTTGCGAGAGGATTGTAGATGTGTTACAATCTTGATAACTGAAATATTGTGTCATATCCCTCATATATATACGTTTCGAAATGATGTGACTGTTGTGAACGGTTGTGTCTTGATGTCCCACTGATTCATATCAGTTTTTGGCGCCAAATAACCAATATAACAGTCAGGGGCATAATCGTCTTTTTGCACATCTTTAGTCTTCGAAACAGTTTGTATTCTTCTGCTTTGCTTCTGTTCTTGATCCGGTTACATGGTTATGTTGCAGCCTTGTTGTGTAGTCCCAAAACAGAAGTGTGCAGCCTTTGGCCTTCAATCTTCTCGAGTTGTTTTGACCCGTTTGATAACTTACTAATTCTAAGACTAATGTTTCTTATGACTTAACTTACTAATACATACATAAACAAATACAGAATACTTATGTTCAACTTTACATACTAAAAACATAAATAACAAATATAGATAAGTTATATTTACAAATCAACACTCGCCCCTAAATATAACTAGGGCTAATGGGACTTGTTGGTAGAGTTTCTATGGCTTCTTTGAGGGCTATTTCGGCTTGTGTGAAGTCGAAATTTCTTCTTTTCATGAACCTTTTTGCTGTCCTCCAATCACCACCCATGTATAAAGCAAAGTCTTCTTCATTTGGCTTTATTTCTTTGTTTGATGATGTTGCTTCCATAGACATGTTTGGTGTTGTGTTTACCCTTCTAACTTGACTACTTTCGTGCCTTTCATTCATCATATTAGCGGCTGTTTTCCGGGCATTCTTGTGGACTAAATATTGCCAATCTAATACATCAAGGTATTGTGCATACAAGACTCGCATCATATCTTTGTCCTCATAGTCAAATCCCAATTCTTTTGCAATCACAACCCATATATCATATGTTGAAACTCGTCTATATCCACCTTCTCTTTGCACCATTATATACAAATCATATAATTCAACATACTTTCCGTTTTCAAACCTTGGAGGGATTGGCCTATTTGTTATTCCTAGGAATTCCTTTAGAAACCAAGAAACCATTTGTATGAACGGTCCTTTGAGAATGTTTCTATGTGCCCAAGGGAATTCCATGTCGTGTATGATGTCCAATAACTCAATGCACTTTTCAAGTGAGTCAATATTAATACTATTAACGACATCATCGACTTGTTTCATGTTATAATCGGCCTCGGCAGAAATTGATTCAAAATAATCATTTAAGTAATTATCTTTCATCTTATTATGTTCCTCTTCACCGATTTCTAACATGGCCGAGATTTCTTCCTTTGACTCACTAGTGTTTTCTATGAAACGGAATTGCATACTTTTGTCTTTGAACATATTTTCCACAACACAAAAATTTCCCACAATTTTTACCACAAATCCTTGTAGTAAAAGTTGTGGAAGACTTAGTATGTTGTCTTCCAAATCCGTTGAATAAAACACATTGGGTATGACCAATTGTTGGTCTTCAACATAAATACTTACAATTCCAACCCCCCTTATGAATACAAACTCTTTCCTAATCTTGCTTTCAACCCCAAAAGATCTCTTTAACTTGAGAAAGAAATCTAAATTACCCGCAATATGATTTTGTAGATTAGGACTTACATACCATAAATTCTTCCACAAACTATTATCGGATCCTTGAAGAATATAATCTTCACCATTTCCAAATGACTTCTCGGGTCCCGGTGTTGATGGCATCTCTTATCAATTGTGCACCCTCATTTCTCTCCTTTATGCCACAAACACCAATTAAGTGACCCGGTTGTTTGCAATAGAAGCATTTCCTTGTTTCAATACCCCTTCTTCTTAGTTCCGCTTGTTTCTCTTTCTTACGTCTATAGCGTGCCATGTATTGTGGCCTTGGTCCCGTATAAGAGATCCTTGTTGACTCAGACATACTTTGTATGATTTACGAATGATCTTATGATTAAGGAAATATGACCGAGGGAGTTTTTCTGATGTGATACAGAACAGACAGAAATCGGACAGAAAAAAAAACAAACAAACGGACTTTTCTTTCCAGAATTCGACCAAACAAACTTTGATAAGACTCAAATATTTCAAGACTTTTAACAATGATAAAACAGACTTCAAATGAAGACAGTTACAACTTAATCAGAAAAAAAAAACGGAATACAGATTTGATTATTATGAACAATAGATATGATAACTGCGAACAGAAACGTTTTATAACAATTATCGATGATGACTTGACACAGGAATGATGAATAGATACGTTTGAACCACAAATCCTCGCTCTGATACCAGATTTGTTGGCCCAGAACTTGATATTGCAGCGGAATTGAACAAGATAACAAATGATATACACGATATAATTGAAACAAACGATTTTATAGAATAGGATAATTCAAAGTTTGATACAAATGATTGAAAGAACACAAAGAATTCTGGAAGTTTTCTTGCGAGAGGATTGTAGATGTGTTACAATCTTGATAACTGAAATATTGTGTCATATCCCTCATATATATACGTTTCGAAATGATGTGACTGTTGTGAACGGTTGTGTCTTGATGTCCCACTGATTCATATCAGTTTTTGGCGCCAAATAACCAATATAACAGTCAGGGGCATAATCGTCTTTTTGCACATCTTTAGTCTTCGAAACAGTTTGTATTCTTCTGCTTTGCTTCTGTTCTTGATCCGGTTACATGGTTATGTTGCAGCCTTGTTGTGTAGTCCCAAAACAAAAGTGTGCAGCCTTTGGCCTTCAATCTTCTCGAGTTGTTTTGACCCGTTTGATAACTTACTAATTCTAAGACTAATGTATCTTATGACTTAACTTACTAATACATACATAAACAAATACAGAATACTTATGTTCAACTTTACATACTAAAAACATAAATAACAAATATAGATAAGTTATATTTACAAATCAACAAATATATACCCATTCCAAAACCACATCCAAAAATTGATCTTTTCGAAAAAGAATGTGTCACGTCTGAGTCAAACTCTAATATAAGTAAAAGTAGTGCAGATATGACCCAACAGGATCAGGTGGACAATGATGAAAGTTGTGGTGGTCAAACAATGGGGTTAGGTCACCCAGGTGCCAATTACTCTACAGTGAATTGGTTCATCTGGAGCCATGACAAGTCAAAAACGTCTTTGAATTCGGATGACTGTAATAATTTAACTAATTTGGATGACTGTAATAGTTTATCTAGGATGGATAACTGTAATAGTTTATCTAGGCCGGATGACTGTATTACTTTAACTTCTAAACTTGATTTCAAGGGTGTTGTGGACCCAAATGATAGGATGAATCCTATCAAACGATCGGATGTTTGTGTTGAAAATGTTATGCCTATTTGTGTTGATCTTAATGATGCATTCTCTGATAATGAAAATGTATATAGACCATCTCCATTTGTTCCAGAACTAAAAAGAAACAGGTTTGGGAAATTTCTTACTGAAGAAATTCCAGAGTTTACACCATCATCAACAGATATGTCATGTTCTGAAGAATCACAAAGTCAAACAGATAACACAACTTCTGAAGAATCACAGAGTGATACAGAAAGTGACATCAGCGAGCCAGAATGCAACACAAATGAAGAATCAAGCAACAACAACAGTGATGAAGCATGTTCAACAGACAGCCCCAACTCAAGCAACGACAAGAGAAGAACATCACAACCATCATCATCCAGATCTTCTTCAAAGATCAAACCTAAACACTCTAAATGCTTTAGATGTGGAAATGAGGGACATGTGGTTAAGAATTGTCATTTGCAACCCAAACCACAAAGTGATACCAATACCCAAAAATCTTTTTCAGTTCAAATTAAAGATCTTCAAGAAACTATAAGAAGTTTTGTTAAGGCCACAAAAACTTGGAAAAGACAAGAGTCAGTTTTGGGTGAAAATCACGACAGATTAAAACTAAAACAGACCTGGATTCCAAAAGTTACTTAATTTGTGGTCTGAGTCGTGACTGTACATAGTGTCTCGTATATTTATCTGTATATTTCTCTTGTTTTATGTGCTTTTCAGAATAAACTACAGAAATGGTTGATTGCCCTGATGAGATATCTGTGGCACGTTGATAGCGGGGCGTCAAGACACATGACGGGACTAAAAGAACTCCTCAAAAACTATCGATTCATTGATGGAGAATTTGTTGCTTTTGCCGGCAACGAGAAGGGCGGAAAGATAGTTGGGATAGGGGACGTGATTTCTGATGCACTGACTTTAGAAGATGTGAACTATGTTCCAGAATTGTGTTACAATCTGCTGAGTGTATCACAAGTCTGCGACAAAGGAATCTCAATGTTATTTAATGACATGGAGTGCATCTTTCTAAAGCCAGGATTCATTCCTCCTACCAATATGATTATGCTTAAAGCTCCTAGACAAAATAATACTTATGTGATAAACATGAGAGATGCAAAGTCTAAATGTCAAATGACATGCTTACTTTCTAAAGCATCCGAGTCAGAGTCACTACTATGGCACAGGCGATTAGGACATGTTAACTTCAAAAATATTAATAAGCTTTCAAAACTAAATCTTGTCAGAGGTCTTCCTTCTAAGGAATTCCCTTTTTCTGAAAAATGCTTAGCATGTGCCAAAGGAAAACAACACAAAAAGTCGCATAAGTCCAAAGCTGTGAACTCTATAGACTCACCTCTTCAATTATTACACATGGATATGTTTGGTCCTATTAGTGTTAAAAGTCTAGCTAAAATGTCTTATTGTTTGGTGATAACAGATGATTTTTCCCGATTCACATGGGTGTACTTCTTGGAATACAAAAGTGAAGCTGCTGAGATTCTGATGCTGTTTGTTCCTCTCATTGAGAACATAATAAAGACAAAAGTTAGATCAATCCGAAGTGATCACGGAACTGAATTCAAGAATCAAAGTTTCGTGACTTTCTGCAACAACAGAGGAATTCATCTTCAGTACAGTGCTACGAGAACTCCTCAACAGAATGGTGTTGCTGAAAGGAAAAATCGTACACTTATTGAGGCGGCCAGAACCATGCTTATCGACTCTAAACTGCCGATCATTTTCTGGGCTGAAGCTGTGAATACCGCCTGTTATGTTCTTAACAGAGTCTTAATTGTCAAGACGCGTGGGAAAACAGGTTATGAGTTGCTCTTTAAAAGAAAACCTTTGATTGACTACTTCAGGCCTTTTGGATGCTCATGTACACTGCTTAACAACTACGAGAACATAATGAAGTTTGATGCAGTTGGAGATGAGTGCTTCTTTGTTGGATACTCCTCAAGTCAAAAAGCTTATAGAGTGTACAACAAACGAACCAAAATGGTTCTCGAGTCTTTTTATGTTGATTGGCAGGAATCCAACTCTACCAACACAGGAGCCGGTCCTGACTGGTTCTTTGACGTGGATGTTGTTTTCAACAATTTCAGCATCATTGATGAACAACCATCTGAAAATCTAGCAGCCGATCATTCTCCTCTTGAAGATACTCTTTACTCTTCCGAAGACGATGCTGCACCTTTCACCACCCGCTTTTCTCCACTCGTAGCTGATCCAATTGTTCCCCTTCAGACCACAAATGGTGATGCAACTGTTGAAACTACTCCATCTTCTGAAGGTACTCCAGCTTCAAAAGAAACATCTTCAACACAACAGTCTGCAAATGATCCATCCAGTTCGTCGAATCCTGCAGTTCACCTTTCCAATCTGCCTTCCCAAATTCAAGAAGAACCAAACATGGGATTTAAGTCTTCTAAGGATCACCCTGTAGAGAACATCATTGGACCAATCTCTGAGGGTGTTCTTACTAGAAATCAGGCAGACAAACTGAATATTGCACTTTCAGCCTTCTTATCTCAGACGGTACCTTTCAGCATTGAAGACGCTGTCAGAGATGCAAGTTGGGTTGAAGCCATGCAGGATGAGCTGTATCAGTTTAGAAAGCTGAAGGTTTGGGAACTTGTGGATTTACCTGAAGGAAAGTATCCTATCGGGACAAGATGGGTTTTTCGCAACAAAATGGATGAAGGAGGTGTGGTAATTAAGAACAAGGCTCGTCTAGTTGTTCAGGGATTTCGTCAACAGGAGGGTATTGATTATGAGGAAGTGTTCGCTCCAGTTGCTAGACTTGAAGCCATACGTATCTTCCTGGCATACGCCTCATACAAGAACTTCAAAGTCTTTCAAATGGATGTGAAGAGTGCATTTCTGTACGGGAAGATCAAAGAAGAAGTCTATGTTTGTCAACCCCCGGGTTTTGAAGATCCTCATCATCCCAACAAGTACTACAAACTGGATAAGGCTCTCTATGGACTTCATCAAGCTCCTCGAGCTTGGTATGAGACCTTATCTTCATACTTGCTGCAGAATGGGTACACCAGAGGGAAGATCGACATGACTTTGTTCACCAAAGAAGTCAACAAACACTCTATCCTTGTTCAGATTTATGTTGATGATATTATCTTTGGCTCCACTGATGAAAACTTATGCAGGGAATTTGACAGCATCATGAAGTCTCAATTTGAAATAAGCATGATGGGAGAATTATCGTTTTTCTTAGGCTTGGAAGTGCAGCAGAAAGCAGACGGAATTCTCATCCATCAAGCAAAGTATACAAAAGACATTCTGGCAAAATACAACATGACCGACTGCAAGCCGTCCAATACTCCTTTTGCGGCCCAAACAACACTTGTACCAGATCTTCAGGGGCCTTCAGTGAATCCTCACACGTATCGATCAATGATTGGCTCCCTGATGTATCTAACAGCTAGCAGACCAGATATCATGTGGGCAGTTGGATGCTGCGCGCGTTTTCAGTCCAATCCTAAGCAATCGCATGAGACTGCAGTGAAAAGAGTCTTCCTCTACCTCAAAGGAACACCAAAACTTGGTTTATGGTATCCTAAGAGTGATAACTTTGATCTAATCGCTTACTCTGATAGTGATCATGCAGGTTGTAGGATCGACAGAAAATCTGTCTCTGGTGGCTGTCAATTTCTGGGTAACCGGCTAGTGTCTTGGCAGAGCAAGAAGCAGACCACCGTGTCCATCTCCACTGCTCAGGCCGAATACACAGCTGCATCCAGTTGTTGCTGTCAGGTGTTATGGATCCAAAATCAGCTTTTGGACTACGGTTTGAATGTCATGCATACACCTATTTTTATTGATAATGATGCATGTCGTGACATCGTGAAGAATCCAATTGATCATTCTAAAACCAAACACATTGAAATTCGGATTCACTCAATTCGCGATGCGCACGACAAAGGGTACATACAGGTTTTGCCTATAGATACTGCTGATCAAAAAGCAGATATCTTTACAAAAGCTTTCGATAAAACCCGGTTTCATCAGTTGGTTTCATGGCTTGAGATGATAAATTTTGAATAAAAAAAAAATTGTGTATATTTTATAGAAAAATCTTCTTTTCTTTTAAAACAAGATTTTTGGGGGAGAAAGTAAACCAGTCTATTCTTAATGCAAAATTAATTCAGGAAATGATAGGAACTAATCATATCTCGTCAGCATGTGAATAGGACCCAGAGGATGTTGTGGCCTCAAGCAACGATGTATCGGTAGGCCAATACCTAGCACATTGTGGGGTCCATAAAATTTTCGTCAATATTATCGAAAAACATGATAAACAGCATTACCAAACACATATTGAAAGAGAAAAGGCATGGATTTAAGTGGACAATCATACCGACAATTGTTCTTAGGCTGCAGCTATCCAACGGGAAGTTGAAACGGGATCTGGCAGGTATGATTAGTATGATCTTGATTGCAGAAGGTGAGACTTGGTAAAACCCCACTTATTAAAATGGATTTGGGCTTTATAACTCTCTTATTGGGCCAATTCTTGTACACTGCGTACTTATTGGGCCCTGCGCACTTAACTCAAGTGCGCAGGCCCAACTGTTGATGTATATATATACCAAGTCAAAAGTGGTTAAAAAGTTTTATCCTCCTTAACACTTTTTACTAACCCTAATTATCTGATTCATCATCTTGCTTATCATCATCACCGTTCATCATCATCATCATCATCATCATCACACAATAATCACCCCAAATCACACCCTAATCACCTCATATCAAACCTCGTTTCACTGTTTGTTGTTTCTCATCTACTGATTAAGGTAGATCTTGTGTTTCTAATGGTTTATTGTTTGAAATTACAGGGTACTATAGTATGATCAAGATGCATCAGTTGGGTTTTTAGTTGTTATTGGGTTTTTGAATTCTTGAAGATCTGCGCACTTGATACATGAACAAGTGCGTACTTGTCTCATAGAGACTGCGCACTTGTCTCATAATCATACTAGTCTTCAAGAACCCTAATGCACTGCGCACTTGTCTGTGTGAACTTAAATCTTGAACGAAGGTTCAAGTGTCTGCGTACTTGCCTAGTACGCAGACCTGACTGGCTTGCTAAGGGGTTACCATGCCCGTGTTGGACTTGCACTGCGCACTTGATTTGGACCTGCGCACTAACCAAGTGCTGAGTCAAGTATGTGCGCACTTGACTGAGCACATGACTCTGTTGACTAAATCTAAACCTGCGCACTTGACTTGGAATGCACACTTGATAACCTTGCACACTTGGACTTTAAACAACAATATGACATTCATTTTGACTATTAAGACACTTGAACGGACTGCGAACTTAAACCCGGACCTTAATGATCTAACAACTAAAATTCAAACGTATCATTGACACCGATGACACCAATCCATCAAATCTTAATCCTATGACTGTTAAAATTTAAAACCTAAAAAATATTGATAAAATCTAAGTCTAAGTTCGTTGTCCGTCTAAGTGTAAGTCTAAAAGTCAGTTATCGGAGATCTAATGGGCTTTCCGTGCTCTTGGTTAAACAGATGGCGCTTGACTGAGATCCTAGAGGCATGCACAACCAACCGATGAATCTCGATACTGATGATGTCATGTTTAGAGATGTAGTGACTTGGATAAGACGCAGCAAAGTCGGATTTGCTGTGCAGAACGTTGAACCAGTCTATGTTTCACACATTGAAGATTTCTGGAGATCAGCTCGAGTCGAAACTGTATCAAGAGTCAAGCGAATCAACGCTACTGTCCGAAACAAGCCTGTTATCATCACTGAAAACACTGTTCGAACCGTACTGAGACTGCAAGATCAACCAGGAACTGACAGATTCATGTCTAAAGCTGATATTCACCAACAGTTCAGGAACTTCGGCTTCAAGGGTGACTTTGACAAGAGAGGTGATGTCAAGAAGAGCCAACTAACAAGAGACTGGAGACTTATCAGTCATGTATTTTTAATGTCTCTGTGTCATAGAAAGGGAGGCTACAATGCGCTTAGTGCTGAATGGTCAACAGCAATGATAAAGATCTGCAAGGACGAAGCGTTCAACTTGTCAAGCATGATCTTTGACTACATGGTGAAGAACGCAGATGCTGGGTCAGGGAAATGGGCAATGTACCCAAGGTTTGTACAGATGATGATCAACACTCAACATGATAATCTGCCTCTCGGTGACCAATACATCTTCACCAAAGGGGCACGATTCTTCACAGAATGCAACACACCTGACTGGGAACCAATGCTGGAAAATATGTATGCGGCCCAGCGATATCCTGTTATTATGGAGCTGTACAACAAAATCAGGAAGAAAAGGTCAGATGCTGCAGAACCCCGACAACAATCCAGAGCTGCTCCTGCACCTGGACCATCTGAACCCACTCCTTCAGCCCAGCCGACTGCTGAAGAGATTGCCCTAGAAAAATCAAGGGGCAAAAGAGTGGCGACTGAACCTGCTCCATCAAAACCTAGCAAAAAGAAAAGACCAGCAGGTTTGTTACAAGAAGGGAGAGACACTTTGACACCTGAGCAACTTGAAACTGCTGCAGCTTTACAAGAAGTTGCTGAGTTTGAAAGGGCAGCGAGAAAGAGAAGAAGAGAACAGCTACCTGAATCAGAAATTCCTCGTGTTGTAACTCAGGAAGATATTGAGGAACAAGTGGTCTTAGAACACATGTTTGGGCCAGAACAACCGAATCAACCAGGGCCTTCCACTACTGCTGCTCAAGCCCCCAAAGCTCCAGCCCTGAGATCAGCCGAACCATCCTCATCAGCTCCTGCTGCACCTCATCGCAAACCGGTGCATCAGGAACTATATGAGAAGGTTGTCAAAGAGGTCAGTAAAACTACTGCCAGGGAGATCTGCACTTTAAAGAGCGACGTGCACAACAACCAGGAGCTTAGAAAGAAAGTAAAGAAGCTCAAACACAAGAATCGGAACATGGAGAAAATCATTAAAGATCAAAGATACATTATCAAGTTTCAGAATGAAGTTCAAGTGCAGAAGTTTGAGATGTTCCAAGAATTCAAGAAGCAACAAACAGGTGCTCCCAGCGTTACTTTTGATGAGACTTTCGATTTCGGAAAGTTTTTGGATAAGGAGAAAGAGAAAGAAAAGATTGCCGAGGAAAGTGAGGTTGATGAAGTGAGTGAAGATGAGATGCCAGAGAGATTCGTGGAGATGGGAATGGACGAAGAAGTGGTTTATGAGACATCTGATGGGCACAAGTTGGATCCCGAAAGATCAACTTGGTTTCCTCGAAAGCCCATCACCATTCCATCCCTACATCAGAATATTCATCACACCAAGTCTGCTCACCAGGAGAAGATCATCTCCTCGAAATATGATGAAGAAAAGAGATTGTTTGCTGTGAAAAGGAGAGGGGGAGTGATACAATATTTCAAAGGTCAAAAGGAGCTGAAATCTCTCCCCCGATGGGATATCCGGGAGCTCAGTAGGGCCCATTCATCAATCACTCCCGCGATTCCCAGGCGGCCATGGTCGAGTGGTTCATCAAGAAGGAATGTGACACAGATTTTCAAATCCTGAAGCCGCAGAAACCAAGAAGGAGAATCTCGAAGACAAGAATCGATCCAGCAACCGGTCGTGGCATGATAACTTATGTGATTGACCCTCCACAGGTCGTCACACGAGTTCCTATTAGATCTGAGCTTCCAGTGATGCTGAGGGACTTTCAAAAGTGGTTTTACGACAGCAACACTGGTGAAGCAGTCATTAAACTACAGGACGATTCAGAGGCTTTAAGGATTTTGGATCCAGTGGACGTGTTTGCACTCAATTTGTCAGATCTGAATATGCTGTTTGCAAATCAGATCAATGTGGGTGCCGGGAACACGTTGTTTGAAGAAGCTGTGTTGTTTAGAAGGGTTGTGGATAGAGCCATGAATCTGAAAAGAGAGCTGCTTGAGATAATCGACAGGATCAATGCAGCAGATAAAGAAAAAGATGATAGAGAGAAGGCTGCTCATGCTGCTGCTGCTGCTGGTGCAGAAACTACTCAACCTGAAGTCGAGACTGCTTTAGAGGCACATACAGAAGAACCTGCAACAGTAGCCGATCCTGAAGGAACTGCAACAGAATCAACTCAAGCTCCTCAAGCAGTTGAAGAAGATCCAGTAGCGCTATACATGCAAGACCCCCCTAACAGGTTGAGGGGGAGCAAAGCGAGGTAGAGATAGATTGAAGATTGAAGAACTGGTAGCTGTGGTCTAGGGGGAGTATTGTTGGGTTATATTGAGACCACAGTTACCAGATTAGAGACTTTTGATAGTATATTGTATAGCTTTATAGTTGAAGGACTTAATATGTAATTATAGCATAGTTTTGTAGCTAAACCCTAATCTGCGCACTTATCTAGACGGGCTCTGCGCACTTAAGCTAAGTGCGCAGGCCCAAGGGTACTCCTATATATAGAATGTGTGTGCACAACATTGGGGTTAGGGTTTTGGTCATTATCTTTTGTTAGCACAAGATAGGTGCGTACTTGCTGTAATCCATGGTTCTTCAGTGTTAAATCATCAATGGAATTATCGTATTATTCATCTTGTGTGTCGGTTCTTACAATATTCATCTAGTTTCTTTGATTGTAGAAGATTAGTCACTTAAAACACCTAATTCATAGGTGTTTCTAAGTGATAACAATCTGTGCACTTACAAGATCTAGCATTTGGGACTTACATGGCGAGGGCGATTGCTAAGTGTGATAATTCGGAGGTATACCCTGATCTGCGATTTATGTCTAAGTTGAAATTGATTAAGAATGATCTTAAAGCTTGGATTAAGGATGTTAAATTGAAAGAAAATGAGGAAGAAGCGATTGCGAGAAAGGAGATTGATTCCTTGCAAGTTATTATGGAAGATAGAAGTTTGTCCGAAGAGGAGTCTTGGATCTTTGAAGAAGGGTCAGTTCGGTTGCGTGAGCTAGAGATGTGGAGGTTGAACGACGCGCGCCAAAATTCTCGGGTTAGGTGGGCGAAAGATGGGGATGAAAATACATCTTTCTTTCATGGGTGGATTAATAATAGGAAGGCTACCAATGCTATTCCTGGTCTTATGATTAATGATGTTTGGGAGACGAGGCCGAATCGGATAAAATGTGAAGTTCTTCGATTCTTTCGTAATAAGTTTGCTGAAAGCTTGGTGGTTAGACCTATGTTACAATGTTATGGTTTGCAGCAACTTTCTGGGATTGACGCGGCGAGTTTGGTTGTGCCTTTTTCTGAATTGGAGATAAAGGAGGCGGCTTTTAGTTGCGGGAGTGATAAGGCTCCGGGCCCTGACGGGTTTAATTTTCGTTTTATAAAAAAATTTTGGTCGTTTTTTGTGCAGGATTTTGGCGATATATTTAATGATTTCTTCGAGAATGCTTTGATTAGATGGGGAGCAGGGTCCTCTTTTATCACGTTGATTCCCAAAGGTCAAGACCCGGTGACGTTGGGAGAGTATCGGCCTATTAATCTGATAGGGGTGGTAAGTAAAATTATTTCTAAAGTGCTTGCTTGTCGATTGAAGAAGGTTATAGATAAGACGATTAATGAAACTCAAACGGCGTTCATAGCGGGAAGGTATATCTTGGATGGGCCTTTAATGGTGAGTGAAATTCTTGCGTGGGCTATAAGAAGTGGTAAGCAATTCTTTATGTTTAAAATTGATTTCGAGAAGGCTTACGATAATGTTAATTGGGGTTTTTACTTATGGTCATGAGGCAAATGGGTTTCCCGGATAGATGGTGTACGTGGATGGTTGGGATTTTATCGTCGGCTAGATCCTCCATATTAGTAAACGGGTCGCCCACTTTTGAGTTTTCTTGTGAAAAAGGGATTCGGCAAGGGGACCCCATTTCCCCGTTTCTTTTTATTATTGTTATGGAAGCGCTATCGGGGCTAATTAAGAAGTCGTGTGATGAAGGGCTTTTCATGGGAATTCAACTTCCTAATAAGGGTCCTTGTTTGTCTCATTTGTTATTTGCGGATGATGCTATGATCATGGGAGAGTGGTCGGATGAAAACTTCAAGGTGTTAAAAAGAATCTTGAGGATTTTTCATCTTTGTTCGGGCCTAAAAATTAATATTATTAAGTCGACCCTTTTTGGCATTGGTGTGAATGGGGAAGCGTTGAACCGTAAGGCTATGGAGATGGGTTGTTCTAAGGGTTTTCTTCCGTTTAAATATCTTGGGATTACTATGGGTGCTAATATGAATCGGATCCCTAGTTGGGAGCCGGTGGTGGATGTGGTTAATAAGCGGCTTTCTAGGTGGAAGTCCAAGATTTTGTCTATAGCCGGTAGAGTGACTCTCATTAAATCCGTGTTGGAAAGTTTGCCGACATACTTCTTTTCTTTATACAAAGCCCCGGTTGTGGTTAAGAATAAGATTGAGGCTTTGATTAAGAAGTTTTTATGGGGAGGAAACGTTGATGTAAAGAAACTTCATTGGGTTGGGTGGGAGGTGGTTACTAAATCAATTAAGAATGGGGTCTTGGTTTAAATAAGTTGGAGCACTCAAACAATGCGCTACTTCTTAAATGGATTTGGAGGTATAGAGTTGAAGATAAAGCTATGTGGCGTCGTGTTATAGATGCTATACATGGTTCCTCGCGGCGTTTTTACTCGGTGGCATTTAATCCGAATATTAGGGGAGCTTGGGCTATGATTGTTAAAACTAGTACTCGGCTGATTGTGAACGGCTCTTCTTTCAGTAGTTTGATTCAAGGTAAGGTTGGAAATGGTATGGATATTAAGTTTTGGATTGACCCGTGGATCGATCGTATTCCGTTACGCTTCCTTTTCCCTGACCTGTTTCGGCTAGAAAATAAGAAATGGGTGGTGGTTTCCGAAAGAGTGGGGCATCAAAATGCAGCGGTGTGTATGAGTTGGAGTTGGAAATCATATCTGGCTTCTGTCCAGGAGACTCAACAGCTGATTCTGTGTTCGAGGATGGTTTCACGGACCGTTTTGTCATCGGATAGGGATACGTGGTCTTGGAACAACATTCCGTTGCATAATGCGTCCGTCAGTGATACTAAACAATGGTGTATTATTCATGATGAGGCCGATAATTCAGAAGTATTCAATTGGTGTAAATGGATCCCTAGGAAATGTAATATCTTTATGTGGCGGACTCTTTTAGATCGTATTCCGACGAAGATAGCTCTAGCTAGAAGAAATATTTGTGTGGGGAATAATTTATGTAGTCTGTGCGAGGATGCGGATGAAACCGTTGACCATTTGTTTGCAGCTTGTCATATTTCCAATGGGGTATGGTTGGGGATAGCTCGTTGGTGTAGGATTCCTCCGATTTTCCTTTTCTCTTTCAATGATATTAAAGTGGTGGTCGACAATCTGCGGTGCCAGAGGAACAAAAGAGTTATAATCTATGGTATCTTCATTATTTCGTGTTGGCGGATATGGAAGATGAGGAATGACAAGATTTTTAACATGTCGAGTACTACCATTACACAAGTTATTTCGGACATAAAATCTTATAGCTTTCTATGGTATAATAGTAGGGGCAATTTTAGTCGGGTGGGTTGGAAGGATTGGCAGAATTTCAGTTTTGATGTAATGTAACTTGTATTGGTTTTGGTTGTTGCGGTTATCTCTATCTTGGAGATTTCCGTGTTCTTTTGAATGAAAGTTGCCCTTCAAAAAAAAAAATCTAATATTAACTAATATGGATTTTCTTACATTGAAGATAACTAATGTTATTGTGGCTGATCACATATTTCCCAAGACAATTTATAACACGAAAAGAAAATTCAAGGATATTGATTGATTAATTAATAATGTACATGTGCGTAAATCATCAAACTTCTATTTGTAATCTTACTTTCTCCATAGGCCGAAATTCGATGCCTTCTACTTCTAAGGACCAACATTTATGACCGTCAAACAAAATCTGAAGATCAATAGTTCTGTGGTCAGTAGTAAATTGATACAATCACTACTAGAAAACTGCTAACTTTGCTACGCCGTTTTCCGTGGGAAATGCATAGGTAATGCTCGTTTCCCACAGATTTCCCACGGAATTGAGTTGTAGGAAAAAGGCCCGTAGGAAAACTATTCTGACGCATTTCCCACAAAATCGTCTACAACTTTCCCACAAATATTTTTCGTAGGAGAGTAAATTTAATTTCCCATAGATTTCCCACGGAATTGAGTTGTAGTAGTAAGGCTATTCTAACGCATTTCCCACAAAATCGCCTACAACTTTCCCACAAATATTTTTCGTAGGAGAGTAAATTAATTTCCCACAAATTTCCCACGGAATTGAATTGTAGTCATTCTGACGCATTTCCCACAAAATCGCCTACAACTTTCCCAACAAAATACCCACGGATTTTTTTCTATCCTACACTTTTCCCACTAAAATGGAAATACCAAATTTTTATCCTACTAACAAATAAAAGATGATAAAAAAAATATATGATTCAAAACCACATTAATAAACATATAATCGAAACTTGTTTCAAGTACAAAACCACCAAAACAAGTAGCATAGATTCGAACCTGTTTTAAGTACAAAACACCGTTGTTAAATATAAAGACCCGAAATACTTAAAAAACTACAACTAATGACTAACAGGGTGTTGGAGTTTTCTCATAAAATCCTCAAACTGTTTTTGCTTCCTTTCTTCGTTTTCTTTCATTTCTTTTTCCATTTGTTGCACTTTTTGATCCAACTCATGTCTAGCATCCCTTGCATTTGCAATCTCGCTTTCCATTTCATCTTGAACTCTTTGAACCTAAAATTGTTAAAACATGTCATAAATTTAAGTTATTGTTTTACACTATCCTTGGAAAAAGAACAAGGTTCGAAGAAACTAAGGGGCCATCCATTGATGCTGATGATAAGATTACAATTATGTTTCATTTTTAAACAATAAACAGATGTAGGAGCAAATATTGGATTAGAGAAATATTTACAGTTTTGAGTTTGGATAAAAGGATTCAAAGGTAGAGAATGCAATCAAGTAGATATCCAAGATTTAGTACAAACCATATATAAAGCCATACGTAGACGTCGTCTTTGATCCATACTCTCGCCAGCTGCTTGTAGAAGAAAGGCGAAATAAACTACCCCTGTGTTCATAAATGTGGTTTAACATTGCAACCCGAAATGCATAAACAAAGTTACTTTGGATGCTCGCTTTATGTCGCGGGATTTTTTCAAGATAGGAGTTTCTTTTTTGTATAAATAAGGAATTTACCTAGGTAGATACTCGGTCACAATTGAAAAATGTGGTCGAACAGTGACCGCGCCCATGAAGGGAACCACATTTGGATGGCGTACACGTTTCATGATCGAAACCTTACAAGATTAAACAACACAAACTTAGATTAAACAACACGTTTCATGAAGGGAACCACATTTGCCTATTTCCTTACCCAATCCTGTGTTTAAAAGATTCCCAATTTATTTTCAAACAACATAAAATTAAACTTAGATTAAATGACACATATGATAAACAATACAAATAAACATGATAACAAGGATTAGATGAAATCAAACTTAATAGAACAACGGATTAGATATATAAAATGACATAAATGATAAACAAAACAGATAAACATACTCACTATTATTTTCAAATAAATGATAAAACTTAACAGAACAATGATTACACAACTACGAAACGATTTCGGATCAAGAAAGGTCACACGATAAACTGTTAGCAGACCATATACTCACCTTGAATCAACTATTTCAGCAAGATGCTGAACAAACTGCAGCAGCAACGGGCCAACGACGCACCGCACAGGAACACTTTGGTGTGGTGAAAACAATCTGCAGCAGCAACAATGTTTTAGAGCACAACAAAGTTGGTTCAAAACGATCACACGTCTCATAAATAACAATTCCAAACCGTAGTGCTCACATTAATAAAAAAAACCTACAATTAAAATTGGAGAAGCATAATCTCAGCTAAACCCTAAATCGTTTAGATTCGTAAAAGTACAAATTACCAATCATATGGATATAGACATAAGCCCTAACTAAAAAAAATCGAATTATGAGATATCAAAAAGGAACATTCACCTTGTAGGGCAACTTTCGCGATAAGAAATGACAGAGAGCAAATTGAAATCTAAGTGCACCTTTTCGTGGCCATCTTCTTCATTTGGGGAATGGAATATTGGGGGAAGTAACACTATGTTCCCGAGTTTCATTAAAGGATGGAAGAGAAAGGATCTCCCTCCTCTTCCTTTCTCTCCAATTCCTTCCAAATTGGAAAGATTGAAAATCACACTAAAATCCTTTTTATTATCCCTCTCATTCCCTCCCTTTCCCTCCTACAAAAAACTCTGGAACACATTTTTTCCTCACTTCCTTCTCAATCTTTTCTCTTCCATCCTTTAATGAAACTCTGGAACAGAGTGTAAATGATTTTGGGAGGGAATGAACCAAAAAATTGGGAAGAGGGCGGGACATTAGAATTTTTTATGGAAAACAAAATGTAAAGAAGTTTTTTTTTTATTACTTTAAAAAATTGGGACTAGGGATCCTTTTTGAAGGTCTAGGTTCGATTCTCACGAAAGACATAATAAAAAATGATAGATAACTCCTGGCCTATGGTCATGAGTTCGAATTCTGATCTCGTCCGGGTTTTATCAATCCTTCACCGTCGTGCCTACGGGCGGGTAAGGGGTTCAGTTTTCCCCGATTCGGGAACTGCAGGGGCGGGCCTGACTACGCCAGCCGCCCGAGGTATGTATGGGCCCTCCATTGGGTTGGTCGGGGGGTTTGTCCATAGTGTGGGGACTCCCCTTAATAGTCCGGCAGAAATGTTTGTTGGCCATTAAAAAAAAAAGATATTGGATTTTAATAATTCAAACTTTGTTTCTTCAACTGTTAATAATTTGTACTTAGAAATTCTTCATAACAGTCACAACTTTCAATTTATTCTCTCCAATGAGCTTTTATTAACCGAGAGTCTGAGAACTAATCCAGTTAGTGGACGCTGACATGGCCATGGCAGCATCCATGTCAGCGTCAACATGCCATGTCAGCATCAGCATGCCACGTCAGCATCCATACCACCGTCAACATGCTATGTCAGTGTCCACGTCAGCATTCACTAACTGAGATAGTTCTTAGTTAAGAAAAAGCTCATTGGAGGAAAACGTGCTAGTCTTAGGAACTCTTCGGATAAGTAGATTAATTATATTAATTAAAGTAGTAGTAGTTTTAACTCTCGATGTGGAAAATGGGTTTTGAATGGTCCATTCAAAGTTAGGAGATGGGAAAAGAAATAAACAAGGGATGACGTTTTGGCAACTAAATGGGTCATATGCAGGGGAAGTGCACAAGTCCCCATAATGGTGTGTTTGGACTGCTGGCCTGTAGGCCGATCTTCTCCTGATTGACAAATGTTGTCGAGCCTAACTCACACAAGTCATGTAGCTTACTGGAAAGTTTGAGTCTTGCTTTTTAGGCACTTCCCAAAATGTGACAACCGGTAAATTCCGTACAACGTTTAACGTAATTCCATTCAGACATCTATGGTCTATGTTGATCATAGTGATCCATTAAGGCCTAATATGGTCCATTAATACATATATGATCGACTAATAATGTGGTCCATTAAGACATATATGATCTACTGTTGCCCATATGATCCAATAAGGCCCAGTATGGTCCATCAAGATTTATATGATTTACTATTCTCTAATGTAATCTATTAAGGATCAATATGGTTTATTAAGACATATTTGGGTAAATGGTATCGGGTACCGGTACTGAACTAGTTACATCTAGGGATGAGTAAATGCTATCAGGTACCGGTACCGAACTTCCCGTACCGAATCATTTCTGATACTAACTTATTTGCATTTTGGTACCGATATCGAAGTACAGTGCCTGTTTTTTACCAATTTTACACATTAAGACCTCTTACTGGTTTAGCACTTACTCGTTCAGCACTTGCCAAACAGTCCCTTAATCTCATAAGATAGACAAAGGCAGAGGTGAGCTAAGGCAAGTAGAAACATTATGGACTTTGTTGTGGACTTGTGTAACGTTCGATATTGAATCGTGTTGTGTTCAGTCATATTAGATTGTAACCAACAATAACATATCATGGATGCCTTAATCACATATCCTAATAATGAAAAAACAATGTTAGTATCACCGTATGTATTTATTACGACTATAAAGGTGCAAATACTTTATATTAGTTGTTATGAGAAAAAAAATACGTAGGAAGTCTGTAGGAAAATATGACGCATTTCCTACGGAATTATAGCATTGTCACACATTCCGACGCATTTCCCACGAAATTGAATCTTATCTCAAAATACGTAGAAAATGTGTTGGAAATACCTATGGATTTCCCACAAAAATAATGTGTTTTCTACATATTTCCCACGAAATTGAATCTTATATCAAAATGCGTAGAAAATGTGTGGGAAATTCCTACGGATTTCCCACGAAAACACTATTTTTGTTTTTATATTTAAAAGATAATAAAAAAACAAAAATAATGTTTTGATTGTTTTCTACACATTTCCCACGGAATCGTAAAATAGGATACTATTATGTCGGAATTGCGTGGGAATTTTCATATGCGTTTCTTACAAAAAAAGTTATGTTGCTTTTTTGTAGCTAGTTTTGGATTTCCATTTGTTTCGTAGTAATTTCGTGGGAAATCGGTAGGAGTAGATGTTCATGGGAAATCCATAGGAACTTTTCATAGGAAAACACCTTGTTTTCTAGTAGTGAATTCACACATCCACCCTCCATCTTCTCTCTCATATGCCAGGTGTGAAACTGAATTCACTGTTTCTCCTTGTAATTTGTAATTGAGGCCTATATAAGCAATACTTCTCGCCATACTGTAGTGGTGCTTGAACACTAGGCTCACCGTGTATGTGAGTCCTGGTGTCAAGAACTGAGTTTTTACATGTGTTTTCAGTTTCTTAACACCAAAATAGTTGTAGGCGCCCACAACAAATCTGCATGAATAGTTCAAAGAATGACACATTGTAGGTGACAAGAATTATGTTTTTTACAGGTGTGTTGAATACTTATCAAATATTCTCAACAGCTAGAAGTGAGAAGAGTCACCTTGAATTATATTTAGCCGACCGTGGATTGCTCCTGAACTCTGAACCCATACATTCTGCAATAGATATCATCTCACAGTGTTCTCCCTTCTTATTTAATGAAAAATACTGTTCATAAACACATGTTCAAGTTAGTTCACATGTATTAAAAGTTATACTCCCTCCGTCCCATTTTAAATGTCATTGGGCCCACAAACACACATATTAAGAAATATTTGTTTGTATGTTGTAAAATGACAATAATATCCTCAAGTTATTATTTCAAATTTTTTAATGTCTTTTATCTTTTAGGGGCAAAACTGAAAATTGCTTAGAAATGAACATTTAATTTGGGACAACAAAAAGTGCAAAAATGGACATTTAAAATGGGACGGAGAGAGTAATAATATATTTTTCAACTTACTAATTTGCTTGCTCTATTTGAACATATATAGTCGGTGGTGGCATTAAGAGGAGCAACCAATTACCGTTCTGCCGCCGTTAAGGAGGACACCTTTGTACAAAAGTTTAAACAATTCAACTTCGGAACTGTAATTCAAAGGAGATTCTGCAGTCTTAGTCATCTCTTCATAGTAAGAAACTTGTGTTGGTTCAGCCCCTTTAGAACAAGAATAGAACTATACTTGAGTGATGAGTTTTGTATGCAAACTATAAAGAAAATAAATATGCAGGGAAAAGTGATGTAGATGAAAACAAAAGGCACAACTTTATTGAATAGAATATTGGCTTATAAATAGCCTACAAACCAACGGATATACCCCAACTACCTCCATAAATATGGAGTCAAATCATAGAACAAATCAACAAAACTTATTCAAAATGTGGACTTCAAAGCAACGTCCATTTTCCCATCTAACTTAGTCAATCCACATTTTCATCTTATTTATTCTACCACTAAATAAAACAAACCAAAATGCTAATTAATAAAAACCGTCATGTCAAGATTAAACCAACATTCACCCCCTTAATCTTGACCCGTTTCATCAAAGCAATGTCGGTTCATCCTCTTCGATCAAATTTGCTTCTTTCTCTTCATCTTTCCATTTAGTGCACTCATAACCAAAATGTCCAAATGCTCCACAATTGAAACATCGAAACCTACTTTTATCACCTCCTCGACCCGTACCTCTTCCTCGGCCTCTTCCACCTCTTTCATAGTTCCTACCGCGACCTCTTCCTCGTCCGCTACTTTCACCATTCCTTTGTTCAGCCATCAAGAGTTGGTTTTGATCTCCCTCCTTCTCACCATGGCTTTTGAGTCTTTCTTCATATGCCTTAAGTCTACCAACCGCCTCATCAAAGAGCATTGATTCTAAGTCGAAACATTGCTCAATTGAAGTTACAATTTGAAGAAAGGACTTTGGCATTGCATCAAGTAACCTTTGCACCATTTCTTGTTCTTCAACTTCATGCCCAAGACTCCTCAACTTTGAAACCAACCCGCTCACCTTAGTGGCACCATCATCAACAAGCTCTCCTTCCTTCATCCGCAAACCTTCAAGCTCTCTTCTCAATGTTGCAATTTGAGCCGTCCTCACCCGATCTACACCCAAGTATCTTGTTTTTAAACCATCCCATACTTTCTTTGGGTCCGTGTGACTAGACATTTGCAACACCATCTCTTCCGGTATAGCTTGATATAGGAAGGCAAGCGCCTGTTTTGATTTCTTCAAGTCCGGTTCTTCACCTAATGCCCTCGGTTCGATCGTCTACAAAAGACCATGTGCATCCAATATGGACTTAACCTTGACAGCCCATACCGGATAGTTGGTCGTGGTCAAAGTCGGAACTTGGTACGACATCGAACCCGCTTCTTTTGCCGGTACCATTGCCATTCTTCTTTCTTGAACTACTAGAACAAAAACTTTCTGTCTTTGTTTTTGAGTTACGGTCTACTGCAAAACAAATTTTTGTTAAAAAATAAATCAACTTTCGATCTTATTTTTTTTAATGGCGATCCTCGGTCTCGGTCTTCCGGTCAGTCAATCTTTCTTCCTTGGGTGAGCCTTTCGGTCACCTATGTCGGTCTTCTCGGTCTCACGCCTACGGTCTTTTTTGGCGTGTTCTTCGGTCTTTCTTCAAGCCGTTCGGTCTACTACGGCTTCGGTCTTTATGTTATCCCACCAGAATTCACTTTCCGGCAGCAGTCTTCGGACTTTCTTTCAAGCCTTCGGTCTCTTCTCGTCGGTTCGTCTCCGACGTCGGTCACGGTCTTCGGTCCTTTTATCTCCTGTCGGAACAAGCTTCCGATAGCGGTCTTCTTATCACCGGTTCTTCTTCTCCGGCGATGACGGTCTATTTCGGTCTTCAATCTTTCACTGCGATTTTCATGAAATCGCTGCTTCCTCTTCTTCTATTCGAGCCTAGGAGCTCTGATACCAAATGTTGGTTCAGCCCCTTTAGAACAAGAATAGAACTATACTTGAGTGATGAGTTTTGTATGCAAACTATAAAGAAAATAAATATGCAGGGAAAAGTGATGTAGATGAAAACAAAAGGCACAACTTTATTGAATAGAATATTGGCTTATAAATAGCCTACAAACCAACGGATATAACCCAACTACCTCCATAAAATATGGAGTCAAATCATAGAACAAATCAACAAAACTTATTCAAAATGTGGACTTCAAAGCAACGTCCATTTTCCCATCTAACTTAGTCAATCCACATTTTCATCTTATTTATTCTACCACTAAATAAAACAAACCAAAATGCTAATTAATAAAAACCGACATGTCAAGATTAAACCAACAACTTGTGCCTTCCATTCATTGAACTCTCGGCTATCAAAAAACTCTTGACTTTTGAGTACTCTCTTAAGTTGTGTCACAACCTCAACCATCATTGGCCGATCTTCACGAGATTCCATCAAACACTGATATGCAGTTTCTGAAAAGATTTCTAAAGCACTCTGCTCCAAAGGTTGAATAGTCGGATCTTTGAAGATGATGTCATTTAACTTCTTCTCTTCATAGCTTTCAGTCCACTGCGGATCAAGGTACCCAACTGTACCTGCTGCAGCAGTGACAATAATGGATTGCTGCTCATTAGCAGGGCCCATTATTGATAATCCAAAGTCAGAAACTTTACCATTCCACTGGTCATCGAGTAGGATGTTGGCGCTTTTTACATCACAGTGGATAATTCTTTGGTGTGTCTCCCTTGGATCATGAAGGCAACTTAACCCCTTTGCTGCATCAAGGCATATTCTGAGACGTTGTGTCCATGTGAGATGAGGGGAGTTTAAATGGCGGTCAAGGCTTCCACGAGATGCATACTCGTACACAAGTATCATCTCATTCCCTTGGTAACAAAATCCTAGAAGAGAGATTAGATTTTCATGCCTGTAACGGGAAAGTGTTGTGATCTCTTTCAAGAACTCAGGAATTCCTTGTCCATACTTCGGATTGAGACGCTTAATAGCAACCATGCTTTGGCCCATAGAGTGAGCCAATTCTCCTTTATAAACTTTTCCAAAACCACCAACACCAATACAATTCTCATCGTTGAAGTTGTCGGTGGCTGATGTTATCTCTTCCAGTTGAATTCTAAGATCTTGAAATGGCTTCAAGAACGCATCCATAATTAATTAATGATTAGTGTTATGTGATTAGTAATCTCTGCTAACTAAAACACAAAGCAGAAAGATGGTTAAGAAAAGGGTACACAAGATTAATTTGGTGTGATGAGTGGGGAATGATTAGCAATGCCTTTATACATGATTAATTTGAATACATTACAACTGTAACCCCACTAATTACACTTTATAAGAATATAATGCTGGGTGTGTCACCATGTTAGAAGATTAATTTTATAAACTTGATTTTATCTTATGTTATGTATTATTGAACATATGTTAATTAGAATATCCTAAGTCTAGTAGTAAGTTTAGTACCGGTTTGTAAATATGTATGTCCTAAGTTTGATAAAAGTCTAGGGACGCGTCTGTTGTATAGCACCGGTTCAGAACCTATATAAGGGGCCGGATGTTTCAGTTTGTTTGTGTAGAAAGTTTATGTTTTGTGTAACTAACTTTCAAAAGATATACTCTCTCTTTTCCCTCCAAATAAAAACCGCTCGCCCCACATACATCAAGCGCAAATCAGAAACATTATCAGACCTGTGCAGCGAAGTTTTCAACATGGTATCAGAGCCCGATCAGAAGAAGATTTACGGTTTATTTGATAGTGAAGAGAAGTCCGATGGTGTTCCCGAAGACAAAGGCAAGCGGCCAATGTTTCCATATAATGAAGAAGATCGTGTGGATCAAATTGTTCTCGATAGGAAGATCGCAGAATTTAAGAAGGAGTGTATGGACCCTTCGAACATCAACTTCTCCAGATTTCATATTGGATCAGCGCCACAGAAGAAAGTAGACAGAAGCCAACAATCGCAGAAGGCGCAGAAGGCGCAGAAAGAGTATAACAAGCAAGTATTTGATGTCCCCGAATACCCACACGCGATGTGTTTTGGTAAATGTAAAGAACCCTTCCATTATAGAAGAAATTGCCCTAAGAAGATAGGCAAAACAGAATTCATGGTAAAAGGCACGGAAGGAAAGGGATGGGATGATGTGTGGCACGCAAGTCTAACAAGAAAAGAACATGGATGTGGTTTTAAAGATCAATTCGCCACATTTAGCAAAATCATTTGGAGTAGAAGGCCAACCAAGCGGATATAGGAGAGAGTATTTTAGAGGAAGAGGATCGGTGATAATCACAAGTGGAGGACAAATACACAAGATCAAAAAGACTTCTTGAATATAAGGGCCGAAGCCCCTATACCACCACGAGACACAACCGGTTATCCAATATGTTTATTGGATTTATACACTAAAGTACAAGTGTTTGGTGGATATGAAAAAGTCACAAAGTATGAAAATTGGGCGATTGTTGCAATGAGTATGGGTTATGGAAGAGGTCTACCAAGTTTGGCAAGCAAAGAAGAAATAGAAACAACACTAAGGCTAGTGTATGTCCGATATTTGGAGATGATGGAATGGTACCATCTCAAATACAAAGGCCGCGAGTTAGTTGTCGAAGTCAACAATGAAGAAGGTAGCACAAGTGATGGCAACAAGTGGAAGAATGAAGATATGCCGCCCAAAAAGAGAAGCCGATCATCATCAAGTGACGAATGAAGAATTGAAGAAGAAAAATCAAGTTTAAGGGGGAGAATGTTAGAAGATTAATTTTATAAACTTGATTTTATCTTATGTTATGTATTATTGAACATATGTTAATTAGAATATCCTAAGTCTAGTAGTAAGTTTAGTACCGGTTTGTATCACACCGGTTTGTAAATATGTATGTCCTAAGTTTGATAAAAGTCTAGGGACGCGTCTGTTGTATAGCACCGGTTCAGAACCTATATAAGGGGCCGGATGTTTCAGTTTGTTTGTGTAGAAAGTTTATGTTTTGTGTAACTAACTTTCAAAAGATATACTCTCTCTTTTCCCTCCAAATAAAAACCGCTCGCCCCACATAAATCAAGCGCAAATCAGAAACATTATCAGACCTGTGCAGCGAAGTTTTCAACACACCATACCAACTGCAATAATTTTAAAAATATAGGGGTTGTTATCATGGTTCCTTAGGTAATAGGTTCTAGAAGACTTTTGACATACAAGCGCCCCTTCCCCGATAAACCCAATTGCCTTGTTAGCTAGCTAACCACCTAAGTAAAATAATAAAAGTGAATAGCCAAAATCAACCTTGAGGTTTGCACAGTTTTGCTACATCTATCCAAAAAATGTTTTTTTTCTCAACTAGACCACTGAGGTTTCAAAAGTATTGCTAGATTCATCCATTTCTGTAACTCTATTATAAAGTAAGGTTAACTGGGGTATTTTTGTCATTTTACATTTTGTTTTCTAATTTTTTTTTCTTATTGAAACAGGTGAAGGAGAAAGGGGATGCAACCATTGAGTAAACAAATCAAACACTTAATATGGTGCAAGGGGCTATGCAAAAATTCACTGAAACATCAAAGAAGTCATCCCCTATTGCTGACAATCAACAGAAGAAGAAAGATGCAGCAGCAGACTCATCTGAAGAAAGCGCAGATAACCTTGAGGCTGAAAAGGTTAAAGAGACCTTACAAACTCCGGAAGTTGAAATCTCTCCTCAACCAAACATAGAAAAACTAGATTGTGTTATATAGATATTCTGAAATGGACTTTCCATAGAAAAGAAGCTTCAAAGAAATGATGAAAGAAGCCATAGGAGTGGATGTAACAAAAGAGGCCACAAAGAAGATGAAACCAATACTGGCAGACACCATTATGGAACAATCTTTCTCACACTAGGAAATAGGACCTGGAATCTTCTGAGAAAAGGTAAAGCTAAAGCCTTCTGAATTTGTTTTTTGAGAAATACATTGTATTGAGATATACAGAAGAAAAAATGAACCTCTTGGAGATGAGTCCTAATTACCTATTCAATCTTAGAAGAAGAATATCTGATAATCCTACTACACTTCCTGCTAAACATTTGGAAACACCAATCAAAAGAATCATAAGTGTTTCAGACAAGGAAGTGACAATAAATATTACGAGCTATAGGTTTAATGAGTATGAGATTGAAAGAGAAGGATGCCAGCCGATCAAGATCAATTATGGAGATCTAGACAACCTTCATCCCAGACCTTATCATGATGATGAACAAGTTCCCAGAAGACAATTCCACGAACATCAAAGTTAGAATAGACTTGGATGCAATAGTTAATGTTGCAAGAAAGCAGTTTCTAAGGAATGCAAAGAATGACTTTGATCTTGCTATGACCCATCCTCAGGTCCTGAAGAAGATCAACCCGACTCTACCCAATGAAGACATCCCAACAAAAGTCAAAAAGCCTAGGTCAGGTATGATTGTATTAGAACCTAAGCTTGGAATCATTCACAGGGATGACCAACAAAAGAAGAAGATGTTTAGAGTAAATGAGATCAGCAGATATTCAAATCAAACTTTGAAATATCCAAAGAGCTGCATGGAAGTTATGGAAGAAAAGCTAGAAATCATGGGTACCTTGGGAAAGAAAAAGAAGCTGGATGAACTCCTTAATAAATGGATTGAATCAAGAGATCTAATCAAGAAGATGTATCATATCTGCACCAGACAAAAGATGATCAAGCCTCATGACAAGAAAATCTTTTGATGTAACATGTAATTTATGATTGTAGCTAGCTCAGAACTATGGTTGTTTGTTCTTAAGCTGTTTCAACTCCAGTATTTCAATTTTTTGTCCTTTTAAATGTATCTGTCTTACTTAGATGCATCAGTTTACTTACAACACTTTTAGGGAAACTGTTAGAACTAAAAACATAAAATAAAAGTATTGCGGAAAACTAAAGCAAGGAATCCAAAGTTGATCAAGGAAGAACAAATTCAGAACCGATTCCAGATGAAGTGATCAAGGCCAAGGAAGATTGACACTACTAGAAAAACACCCTTCCTTGACATGCAAATTATGACATACATGTATTTAATGACATAAAAAAGTGTATGTCATAAAAAAAGTGTTATCTTTGATAAAAACTAATAAATTCTTGACGTTTTTCTCTGCGTGTCAACAATTTTCCGTCATAAATTTAAAAAGCATGACGGTAAAACAACTTGCGTGTCATTATTTTGTGTCACGAAAATCTCAAATCCTCCCGCGCCCCCATAAACATCCCTCTCTCCTAAGAAGTCGATCATTATTCAACTTCAAAACAATCAGAAGAACCCTAAATCAGATCATTCTTCAAACAAAGCATCGGTCTTCAAACCCTTGTTACGATTTTCTTCTAAATATCACAGTAACTATATCATGTCATTCTTCAAACCCTAACCCCAATGTCGAAGGTTCTGGAATTCTGAACTAGGGCTCTTTCTTGAGGCTGAAAAACTAATCAAGGCGTTTCTTGTGCTGGAGTATCTTTCTTTGCAGGAGACCTTGATTTCTCCTAGACTAGGGCTCTTTCTTTGGACTAGGTTATTTCTTGTTTCGTAATCAGTTTAACCTAAGTCTAGATCTGTCTTTAAATGCTCTATTTTCTCACTCTCTAGTCTAGATCCTATTCATTCATTTTATTCATTCTTTGCTGGCCTAATTAAGTTATCAACTTATGATAATATTCTGAATGTGAGAATATGTTTGTTAGATATTGAATTTTGTTAGGATTGATTTGAAATAGGTGTGAATGGTTATGTTGATTCACATGATTTTACTGTTTTGCTGTTTCTTGTTGTTGATATTAGGGCTAATGATTTGATGGTTTTGATATTGTATATATGATGATTGATAATTGATGATTGCGTATAATGAAACCGTAGGATGGATAACAAGAGAGTAAAATGTGTTGTTTTGATAAATATATAAGTAATGGATCTAATTAGGAGATGGTTTTGATATGCATTTTTACCTGGAATAAAACACTGATATTTAACTTCAAATCAACAATTAATCTCACATTCACTTCGAATCAAGTCCGTCATCCGTAGTTACACATAAACCTACACTGATGATTGCGGCCATTTGATTTAAACTTTAAAGTCTTTTAAATCCGATTGGCAATTTACAACTACTGTTTGAGATAATTTGCATTTTTTACTGTGCATGCATATTATCCTTCCGATGATTATGCTAGATAGTAAGAGTAGGACAACATATTTGTTCATGCTCCCACAAAATACTTGACGGTTATTTAAATTGCTGCTTTTATTTAAGCGCTTTATAATATGGTGTTGTTTTATCAAATTTGCAGACCATATACTTTTTCACTTTTTTTTCATACAAGAATTATTATTTCCATAGGTTCAAAGAAGGAGCACACTAACTACTGCCAATAACCGCTGCCCATGACTAACAGGAACGACACCTACATGTAGAAGATAGGAACATACTACAATTTCTGAGCTCTTGGAATGCCAAAGTGGAAACAACCAGGTACCCACATACCTATGTTGTCAAAGACGCAAGGCACACTCAAGGGTCGTATGCCTCGCCCGGAGACTAGGCGCAAGGCGCAAAAAATCAAGGGTATCGGTAAAAACCGAAAATCAAAGCCGTTATAAAGAAAGAAGTAGTGTGCAAAGAGAATTAGAGAGGAAAGAAAGAACAGGCGACGATTATTGCAGGTTCAGGTCTGTCTTCTTCTTCTTCTTTAACGCCTGCTATACATAAACGCTCGCCTCTGTCTTGCTTGTACCCGGCTTTAGGCGAGCGCCTGGCCAGCGCTTTTACAAAATAGTCGTAGCTGGTCGCCTACGTCACCACCAGGGCTACAGCCTCACTGTGCCTCTGCGCCTACGACACTTCTTTTTCGTTTCACCCGTCTCGCTTCAGGTAGTTTTTTTGTTTTCACATCGTGTTAATTTTTTGTCATGTACTATGTGTTATTTATTATTGTTACGTGTGTTGCGTTAGTTATATGTGTAAATTGTAACTTGTATTCTTTGTTCACTCGTATAAGATTTGGACATGACTCTGTCTCAGAAACATTCAATTCACTTATATATGTTCTTGTTTTGTGCATAGTGAATGTTCCACCAGTTATATAACTTTTACAACATGCATGAATCAATCTTTAATTGTGTATAGTTTGTATTTTACATCAGCTGGTTTCATTCTTTATTTGGGAATTGAATGTGTAATAGGGTAATATAGCTGTTGGTTTAATTCTTTTTTCACAATTTTGTCATAGATGTTGCACAAAGTGGTCGTGTATACTACACAAAGTGGTACCGGCAAGATTAGACTCAATTGGGTCAACACCGCGGTGAACACTTAATTCCTTATTTTGCATTGTAGGATCGACGAACGTGTCACCCAACAATCACGAGGGTTATATTCAAGGTGCAGAATCCCTTGAATATGTCTTAATAACAGAAACTAACTTGAAACAATGATAAACGAGCAATTACAACACACAAACGGGTCAAAAGATTAACGTTTATATCATTAAAACAGAGCACGAGTGTTACAATGATCAAACCAAGCAATCTCAGACCTGGGGAGGGTGTTTGGAGAGTGTGTGTGGCAAGAACTCATGATTAGGGCAATGATTGGGCCTATTTATACCTCCCGTACTCGTACAGGTCAGTATAGGCGATTAGGATGATATAAGACATGTTGCTATAGGCGATTAGGCCCTAATCGCCTATAACAACTAGCGAGTGGTCCCTAATCGCGTGAACAGTACACGTGATTAGGATGCTATCCACCATGTACAACATGTGATTAGGAGGCTATCCACCATGTACAACATGTCATTACAAGGCTATCCACCATGTAAGAAGTCCTAATCGCCTGAAGGTCCCAAAACTCCCAAAAATGCTTATAAACACTCCAAACACCCCGAAACGCGTCCAAACAACATATATACTAGCCTAGGGACATCATGTACTAACAGACTCCCCCTTGGACTAGGCTAGTATACGATTACGAGCCATAAACCACTCCATTAACCTAGCCAACGACCTATAGAGACCTATCACTAGATAGGGACATACAGATAATGCACTTACAGACTGCCCCTTGGACCTAGCTAGTGATTTACAGACTCAACCAATCATCTAGCTGGGGACACACAAGAAGTGCATTTACAGACTCCTCGTTGGACCTAGCTGGTGATATATGGTCTTCAAGTCTTCAAGTCTTCATGTTCAACATTCTTCAACTTAGGGTGACACCGCAATGTATGACCTCTGAAGATATGAACATATCAACTGATTTGAGCTTTAGTCGTGGCTTCATAAGATCTCGTCTTGGTCGTCGATTTGCTTCGATAACTTGGGAGGAAACAAGGAATCTCCGCTTTTAATGATTGACAATTCTTTGACTTGGACGAAGATCAATATCATCTTCACTTTCACTTCTTGATTCTCATCTTCTTCAGATTCGATTGCCTGAACTCTACCACGATCTGGTTTCTCTAAAGATGAAATATCGGGTTCTTGCTATTCAGGATGATTTTGTTGTTCAGGTTCGGGCCTTGTTCAGCTTCAAGCCTAGTCGTTTGAATCATTATATGCACAGTCGTTGTGTTTGATCCTACAGGAAAAATTAATAAAAACTGCACACAAACTACAACTTGTATTAGATACGAAAAATAATCCGGACTCAATCAAATTCTTGAAGTTTATCATTTGATGAACTTTCAAGATTTGTCCATTTTGACCACCAATTTGAGAAACGAATCATTCTCCCCCTGAACATTTGATCTTTTCAAATTTCACCCTAAACTCTCACGATTGACACTTTGTGACCCTGAAAGTGATATTTGACCCTTGAATTTTGTAAACTTTAGATTTTATTTGTGTTTCGGCTTCGGATCTGAGATTCCAATTGAAGAATTTAGTATTCCAACATCGGTTAATCGAAAATAAATCGAAAATAAAATCTTTTTTTGAGTTTTTTTTTTTAATAAATGCTGAAAATAAAAAAAATGAGATGAAATAAGTAAATATATACAAGCATTTAAATTTTTTTTTTTTTGTGATTTTCTGATAAGATGATCATATCAGTTTTTGAGAAATCTATTCACACCGTTGTTCTTTCAATTTTAAACTTTATAGACTGTGAGACTTGGCAATTGTTGATATTGTTGTCCACATAAGCTCACATGCAAACTGTTGTGCGATGCTTTAAAATGATACTGATTAGGTGTATTAATAACTAACTTGCCTATGGTTCCCACACACGACATACTCCCGTATCAAGGAATTTGCTCAAAGCTTCATCGTAACGCGTGATTATGCCGTAGTTATCCGTATGTTACAAGGTACGAGGCACAGAGGTGGCAGGTTAGCAAATCAATGCTACAAAGCAACATGTGCACTCAACCAGGGTGAGGCTTATATCAATCATGATTTTCATCATATATATGATACGATGCATTAGATAATCTTTGATCATCGTCATACATTATAAGTTCGTCATTCGGTAACTTGGGATTTGGCATTGTCAGCTCTTTTAAGATACCCTGACTGAATCTAGGTCCGTAAATCAATACGACAGAAGATCAGTCAGGCTACCCCAGATAACTATCAATATAACGACCCGAAACCTCTGATTTTGGCAACCCTATCAAACGAAATTACGGTACCAAGACCATATGTCCATGAGGTGTTCATCCACATAGCAAGTAGTTCGTTATGTTTGTATCACTAAGGCACGCATTACTAGGTTCACGAAGCCTATCAACACATCACTCAAAGTCATCACATGTCATTTTTTTTTCTTTACAATTCTTTAGAATGTGATAGATTCCCACTGATGTACTGTGATCTCCTCTTTTTCTCCAAGAAAAATCATTTTGGATTTTTTTTTTTTTTTTTTTTTTTGGGAAATTTCTCACCCTAAAATTCAAAAAGTTTAAAGAAATTGAAATCTTTTTGGATTTTCTGATAGAAAAACCGTTAAACAAAAACTGATTTGCCGATGTGGTTTACTCAGATTTTCCCAAATGCCTTTTACCTTTCAAAGATAATCAAATTTAGATTTGTCAAATGATTTGGTAAAATTGTTGGCAATTTGGTAGTCAGTGTGGACTATAGTAATCACTAGATCCTTAGTGATTTCTATGGAAGTTACATTATCAATAAGAAACTAGAGGTGATAAGAAAACGCAAACCGTAGTCACGCATGTGTGTTGATAGATCCATTGAAGAACCTGGAAATGATAGCTCGATGCAGCTACCTGATTCAGCTTCGCAGGTTGCAGGAAACACATGTGACGACCTCCCAAGAACTGATATCCACCCGTTGCGGATCCAACTTCAATATTGTAACCACCATTGATAAACTCACTAAATTCAACGAGATCTAGCTTATCGCCATTAGGGAACCATAGACCTTTGGTCGGTAACCCTTTAGATAATGAAGGAACCGTTCTGTAGCAATCACCCAGTCCACTCTTATTCATTACTGACATCCGTTGTTAAGTCGAAACTCTGGGTCTTGAATTATTCTCATCGAGCATTTTCTCTTCTTTCTTCTTCTTCGATAACAAATCCTCTCATTGATTGTCTAAGGTTACATATCCTCCAAAGATATCCTGATCAATTTACTAGAACGATATGACACCTATTTTGTGCTAAGATGCCCCACTGTCAACAATCAAATGACTGCTGATAGTTCCTCCTGGAACAACCTGCACACTCGTTCAAAGATTAGTTCTGGAGGGGGACCCATGCCTTGACCATCTCTGGTCGGCCTAGGTCATCAATCATAGGTAGCTCCATCCATCTACCATGAGGGGTAGGTGTCTTCTTATCAACAGCAGTTGATGTAGATGGTGCTAATGAAGCAGATAAACTCACAAATGGTGCTTCAGCTGCTTTTGGCTTCCAAATCTGGTCATGCTTAGACTTTACAGGTCTTTGGTTGACAGATTTGGGTGGTCCCTGATACTTCACCTTTGGGTTAGCCGGAGGCTTTGCCCTTTGGTTAGTCTTTGGACCTGCTTTTGGGCCTCCCTTGGGTTTTGCAACTTTGGGTTGGGCCTTTGAGCTTGATGTCTGGTCAGCTTTAGGCTTTGCACCATCAACAACAACCTTTTGTTTCTTTTTCACATTCTTTGGTGTCACCTGAACTTGTTGTTCTGGTGACTTGTATCTTTGGTTGTTGTATTTAGGGGGCTTAAGTGCTTTCCCTTTTAATTTTCTCAGATAGGGACAATTAGCAATCAAGTGTCTAGGGGTGAGCAGATTAGGTCCGGACCGAAAGAAACCTGAGAACCGAACCGAAAAAACAAGAAAACCGACCCGAGTCTAAGTATTAGGTTCTGATATCGGTTCTGTTAATAAGCTTTTCCCGGTTTTCGGGTCGGGTCGGGTCGGTCCACCCTAAAACCGTGTTAAAACCTGCTGGACCGACATTAGATAACTAACTGCATATATTATGGGGATAGATCATGTCATCATGGGCCTAAATAATACAATTCACATATGCATTCTGCTGTGTGTCGATATAAAACCCCTAATCACCTATAATACATATACAAATCATTAACTTGAATCTTCATAGGGCTGCCAAAAGTGTCGATCTGCAGGAACTAGAGGCTGCGACCATATTCATAATCTGCAGTCATTCAAATCAGGTACTATTAGTCAGTATTGCATATATATTTTCACTCTATGTATATTGATCTGCAAAGAACTAGGACATTATACTGATTAGATGTATCTTAATTAATTAATCGCATCGCATGGTTAATCTGGATATAAACCTGCATCTATATTTTTTAAACGCCTAAAGCTTTCAGAAGAAATTATGACCTAAAGGAAGACTCACAACTCACAAGTCACCATACATGTCAAGACGGGTTGGGTCAACCAGCAAACAATTTTGCCGAATATATAGTGCTGAGATAACAGCAAAAACCTAGAATAATCAATCATCTCAACTAACCTAGAAACAATCACAGTCTACCATCCTCGTTGGATTACTCAATAGAAGCTCCTTGTGATATATATACACATTGGTTAAACATGGTTACAAAGTTGTCTTCCTAAATAGCCTAAACTATATTAGTTTAGGCGTTTATTTTGAAACGCCTAAACTATATTAGTTTAGGCGTTTTTTTTAAACGCCTAAACTATATAGTTTTGGCGACTATTTTGAAACGCCTAAACTATATAGTTTTAGGCATTTTTTTTTTAAATGCCTAAACTATAACATCAAGCTCACGGGTGCACCCTTATGAGCTCAAACGACCAACAGGACCCCAAATTCAAGATTTAAAGTAGGCCATATTAAGCATGTTGGGTTATTAAATCTATTTAGTTTGTTAATTTGATTTGTTTTGTTAATAAACTTAGATGGATCGTACAAGAATTACGAAGACCGAAGTTTGGCAGGTGTTTGAAAGGTTTACTGATGCGGATGGGAATAAAATGGCAAGATGCAAGAGTTGCGCGATAGTGTATTTTGCTGACCCGACGAAATGCGGAATAGCGACATTGCAAAAGCATCTTACAAAAAGTCCGCAATGCCGTGGTAATTGAAATATTATAAGCGATTTACAATGTAAAATTGGTTTCATCATAATACTTATATATATATATATATATATATATTTTTTGCAGAAAATAAAGTTAACTAGGGAGCGGTTGAGAATCGATATGGACAAGATGAAGATGAGGGCTTTTTGTTTTTGGTTTTTATTTGAGACTCATTGGTTTAATATTATGCTTGATTTTCGTGTCAACATTATGTTTTGTATTGCGAATTTGAGTTTACGAATTTGGTTAAGTGATTATGGTATCAATTATTAAAATGAACGTTCTATTAGTTTATTGATTGGTTGATTATGAAATTTGATGACTTGTATGCTTAATTGGTCAAAAGTAAACGGCTGCAGACTGGCTGCTTTACGGACTGCTGCAGACTGCTGTGGACCAGCGGTTAATCGGCTGCAGACTGCTGCGGACCAGCGGTTAATCGGCTGCAGACTGCTGCGGACCAGCGGTTAATCGGCTGCAAAAAAATTCGCCCAGTTTATGCTATGGAAAAATGACATGGCTTACTATGAATTAACTTTTGGTAAAAGATAGTGATAAGCATCTTATATTTTAGAGAGCGCTAAACACAACTAGGCTTTATAGCCAACCAGAAGAAATTCGAAGTAAATGAAAAAGTATCTTATGCTACTATGTAATCCGAGGAAAAATTAATAATTTGTTACAGATATGATAATTTCAGAGCATGTATATTAATCTTTCATTAGATTCATTGAGTACTGGATTAATTTTCGGTGTGAATGGCTGCATCATTATCAATTTATCACCACATAAGTTCATTGGTTTATGCTATGGAAAAAAAACGCCTAAACTAATATAGTTTAGGCGTTTAAAAAAAACGCCTAAAACTATATAGTTTAGGCGTTTCAAAATAATCGGCAAAACTATATAGTTTAGGCGTTTCTTTTGAAACGCCTAAACTATATTAGTTTAGGCGTTTTAAAAAAACGCCTAAAACTATATAGTTTAGGCGTTTAAAAAAACGCCTAAAACTATATAGTTTAGGCGTTTCAAAATAATCGCCAAAACTATATAGTTTAGGCGTTTCCAAAGAAACTATATAGTTTGGTTTTTAACTTTGTTGTTTTTGGATCGTTAAGTTTTGTCTCGCTTTTGAAGTCAACCAAGTTTTTTGGTTGTTTTGTTTATTTGTTTCGATTCTTGTTTCGATTCTTGGTTTATTACTTTGTTTCATACTTTCTTTTTTATTTCTTACTTTCTTTATACGTATGAACTAGAACAACTATGAACGATCTTTTTTGTTTTCTAATTTATTTCTTACAAATATTTTAGTTTTTCACTTAGGCATTCTATCGAGCACTAGGTGTGCAAACATATTGAACATTTGAACATACCAACTAATCAAACATACCAATCAAACACAATCAAACCAAGTAATTAGCAAACTAAAAGCTGATTTAAAGTAACAACATTTGAAAATCGATGAACTACAGAATCCTGATTTAAAGTAACAACATTTGCCAAATAAATTACAAAAAAATACCATTTCTTACACCCCCACATTTCAAAAACAAATCTGCAATAAATCGATGAACTATATTTATAAAAACAGGATACCAACCTCTGAAAATCGGCCGGAAGAAAGTGAAGTTCACAGAATTAGGGAAGAAGAAGTCGGGTCGGGTCTTGTACGATGGACCGAGTGGAACCGGGCGATAAGGAACTGAAGACCGAACCTAGGATTAGGGTCTCATGTCGGTTCTGATTATATGTAGGGTTCGGGTTCGGGTCGGTCGGGTTTGGGTCGGGTCGGGTTTGGACCTATGCTCACCCCTATAAGTGTCCAACCTCGTTACATTCATAGCATGACCTCCATTCTTCATAGTACTGAGGTTCATACCGTGACTGTCTCGAACTAACCTGAGAAAATCTAGGGCAACAGCTCCCTTGTGAGCTTCTAAATCGAGAGGTACTCGGATATGAATCATAATCAGATGATCTTGGTGAAAAATTTCTTTGATGATTTTGAAGAGAATGTGCCATCTGATCAGTACCTTTCGATTTGATGGGCTTAAGTTCATTGATCTTGGGACCCTTTTGATTTTTCCCAGACCGATTCTTTTGATTCACGTGTTTGGTGGGTTTGTGTTCAACATGTTTCTTCTGATCAACGAGTTTTCTGATCTGAGCTTCAGTAACTGGTACTTCCTCAAAAATATGTTTAATCAAGGATTGATCCACATTCTTAATGGAAACTCTTTATCAGAAAACAATTTGTCAGATCCCACCAACATGTACAGCGCTTCCGTGCCATCAGCAAACTGAAAGTGCTTCTTTTCCGGTTCAGGTTCACATAAAATGTGATTTTTAATAGAGCCATGTGAACCTGATTGAGCCTTCTCAGTTTCCTGGGATTCTGTATTAGAATCCTCAGGGTCTGCCTCCGGTAAGGCCTTTGGTTTCAATTTCACTTTCCGTCTATTTACAGAACGTTTATTGTAACCAAGTCCTTGATTTTCTTTTTGCCGAGACTGGTTTTTAAGATCTATATCATTTCTACTTAGCACAAACTTTGCAAACTGAAAACCATCTAGCTTATGTTGGGCTATTTCATAATCAGATTTTGTTTGCGCTAATTCTTTCTTTATATCCTCAAGAGTTTTAGAAAGCTCAGAATTTTCTTTCATTAAAATTTCATTTAAGTTTTTAAACTCCATTTCATTTGCTCTCAAAAATTCATTGATGGTTATGCAATTAGCAAGGTCGCAAGTAAGGGTCTGTTGGTTTTCAGACAGCCTTTCAATCGTACTTTGGAGTTCGGCACAGTTAGAACAGACAAACCTGTAAGATCCTTGAGCAATAGGGTCAGTTCCGTGCTTGATTTGAAGTCCAACTTCTGGATTTTCATCATCAGCATCTTCCTCTTCTGATTCACTCCTTTCAGAAGTTGAACAAATTGCATCAGTTCTGTTGATTTCTTCAGAACTTCGTTTAGGATCTTGTTCACCGGATGATGATTCACTATCTGCATCTGTACTCTCTTCTGAGATTTCAGCACTCGCTAACACTTCTCCCGATTCCACAGTCTCTACTCGTTGAGCAAAACACGCAATTTCCCCACTATCACCTCCCATGAATTCTGTCTTCTGGTCAAAGCCTTTCTCAGCATGCACTGTAAGTACACTCGCAGCATCCGTGTTTGTTGAGACAGAGTGAATTGCAGGAGTAACCGAAACCACACCCGTTTCTTGATTGTTATGAACATTGTTACGAACTGTAATTGTGTGTTTATTGGCGATTAGAGATTTGTATAGGCAATTACAGGTGTAATCACTAGTATTACACGCGATTAGAGTGTAATTGCTAGTGCACAGTTGAGCGATTACAAGTTTATAGGCAATTTGGAGTCTTCAGGCGATTAGAATGCTATAAGACATGTAACTATAGGCAATTAGCTTCTAATCGTGTATAAGAACAGAGAATATAGGCGATTACAAGTGTAATTGTGTATACAGAATTCCTAATCGCCTATATATAGGCGATTGGAATGCTATAAGGCATGTAACTATAGGCAATTAGCTTCTAATCACCTATAGCAGTCTTCCAATCACTAGTACTGATCTGTAACTTCACTTTTGCTCAAAAAGTACCATTTTTGCCTCAAAATCTTATCCAAAACGATGTGTTTAATCCCCAAAACATTAGAAAAGTTTCCAAATCAATTTTAGAACAAAACCTAATCAAAAACACATGTTTTCATCCATAAAAACACACTAAGAATTTGAAAATAAGGGTTTTTGTGAAAAACTCAAAGTTTCAAAGTTCAAAACAGGTTTTTGATTAAAAATCACAACTTTCACACAAAAACCTACCTGTTTTCACTCGTTTTTGTTATTAAAACGCTAATGATAAGAGCCTCGGCTCTGATACCACTTGTAGGATCGACGAACGTGTCACCCGACAATCACGAGGGTTATATTCAAGGTGCGGAATCCCTTGAATATGTCTTAATAACAGAAACTAACTTGAAACAATGATAAACGAGCAATTACAACACACAAACGGGTCAAAAGATTAACATTTATATCATTAAAACAGAGCACGAGTGTTACAATGATCAAACCAAGCAATCTCAGACCTGGGGAGGTTGTTTGGAGAGTGTGTGTGGCAAGAACTCATGATTAGGGAATGATTGGGCCTATTTATACCTCCCGTACTCGTACAGGTCAGTATAGGAGATTAGGATGCTATAAGACATGTTGCTATAGGCGATTAGGCCCTAATCGCCTATAACAACTAGCGAGTGGTCCCTACTCGCGTGAACAGTACAACATGTGATTAGGAGGCTATCCACCATGTACAACATGTGATTAGGAGGTGACGTGTGCGGATATATACATAATTTTACAATGAAATAACACACGTTTTGCTTTAATATTTATAAAAATGGTTTAGACCTTAATATTAAAACACACACAATAGGGCAAGTGTACCCTGTCATATATGTAGTAATGTGTAGATAAGAACCAGATATCGATCCATGGACGCGCGCGGAGCAATGGTACTAAAACTCTATCCCCGATTTACCAGTAGGAAAAGATAAGTTGAGTTTGTTTATAGCTAAATTAATTCTAACACATGTAAATAACTTAACTACGACTCCAAATAGAAAATATAACTATATAAACTATAATACGCCAATCCTAGCATGTCATCTATATAAGAAATAAAGGCGTGATCAACATTCCCATTTTCCGACAGTTAGTGTCCCTTTCGGGCATCCTAACATGACAACTATACGAAAAGCTAACACGAATACACACGTTAACCACCTCAAGTCGTTTATTAGCGCGCAGCTGATATGATCTCATGAGAATCTTTTAAAGATAGGTTAGTATCACCTTTCGGGAGACCTCAACCGCACTAGTTAAGGAAAGCAATATCGAATACACAATACGACCACCTAAACTAGCATAAAGTAGAGCATTTCACAACCTATTCCATTTTACTAACTTTGAACACAAATCTACTAAGATCGCCATTTTCACTAAAATAACTAACAAAGATCATTAACCGTGTCAAAGATTAGTAACAACACCATTAAGCTTTTAAACTCTTTTACGTGCCGGTAAACATTTATAATCATTATCCGAGTGACTTTAACCAAACCAATACCCGGTTACAGTTTCATGGTGTAAACTTTATTAACAAGTTAACTAGTTTACTACCGGGCGATTAAACGGACGGTTTCTTCAACAAGTAATCCGCCTAACACATTCGATAATCATCAAAGTCATCCGAACACAACTACAAATCTATCAACAATGAAACAAGGTTGCGCTATGATCATCAAGATTCAAACATGAAAAACGCCAAATTTATAAAAACTTGATTTCACACAAACGATTGTTTTAACTACTAACTAATACTAATGTTCTTGCCCGTAGGCGTACGATTTACTAAAATAACATCAAAATAGCAAACAAAATCAGATTTGGATCTAAGAAAGCTTAAAGGATCAAACAATAAGATTGCTAAAGAGATGGATTTGATGATGAAGGATGGATTGGATGGATTCCCGAGCTTGTTCCACGCCTATGCAGCACTTCGTTAGCCCGAAAATCGCCAGAAATCGCCCCCCAAAGATCCAATACATTGAACAAAGGCTGAATGGGAGTTTTATAGCTGAACAGGCCCTGTGAGCGGCCGCTCGGAGGCTTGGAGCGGCCGCTCACTTTACAGACAAGTGGGCAAAGCTGACGTAGGGCTTCCAGAAGCTTCTAGAGGTGTTCAGGATGGCGAGCGGCCGCTCGGAGAGAGTGAGCGGCCGCTCACAGAGAACAGCACGACAGCACGATCTTTAAAATTGCATATAAAATCGTAGAAAAATCGTTAGGAGGTGTTCTTTATATGCCTGGAAAGCTCTCGGAGCGTAGAACAATTCTTATTTGAAAGTCGAAGTCGGATTTTGGGTTTTAGAAGGGGTAAAAACGATCCGAACAGCTGCTGCGCAAAAGTTCTCTTGATAAAGGGCCGAAATCCTTGTTTTTCTTCGGGTTTGCTTCCGGGACATCGTTTAAGACCTGTAATCATAAAGATACCAAATAAGTACCAATTCATCATGTATAAGGCCAAAAACATATATAAATGGGAGTTAAATTGGGACTTTTATATGTGTAATCTAACGTATATCAAACATCCCCACACATAAACATTGCTTGTCCCTAAGCAATAGAACAACAACACTCCCAATGGCAACACGAGTAGTAAACTAGAAAGTTAATAAATCAGATGGCTAGCTGGTTTGTCAAAAGACATCATCAAAGATTTCAAACCGACAAGCACTTGAAAATATAGAAATCAAAAGCAATGGTTAACATCAAATCAACTAAGCATGCATATCTGTACACCACTCACAATGTTCACACACACTCGGCTTGTTTGTGGATCATACATATGAAATGTGTATGTGTAAACTCTCAATGCCTAGACAATGACTTGTGCGATATCATATGCTTGTTAAAAGATCTAATCTCTACCAATTCACATATAGAAATGCATAAATCAAGAGGACTTGTGGGTTGTAATGATAGGCAAAGGTAACGGGTATGGAATGGATATTTAAAGTGACAAAACGGCTAAAACTCGGCGGTTATGTCTAACTAATAGATACAAACGTAAACTATACAAACCACACGCGAATATAGGTGATTTTTATTTACCTTGAGCTAACCACAGAATTCTATCTTTAAAGCACTGAAAACTGCTCAAACTCTTCTAAATCACCCTATTTTAGGGTATACTATTTTTTCTGCATATTTTTTTCTTTCTTTTCTTTCTTTCTTTTTTTTCTTTCTCTTTTTTTTTTAACTTACAATACTGAATACAACTGATAACTATAACATGAATATACACAAAACACGGGGTCTAAATGCCCGAACATGAACTATATACAACAAAAAACGAGTAAAACGATAACCTAAACCGAGTTTCAACACAAAGGGTTTAAAGTAAAAAGGCTAAATTTGGTTAAGTGGTGAAATGGTCGGTTAAGTAAGAAAAACACGGAATATAGGCTCAACATGGTTAACTAATGGATAACATTTGGGTGCGGGAAACAGATAAAACGAAAAGAAAAGGTTTAAATCAAAAGGGTATCCTAAATGCCTCAATCACTTTCATGCAATTCTACACATATATGATCTCAAAAAGTATGCTAATAACAAGTTCTAAATCACATAAGCCATTCGGTGCACTCATATTTCGCATATAGCGAGCAAGTATCGAAAAAGCAATAAAAGGCTCAAAAAGAATGCTCACGTAACGAAAGGAATGGTACAAGTGTAAAAATTAACATGCCAGTCACTCTTTTGTTTACCACGCTTATCAAACACTATTGTTTTTCATTTGGCTTGTCCGCTTTTATCAAATCTAATGCTTCCTAAAACACAACCAACTGTACTAATTTACAAAAATTATGAAGAATTCGCGGCTTTTTGCTCAAGTGTTATGCCACAAAAATTAAAAACTGGGAGTTTTTTTTTCACAACTTGGGACAAGCAAAACTAATATTGTTAACAACCCTCCCCACACTTGAATATCACACTGTCCTCAATGTGACTCAAAAAATAGTAAAGCATTATGAAGAGCTAGACTATAGTGTAAGCTGAGTAAAGTTAACATAGTTACCCTCCCACACTTAAACGTCACATTGTCCCCAATGTGAAAATAGAAAGCGTTTATGAAATAGCTAACTATCGTGTGAAAAAGGAGAATAATACTCCCCTATAGGTGATATCCCGAAAAGCATGGTGACTGCATTGAGCATCCATACCGGTGCTCGCCAGTTCCCTGCACTTCCAACATTCTTGACAAAACAAAATATATCAAATCCATTCATCATCTCATTATTCAAACCAAATAAACAATACTGAAATAAAATACAAATGTTTATGAAGTATCAAAGAAACTTGGGGCTCGTTTGTCCGATTATGAAGAAAGCCCCAAAGTTCATGAACATTACTTATCTAAACTAAGATAAAAAACACTAACAATCTTAAAATTTTGGGTTTTGTTAAACCATTATGAAGAAACCCCAAAACTTAAGATAATTAACAACAATCTACACACTAGAACATATGGAATTTGGGGACTTTTGAACAATTATGAAGAATCCCCAAAGTTCATGAACAAACCTAATTTACACTAAGATAAACACTATACTATAAGCATAACATGAGATTAATCTATTATTATGCTAAATTACACTAAATATTATGCTAAAAATTCAAACAAATCTTTAAAATTTTCGGATTTGATTTGGACATTATGAAGAAAACCCAAAATCTCAAAGATTTGGATAATAACATACCCTAATCTATACTAGCAAAGCAAACAATACATCTAAAAACTTTAGGGTTTGTTAAACATTTATGAAGAGACCCAAAAATTTAGAAAAGATTGCATAAAACTAGATTACATTACACTAGAACAAGAAAAATTGCAAGAATATAAGAGATTCATACCTTGGACTTGAAGATTTGGATGTGGAATTGATAGGTTTTTGGGTGTTTCTTTGAGAGCAAGTGCAAGAAATCGGGCAAAATAAAAGTGAGCGGCCGAGTTTTTGTTTATTAGGGTTGATTTGGTTCAGTTTTTAAGTGAAATACCCAATCTGCCTCTGCCAAAAAATTCGAATAGAGCCTTCACGCGGCCGCTCGCCGGATTTTTTTTAAGTACTTGGCGTTTGGAGCGGCCGCTCGTTGCCAGTGAGCGGCCGCTCATTGCAGCTGATGTGAATTTTTGCTGCAGTTTCGCCTCCAAAATCGCCTGCACTCGCTCTGTTTCGACACAAACAACTACATACCTGTTTTGAGACGCTTCCTATCATAATACCATGGTTTTGAAGCGACTATCCACACAATCACAAGGCGTGAATCAAACCTGCAAAAAGATTAGAAACAAACTACAAAACAAGTTAAAACTAACAACTTAACTAAAAATTCAACTAAGTTATGAACATTTGTACAATTTGGTGCGCCCATACACGCTGTGCTATGTTTATTAACGAGTTGCTAGCTAGACTCACTTTTCCACACTTATTAAGCATGTGGGGAGTAGAGGTCGATTACCTCTACGGATTGGTCAACCGGTCCATCAATGTAAGCTTTTAAGCGATGACCGTTGACTTTCAAACTTAGTCCATTTTGATTTATGGACTCGTCCATATGGACTTTAAACTTCTTGGAATGGCCGTTTTCATAAAAGATTTTCTTTAAGATCGCTTTCGCCTGAATGGAGATTGAGTACGGGCGAGAAGATCGATCGAGCAATGAACAGACATCGGCCATCCCCACACTTAAACTGACGCAATGTACGAAATAATAGAAGAAATAATTACAGACTCGATCTAAGAAAACCGGAAGAAATATAGATAGATAAATATACTAAAAACTATACACTAACTTAAATTATGATAATATATAAATACGAAAATATACAAAAAACATTTAGCGAAAATATGAGTCGCTCGCGCATCGCGAAGAAGTATAGACCGCTTCTCGCGTGGCGCAAGTGAGCACAATGACTCAAGGTGCTCGCGCGTTGCAACAAGATAAAGACCGTCTTTTTGCTTGCGCGAAAACAACCTTTTTCACCAAAAAATAATATAACGGAAGTTGATGAATAGAAACGATGATGGATGCCAATGTATTGAGTTAAAAACGGAAGATAGCGGTTATTCACGTCACACGAAGGACTCTGGTGATCCTGTTCGCGTATCGTGAACAATAAAAGATAAAATCCAGGGTAATTAGGAACTCGCATAAAGCGGAACCATAAGCCCAGCTTCCTTGCGAATCGCAAGGAAGCATTTTTCACAGAAAATTATTTTTATTAAAACCACTTCTATATTAAATAAATTTCCCAATTTTTCTTAACCCAAACCTTTTATAAAAGCATCCGAACCATCAAATTTAAACGTAACATACCCAGACTTCCATTATATATTTAAGTAAAATTAAAACTGTATATACATAAAAATCAAATAAAAACCAATAGAATCAATAAAATGAACAGAAACAAACAGACAAAGCATAAAACTATCTAAAGCATGAAATTAATAATTAGTTCAAATACGAACAAATAAATCTAATCAATCAAATAAAGAATATATCAAAGTCATAGATAAACCAATAAATCCAATAATCAATCAATTAAATCTATCAACACCCTAATGAACGAATAATCAATCAAACAATCCTATAAGCAGATAAATGAACGAATATATGTGCAAACCTATGAACCAATCTAAAATCAATTCAATATATTAACAAACAGATAAATCAAATAAACAACCAAATAATCATATATGCAAATAAATGAATGAAATAAAGAATCAACAAAGTATAAACAAGTATTCACAAGCATGTACACTGATAAAAAGTTGACTCGGTTCGTTCCTAAAGCTCGTCGTGTCCCCGGCAACGGCGCCAAAAACTTGACGTGTGCGGATATATACATAATTTTACAATGAAATAACACACGTTTTGCTTTAATATTTATAAAAATGGTTTAGACCTTAATATTAAAACACACACAATAGGGCAAGTGTACCCTGTTAAATTAATTCTAACACATGTAAATAACTTAACTACGACTCCAAATAGAAAATATAACTGTATAAACTATAATACGCCAATCCTAGCATGTCATCTATATAAGAAATAAAGGCGTGATCAACATTCCCATTTTCCGACAGTTAGTGTCCCTTTCGGGCATCCTAACATGACAACTATACGGAAAGCTAACACGAATACACACGTTAACCACCTCAAGTCGTTTATTAGCGCGCAGCTGATATGATCTCATGAGAATCTTTTAAAGATAGGTTAGTATCACCTTTCGGGAGTCCTCAACCGCACTAGTTAAGGAAAGCAATATCGAATACACAATACGACCACCTAAACTAGCATAAAGTAGAGCATTTCACAACCTATTCCATTTTACTAACTTTGAACACAAATCTACTAAGATCGCCATTTTCACTAAAATAACTAACAAAGATCATTAACCGTGTCAAAGATTAGTAACAACACCATTAAGCTTTTAAACTCTTTTACGTGCCGGTAAACATTTATAATCATTATCCGAGTGACTTTAACCAAACCAATACCCGGTTACAGTTTCATGGTGTAAACTTTATTAACAAGTTAACTAGTTTACTACCGGACGATTAAACGGACGGTTTCTTCAACAAGTAATCCGCCTAACACATTCGATAATCATCAAAGTCATCCGAACACAACTACAAATCTATCAACAATGAAACAAGGTTGCGCTATGATCATCAAGATTCAAACATGAAAAACGCCAAATTTATATAAACTTGATTTCAAACAAACGATTGTTTAAACTACTAACTAATACTAATGTTCTTGCCCGTAGGCGTACGATTAACTAAAATAACATCAAAATAGCAAACAAAATCAGATTTGGATCAAAGAAAGCTTAAAGGATCAAACCATAAGATTGCTAAAGAGATGGATTGGATGATGAAGGATGGATCGGATGGATTCCCGAGCTTGTTCCACGCCTATGCAGCACTTCGTTAGCCCCGAAAATCGCCAGAAATCGCCACCCAAAGATCCAATACTTTGAACGGAGGCTGAATGGGAGTTTTATAGCTGAACAGGCCCTGTGAGCGGCCGCTCGGAGGCTTGGAGCGGCCGCTCACTTTACAGACAAGTGGGCAAAGCTGACGTAGGGCTTCCAGAAGCTTCTAGAGGTGTTCAGGATGGCGAGCGGCCGCTCGGAGAGAGTGAGCGGCCGCTCACAGAGAACAGCACGACAGCACGATCTTTAAAATTGCATATAAAATCGTAGAAAAATCGTTAGGAGGTGTTCTTTATATGCCTGGAAAGCTCTCGGAGTGTAGACCAATTCTTATTTGAAAGTCGAAGTCGGATTTTGGGTTTTAGAAGGGGTAAAAACGATCCGAACAGCTGCTGCGCAAAAGTTCTCTTGATAAAGGGCCGAAATCCTTGTTTTTCTTCGGGTTTGCTTCCGGGACATCGTTTAAGACCTGTACTCATAAAGATACCAAATAAGTACCAATTCATCATGTATAAGGCCAAAATCATATATAAATGGGAGTTAAATTGGGACTTTTATATGTGTAATCTAACGTATATCAGGAGGCTATCCACCATGTACAACATGTGATTAGGAGGCTATCCACCATGTACAACATGTGATTACAAGGCTATCCACCATGTAAGAAGTCCTAATCGCCTGAAGCTCCCAAAACTCCCAAAAATGCTTATAAACACTCCAAACACCCCGAAACGCGTCCAAACAACATATATACTAGCCTAGGGACATCATGTACTAACAGACTCCCCCTTGGACCAGGCTAGTATACGATTACGAGCCATAAAACACTCGATTAACCTAGCCAACAACCTATTGAGACCTATCACTAGCTAGGGACATACAGATAATGCACTTACATGCATAGTTAGAACTAAACTATCATAAAACGGATATCAAAAGCGCCTTGTGTTGTGTTGTGAAATTTTTAATGATGGGCGGAGACTAGCTTATCTATTGACACTTACATTTGGGATTCAGCTAGTACAAATTGTTATTATGTGTTGTTAATATGCATGGAGTTTTCAGTAGATATGCAATGCTTGGGTTGGGTATGCTATTGTTTTGATGGGCCATCTTATATTACTTCTAACATATATATATATATATATATATATATATATATATATATATATATATATATATATATATATATAATACAATAAAAAATAACAACTGCATAATAACTGCACTATTTTGTTTGGTTATGTTTTGTCTTGATTGGTTTTGTGCACACCCTTAAAAACATTAGTAACTGCGGCAACGCGTGGGCACTCCCACTAGTATTTATTTAAATTGATTTCTCTTGGTATTCGTAACAAGTTTAATGTTATTTTTCAGATCCGCACTCTTGCAGAATCTGCTCGTAGACTAGCAGAAATGGAAGAACCCATCGGTCAAGTGTTGAAAAGAACAGAGGTAACAGGGGATAACTAAGGGCATATTCATGTGCAGTGTAGGATCGACGAACGTGTCACCCGACAATCACGAGGGTTATATTCAAGGTGCGGAATCCCTTGAATATGTCTTAATAACAGAAACTAACTTGAAACAATGATAAACGAGCAATTACAACACACAAATGGGTCAAAAGATTAACGTTTATATCATTAAAACAGAGCACGAGTGTTACAATGATCAAACCAAGCAATTTCAGACCTGGGGAGGGTGTTTGGAGAGTGTGTGTGGCAAAAACTGATTATTAGGGCAATGATTGGGCCTATTTATACCTCCCGTACTCGTACAGGTAGTATAGGCGAGTAGAGGCCTATGAGACATGTTCCTATAGGCGATTAGGCCATAATCGCCTATTGGAAGCCTCTAATCGCATGAACAGTGATGTGGTATAGGGTGTAATCGCCTATAAACATCCATCACTCGCCTATAGCCACAAACCTACCCTAAAACGCGTATAAACGTCTCCAAACACCCCAAAACACGCCCAAACAACATATATACTAGCCTAGAGGCATCATGCACTAATAGAGTTGTTGTTGTCATTGCTGCTTCTTGGGAGGATTGAGTGTCTTGAACCCCAACAGGAAGATTAAACCGTCTTTTCCTTGAAGTCTTCTCCATTTGTGGTTTATGAGACATCGTCTTCTTTCCACGAACACTATCCTTCTTAGCAGTGGTCTTTTGTCTCTTTGGAGGAGGTGACGAGTCAAGCTCTGCAATTAAATCGTCTTGTGCCACAACATAGGTGGGATCAGTATCAGCATCGCCAAACTGTAGCTCTTCTCGAATGATTTGTTCAGTAATAATAACCTCTTTACCTTGTATCGAGCTTGTAATCACGATCGGTACAGCTTTGTAGTCTACTTTGGCGTTCTGGTGTAGCTCATTATGCTCTGATACCACTTGTAGGATCGACGAACGTGTCACCCGACAATCACGAGGGTTATATTCAAGGTGCGGAATCCCTTGAATATGTCTTAATAATAGAAACTAACTTGAAACAATGATAAACGAGCAATTACAACACACAAACGGGTCAAAAGATTAATGTTTATATCATTAAAACTGAGCACGAGTGTTACAATGATCAAACCAAGCAATTTCAGACCCTGGGAGGGTGTTTGGAGAGTGTGTGTGGCAAAAACTGATTATTAGGGCAATGATTGGGCCTATTTATACCTCCCATACTCGTACAGGTAGTATAGGTGAGTAGAGGCCTATGAGACATGTTCCTATAGGCGATTAGGCCATAATCGCCTATAGGAAGCCTCTAATCGCATGAACAGTGATGTGGTATAGGGTGTAATCGCCTATAAACATCCACCACTCGCCTATAGCCACAAACCTACCCTAAAACGCGTATAAACGTCTCCAAACACCCCGAAACACGTCCAAACAACATATATACTAGCCTAGGGGCATCATGCACTAACAGAGTTGTTGTTGTCATTGCTGCTTCTTGGGAGGATTGAGTGTCTTGAACCCCAAAAGGGAAGATTAAACCGTCTTTTCCTTGAAGTCTTCTCCATTTGTGGTTTATGAGACATCGTCTTCTTTCCACGAACACTATCCTTCTTAGCAGTGGTCTTTTGTCTCTTTGGAGGAGGTGACGAGTCAAGCTCTGCATCTAAGTCTGCAATTAAATCGTCCTGTGCCACAACATAGGTGGGATCAGTATCAGCATCGCCAAACTGTAGCTCTTCTCGAATGATTTGTTCAGTAATAATAACCTCTTTACCTTGTATCGAGCTTGTAATCACGATCGGTACAGCTTTGTAGTCTACTTTGGCGTTCTGGTGTAGCTCATTATGCTTTGATACCACTTGTAGGATCGGCGAACGTGTCACCCGACAATCACGAGGGTTATATTCAAGGTGCGGAATCCATTGAATATGTCTTAATAACATAAACTAACTTGAAACAATGATAAACGAGCAATTACAACACAGAAACGGGTCAAAAGATTAATGTTTATATCATTAAAACAGAGCACGAGTGTTACAATTATCAAACCAAGCAATTTCAGACCTGGGGAGGGTGTTTGGAGAGTGTGTGTGGCAAAAACTGATTATTAGGGAAATGATTGGGCCTATTTGTACCTCCCGTACTCGTACAGGTAGTATAGGCGAGTAGAGGCCTATGAGATATGTTCCTATAGGCGATTAGGCCATAATCGCCTATAGGAAGCCTCTAATCGCATGAACAGAGATGTGGTATAGGGTGTAATCGCCTATAAACATCCACCACTCGCCTATAGCCACAAACCTACCCTAAAACGCGTATAAACGTCTCCAAACACCCCGAAACACGTCCAAACAACATATATACTAGCCTAGGGACATCATGCACTAACATGCAGCTTGCAGAAGGGCTCGTCTTAGAAAACAAGTCATGTCCTTTAGGTGTTCTGCTTATTATTTTCGAGTCTCGGCCTGATGCACTAGTTCAGGTAACAATAAACTCTTTTGCTAGTCACAAATGTGTACCATTTTTGTTTGATGTTTTCACAATTTTATATAACTTGGTATGTGCTTGGCAATCCGTAGCGGGAATGGTCTGCTGGTAAAGAAGCTAAAAGGTCAAATGCGATACTGCACAAAGTTTGTCCTAAAACCATTTTCTGAACAACTTAGATTTTTTTTTCTAGCTATAAATCTGACTAAGTTTTATTAGGTAATCACTTCTGCCATCCCGGTTCTTGGCCATTCTGGTAAGATAATATTTGAAAAAAAAGCTTCCACATTGGGGAAAATAAAATGATAAATGAATGTTGGTTTGCTGATGAAATCACAATTTTATTGCAGATGGAATTTGCCATGTTTATGTTTCAGTTCCCACACTAAGTGCATTGTTACAGACAATCATGATGTTACTGAACATTTTCTAAGTCGAGTTGACAGGTATGTTTATCAAGGATAAATGTTGTTTTTAATTTGCCGATGATCTGATGATTCAGATTCGCTTTATGTTTTTTCTGTCTTTGAAGATATCTTACATTACAATTCTGGCTTCATTTGGTAACACTTATGTATTGTTTTGGCATTTTCGTTTTTTTACCATACACATAGTTAAAAATTCTGTTGTTATGGAGAAAATGAAACACTTTAGTAAAATTGATTCATAATAAGATTAAGTTAAGGCAAAATAAACGTAGCGATATGTTATGATTTATGTAAAATAATTGGCGGACCTCGACTAATGTATAAATTTTATTGTTGTCTCAGGTTGGGGAGAAGCAGATCATTACGGGGATGAGTACATGGATGTCGTATGCGAAGAATGGTTAGGCTACGCCGTGACATGTATTTTCATATGATCAAAACTTGTTTGAAGGCAATGTAATGTCAATACAATATATTTTTGTAAACGTTAAACGTTGTCTTGGATTAGTTTGTAATTAGATAAATATGGATTATATAATGAAATGATGTTTTTGTTATTAGTTTGCTAATTATTTTGCATAAAATAAAATGGCAATAAATCCAAGAGGGTAAATATGTAATTTTACAGGAATTTTTTTTAGATTAAAAAATTATGACACGCAAAGAACGTCATAAAATTCTGTCATAAAATGTGTCGCTAAAACTGTCATAAAAATGTGTCATTAAAAGTGTTATAACGTGTGTCAATAAATGTTGTCATAAATGTGTGTCATAAACAGATGACACGCGAAAATATGTCATGTTAAATTTATGACACCGCCATCATTGACATTCTTTTCCCTATCATCAGACCCCTTTTGACACACAATGCGTGTCAAGAAAGGGCTTTTTTCTAGTAGTGATGAAGAAAAAGATCTCCTTGAAGAACAAGGCACCCAAAGGAAAAAGGAGCTCCAAACTGATGATATATGGGAAAGGAAGCAGAAATTTGGGAAGTAGACCAGATTTTTGATGGACAGACGAAAGAAAACTAAGTTCAACATTCCTAGATCCAGACTCCAGATTTCTGGAAAGAAATCTAGAATCACACCAAGTGGGAAAGTAAAAAAGCATGCAACTTGACATGGACACTATAAACCATCCAATGATGCTTTTCCACTATCGTCCTGTAGAGAAAACAAAAGGGAATAAACAAAGCGTCTTATTCACCTACTTGAGTCAACTGTTCTCTATAAATAGAGGATACAATCCGTCGTTAAAGAGTGCGAAGTGTGAAATGAGTGTGAGAAAACAAAGCATAGAAAGCAATTCTTAGATACATCATTAGCATACCAACTCTCCACCACATTCATACCAGCCATAGAATTCTTTGAGTCATTCATTTTGTAAAGACAAAGGAGATCCTTAAAAGGTGATCAGTACATACACTCTTAAAAAATCTAAAACTCGTGTGTTCTCTATATCTGAAAGTTTGATTTCTCATTCCGCACATTATTTTCAAGTCTTGTTGAAATCACATTGCCATCTAGTTAAAAGGTTGGCTAACACTTCTCGGACCAACATCAATGAAGGGTCACAAGGGGGAATGGAATGGAGAAATAAGTATGGGCTGGATGGAATGAAATTGGGGTGTTTAGATGGAATGAAATGGACAAGGTAATAGATAATTCCATTACCTTAACCAATCAAACGTCTTTGTTTTCATTCTATTCCTCCTCCCATTCATATGTACCAAACACTACTTTACAACATACTTGACATTATGGAGAGCAAAGAATAATGAGATTTTCAATAATAAGTGGGGAATTGTCAATATCATGGGTGAGATTAAGGCCCTAAATTATGTATTGGTTAAAAATAGGTTAATCAATTGTTAGTTTGGATTGGAGCAAGTGATGTGGTTTCTGTTTTTAACCTACGATTGTGCCTATGTTTTTTTAGGTTTTCTAGCATCTTGCTAGCCTTTTAAAAAAAAATTCTTGTCTTTTAAAAGAAAAATTACATAGGGTGAGCGATAATTGAACTATTAACCGAACCTAACCAACAACGATAAAACCGAACCAGTTTAATCAAAAACCGGTTATCAGTTTTTATTGTACCTTGGTTAACCAAACTGTACAATTCATATTTTATATATTTCTAGCTTTTATACCTACAAATATGTATTTCATATTTTATATCTCATTTTCTTGTATTTATACACCCATTCTTTGTATTTAAACTTCCATTTCATGTTTTTCTAAGAAAAAAATCTCACCCAAATTTGATTTTGGTTATTAATCGAAATTAACCGAAAAGTAACAAATTAAGCGAATAAATCGAACCGATTAATTGGAAACCGATTGGTTAATAAAATAGATTAACAAATAACTTCGGTTTTGGTTTCGGTTAAGACTAATAATCAAACCAACCCAAACTAAACCGTGCACACCCGTAGTGCGATCGTTTGATTAGTGGTTATTTTGTCATGACTGTCTACAAGTCTATGCAATGGTACGGTATATCGAGCGTTATAGTTTATAAAATTATAAATCACCTTCATCGTCATTTAAATAGATAGATGTTTTGTGATCATTTTCATACATGTGGATCGAATATGTAAAAGTCTGTGACGGACACCGATGTGAGCACAGAGCCACAGATTGTAATGTGTTGTCAGCAATACTTATCGAGCCTTTGGTTTGCATGCTAGTCCCTCAAAACACTAAAACAGGGGGTCGGATATATGTTCGTTTATGTGTAAATTGAAAATATAAACAAAATCAAAATCTAGCTGGCACACATATATAAAATCAAACAAAGCTAGATTTGAATGGTTTAACGGTTGACATAGTCAAAATAAACAGTTGACCAACTAAAATTGCCCAAATAAACACATAATGCCTCTAAACATTAGGGACTAGCCACTTTTTTACGTCTACCAATCAAATGATTACACGTGTAAACCATAATCTTGAAAACTCAATATTAGCCCAAAAACACTCATAAAATAGTTCTATTTTCTAGAATCCAAGGAATAAACCCGACAATTTTACCCCCAACATCTGGGAAGTTTTCATGTCCTGGAAGAGAGCTTACATTGCCCTTTGGATCCACTTCAACAGGGTATTTTAGTAAATGTCCCTTCATTTCTGACACCTCATCAGCTGCAAACTGTCTCCAGTTATCTTCAGATAATGATCTCACATATCTTACACATTCGATTGATTCGGGCTGTGTAAATCGATCGTCCACAAGCCCAAGATGCTCAGCCCAAAGAGACATTCGGTATCCATATATCTAAGAAAAAATCATAAAAAACAAAGAACATATGAACTTTTTCTGAATTTACACTTAAGCCGTAAACTTTATTTTTATAATACTTTACAAACATAACAAAAAAGCCAAAATTAGTTGCCAAGTAAATCAAATTCCAAATTAAGAAAAAAAAAAGACAGAAATACAAAAGTAGAGGGACTTTTTTAAAAATCCTAATTCCTAAACCTAAAAACATAGGACCTTTTCGGGAAATATTTTTAAGTACAGAGACTTGACCATCCTAAAACAAAATCCAAGGGCATATGTGCTAGTTGTCAAATTTCTAAATTTCTATACGGTTAATTACAGCTAAAAATATATCTATACTAATTACTAGTGGTACAAACGAGCCGAGTTATTCGCAGAGTTATTCGCAGGCTACTCGAGCTTGAGCCCGAGCCTAAAAACAAGCTGGTTTAGCAAACCAGCTCACGCCCGAGCTTTAGTTATCGAGCTCAAGCCGGCTCGGGAGCCTTAGCAAACCTACTATATAAATAATTTTTGAGCTCGAGCTCGTTTAGGTTATGAAAGCTCGACTCGATTCGAGCTTTGTTTCTGAAGCTCGAGCTGGGCTCGTAGGTAAGTTTATTATTTTTTTATTAATTTATATTTATATTAATTATAAATATTATTTTATGCATAATTTAGCTATTTTTCATAATTAAATATATTAATTAAAAATTATATAAAGAGAGAGGGCTTGTTTCGAGACCAGCTCGTCTCGTTTGAACCCCTAATATTTAATTTCTATGATTTTGTTCTTAGATTTGGTCCTTTATGTCGTCTACAATCTCTTATATTGTGTTTTTTTGTCATTTTTTTGTTTTACCCTCAATTGATCTTTGTGAATTAATATATTAGTTGACGTATTAAAATTAATTGCGTTAAACAAGCCACTCAACATGCACCATAAAAACATAAGTACCCTGCGGCAACGTGCAGGCATTTCCACTAGTATATTAATAATACATGTAAATGATAATGTTTATTATTTATAAAATTATGAAAAAATAGCTAATTAAATTATATATTAAATAATATTTATAATTAATACTAATTAATAAATAAATAATAAACGAGCCAAGTCTAGGGCGAGCTTGAGCTTGGAAAAATACCAACGAGCCAAGCTTGAGCTTGGAAAAATACCAACGAGCCGCGAGCTTGAGCTTTAGAAAAAATGCTCTAATCGAGCCGAGCTCGAGCTTTCAAAACCTTTAAACAAGCTCGAGCTCGGGCTCGACTCGGCTCGTTTGCACCCTACTAATTAGTATATTTAATGCATAAGAGAAGGGTAGCTTAAAATTTTCAAAACTTAAAACCTTTTTTCTTTTAATGCATAGGGTACAACCCTAAAATAGAGGTAAATTAGTCTTTTAAACATTTTTACACTTTAAGACACTCATCTTAATTACACTTTATTTCCCTCATTTTTAGTTAGTAGTTATACTTTCTCTCTCCTTTACTTATTTTTGTCAACGTTTCGATGTTTGTCTTAATCAATATCGACGTATAGATTAAAATGTACAAGTAATGCCTTAATGTACCGGTGGTAATTGTATTTATAAATAGATACATTTCTAGCATTTGAAGTTATTGTAATCACAATGAAAGTGATGAAAAAATAGAATGACAGGAATTTGTTACACGAATGATGTTCTATTCATCAGAGAGTGGTCGAATCATAATGCGGCCAGTTTGATTTGGTTCCTAAGATGTTTATATTTAGTCACCGGTTTAAAGGTCAATCACAAAAAGTGTAAGATGTTCGGAGTGGAAGTCGATGGCGACGAAATATCCCGTGTGGCGAATAAGTTGAATTGTGATATGGGCGCCCTTCCTTTCGATTATCTCAGGATTCCCATCGGGGCGAATATGAAACGTGCTTCATTTTGGCAACCGGTGATTAACAAGGTGAAGAGAAAACTATTTAATTAGAAGGCAAGGCATCTTTCTTTCGGCGGGAGAGTTTTTATCGCCAAGGCGGTGCTTGGTAAGGGGGATAAAACTAGCTTTTGGAAGGAGGTTTGTTTGAGTCGAGGCCGTTAGCGGAGGTTTATCCTGCCCTTTTCATACTTGTCAAGAATAAAGATGCAGTGGTTCAAGATTGTTATTCAACAGTGGTGGGTGCTATTAATTGGAGTTGGACTTGGATAATTGAACTGAGTTCTATACAGGATAAGCAGGATAATGATTCCCTTTTGAGTAGTATTGGAAACTTTAATATTTCCACAGGCTCGAACCGTTGGATTTGGAAGAATGAGTTTGGGGCCGAGTTTTCGACTATAGCTCTAAGACAAGATATTTTAGCTGCAGGTATGGGTGAGGAGATTGGGCCGATTGTTCAATGGAATTCCTGGGCTCCGGCAAAGTGTGGTCTTTTACTCTGGCGTGCGATTTTGGGTAGACGACCGTCAAAGATTGTGTTGCAAAACAGGGGCTTTCAAGTGAATAATTTGTTATGCGATAGATGCGGATACCAAATGGAGTCGCCGGATCATTTGTTTGTCGATTGCCTCTTTGCTCTGAGCATTTGGTGGAACATCCTGGTTTGGATCCGGGTCCCATGGCCGGATCACTGTATGAATGTGCAAATTTTGATTCAATTTCTTCTCGATAGTCCGGGTTGCAAAAAGTGGAAGTGATTGGTGTACACGGTCGCGATTGCCACCATTTGGAACATTTGGAAAGCTAGAAACTCTATGGTGTTTGAGGGGAACTTCATCCTGGATCGAAGATCGGTCGAGGGCTCGAGGCTATAAAGGAAGACTCCTTCTTGTGGATCACGAACAAGTCGAATCTTCCTTAGTTGAGCCTGGAAAAATGGTCCGAATTTGAGGTCCTAGACTTGTTGTAATTCGTGTGTTTCTTTGGTGTTTTGGTGTTTGTATTGGAGTTTTCCGGCCTCTCTTGCTGGGTGCATATATATATATATATATATATATATATATATATATTATTGTTTTGCCGTTCAAAAAAAAGTTTACACATGAACTTTTAATTTTCAATGGTGTTGAAGTGTTTAATAATTTAAATACTAAATTTACTATTTACTAGATATGTATAACGTTTATGATTTATACCTATCACAATGACGCTACAGTAAGTATTATAATATAACAAATAAGTACTGCAACGCAAAGTGTGGCTCCATGATACGTGTCGTGCTTTATACAATATGTTACACCCACATTCCATATTTCATGTAGAAGTCTTTCCCATGTTTTCATGCATAAGTAGTTAATTATTGCTTTCAATTAGTATTGTAGTAAACTAAACTTTCATTATTATGTTTTATTATATGTTTAATTGTAATTAATTGTACGATGGCAGTTAAGATTGGTTATCGCATCTTAACCGCCATAACCATAGTATATATTTAGGATTCTTTGTAAAATATTAGTGTGTGGGTTTTGTATGCAGTTTTGCATACAATTCTCTCCAACCCCATTTATATTAAAACTTCGTATGTTCTTATCAATATTATTATGATGATCCGATGTTGACCATGAAGTTAATCTGATTACAATGATGTTTATCTGCTGCATACAACCATCATGGGCCAACATATGGTATCAGAGCCGATGGTTCGAACAAGAAGATTACAATTCTGCAAGGAATCATTGGTTATGATGATCGAAGTTACAGTCCAAATTTGAAAAGAATGAAAAACAGAGCATGAAGTAGGAAAGATTTTTTTTTTTTTTTTTGAACATAAAACTTCATTAAAACAAGAACGAAACCTCAAAAAAAGGAGGCACGCCCAAAAAAAACCTTACAATATATACATCGGGTATTTTATCCAACAATCCCACTCAATAGATTTAAACCTAGACCGGTGTTTTAACCAAAACGACACACGCTTAATAGTCGCCACAACCTCTAAAACTCTAGGTATACCTCCTTGAAAAACCTTCTTATTTCGCTCCTTCCATATCACCCAACAAGATATCATAATGACTCCACGAACAATCTTCTTAGCCCACTTAGAATCCTTATTATTCTGTGTAATCTGCAGCATATCATTCACATTCCTGAACAGCACTATATCTACCTTAAGCCATTTCAGAATAGAAATCCAAACCCCATGAGCGATCAAGCAATCCACAAACAAATGCTTTACAGTCTCATCCACAGTTTCACAAAACGGACAAGTTGTATCTTCAATGTCAATGTTCCTCTTAACCAACGCCATACGAGTCGGTATCCGATCTTTCTCTAAACGCCACATGAAGATATTAACTTTTGCCGGTACCCACGTTTCCCACTTCATTAACTGCTGAGACTGCTGGCCATATCTATCTATACTCAGTCTGAACTTCACATCTGCGACAGTGAAACATTCGGACGATTCCAATCCCCAAACCCACCTATCGCTATCACCTGAGACCTCCGCCTTCGATAAAATGTAGACAAAATCTTGCATTTCAGAAATGGCCTCCACCGTGGTAGTACTGAAGCCCCCATTGCTGGACAGAACCAGTTTACCCTCTACCATGTTAAGCCTGTCGCTGAGCACACAATTTTTATTATCATCCGAATTAAATAGAGCTGGGCAACGATCCATAAGAGGACATGTTCCAAACCAAATATCCTTCCACAAGCAAACCAGCTCACCATTCCCAATTTTACATCTAAAGAAGCACATAAGCCCTTTTTCATGAATTTTAAGCTTCTCTAAAAACGTCGCCAATGTCTTCCAACACCCGGTAATCGCCTTATTAATGGGCAAGAACACCCACCTTTGACGCTTACCATGAACACTCTCTATAATCCGCCTCCACAACCCCTTTTGATCTGTTTTAAACCTCCATGCCCATTTAACTAATAACGCCGTGTTCACATCCGATAACTTTGAAACCCCCCAACCCACCAAACTTTTTCGGCCTCGTAACCACATCCCAAGCCACCCAACTCATGCTTCTACCCTCTCTACCACCCGACCAAAGAAAATCCCTCATCAATCTTTCAATGCCTTCAATAACCGCAACAGGGGCTTTATAAAGAGAAAGGTAATACACCGGTAGGCTAGCAAGGACCGATTTAATTAAAGTGAGTCTCCCTCCAATAGACAGTAATTTAGATTTCCAAGATTGGAGCCGATTTCGAACTGTGTCCAAAACCGGTTCCCAATTTGAAATCCGATTCATATTCGCCCCCACTTTTATCCCAAGGTACTCAAATGGAAGAGAACCAACCTTGCAACCCAAAATGGAAGCCAACTCCCCTACAATGTTTTCACCAACGCCCAACCCAAAAATGTGCGATTTATGTAAATTAATCCTAAGGCCCGAGCACAAATAGAACACGCAACAACATGTTTGTTTTAACCACATTCTCCTTGCTCCAAACTCCCATAATAAGAGCATCATTGGCGTATAACATATGAGAAACCGTAGGGCCTTCATTGGACAACGATATGCCAGTCAACTCTCCCAACCTACAAGCCTTTGATAACATGGATGATAAAGCTTCCATCACAATTAAGAATAGGAAAGGGGACAAAGGATCTCCTTGTCGAAGACCCTTCTGGCAATGAAACTCAAACGTAGGGGAACCGTTAACTAAAACTGCGGATCTCGCCGACTGAAGAATACCTTTAACCCACAAACGCCACTTCAAAGGGAAACCCATTTGTTCTAGAATTGACAACAAGAACTCCCAACTCACATTGTCGTATGCCTTTTCAAAATCAATCTTCAACATAAAAGCTTGTTTCCCATTTCTTTTAATCCACCCAATAAGCTCATTAAGAACAAGTGGCCCATCAAGAATAAATCTCTCCTTCAGAAAAGCTGATTGCGAGTCAGATATAACATCACCGATAACCTTTTTCAATCTCCCTGCGATAACTTTGGAAATAGATTTACTAATGACCCCCACTAAATTAATCGGTCGATAATCTTTCAATCCCACCGGGGTCTTCGTCTTCGCAATCAGGGTAATAAAAGAGGTGCTACATTCCTTACTTATCCTCCCAGTATCATAGAATTCTTCAAACATCTTTGAGAAGTCATCCTCCAAATAACTCCAGAAATGCTTGATGAACCTAAAGTTAAAGCCATCTGGACCAGGGGCTTTGTCTGCTCCGCAATCGAATACCGCTTCCCTGATTTCTTCTTTAGAAAAAGGCGCTACCAACTCCGCAATTCGATTAGTCGGGACCTGTAACAAATTATCACATATCAAAGTTGGGCGACTGCCGTAAGTCTCTCGAAAATGGTCCCTAAAGAACCCGAAAACCTCCTTTTTCACCAAAGACGGTTTGGAAACCCATCTCCCATCCACCATCGAACCCGGGATAAAATTAGCCGCCTTCCTCCCATTGATGCACCTGTGAAAATAAGCGGAGTTATCATCTCCCAAAGAGGCCCATTTAACCCGAGATTTCTGATACAAATCTTTATTCTTAAACCCCATCAATTTCTCAACCTCCTTTTTTCTTTCCTCCCACACCCATAATTCTTCCTCCTCCAGAAACATTATCTTCCATCCTCCGTTCAATACCCTCAATGTTACTCTTCAACGAATCTAAAACGTCTTCTTCTTTACGTTGGACCTCTTTCCACCACCCCCTAATGGCCCCCCTAATCGCCACAAAAGTTTTATGAAGATTCACATCAGCATGCCCAATAAAAACGCGTTTCTGAATAACCTCAATAACCACCTCTTCACATCCATCCCTATCTAACCAAGAGTCGAACCATCTAAACGGTTTTGCTCCAAAGTTAGAATCAACCACAGTTAATAATAACGGACAATGGTCGGACATCTCCCTAGAGAGCGCCCGTAAACAAGCGTTCGGCCACCGCCCAAAAAAACTTTTGGCAAACCAAAATCCGGTCAATCTTGCTCATTTTCACCTCATTCCCAACACCCATCAAATAAGTAAATCTATTCCCATTCATCTTAAACTCCTGTAAGCTGGTTTCATTAATAAATTCATTGAAATCTTTCGCCATCCCATACTTAAATTTCGAATTTTTCCGCTCCTCCTTCCATCTAACAGTATTGAAATCGCCAAGAAAAATCCACAAGCCCACATCCCCCTGTATATAACTTTTAAGCCGATTCCATAAATCCCGTTTTTTCCCGCCTTCTGAGGCGCATATACATTAACAACAAATAACACAGACCCATCTTCAATTAAAACCCCCTTAGTTAAAATAAAATTCCGATCACACACCGTAGAAACCTTCTTAAACTTCTTCGTGTTCCATATACTAACAAGACCTCCCGATTTACCCGTCGACCCAACATTTTCCATGTCAAAGCCACCATGTCCCCATAGTTTCGAAAAATCAAACACAGCTCCATCCAACAACATCGACTCTTGTATTGCTAAAAAGTCAACATTGTTCTTACTCACCAAACCTTTAACCCATGATACTTTACCCATCAACCCAATCCCTCTAGTATTAACAGAAAGGAAATTCATTTCAACCCCGATTGTAACCCTGTACCTTTAAGAGAATCGTTAATCATATGCTCGAATCCGTCTAGTTGAACTCCCATTTTAAGCCCAAACTCCTTCGTCTTGTTCACCTCTGTTTCGTGATCTTCAACTAATTCTTCAATCGCACTTATATTATTCAGTTCAGGACAACAGTTGTTTTCCACAACACCTTCATCTACTAATTCATCCGACACGTTATCCACTTCATCCACCTCTTCAGAAAGTAAAGCCTGGAAGGAATTTGAGACATCTACATCCACAGCCCCTCTCGACTTGACCACATGTTGGTCCAATCCATAAATAAATGGGTCCAACCCAAAGGGATCCCCCTCATCAATCTTTTTGGGCCCTTTAACGGGCCTGTCATTGCTGCTCCCTCTATCACCACTAGGCCGGCCCACAGCCTTATTAATAACACACTTTTTTCTTTTATTATTTTTCTCTACGTTAACCCCTTCCTGACAGCTAGGAATTTCAAAGTCAACATTCCTAAATTTCTTTCCTTCATAACTACCCCTTTCTCTCTCCTCATGATTGCAATCAGTTTCCACATTCATAGGAGTCAATAAAACATTACCTTCATTAGACTCCAATCCCATAGAATTCGCATCGGCATTAACTGCAGCATTAATTAGGTCATCATCTCCCACCGGTGAGTCCTCTGGCGAACCCTCCGTCGCACCGTCCGGCGAACCCTCCGGCGTCTTCAAAAGCTCATCAGAAAGGAACTCGGCCAACCACTCTCTATTATCCTCCTCAACCCATATCTTAAAAGTTTTACCCCTCCACTTGAGAAAGACTTCATCATGGATACTCTTGCCATAGCTAACTAGCACCCGACAAGATGAAACGACGAATCCACATTCTTCAAATCCACCTTAGCAGGTTTAACGACACGTCCAAAGAAGCCGCCCACACTATTCAGGACACCATCATCCAAACAACTCAATAGAGTACCATACACCCTCAGCCAAGCAATTCTTTCATACCCAATTTCCTGACCTTCTCAAACCGCCACTGAAATAAACAGATCAGGCCTACCGAGAAACTCATCCCTGGCCATTGAAGCATGTTCAGCATTCTTAAAAACTATCAAAACCACAAAACCTCCCAAACAGTGGATCTCCCCTTCCGATAATTTCATCTCCTTTAAAGTACTACAAATATTCTTTAACACAACCAAAGAAGCCACTCTGACGACAACCGCCCTACCATGCAGTTCTCTAAACGCCGATACCTCATCATCAACATTAATCGTTCTTCCCTGTGCAGCTCCTGTAAATGCTTCTTTAAAAGACATCTTATTGGACCCCTCCTCCTTCTTGAAATCACCCTTAGATCCCATCTCAGTATCCACCTTCCTTCGGACCCCATTCAGTTCCGTCGTAGCACGCCTAGCATTTACCTCGCCTTCCTCCAAAACGAATCGTGCTACATTAAACTTTAATCTAAAGTCCCCCATACGTATACCAGAGAGGTGCTTCTCCATTACACTTCGATCCTTCACATCCAAGAGTGAGACAAATCCAAACCTATTTACATTCCTGTCCCGTTTCTTCGCGATAAAAATATCGAATATGGTACCAACTCCCCGAATCGCAGACGCCAGATCAGCCCCACTGCACCTATCTGGAAGATTTGTGACGTAAAACTTAGTAACTCTAGCCTGAACCTCAACCGGAATAGGTTTCCGGCGAGATCCCATAATCGCCTGTGAAAGATAATCGCCTGTGTGTTATGAAGTAGGAAAGATGAACAACCAATCAAAACAGAGTATTATTCTCTTTGTACTGTTTATTTTTTAAGAAAACTATTTAAGATTGATTTAAATCATTCAATTCACTTAGAATTGAATCCAAAGATAATCAATTTCAATCGTGTTCAGTCAATTAACAAAATCGAACACATACTTTGTTTTTGAAAGACTCACAAATCGAACCATATCAACATATGGTATGATTCCTTTATACAAGAATATGAAATCAAATGTCTCGAAAGAAATTAAATTTCTTATGATTACTATGTATCTGTATGATTCCTTTAAGGTTTTTTTTTTTTGAAATTTATTAATGTTCAATTTTTAAATATGTCGAATTTCATATGTCTTGATCTGTGAATATTGAACGGACTGGTAAATATTACGTCGAGATCCCAAGTTTCAAACGAATTAAAAAAAAATGTTGAATCACTCAAACAACCGACACATGGTTGTGATTCAGACATATCATATAGAAACATGGACTCTGATAAAAATGGGTGGTTGCGATGAAAGAATGCGAAAACTAAAAACATGCAGCAAGAAGATATGCCAATGCTGGACGATAATAAACATGAATTAATTAGATTCATATATGACACCAAGTATTTTACTCTCATGTATGGAAAAAGAAATTAATCGGATTCATACATGACACCGAGTTCATACTCTCATATATGAATGGAGATAATGAGATTTAAAAGCCACCCGAGATGATAGAAAAGCCACAAAGCAGAGTTGAATTGGAATGTTGAAACGGCATTAAACGGAGTCAAGAAAGGATGATAACGAAGAAACTAAATGAAGAACATTAGAGTCGGAATCTGCACATCAAGAGACAAAGCCAAATGAAGAACATCAAGAGACGGAGATAAAGACTCTTACTGAAAATTCATGAAAGTTTAGTTTAGGGGCGAGTATTGGACATATAGTAAACTAAACTTTCATTATTATGTTTTATTATATGTTTAATTGTAATTAATTGTAAGATTGCACTTAAGATTGGTTATCCCATCTTAACCGCCATAATTATAGTATATATTTAGGATTCTTTGTAAAATATTAGTGTGTGGGTTTTGTATGCAGTTTTGCATACAATTCTCTCCAACACCATTTATAATAAAACTTCGTATGTTCTTATCAATATTATTATGATGATCCGAAGTTGACGATGTTGGCCCAAACAATTAGATCAAACACTAACACACGAGATATTTGGGGAGACGAACCCGCGACTCTTTCTATTCAATCAAACAAACTTACAAGCAAGGGACAAATAAAACCATTAACCTAGACCCCTATTTATACTAAACCAACCATACTAATCCTACTCAAATACTACTACCAATAATAATAATCTAGAACCAAACATCATTATCTATACTAATTAGCCAAACTAGATAATTCTAAACATTTAAATAATTTATTAAATATTAACTAATTAAACTTTCCACTTTAGCCCCTTCAACTTTACTACATATTCAAGATTAATCTTCATTCACCCCTTAATCTTGAATTGTATTTCTTCTTGCCTTTGTTCCTCCTTTTCAACTGTCTATAACATACTTGCTTCACCGGTTTTTCAAACTTAGCATCCGTCTCTTCCGTACTTAACTTTGAAGTTGCATTACAACTTTCTTTCTCGACTCGCTTCTTCTTATCAACTCGTTTTTTACCAATACTTTCACAAACTTCAAACAAATCCTTTGTGATCGTTCCAAACCGAATTTCTCTCACTTTCATAATCGGTTTCACATCAGGACTTTCTTTCTTTTCATCTTTAAGATTGTTAGTATTACAACCTACCTGGAGCTTGATGTTGTACATTCTATTCTGGTTTCTCTGAACCTTCATCAACAATCTTCCTTTCTGATCATGTAGCCTCAATATCCCATTGGCTATCTTAATCTTACATCCTTCTTCATCCAACTGACCCAAGCTAAGAAGATTTGTCTTCAACTTAGGCATATAGAAAACATTGAAAAACATTTTCTTTTCTCCATTCTTACCTACCACAATCACATTACCTTGACCTTTGATTTCGATCTCGGACCCATCACCAAACATTACTTTACCCGAAACTCGTTCATCCAAGGTAGTGAAATACTCTTTCTTTCCTGACATATGATGACTTTCACCATTATCTAAGGACCACATTCCTTCATTCTTTTCATCCTTTTCAAACACACTAGGGATAACCCTTTCTTCATTCAAACTTACTTTCTTTGTCTAGCAAACAGCCATAAACAGAGATGGATCAATATCACCTACATCTTCTGTCTTTGTCAAATTGGCTTCTTCTTTCCCTTTACTAGGAGCTTTACATTCAAACGAATAGTGCCCAATCTTATCACAGTTGTAGCATCTCACATACTTCCTTCTATCATGCCATTCTTCGGGGTTCTTTTTCGTCTCTTCAACCCGTTCATCATTCTCACGTTCATTACTCCATCTTTGATTCCATCTTCCTCGCCTGTTATTTCTTCCACGTCCGTAATTTTTAACTTTCTTTTCAGTCTGGTTGAGCATAAGCTGACTCTGGGATGAACTTTCAGTTACATTCTTGAACTTATTTCTTTTTTCGTATGCCTTCAAACGTCCGACCACATCTTCAAACGTCATTGTTTCGATATCTACAAATTGCTCCATCGAAGAAACAATAGGTAAATATTTATCAGACATAGAGTTTAAGAATTTTCTCACCACAACCTCTTCTTCGAGTGTTGCTCCCAAGCTCTTGTACTTTGAGTGTACTCCACCCAACTTGGCTGCATACTCATCAATACCTTCGGTTTCACTCATCTTCAATCCATCTAACTCGCTTCTTAGCATTTGAAGACGAGCTTTATGTGTTCTTTCTGCACCAAGATAACGAACTCTTAGTGCTTCCCAAACATCTTTCGGTTCCGAATACTTTGCCATCTGAAGTAACACATCTTCGGGTAGAGTTTGAAAGATGACACCCAATGCCATAAACTTTTCTTTCTTCCATTCCTGTCCCTTTTTCCTTATCAATTGCATCTTGCAAACTGTTTGCGCCTAACACAGTTTTCACCATAACCGACCATGCAGCGTAGTTGGTCGAGGTTAACTTTGGTGCTTGCAAAAATAAACCACCCGACGATTCTTTCACAATTCCTGAACTCCCTTCTTTATCTCCAGCCATGACACAATCTTAACCCGGTTGACGGTCGCTGCAAAGAATTCTTTTTTTTTTATTACTAACCAGCAACTAAAAATATATATGTGAATGATGGCTATCAAATCAAAGAATAATTCACACAATTTCTTTGAACTTGGAATTAATTCTCCAAGGAAAAGTTTTTCAGATCACGATAGAATTAGAAGGAAATAAAATTTCTCCTCGTTGACAGTGCACAACCCTAAAACCAAATTCTTAATTGGTTTACCAAACGGCGTCTTCTCCGGTTCTCCTTCGAATCACGGGAAAGAAAAAAGAATTGAAATAGAGCCTTTCGAAACCCGCAACCAGATAACCAGGTTCGATAAAACCTCCACGGCAATTGTTCTTGCAATCTCAACGTGTTAACGAGGCAATGCTCTGATACCAATTGTTGGCCCAAACAATTAGATCAAACACGAACACACGAGATATTTGGGGAGACTAACCCGCGACTCTTTCTATTCAATCAAATAAACTTACAAGCAAGGGACAAATAAAACCATTAACCTAGACCCCTATTTATACTAAACCAACCATACTAATTCTACTCAAATACTACTACAAATAATAATAATCTAGAACCAAACAATCTATACTAAGACCACAAGGTGTGGTTGCCGCCCCACCACCTGGGCATTTTGGCCCCACCACCATGTTTGGCCCGGCTTAAACGGCAAAATAATGCCGTTGATGCCGCCCCACCACCCTTGCCGCCCCTGGGGGGTGGTGTAGGGAGGCCCGGCAAGTGGATGCCACCCCTATGCCGCCCCCCATACCCATTAGTCTAATTAGCCAAACTAGATAATTCTAAACATTTAAATAATTAATTAAATATTAACTAATTAAACCTTCCACTTTAGCCCCTTCAACTTTACTACATATTCAAGATTAATCTTCAGACGATGAAGTTAATCCGATTACAATGATGTTTATCCGTTGCGTACAACGATCACGGGCCAACAATTAGGATTATCATGTTTAAGTTATTTATATTCTAGGTAGTGGGTTATGTTTCTTAGGATAGTGAGTACGTCATGGTTGCTTTCCTTGGTTTGCAGCCTATAAATTGCTTTTTAAATATGAATGGAAGGAAGAAGAAAAATTAGCAAAGTCGTGCTCTATTTCTAATTCTTGGAGTCTAACCCGTTTAAGGGTATATCTTGGAGTCTAACTCACTCTACGTATTACTATCACCCCATCGCATCGTGCGGGTTTTTTACTGGTATATAATAAGTGCTTCAATTTTAGGACAAATACCTGCCCTCGTGGATATGAGAGTTTTGTTTCCCAAGTATGATGAGGTTGGTATGCCCCCATCGCAATCTCTGTGTCTCTGGTACCCTCCATAGCCTGTTGATTGATGTTTGCAGATCCAATAATTACATACTCATCATCAACTATCATGCCTTTTGAATGAACATAAATCATGAACCGTCGGTTCTTACGAGCAAGTCCCTGAAATAATAATAGTTATTATAATAACAATAACAAGTTTTCTTGATGGAGGCGTCAAGGGATTGCTAATACTTATTTAAGTGAGAAATAATAAGGGATATATTTTAAGGCTAAAACTCGAAAGATAGGTAAAAGTCATATTCACTTTCTCTATTGAATTTGTTGTTTTCATTGCTAGAAAAAACATACGTAACGCATCATTAAAGGGGTCTAAAAATAATAGCTTTTGTCGGTTGTATGACCTTGGGAAGCGAAATACCTCTATATGAAGTGAAACACCTCTATATGGTCAGTATTGGCCAATACGGAATTACAGACGATATAGAAAGTATTGAAATAAGGATTTGAGATGTCGAAACAATACAACCATAAAATAATTTCAACAGCCAAACACAGTTACAGAGACAAGGGGCATACCTGTGGAGTATTATCTGAACTAGGTCTCTTGGCTCCAACACTATCGTGTGGATCCATGGCTTTCACGGTTCCCAAGACAAAAAAAGTTCAAATAATCTTGCGGTGAAAATGTTCCCTCGAGGCCAACTTCTACCAAAGCCTTGTGAATGGTCTCATACATCATTTGCATCGTCTTGTTCTGCAAAGTTAAAAGAGATATATATTTCACTACTACATACAAGTACTTGAATTTCCATAACATAGCATGCAAATATATTGGCTTTTTAATCATTTTTAGTGGAAGCAAATAGGAGCAAGTTTGTATATATGTAATCGTGTTTGTGAACTGTTGTTTTAATTAAGTCACTTAGATATTTTCGTGAAGTTTTCATCTGTTGTTTTTAATACTAAGTACTTATCAGGTTACCGGGTTATCTCAGATGATGTGTTGAGTCTCATTGATTTTTTTATGCTTTAATATGATGTGGAAAATAAAAATGACATGAATTTTCAGCTAAAAAAACTAAAAATAAATCACATTGTTGGTCTAAAAATTAAAAAATAACTGGATTTAAGCTTAAAAATATTTATTTTTTTAGATTGTGAGTTACATTTTTTTAGCGTGTAAAATAAAAATAGAAAACACACACAATAAGGAAACAGAGCAATAGAGGCGACAAGCGTCGTTGCTATTGCTCTCAAATGTTGCCTCTACCGGCAATAGTGATGACATGCCGTCGCTATTGAGTCGCCGCGTCCGGATCATCATCTTGATCAATGGTCCATGTGGATCCTTGAGCCCTTGTCTAGATCCCTAAGGCTGCCGTCGATAAAGAGGTCGCCTCTATTGCTATTTATCTTGTAGTGACATTTTTATTCAATAAATCTTATGTATAAAACCTAATATAAATAATATCCACATCAGCAATATTATAAAAAAAAATAAAGAATACGAGAAACAACGGTAAACTTGCGACCTCATAATTACACACTACTAGAACACTAAATTAAACTTTAGTTACTTTCGAGACAAAAAAAAAAAGTTTGGATTATTGAAACAGTTAGCTAACTTGATTATATTTTTGTGACATTTTCTTGAAGAAAAGAGTACTAAATAAACCGAACAATGCAACTTATATCACATCTTAGAAAAAGCGGCTGAATAAAGTGTAATAAGATGTATGAAAATCTTAATCGAAATGCAATATATTTGACTCTGTAGATCGAGTCAAAATTACATGTGTACCTGGAAATATAGAAACATTTGCACAACCTCTCCTGTAAAGATCACATCCTGTGGATACATAGAGATGACGATATACACAGCAAACCTTTCACGTGCTCTAATTTTGCTAGCAATTTTCAGAGCAATTTCCATTGGAATTAAATTATTTAGACCTAAGAGACGTAATATCAAATATCAAATATGAAAAATTGTGATTTACAAAATCTAAAGTGGAGTATATGTCGAATAAATTATCCTTACCCAGGGCTTTATGTGCATTCCAATTAAATGATGATCCACTAAACAATTCGCTCTCAATATATATGAAATGTTGCGCAGAACGGATAGCCTTCACGTATGCCGTGTGTATGCTCATATCGATCATCACATTCTTCCCACAAACCAAATTCTGTTCAGACAAGTATAGTGGTGAAAACTATTCACTGATGAAGACAATAACGAAGAATGGAAGTAGCAAGCTATACTACTTAATGGTCAAGGTAGGAGCTTTAACCCAATTACTCATGAATGGTTCAATTTAGGTTGCATTTTACATACTACATGATTAAATGAACATGATTAGCTAAACGGGCAATAGGAAGTTGCTGATCGAAAGTCAATTTTTAACACTTCTATACAACCTCATAATCTGTTTTATGCAATCTAAATTTATTATTTTAACAAATTCCTCTGTAATCTTAATTAATAAATTAATTTACTAGATGTAGTAATTTCAACCCTTTTGAATAATGAATGACTCGATTTGGTTTGTGTTTAATCTTAAATGGGCAATTGAACTACAACAGGTAAAAGGGAGCGGGTTAAATGGGTCAACCAATAAGGAATTGTTTGATACATGTAGTGCATGCAGACTTAAAAACCATTTTCTTAGAGATCTAGATTGTTCTTGTAATAGCATTTCATTTCTCTTTTGTAATCTTAATTGAAGTTAGTGCATAAATAATTTATAAAAAGTTAAAAACTGAAAAAATAAGTGTGTACAAAGACCCTTACAGACTCAAATAATAAGTTCAAATACCACACCTTGTTTTTAGCTTCTCTTGGATCCTTTGGAAAACCTTTGACCGAGTTTGAATCAATTGACCGAAATATCTGCATTTGGGGAAAAGAATTTTATGACATACAACACGTTAATGCAAAATGTCAACCAAATTAGTATCAATTTATATACCTGTACATGCCACCCTTCAGGATCCTGGTCATCAAGGTAAGGTTGATCATTTATACCCAAAAGATCTGGCACCGTTTCCTATTATGAGCAAAGAATCATCATATGTAGTTTTTAGTTTTTTCAAACCATGCAGTTTTGAAGCCTTTAGCCATCGTTCCTCAAAGTTGGTCAAGACGTCATAAGCTGCTGGACCATCGATTTTACTATGCATGTCATGCCATGGTTCTCTTGGACAACGATCAAGATTACCCTGGAAATAACACATATCACAAGATAAACATATTCTTTAATGATAATCTAATTTTTTAACAAAAAAAGACTTGGAGGGGAGGTTTTATGCATTACATAAACTTTTGGCATGTTTCCTAAAAAGATAAGTTTTTTTATGTTTATACATTAGAAGTTAAACATAGTGTTAATTGACCTATTTATAAGTAAATAGGTTAAAGTTACCACATATACTGTTTTAAAGCTTTTAAGAGTATGTAATGGGAAAGTTGCAGGAGAACCCTAAATATATACTAATATTCAATGGGACTATAGGCATACACATGAAATTTAAACCATAATATATCTAGCATTTGACAAAATGGTGAATAGAAACGTGTCATACACTAATATCATGAATGGTTTGGTTTGCTATAATTTGATACAGTGTTGTGGTTCCAACCGGTAATCAATTGAACAAAAGAAAATAGAAAGAAACTAGATAGAAATTTAGAGAGAGTATTAGACTAATTTTTCTGCATAATATTCAAGAACGCAAGGTCCTCCTTATAAGGAGATACAAGGCAACATTATAGCTTAATTAAAATCCTACTTTTAGGTGGATATGAAAGGTAGCCAAACCAATCATTCCTTTATTCGAGCACCAAATAAATAAGTAGTCTTGACTTGGACCAAGCCATGCATTAATCGCATGCATGTTTCATGGGGTCTTGGTCTTCCTTTTGTTTAGCCATGGGTTTAGCAGGCACATAACATTCCATCCCGCTAGAACTCGCCTTGTCCTCAAGGCAAAAATCCGGATACGATTTGGTGGAAACCAAGGCGGATGCCACTCGGCTCGTACGGTAGCAATCGGAGTCGTTTCCCTCAAGTTCCACGGTGGACGCCACTCTAATCTCCTTATGGGACCATGCGTAGAACCTCTTATAGGCTCATCTTCATCCATATATCTCACAACCTTAATGAATCAAATAACTTAACGACAGTTCAGTTGTGGATTTTTCATTTTGAATATCCATCTCGTGAGACTTTGGTGTTTCCAGAGGTATTAAATAAAAAGGGTAGAGCACCATATTTTGACACCCAAAGAACGAGACAAGGTTGGTGACAGGTGTCGAGGATGAGTACGGTGAAAACGATTCATGTCATGTGATGGAGATGATTTTAGTGTAGGTTGCAAAGGAGGGGCATAAATTTGTGTCCCGGGTTGGAAGGGTGTAGTTACTAACTTTAGAATTGCAGGAACGACTATGGCAGCATGAGTGGGTCTTGGCTGTAGCTTTGGAACTGCAACATGTGGATGCGTTTTTGGAGCAGGGAATGAGAATGGAGGTGATGATGCAGTTCTAGGTATTGTTGGAGAAGCGGTCATCGGTACAAATGATGGTGACAAAACAAATGGTGTGGTAGTGGGAACTGGTGGTGGAGATGTAAACGGAGGAGGTGAGTGTGACCATTTCAGGGCGGTGTTTAGAGTTAGGTGTGGTGTGGTGGCAGAAGTTGGTGGTGGTGAGGCGGAGGCGGGTGACGGATTGAGTGGTGTTGGTGAAGCAGGTGGTGGTATTGTGGCGGGAGCGGAAGTTGGTTGTGGTGAAGCGGAAACTCGTTTTTGGTGGTGGTGTAGAAAACGACCTCTCATAAAGTGAATCGATTCGAGCCATTGTCGCATCCCATTTATGAGCGTCCATAGAAGTGGATCAAGGCTGCTCTGATACCACTATCGCGTACCTAACCGGTAATCGATTGAACAAAGAAAATAGAAAGAAACTAGATAGAAATTTAGAGAGAGTATTAGACTATTTTTTCTGCATAATATTCAAGAACGCAAGGTCCTCCTTATAAGGAGACTCATGTGTGTTTGATATATTTGTTACTAAAAACCGAGACCAGAGGATTTCGCACTCGTGTCTCGCACAAACCCATGATATTCGGATAATCCGGGACGTTCCTACAATATTCCTTATTGATATTTTGTATATATATATCTCTCCTTAGTTATAGGTTTTTCAGTTTCCTTTATCTGTAACTATTTGTATTATTTATACCCTTTTATCAATAAGAGAGGACGTGTTGATAAACTTACATTAAGATTTATATAATTTTGATATTACTGATTGTATTATTATAAAATTTTAATCTTCATAATTTATTTTTGATCTTTATGGTAGTAAGATTCCAAATGTGCATCCAAGTAAAACTGATCTTCATGATTTTATTTATTTAGAGTCTTTGTGGTAGCAGGGATTAGAATCCTAATATACAAAGATTTCTTCTTAAGTTAAAAATATGGGTGATATTATTTAGACATCTCCTTAAAAACTCTAAATATCCCTTTCCACAGACTGTGGAGGCCACAATGGGTCATGGACAACAAAAAAGGAAAAACGACGGGCCGTGGAGGATCTCACAGTTCGTGTTTATACGAGGTACGAGGTGACAGTCTGAACTCCCTGTAAAAGCAGGGAGTTCAGACTGAAAAGGTACTTTCCACAGCCCGTGAGGGCCTCCATGGTCCGTGAAAATGTGGTAGATTTGCACATTTAAACCCTAGACGGCCATTGAGGCCTCCACGACCCGTCCTTTTTTTACAATTTAACACCAACAGGAGCATCTTCTTCCTCATTTGAGACAAACCTTCAAACATCACCACCACTATTCCCTCACCCATCTCGACTTCCCTGTCTCACGATGTCTTACTTACATAGCTTCTCTGAAAGCGTTTTTGGACCCAGGGTTCAAGTTGGTAACGAGGAGGTTAAATCCGGGGTTCGTGGTAATGACGGGAAGATGCTGCCTGATCTGAACTAGAAATATGTAGAGCAAGAAAAGTCATTTTGCGTGCCACCATTCATGCGGGAATGATGCTAAGGACTTCGAGGAAGGTGATAACGGCTTTGAGGAAGATGATGACAACGAGAAATGTGCTTTTGAAGGTGTTGACATAAAAGTGGAACCTAACCTAGATGTTTCGTATGAAACCGATCAGGTGCGTTTATTTATTTACACTAGTATATATTTACATGTTTTATGGTTTGTTGGATTGAACTAGTATATATTTATAGTGGTATATAATTTAGACTAGTATACATTTAGACTAGACTCTTATATAAATTTCAGGCATTCGGGTCTGTTGAAAAGTTGAAACAATGGGTTTACGATAGAGCCCTTGCTAGCGGTTACGTCATAGTGACCGGACGTTCTATTTCAAAAGGCAAGGGATCTTATGCAAAAAATAATAATAAGATATGGCTGAGATGCGACCATGGTGGCGAACACCAAACTAAAGCCACAGTACGGGTTTCGGGTAGCAAAAAGGTTAACTATCCCTTTAAGTTGAAAGGGAAACCAGGAAACAATGGTTGGAAATTGGAGGTAATAAACCCGAATCATAACCATGACCCTTTTAAACATGTTGAGGGTCACGCGTTTGCTAGTAGGCTGACACCGCTCGATGAAAAGATGGTGGAAAGGCTTTATTTTCAGGGATGGACCCATCAAACATACATTTGGCTATTAGATAACATAACCCGAATAGTGTATGCATTCTACGAGACATACACAATACCATAAGCAAGATTAAACACACAATGTACGGCGACCAAACTCCATTGCAGGTATTATTATTAAATATTATTATTATATTAATATTAAATATAAATATTATTATTATTATTATTATTGTTAAATATTAAATATTGTTATTATTTTTATGCAGATACTCGAGAGTCTCTTGGTTGAAAAGAAATTTACAACATACTACACCCGGTAGAATCCGGAGGCAGATGCTGTTGAGGATATTTTCTTTGTACACCAGGTCTCGTACAATCTCTAGCGTGTCTTCCCACATGTGTTGTTGATCGACCCCACCTACAAAACGAACAAGTATAGAATCCCGTCTGTTCAAATTATGGGTGTGACATCGACAGACAAGTCGTTTTGTATCGCCCATGCATTTATCATTAAAGAGAAAACGAGTAACTACGTATGGGTGCTAGAGAGGCTTAGAGATTTCCTGCAAGAGTATATGGAGCCACGTGTAGTTATTACAGATAGAGATCTAGCTTTAATGAATGCATGTAATACAGTTTTCCCAAAAGCTTCGAAGTTGCTATGCAGGTAGCACATCTCACAAAATATTGTTGTTGTTGTTATTATTATTATTGTTATGCAAGTGGCATATTCAACAAAAAATTGCAAAGTATTATAAAGTAAGATTTTCAAAAGAAGATTGGAATATATTTTTGATATCTTGGGCTCGATTGTGTAACTCTCCTAGTCCAGATATATATATGAATACGACCTTGAACCGCTCTATGAATGACCGTGTGAGGACGGTCGTAAGGGTATATATTTTAATTTTTTGCTTTACAAGCATTCATGCATACATACATATTTTCTTTATTGACATCGTTATTCTATTTTTTACAGATGTTTATGAATACATGCATGAAGTTTGGCTCAAAGATTATAAAGAAATGTTTGGCGCCACGCACCGTGCCGCGTACCGATCAGGGTGTGGCATCTAGCAGTCAGCACGCCGGTACGTCTGGTGCATCTCGGGGGCAGGATGATTAGTTTGTTTGTTTATTTGGATATTATTATTGTATGAACATTTTTAATTATGTAAATTGTTGAATATTATGCTTTATATTGTTTTATTATTTGTATCTTGTGTTTTGTTTAGTTCGACAACATAAACGTTAATGTTTACGCAACGACTATTATATCATTTTATAAGGTTAATTCTATTTATTTTTAAAAATAACATCCATATAAAAAATCATTTTTTTTACAAATAACAAAAAAAAACATTTATAAAAAACCAAACATTTATTTTCACATCTCTAACCATTCTTAAACACCCACAATTTTTTTTCACACCTCCCACTCAATACCAATCATTGCTAATGATTACCAATCATTGCTAATGATTACCAATCATTGCCAATCATTAGGAGCATATAGACGGACCGTGGAGGCCCCCACAGCCCGTCTTTTTCTGACTTAGGCCCTCCACGTCCGGTGGAGGGAATGTCCCGATAGAAAACCACCATGTCTGAATATCCCAAGCCAAAAATATTTAGAAAGATAATTAATAGTCAACTACAATTTTCTAGAACTTGAAACTAAAATATTAAGGTCATCACCGTGAAAGTAGGATTACGGAAGTCATCTGCATGAACTGTTTGTGAAGTCCTAAACAAGGGATGTTGTGGAGAATCATATCGACCATCACAAACATCAAGTCCTCCAACAAAAGCAATAATTCTCGTTTTATTATATCCCGCATCCGCATCAACTATTATAGTTTTCTGGCGGTGTGAATACCCCATCTAGAAAATCAAAACATGAAAATTAGAAAAAAAAGAACGAAGAAGCGAATTAACTTAACTTTAGAATTTCATAAATTTATCACTTCCACAAAAGACTCTAGTTAATTATCAAGTTAGCAGTGTTGAATATCGTATAGCAACAGTATATATTTTAAAGTGTTCCAGTATTTTGAAGTTAGATGAACAAGTACACATAGATTTTACCTGCCTCTTCATCCAACTGTCTTTTTTTCCAGCTATACGAGGAGCAAGAAGTACTTGGACCGAAGAGTTCTTAAAATATCGCTGAGTTTCTTGATCATGGGTACCGAATTGTCCATTCTGATCGATGTGAAATTACATAATATTAATTATTCAAATCGCAGTTGTCACAAAGCATGTAAATGACACACACACACACAAAAAAAAAAAAAAAAAATTACCGCTTTGAAGCCCAAAACCTTTTTACTAGGATCATCCCAAAGGAGAAGCAAAACTCTCACACCTTGTTGTGATTTCTGTTTCAAAAGATCTCCAAGGGTAGAGTCGGGAACATTAGCCACCCCACGTACTAATTTCACTTTGTGCCATATGGCCCAACCCGTTATATAAATAAGGTGCCGGGCCTTACTTATTGCATAAAAAATATCATCCCAACAAGACCCATGCACATAATGCCTGTCATGATCAAGCTTAAAATCTGGCAGTGACCCGTCTTGCACATGTGCATCTTGATATAAAGTCACCTTCCCACCTCTCCTTAACGGAAAATAAGTCCCGGGAACTCCTATACATTGTGGGGCGGCTGCTTCAACCCCATCATAATATAAACTCAAATTTTCAATTGAAAAGAATTGAATGGTTAGTTCCAAACCAGCTCCAGCTTTGTATGGTCTTCCATTTGTACCAAGTAATGGAAAAAACCCTTCGATTCTAGTTCCGGAGTATATTTGTTCAACCGGGATTGACACAGTTCCTATAACTGTAGACCCGACAACTTTACTACTCTTAACCAGAAAATGAATCTCTGCAGCATGATGTGCAACGGGGACGATAAAATGTTGCTTCCAAACAGGATTTTCACTATTACTGCTTACATAAGTTCTTGCAATCACTGCGGTTGCTACAGAAACAGTGACATACGGGGCATTAGATAATATATTGAGAACTCCCCCCATATTTGGAAGCTTTTTTGCCTCAAGAATCCATATATCCAAACTCCCATGTACAAGTTCATATGAATCAAGCGATCTACTAAAAGACTCTCCAAAACTAGAAATAGAATCACTATGATCATAATGCCCTTGAAAACTATCGGATTCATAATTTTCACTCGCACTTTGATACATCGAGGCGGTAGGTGGTGAAGCGGGGGCGGATGGTACATTATCCGCCATAGATAAATTAGCAAATTGATAATATATCAGCGGATACAAAGGGGAAGACCCGCTTAATGAATATTACTTGGTTGAATTTCGGCCTGTGGTGAGGGAGGTGGATATGATGCAAAATTAAGTATTGAGGATATTGATAAATACTCAAATACTGATATTATCAGATACATATATACACACAACGTACAAACTATATTAGGGTGCCTAGTTGATGCTAATTTTCATTCAAACCAGGGGCTCAAAAAACCTTGGGGTTTAATTAGGGGGGACGGGGCGCCACCCGAATTGTCCACGGATACCAAGTACCAGCACGGTATCACCGCCGTCATACACGCTGGTAGTGGTCCCGTGGGCCGTTTTGCTGGTGCTCTTTACCGTGCTGGTACCGGCTGTTTTTGTGTTTTTTATAAATGCCAAGTTTTCATTTTACCCCGTATGTTTTAGTATTGTTTTATTTTAACCATTTGTTTTATGTTAACCGTTTAAAGAAAAAAAACATAAATAAAAAACATTTCATTAAAACATAAAAATTAAACATAAATAATATTAAACATAAAATAAAAATACATTAAAACATAGAAAAAAAAACTTAAAGTTGGCGCAACAATCGCCATGCTTCGACATGGTCGAAATCATTGCCGTATCGCTCTTCATACTCATAGTTAGTGAAGCCGATAGCCAAGTCCTCATCAAGCTCCGGATCATCCCTCACAGTTTGCTCGTATAGGGTGGTCCACCTTTCACACTTGATATTGAGGTCGGCACACTTAAGCTGGAGGTCTTGGACGGTCTTGATGGTGTTGCCGCCAACTTGCTTGAGGAAGTCGCTATAAACCCGATCCCAAAACCCCTCGGGGGGTTGTTGGACCCTTCCTCCCGAGGGAGTTGGTCATCTCTTCCTCGTCAGTCCACGGGTTCATTTTTGGTGTGTTTGGTGAGCAAAATTCAATTAACTCGACGGTTTCCAAGATAATCACTTAAATTTGGTCAACCGTTTGGTGGGATGGTTGAAATAGTAATATTAATTGTTAAACCGTGTAAAAATGTAAAAAAAAAAAAGTTTGGGTATGAAAATAAAAATGAATAAAAAGAATCAGTGGAGCCTACAAAAAGATGTTTCAGTGAAGTAAATCAGTGAAGTGATGTGGCAAAACATAATTGATTAAAATCAGTAAAAGTAAAAAACTTTACTACAAGCACCCCTAATGCTCTTAGTTTTTCTTCTTTTTTGTCTTATGGGAGTTTGGCAATAAACAAATAATTTGAATATTAGTCTAACCTTGAAATTGTCAGTAAAGGAATTAATTGAGATTATTATTATTTATATAAAAATCTCCACCAAGCATCTACTTGGCATAAACAAATAATTTGTTTATTACTTAACCAGATTTTGTCTTATGGGAGTTTGGCAATAAACAATTAATTGAGATTATTATTATTTATATAAAAACCTCCACCAAGCATCTACTTGGCATAAACAAATAATTTGTTTATTACTTAACCAGATTTAGAAGATCGGTCAAGGATTTTAGTTCATATAACTAATCCTACTTGTAACTAGCTAGTACCCATTAAAACTATGTATGCATTGAAAATTCAGCTAGCGTCATATCTAAATAGGATCAGTAAACATAAAAGTTGGTTAATTCCAATAACATGTAATTAGCTCAAATTTTGTTATTTACAAAGGAAAAAGATTTTAATTTTGATCCAATTAATTAACAACACAGATATTGATAAATCACAAATACTGATATTATGAGATACATATATACACACAACAAATTATATTAGGGTTTCTAGGGTTCCTAGACATTTGATGCTGATCTTCTTTTTCCTCTATATATTTCGTATGAATCAGTCTAACCTTGAAATTGTCAATAAACGCATTAATTAAGATTTTTATTCATATAAACACCTCCACCAAGCATCTTCTTGGCAGTAAAGAAATAATTTGTTTAATACTTAACCAGCTATTGGATATTATAAGCTAGATATATTTATATGTATTAGTATGTAAGTAATGTATGTGTATGTAGATTAATAATAGATCATAGGTGTATGTATAGTAGTTAGACTCAATGCTCTATGCTGCAAATGGGTCGATATGGGTCAGAACAAAAGGCTGCAACATCATCTACTATAACCGGATCAGAAGTGACAAAAGACAACAGCAAACGACCGAAGACAAAGGATATTATACAAGGCTATAACTGTTGAAAAGACCTTTATACCCTGGCGGTTAATATTGTTATGTTTGGCACCAAAACATCAACCCGGTGGCAGTTACTAAAAGACAGTAACCAACATAACCATCCGATGATAACTGTCAAAGAGAACATGTCGTTTCATATTGTATATATAGGTCTTGTATGTTTTAATTGTTCTTTACCAAGATTGTATCCAAAACAATCCACATTAAACTCTTGTAAAACAGTTTCTGTTCGATCCTTTTATAATAATATTCAATTGTTTCCGACTGATTTCATATCATTGTTGTGTTCATTATTCGATTATTCCGCTGCAAAATCGATCCTAGTCTGTCACACCCTCAAATTCCACATGCGGGGTTTTACCGTGAGGCGCGTGACACACCAGGATCCCAGTCAACGATCACAATAAACAATAACAAACATGCATTCATATATATATATATATATATATATATATTTGAAACCAAAACATCATGCTTTGAGCCGTAAAACAGCAGCGGAAGCATTTCTTGTTTACAACCAAAAGACATATTATAGTTTACAAAACATTGTTTAATATGCTTCAAAATTCTAGACGTTGTGCATGACTCCGTGCGCCTAGTCCATTAACTGCTACCTTAGCGACCTGAGAAAACATGCCAAAAATGTCAACATATAATGCTGGTGAGTTCACAAGTTTTCTTTTATAAAAGCGTTGTTATAAGTTCGGAAAGATCATATCTGTTACTACTATGTTATGAGAACGTTAGCTAGACGTTAAGTGTTGCTACTACTGTGGTTGGGAACCCATTACTAAACCAGTATAAGTGTTGAAGCCAGCCCAGACGGACGGGATTACTGATGCCTCGGTAACCCACAAAGTATTAGAGACAATATGCACCCGCCCGGCTCCCAGCCGTCGGGTGGGGTTTGTAAGGCCCAATAGATCTATCCACATTTCCTCGTTGTGCATCCCCGCACATTCATGGTTTCCCCCTGGGACTTTCCGTAAAAGCCGCATAGTACATGAAGTAACCATAGTATAACATGACCTTTAATGAGTAAATAAGTAAGTAGCATGTTTCTCCCCCGAAAGCAAAACGGTAAAAGTGGGGCTGTGACACTCACCTCGGATTGCGTTACTTGAAAACAGTTAAGTAATTATGCTATGATAGCCCCAAATAGCGGCGACCTATCATAAAATTTGTATAAGTATCCGGACTAATAGACCGCAGGTTAACTAGTCCCCGAATGTCCAGAACATAACCATAAACGTTTGAAAACACCTTTGACTGTTAAACCGACTGCACTAGACAAGACCCGACATCCCATTGGTGACCCGACATCTCACATGTTAGGCAAATACAAGACATTATGCAACATATGCAAGTAAACACTTAATACGCGCAAGAGTTCACCTAGTCTACCATAACGCTCAATTAACGCATAAACAAGTCCGAACACGTGTTACTAAGTCATCAGGCGATTGGGCTGTAATCGCCTGATGTGTCAAGCGATTAGCACCCTAATCGCCCATAGGGCTGCTGTCGCGCATTCTCGCGCGTTAAACCCTCCAAATCAGATCCGAAACATGTAAAAACACCCAATATCAAACCTAAACCATTTACCAACCCATTCCATGCAAAAACCCCCCAATTTATCTCTGCTCTAACGGCCTCGGTGCGATTATTTTCAAAAATGGCAAAGTACTAGGTTTCATTAACTATGAAATCTTTCCTTAAATGGTAAAGACCAGATTACACCTCCTAGAACTTGCAAATTATCATCTCTATGTTATAACATCATTCTAGTATGATTCCTAACAATAAACAAGCAATGAATCATATCATAACATCCTAATTCTTCAAGAATCACCCAAATGGGTCAAAATGCACACTTTCATCAAAACACTATAACAATAGCTTAAACTCATAGATAATCATCCTAACAACTCCTACACATCAGAAGTACATCAATTTCATAGAAACATTCATGTTATAATCATCAAAAATCATCATATGCATCAATACTTCACATATAGCAAGTATTATGGTGTAGACTTGTTTTAGAACTCATTTCCAAGGTTTTTAAAGACACATACTTAGCAAAACAAGGTCTGGACTTTTGGGGAACTAAAACAATAACATTACAAAGGTTTGGGATGAAGAACACACCTTGGATTTTATCAAAGAAAGGTGTGTTAGCTTGGAAATGGTGAGTTTTGAAGCAAAACAAGTTCCATAAGTGTTTTGAGGTGTGTGGGAGGCGTAGGATCTGTTAGGGTTGCACTAAGGGTGTTTGGGGAGTCAAGGGTTGTATTTATAGGTGTTTTGACTCGTGCATAGCAGATCAGGCGAGTAGGAGATCAGATCAGGCGATTAGAAGCTCTAATCGCCTATATACTGGCGGTTAGAAGCTCTAATCGCCAATAACCTTCCCCAATCGCCTACAGTAATGGCGATTAGGAGCCCCCTGGTTCCTAATCACCTGTATGGTTCCGGATTAGGTTTTTGGTGCGTTAAACACTCTTTTAACACGTATAAACACGTATTCACATACCGACAAGTCACATAATGATTTCAAACACATAATGCACGATAACTAACACGTTTACATCCATTCACCAATTCCGGGACTCGAGACTTGCGTGTGTGCGTTAAATCCGGTGATTCCACGAATCATCAATCCTTGTACCCATGGTTATGGACCGACTCCCGATGATCCCCACGGATCATCGTAACGAATCCCGATGATTCCCAGAATCATCGTAACGACTCGACTGACCCAGTTAAGTACGTAATATGTATGACTCGCTAAGGTAGACTTACTAGTTTAGTCAATGTTACTAACCTGAGTTTGCCGGGTGTCACATAGTCCAACAAACTGGTATCAAATCCACGGTAATCAGAAGAAGGATCAAGAACGCGATTGAATTAGATTGGAAAGAAAAGCAGAATGTATACAAACATCATCTTGAAGCGGATGGAAAACAGAAGAAGAAAAACAGAGTCACGTGATTAAAGATCAGAAACATATTTGTTTCCGTTTTGAATCCTGAAAATATTCAATCTAAGAAGGATTGCTTAATCTATTGAAAGAAATTCAAAGAAATCCTGCGAAAAATCGAAGAACATACATCTAAAGGATCGTCAAAGAAACAGATCATTGGAATTACTCATCGGAGACGAAATTGAAGACGCCGAAAAAAACAGAGAATCGGAAGAGAAGAAGTCGGAATATATACACTGGAATCCAAAGAATCATAGCGAACATCAATATTCAGTCTTAGAATTGAACAAGAGAAGTAGGAACAATCCGGCCAAGAATTGTGTTTTCCGACCGAGACACCGGAATTCCAAACAGGAATCAAACAAAGAATTTATTCGACAAAACGGTTACAAGAATCTTTCCCTTCCTTTTACATTTAAGAATAATCGAATACATAAGAAAATTTAATCAAAACACGACTTTGATAAACGGTTACGGTTCCACTGTTCTTCATCGCAAGAACTTACAGATTCCCGCCAAATTTTCTTTTAAGAATATCAATTCCAAAACTTTTTGAATCAAGGTGTTTAATCCGAACATCAAAAGAAAGAAACGTTTTTTTCATTGGTTAAAATAGATTTAAAGAACCAAAACAAAAAAAGTTAAGATTACCGGGAACAAAAGAAAAAAAAACGAAATTGTATTCGATTTACAGGAAAGACTAAAAGATTTAATAAGGAATCAAACCAAAGTTTTTTGTGGAACAAAATTACTGTTGTTCCATCCTATCCAATCAAAACAAAAGAAAGAAAGTGTAATTTGATTTTGGGTAGTGAAAGAAAAAAATATTGACTTTTAAAAGTCAAATACAAAGAACACAGAAGAAGGAAGCACTGTTTTGTTATATGAGGAAAAAAAAGGAGTTATCAAGAACTTAGATGGATCACTATTGAAGACGACACAAATTCATGATGACATCAAATAGCAATATTATTCTACAGATTTAAATTCCAAAATTAAATGGAGATAACTATTTCTCTTGGAGCATTCAAATGAAGGTCTCATTTGAAATGGAAGACTTATGGAACGTTATAGAAGATGGAATTCAAGAACCCGTTGAAAGTGTCTCACTAACAGATCAACAAAGAGAAAAAATTAAAAGAAAAAGGAAGAAAAGACAAGAAGGCACTACTCTACATGTATCAAACCGTAGAAGAAGTAATATTTGAAAGAATCTCAATTGCAACATCATCAAAGAATGCATGGGATATGCTCTACAAGTCTTATCACGGAGAAGAAAAGGTAAAACGGGTTAAACTACAAACCTTACGTAGTGAATTTGATAACCTTAAAATGAAAGAAGATTAAACCGTTGAAGAATTCTATAATCGTGTGATCAAATTGTGGAACCAAATTCGTTTAAATGGGGAAATCATTGAAGACATAAGGGTTATTGAGAAAATTTTATGTAGTCTAACAAGAGAATTCGAGAATATTGTTGTGGCTATAGAAGAAACAAAGGATATCTTTGTTTTACCATTGGAAAGCCTATTAGGCTCTCTTAAAGCTCATGAACTACGTATAAAACATAATGATACTTCTTCATATGAACAAGCCCTTCTTCAATCAACAAGTAAAGAAGATGCCCATAACAAAAGCAATGGTTTAGACGAAAAACTTAGAGAAAGAAAAGGAAAATCATATGTACATATTCAGTGTTACCATTGCCATAAATATGGACACACGAGTAAAGTATGCAGAAAGAGAATTAAAGAAAAAAGGAAAAGGGAGAGTCAATCCCTTCATGAAAAATAAAAGGAAGATGGAATTACATGATGACTGAGCTAACAGACTCCATAGATGTCACAGAAGAAAAACTCCTATGGATGGTACAGGTCCCACCGATGGTACAGGAAAAACAACTCCCATGGATGACACAGAGATAGCATCATATGACTAGAAATTGACGAGAAGCAAGCAACAAATATCTTCATCAATAAACAAGATACAAATTCTCCCAATCAAGCTTAAAGGAGGGTATTGGATATTATAAGCTATATATATTTATATGTATTAGTATGTAAGTAATGTATGTGTATGTAGATTAATAATAGATCATAGGTGTATGTATAGTAGTTAGACTCAATGCTTTATGCTGCAAATGGGTCAATATGGGTCAGAACAAAAGGCTGCAACATCATCTACTATAACCGGATCAGAAGTGACAAAAGACGGCAGCAAAAGACCGAAGACAAAGGATATTATACAAGGTTGTAACTGGTAAAAAGACCTTTATACCCCTGGCAGTTAATATTGTTATGTTTGGCGCCAAAACATCAACCAGTGGCAGTTACTAAAAGACAGTAACCAACATAACCATCTGATGATAATTGTCAAAGAGAACATGTCGTTTCATATTGTATATATAGGTCTTGTATGTTTTAATTGTTCTTTACTAAGATTGTATCCAAAACAATCCACATTAAACTCTTGTAAAACAGTTTCTGTTCGATCCATTTTTAATAATATTCAATTGTTTCCGACTGATTTCATATCATTGTTGTGTTTATTATTCGATTATTCCGCCGAAAACCGATCCTAGTCCAACACGAGCTTCAGAAGATTGGTCAACGTTTTGAGTTCATATAACTAATCCTACTTTTAAATAGTAACTAGTACATATTCAAACTATGTATGTATTGAAAATTCAGGTAGCGTCTTATTCAACTGGGATTAGTAAGCATAGAAATTGGCTAATTCTAATTACATGTGAACTCAAATTTGGTTATTTAGTACATGCAATGAGTAATAATGAATTCAAAACATGTTCTAGTGTGAGAAGAAGATAAATAATTATTTTTAATTTTTAAAAAAATTAAAATATATGAAAATTGTTATTGACTTGACCAAAGTTACTCGTTTACGCTCCAACGTCCATGAACACATATAAAATAAAAAATAAATAAATAAGTACTAAAAATGACCCAAAACTAATAAAAATCTATAAATACCTATAAAATGCTAAAGTAATAAAGAAATACAAATAAGGACTCAACACGAACAAAACACTATTAAATTATGTATAATAGGTGAAAAAGATGGTTCCATTTGTATAAATTAAATAACTAAGGAATGCATATATATATATATATATATATATATATAATAGGTGAAAAGGATGGTTCCATTTGTATAAATTAGATAACTAAGGAATGCATATATTTATATATATATATATATATGTGTGTGTGTGCATTGTCGTGTATTGTACATGTATCCATATGTGTATATATAGTTGGGAATGATCGAGTATTGTACAAGTTTGTGCGGGTACATGGTGTGTTTAAGGACTCGATGACGATTTTAACATGTATTAATATTTATTAGTTGTGAACTCATGTTATTTGAGGTCAACATATGATAATATTCGTGATCCATATACACGTGTTAGTGAGGAGTTTACCATGTATTAGAGTGTGGTAACCTCATAAAATGTTGTTTTGTATTGTATGGTAAACGGGTATCCGGTTGCTCCCTGTTGAGCATGTGATTGGCTTGACTGTTCAACGCCAATTGTTTTGTATAGTTTGGGTGTTGTATGCATAAACGGGTGACTCATTGAGTTTTCTCAATAACTCGTGCTTTACCAGACGAGGGGGGATATAATGTGTGCAAAATTTCTGATTATGCACATGAATGACAATAATAAGTAAAATGCGTATGGATGTTGACCTGGATCATTGACCGGTGTCACAGAAACAAGTGCCTAAGCTGTAACGGTCAGCTATAAATGCGTATTATACATGTATATAATCGAAATTATGATAAATAGGTGATCGGCTATACCCGTGAACAATCGGCACATCATAGAAATCAAGCAAGACCTCTCAATATGAGTGAATGTCCCCCATTTCATCTCTAAAACACTTTAGGGTGAATGCATGTTGTGTCTATTTGTTAAAACGTGCATCTTGTCGTGTTATAATCGGATTGTAATAGAAACCGGTCTTTCATGATGTATTTATCTTAATCCGTAAAGGGGTCAGGAACCTTTATCTAACATTGATAAAGTGTTACCATAAATATACATTATTATTATTATTATTATTATTATTATTATTATTATTGTTATTCGATCTGTCACGAAAGTTCGAGTATCATATATTCGGTCAACATTTATAAACCGGTCATAATATGTTTCGGCATCACTCATTAGTTTTATACTAACGTATCTTAACATGCATTTCAGGATTTAAGTGAATGTTCGGGACCTGAAAGTCATGCTTGTTCGAGTGTTATCATCGACTAAGAGGAATGGTTTTATAAATAAAAAGGGTGTTCGGTTGTTTGTTATGTTTCCCAAGAAGAATTATATGTTGTTTTTCGATGAAATTTTATGTAAGAAAACCGATTTTTAAGTAATAATATATGAAAGTTTATGTTAAGCATGATTATGTTTTGAATACCAATCGGTAACGACTCGCAATTCCGGGTCATTACAGTTTACAAGTATATAATTATGTTATATGAATTCTGGAACCCAAGTCTATCACCACTTGGGGAGCTGATCACAAGTACATCGTTGTGGCATAAACAGTGTAACCGTGGCGGTACGGTGAGATCATGGCGTCTCAATCTGTTAGCTCTATGAGCAATCTGGTACTTTATGTACAATTTGGAGGCTTATGGATCGATCCTAGAAAAAGTAAATATAAGTCTAGGAATAGGTAAGTGTGATTTACCCACACCTATTCTGTCTGGATGCTTTAGGGCTCGCAACCCTACATCAATCTGTAATTAATTGAAGTATGTTGGGCTTTGAGTACACTATTTGAAACCACTTGGCCAAATTGTAATGTGATGATCATTCGAATTTGATAAATGATTTGATTCTAAAAGTCTAAAATATTTTGACTGAAAAAGAGTTTTGAAAACTTGAACCCTTTTTAAATGAAACAAAACATGCCTTTTTACTACCCTCTATCCGCTCACTGGGCAAACCTTTCAAATTTTGCTCAGACGTATGTTTTTGTGTTTTTCCTTTTTGGCGCCAGGTTCTCAAGACAATCGGGATGGGGTATAGATGAGTGTTTGAACAGGACCATTGTAGAAATAAATGTATTGAATTAGACGTTATATTTCTATTAAGTTGTAAAGCTTTGTAATGTTTTAAGAAATTAACAGAATTATGTTTTTGATCCAACTCTGTAAAAGTAACACGTCAGCCCGTTTCAAGTTAGGGTATTACAAATAAGCTGATTTCAACTCAATCTCAAACACCCTTTAAATGAAGCAAAATAAACCAACATAAATTTTGAACACACCTCACGTATAAACTTCAAGATCCATGGTGTATCGGTAGCCTTAGAGGCTGCTGTTGACTTTGCTACTACAGTTGACCTTGACCCATAATTGATTGATTGGCCATCTTGACCCACTATCGGTACATGGGATGAGTTAGTGGGCACGTAACAACAACTTCAAGAACAGGCCACGTACAAAAGCAGCAGTGACTGTATGTGCAACTTTGGATCACATGTTCTTTTCGAAAAAAGAAGAATGAAAAAAAATTGTAGTTATAGTTAATTCTTGTCGGGTTATAAAAAAAAATTATATGGGTCTAAACTCAATGCCTTCAACAATGAGTCCGCTAAGATTCTTGTTACCACTAGTTCCCAATGCCAGACAAACAGGAATCATTTCTGTTGTAGTAGTAGTTCGGAATTCCCAAATTTGTACTTCCATCCAATCATCGTTCCTCCTTTGTGGAAGGCCTTTCACTTTCGGCCTATTGAGTGGGTTGTGGGTGTTTTGATCAGCGTTTAATCCAATCACTGGGGTTTGAGGACTTGCTAAAAAGATATACCAATGGCGATTTGAATTAAGATCTCCTTGTTCCTCCACTAGAATAGGAGCCTGAAATTCAGATTGGTCTTTTGGTAATTTGTAGACAAGGTAACTTGCATAAGTTGTGTCAGACGAAACTAGATGGGGTCGGATATTGCTGATAATATTAGGAATCCGAATAATACATTGAAATGCCTCACCAAACCTGAAAAGTATTAGAAAATCATGTTACATGTAAAAAGAAAAGCTAGGAATGCTAGAAAATCAACTAGTCTACAAAAAAAATTAACTCATAGTTATAACAGAAAAATTATGTACACCTATAGTTTGCTAAGCCTTTTCTAAAGTTCATTGAAAAGAACCTTGATTCGGGTAAAGACAACATGTACGAGTACACGTTCCATGTGGCAGCCGCTCTTGCTGGTAGCATATGACATTTCCTCCCATTTTTGTCAAGAGCAAACCACTATCAAATAGTAATATAGTTATGTAATTAGTACTTGTTTAGTAATGTTTCCCTTTGAACTCTGTTCATAGGCTTCACAACAACTACATATGAGAAAGAAATCAACTTACAATATCGCTTCCTTTATTGCCATCCCTAATTAAGAACCCTTTGCGAATAATTGAGTACGCTTCCTTCTTTGTTGTCCATCGCATGCTATTTTTTGACAATTTCATTATGTCTTCATAATCAGTTGGCAATTTTTCTTCCCAATTTGCATCTGAATATGATATGTTTTGATTCTCATCTTTATGTTCCACCTGTAGAGCATTTCATGTTAATCTTCGAATAAATGACTAATATGAGAGTGACTATCATTATGCTTGTTGTATTAGATGAGCCATACGGGTTATCTACCTATCTATTTACTAACCTATTTCCTAAGAAAGTTTAAGCCCCGCTTACGGCTGTGCGCATATAATGTATATATGTGTGGTCCTCGGGGGGCAAAAGTAAAGTTGCACTATTTTTAACGTTATTTTACTAATTTCGTGAAAAATAGCGTTAAAAATGACAGACGGTTAATCATGCATCATGTGGTGGCATTGATAGCCAAAAGACAAGGGGGTACATGCACAAATCGGGTTTGTCCCAATAGCTAAGCATTATGTGCCTTATGTCCAAGGCTTGATACAAAACCACTATCGAGCCGGGGGTCTCACTAGAAGCAGCCTCTCTATTCTCACGGGGTAGAGGTAAGGCTGTCTACATCTTACCCTCCCTAGCCCCTACCTTAGGTTTTGCTATTGGTGGGATTAACTGAGTATGATGATGATTTCCTAAGAAAGTTAAAATACTAAAACGAAAACAAGGATATTACTTGGTGGTGTATATGGATAATAATACTTTTATTTGAAATCTTACTTTTTCCAAAGGCCAAAACTCAATGCCTTCTGCTTCTATGGAAGTAAGACAATTAAACAGAATTTTAAGATCAACAGTTCTCTTTTCACTAACAAACTGATACAACTCACACATCCACCATCCATCTTCTCTCTCATATGCATGGTATGAAATTGAACTTTTTGTCTCCCCTTGTAATTTGTATTTAAGGGCTATATCATCATGACGTTTTATCTCCTCCCTTGGGAGCGTAAACTTGAACACAAGGTTCACCGTGTATGTGATTCCTGGTGACAAAAATTGAGGTTTTACACGTATTTTGATTTTCCCATTCTTATAATGGTAGGGGCCCACAGCAAATCTGCAAGAATAGTAGTAGCAATGAATGATACATTGCTTTATACTAACATTAAGTATTCTGAAAAGCAAGAAAAAGAATAGATGAGAGATAACCTTGAAATAAATTCACTCTTAAATTCACTTGGATGCGAATCCAAACAATCTGTAAAAGATATCATTCCACAACGTTCTCCCTTCTTATTTAATGAAATCCACTGTACGTTAGAAAAGTTCAAGTTGGTTTAGATTATATGATTTATGAAAGTATCAACCAGAGTATAATATTAAAATTTATTCACTCGCCTTTCATCATTGTATACAACGAAATGGTCTTCAATATGTTTAAAATACCTTTTGCATGCACATGCCTATTTGCACCGGTAACTCACACACTCTGACTCTATTAATTTACAACTTTGATGAAAATCACAGGACTTAAACCTCAACCTTTAAAAAGACAAAGCTTTGTCTAACATCTTGGTATTAGTGGGCTAAAGGCCCTTTAGTGTATGCTAGTTTTGCTAACATGAATTTTCGTGTAGCTATGTATATTTTTTTACTGAAAAATAAAATGCAAGTTTTGACCCTTAACAGCATAGATTCACTAATTTCTTCACACCCCTTGTTGGATCATCGCACCACTGGCAACACCTCCATCAAAGGCTGCTACTGTTGCATCATTCTCCTCTTCTCCTTAATCCATACATGCCGCCCTCTTCTCTCTCAGACTTTCATCATCATCCTTACCTTATGATTATGAACACTGCCGACGACGAATTGACGATTAGCCGAGTGAAAAAGTGGTGAATGATGGGGATGGGTAAGGAAAAGAAACAAAAATTAAATGGATTCAGTTACGTCATGATCCGTCACTATTAGAAAAGTGATCATTTTGCAACTTAATTTTCCTACATAAAATATGTGTCACAAATTTTGACAAAAATTACTTATAGGTAGTTGAAGTATATAATTAACATCCTATTAGAAAAAAAAAAAAAATCTAAAGCATTCGATTATAGGCATAGCAACTAAATTACCGTTTTGCCGCCTTTAAGGAGGACCCCTTTGGATAGAAGTTTCCTCACTTCATCTTTGGAACTACAGTTCAGGGGAGATTCTGCATTCTTACTCATCTCTTCGTAGTCAATAAGTGGGTTGAGCCATTTACTAAATTCTTGACTCTCGAGTGCAGCCTCAAGTTCTGTCACAACCTTGGACATCTTTGGTCGATCTCCACGAGATTCCTTCAAACATTGATACGCAATGTCCGAAAATATTTCTAAAGCCCTATGCTCCAATGGTTCAATGGGCAAAGATTTAAAGATGATATCATTTAACTTCTTCTGTTCATAGCTTTCAATCCACATGGGCACAAAGATATGCTGAACGCGACCATTGCTATATGAACAACATAATCTCCCACATAAAACCTCAAATAAGACAACACCGAAAGAGTATACGTCTGACTCTTTCGTTAGGGTGTCCGTCATCGCAAACTCCGGATCACAATACCCATAGGTACCTGCTGCCGGGGTGATAGTAACTGAGTGCTCCTCATTAGCTAGCCCCGTTACTGATAGCCCGCAATCTGAAAGTTTACCATTCCATTGGTCATCTATAGTAGGATGTTGGCACTTTTTATATCACAATGGATAATTCTATGGTGTGTCTCCCTTGGATCATGAAGGTAGCTTAGTACCTTCGCGACATCAAGGCATATCATGAGACGTTTTGACAACGTGAGATGAGGGGAATTTAAATATCGGTCAAGGCTTCCACGAGATGCATGCTCGTACACCAGTATCATCTCACCCTCTTGGTAACAAAATCCCAGAAGAGAGATAAGATTTCCATGGCTGTATTCAGAAAGCACCTCTATCTCTTTCTGGAACTCACGTTTTCCTTGGCCACCTTTATCATCCAGCCGCTTAATGGCAGCGATGCTTCGGCCCTTAGAGTGAGAAACTTCTCCTTTATAAACATTCCCAAAACCACCAGCTCCAATAAGGTTCTGCTGACCGTCAAAGTTGTTGGTGGCTGATTTTATCTCTTCCAGTGGGATTTTAAGATGTTGAAACTTCTGCAATGATGTATGCAAGCGTCTCTCCATATTTGTGGACGAAGAAATAACAATAATAATAATCAAATTCAAATAAAGGGTGCCAAGCAATTGCAAGTGCAAAGCTTGACAAGAAATGTGTAAAGAATCAGCACAAAAGGTGGTTGTAATTTCTATAAGGGTATTGAAATATGGTTAAGAAAGAAGAACACACATGATTCAATTAAAAGCTAATGCCTTGTATTAGAAAGGTTAGAAATTAAATTAGAATATATCACGCCATTTCAATAACTACATTTTTTTTAATTAAACTATATTTCTTAATCTTGTTAAGTTACGTCAAAATAGAAGGTAGACGGGCAACAAGTTGCGCCGCCACCCTTTTCTGAATTGTGAAACCTAATCTACCGAATACAAAAACCCTGTCCCCTCGGAGATGAACTATTGCTGTGGATAACCCGTTGGACCCTGGTTAACAAACGGATATAGCTTCTGGTGCTAGAGAGCCAAAGGTATCAAAAGCCAAGAGAACAAACACATGTGGGTTTTCTGCACAAGCTTTAGCACGTTTATCCACTTTCTTTGAAGGTTTTGTACATTATAGCATGTAATTGTGCAAGATGCCCTTGATCACATTATTTCAAAAAAATAAATAAATAAATTATTGCTTGTGGGTGGTTATCTTGTCTCTTACGCTCTTTAGTTGACCTTAATTAGGATGTGATGGCCTTTTATACATATAGTTATGCATATGTAATGTAATTATTTTAATATTCATTGATTGTATATAAAAAAATATCAAGTAATGTATATATATATATATTCATTGATTGTATAAAAAATATCAAGTTATAGCTTTTTTTTTTTTTTTTTGAAGGGCATCAAGTTATAGCTGTATAGAGTAAAAAATGGATAAATCACGAAAACAGCGATTTGTGTCTTCGGCTTTAAAAAAATAGCCATTCCACTTTAGTACTATTTCTAAATTCAACTAACCAATGAGCATCTAACAGGTGGCATGATCAGGGAACCCGTATCATATGTATTCGTGAGGCCTAATCAGGAGGACGGTATGCCATTCGTGTTGGTCACGGGTACTTCAGTACTCACACGGTAACAATGGCGGACCTAGTAACTTTTTTTATGGAGGCATGAATTTATACGAGTAGGTAATCTATCGCTATATAATATTTTTTTTCTACCCGCCTCGGGTAGGATCAAGTTGGATCATATAGTGGTAGATCAATCAATCAATCATGCCCGTAGCCCAGCTACTGGTAGGGTCTGTGAAGGGTGATATACCTCTATCTATAGGATAAAGAGTAGGTGGCTTCCAATGCCCCAACTCCACAACCAATCAATGTCAAGAAGTTAAATTAATACAAATAGAATAACAAATGTAGGATCGACGAACGGGTCACCCGACAATCACGAGGTTTATATTCAGAGTGCGGAATCCTCTGAATATGTTCTAATAACATAAACAAACACGAAACAATGATATAGGAGTAATTAACACACACAAATGGGTCAAAAGATTAAAGATTTTATCATTAAACAGAGCACGAGTGTTTACAATGATCAAACCAGACCTTTCAGACCAGGGGAGGGTGTTTGGAGAGTGTGTGTGGCAAGAACTAATGATTAGGGCAATGATTGGGCCTATTTATACCTCCCGTACTCGTACAGAGCAGTACTAGCGATTAGGATGCTATCCACCATGCAGTGCACGCGATTGGGCCCTAATCGCATGACATTATAGGCAATTGAAGCCTAATCGCCTATACCTATAGGCGATTACATGCTAATCACCTATACAAATATTCCTAATCGCCTGAGTAGCCCAAACACCCTAAAAACGCTTATAAACCTCTCCAAACACCCCGAAACTCGTCCAAACAACATATATACTAGCCTAGGGACATCATGCATTAACAGACTCCCCCTTGGACCAGGCTAGTATACGTACAGAGACATCAAAAGACAAAGTTTATAACAAAGCAAACACAACTTTACAGACTCGAAAACAGAAACAAACATAAACGACTAGCAGCAATCTTCAGTCTTCTCATCACTTCGACATCGTCCTGATCCTTGTAAGTCTCGACCAGTCGCATCCAGCATGAACTTTGTTGGCGTGGCAAAAGCGAATCACCCTCTGAAACTTCAAGGCTTGATCAGCTTCAGCTTTCAAGTGCTGAATAGGATACAGGAACAACGTCTCCACATCTTTCTCCGAACAGTTGATAAGCCACATCGGGTCCCAAATTCTGATCTTTCTGCAAGGTTTAGGAGAGTTGCTCAAGACGATCACTGCCTCAGTAGTAACTGCATCATAGTGCCAATAGTAAAAACTTTGAGGAGAAGTCTTGCTCAACCGGGACAATTGGAATCTTCGAAACACACTTCGGTGGCTTGATCGTGTGTTCCCAAATAGGACTTTTGGTGGATGGATGAATCTTGTCTGTTTTGTAAGACTTGGGAAACTGAGGTTTAAAGATTCTCCATTGAGTCCGGCTTTCTTCAGCTAGCATGTTGTAAAAACTATCTAGGCTAGACTCTTTCTCATAGTACAGAGGAAAATCTAGACTGATAAGATCTCGGATATACCAGAAGGGGAGACTGAGAACATTTCGATAGGGATTGAAGAATAACAGACCTTCTTCCCACTTGACGCCCAACATCTTCGTCTTCTCCACATATGCCCAACTGATAACGTTTCCAGACATCTTAGACAGACGTTTCTTAAAGATAGAAGCTTGTATAGGACCCTTCTTCTTCTTTTCCTCTTCTACTAATGGAAACCATTCGGGATACTTCTGCCTGATCTTATCATGTCTTTCTTTCACTTTATCAGGAACAGGAGTAGGATTAGTCTTTAGCTTTTCTTCAGCCTCATGAATCATCTCCTCAAAAATATTAGGAATCCCGGTGCCCGAATGATCAACCATGTATTCCGGAGTTGGCACACTGGTTCCTTCTTCCAAATTAACCTCGTTGTTCTCTGTATGCATCTTTGGAGGAGGACTTTGACTTGCACCGGAAGATTCTCCGTGTGCGTGTCCATACACCTCTTTCATATCATCAGATGTCATCTCAGGAGGTATCTCACCTTCTTCTAAGTCATACTCTGGAATAGCAGGAGGAGGGAGTAGGTTGCCTTCGTCATCATAAGCAAAGTAACAGTTTAAAGGCTCAACATACTCAACTTAAACTATGGCTTTCTTCATAGCGTCCCGAAGTTGCTGAATATTGTCTTTCACATGCCCTGGCTCCCCCTGAGCAGAAGAACCTGCTGCGGGATCCCTGCCTTGTCTGTCATGATCTTTCTTGGTACGTCTAGACCCAGATCCAGCTGATGATCCGCCACCACCTGTGGCTCCAGGATCACCACCATCACCACCTTTACCAGTATTATCATCATCATCATCCGATTCATCCTCACCATCGTCCTCCTCATCATCTTCTTCATCGTCACTTTCTACATCATCATCATCACCAGCACTAGCACTAGCCCAGCTTCTGAACTTGCACCACCAGTGAGTCTAGGTTGAGTTCCAGCTAACTCGTTTACCCTAGTCCTCAGTTCCGTGTTCTCCTCGTATCTGGTGATTCTGCGTTCATTATTCACATTAGCAAGTTGAAGCTCGTTGTACTTGGATTCAACACCTGTAAGTCTCTCCAAAGTGCATTGGTTTGACTGTATCAACTGCTGGTGAGATTCCATGAGCTGCCTATTTGATTCAATGATCTGCGGATTTGACAGTGTAAGCACGTTGTGATCGCGTGTCGAGTGCTAATCAAAAAACTATGTTAAAAACAATTCCTTAGCTACAAGGACTGCAGTATAGGGAGTAGGGTTGTCGAACCACGAGGAGTATGTGGTTAGTGTTAATAGCAAATTTATTAATTAAACTAATTAATTAAAAATAATATCTTATGAAGTATAATGTTATTTTGCTTGCAAAATTTGGTAAAATGATTTGAATAAAGACAATGATAATAAAGAAGTATCTCCCTCTAAACTTCCGGTTCTAGGTTTTACACAGTTTTCAGTTTATAGATTGGGAACCATGTAGACATAGTTCTGGAAATTAGTTAATTAACTGGTAGCACAAGTTCTTGTCATCAAACCCTATTATCTACCAATTGTAAGCGTCAAGTCAACCCTCTTTATGTCACCCGACCCGCTACTAAGTTTTGTCATCAACCGAACAAGTTGTAAAGAAAGGACTCAAAACACAAATCAATTGTTTGCTTAACTAATGCATCAATAATGTTAAGAAGTTTGTCTTCACAAACAAAACATAATCCAATACTGAAAATAAACATAAAAAATATGAAACCTAATCGAACCGTTTGTCTAGAGGAAGTTACAAAGATTTAGCCTTGCATCTTGGTCGCGTACATGCCCCCTCTTTGTTTTTCTTCTCGCGCGATCTAAAGCTTCTGCTCCTGTTGTGCGAGCGTGGAGTCTCCCCCCGAAAAGAATAATTATCGTCCTTAATAATAATTCCCCAATTGAAAATAGCCCTACATCTGTCTTGGGCCTTGGGCCATGAAACAAAAAGTCACGTTTCTTTTTTTCATTTTATTATTATTATTATTATTAATAATAATAATAAAATATATTATATACTATTATTTATATATATTATTATTACTCCATGCTCTTGTACCGGGTGTCTGCGACTTGACCAAAGTTCCTTCGTATTAAGCTCATATATCACAAACACCTACAAAATACATGTACATTATTAAATAACTAAGACCGATTAAAATCACACAATAAAAGACTCAAAAGTATACATAATTGACATATTAACAAGGTGTTGTTCACAACACATCACACCCCACACTTATCTTTTTTCGTCTCGAAAAAATTATATATATACTTTGCTCAAGACATTATCACAGACTAGCACCCCAGTCGCCCATCATACCTTAGTTAAGGTCTAAAGTCATACCCCAATTACAGATCAGCATTAGATGTATTAATTCAGCAAGTCAAATTGATTTCCATTTAAAATCAGAATTTACCCGACTAAGCCTAACATGCTCCCGGTTTTTATTTTCATGCAACACACCCCTCACAATTTTTCACTCCACTCGGTTTAATATCTGGACTAGCATGTATTGCGCTAGTATTAATCACTCAAAAACCAAAAATGTAACTTTGTTATCATAGGCTTGTATAACAATCACACCTCAACTGTAGACAATGTACATATCTAAAGGACTTACGGGTTTTGGGTTTAGGGTAAAGGTAGTGAACGTTTAGGCTAGAAGTGGCTAAAATAAAATGGTTAGAGCAACATGATTGATAATCCTTATTCACAAATCACAATTACACACAACTTTGGGCATATTTGACCCATAACACATACTTCTATTTTTTTTTCCTTTTTTCTTCTTTTTTTCACTTTTCTTTTCATATATATTTTTTTTCTAATACGTAAACACAATCACGCAACACTTTGGATGTCATCAACATTTGGTAAAGGTACTGGTTTCTTTGGGTGATTATGTGGTTTAGCAAACGAAAGGGTATAAGGCTCAAAGTTGGCTACTAATGGTAATATTTTAGGTAAATAGGTAAACACAAAACAAATAAAGGTGTCAAACGAAAAAGAGAATCCTAAATTGCCTTTGTCATGTATGTGCATATCTAGTCTACAACCTCAGCATGTATCAAATCACACAAGTTCTGCAACAGAGAAACATCTGGCCTACTCTCAACAAACGAAAATGTATATAAATCAACCGATCATTTAGTACGCTCAAGATCTCACATAAGTGGGGAAATGGGTTACCGATGTGTGCATGCATTTATTACCAATAGCTTGTTAAACCTAGTTAGGCAATTCTAAACTTTTTCACTTAAAAATACCTGCTGAAAACGGTTCATATTACTTTTCCACAAATTAGACCATGACTAAGGATCTACTGCCAAAACAATCAAGAAACAACTGGTATGTACTGAAAAACTGCTTTATGTCTGATTAGAATGCTTTTTAGGAAAAATTTCAAGACATTTTCTCGATTTTTTTCATTTTTTTTTTTTTTTTGAATTTTTAATTTTAGACTCAAGAATAAATAAAAACAAAGTTTCCCCACCCCACACTTGAATGACACATTGTCCTCAATGTAAGATAGGGAATAAAATAAAACATAAATAAAGAAAATACAACAACAGTAAAAGGAACAGACTCCCCTGAATATAGGCAGTGCGCGTATGAGTCCCTACAGTTCCTCCCAATCGAGCCGTATAGCATTTCTTTCGCGGCCGATAAACAAAGCTGAAACTAAGACTCAAAAGAAAAATAAAAACATAAAATTCTAGGATGCCTTATACACCGATGATGTATAACCTCGCCTGAATGGAGATTGAGTACAGGCGAAGTTATCTGATTGCATGTTAAACTCCAAGCATTCCCAGAAAAACAAAAACAGACTCAAACTCTAAAAATAAAATAAAAAACGTACCTGTAATACTCTACACAACTATACAAACTCTACAAGTAAACATACCTGACAAATCTACTCATGGTGGTCTAGTGGGATGTTTGTGTCCCCACGCCTCCAAGTGTGTGCTCCTCCTACACCCAGGTAACTCATCCATAGTTCTCCCTATTAGCCCTAACAATGCCAACTTCTCATTCTCACTATCTGGTTCAGGTGGCTTCTTGGACTTCTTCTTCCTTCTCCTTCATTTTCTCTTAGTGTCATTCTTACCCACTAATTCCACCCTGTCAATCACAAAACATTCTTTCTTTTCTTTTCCATTCTCCTTCACAGGAGATCCACTTTTGTTAGTTTTATGATTAGCAGTATTAGAGAACACCTTAAGACTCATTTTCCTATCCCCAAACCTCATCTTTACCGTCCCCTCAACACAATTAATAATGGCTTTAGCAGTAGCCAGGAACGGTCTACCCAGAATGACAGTTGGTTGTGTGTTTTTAACACAATCAAGCACTAAAAAATCTACCGGGTAATAAAACTCTCCAACCTTAATAATCACATCCCTTACAATCCCCCTAGGACACGAAGGAGTTTGATCGGCCAACACCACAGTTGTGTTGGTTTTCTGTAATGGACCAAAATCATACCGATCATATAAACTCCCTGGTAGAATACTCACACTAGCTCCCAAATCCAGAAGCGCTCTATCCACTTGAAAATCACCGACTTGTATAACAATAATAGGTGCTCCTGGGTCTTGGAGTTTTGGGGGGAGGGTACCCAACAACACAGCATTCACACTGGCACTTAAATCTAACTGCTTAGGAAGTTTATGCCGTCGTTTTTGGGCACTCAATTCTTTCAGACACTGAACCTGACCGGACATTCTTCAATTTTATTAATTAGCGGTAAATTAATTTTGACATTTTTAAAATTTTCCCACTTCTCATCCTTTGGTGGGTCCCGTTTAATTAATTCTTTTCTCTTAGCAGGATCTAACAAAGCCATAGGAAAGGGTACCTTTTTCACCTTTTCACCTCCACACTTAGCCTCATTAGACCCATTCTTCACATTCTTACTCTCAAGATTTAATTTGAAAATTTTTTCTTGTTCAGGTTCAGACTCAGATTCAGTGTTACACTCCTCCACCATTCCCTCAACAAACTTTGGTGGAGTACTGTCTACACTACCTATTTCGGAGGTGGGGAAAATACTTACCGTGTTGATGTGCAGGCTTCTGGAGGAAGACTGGTGAGCAGGATTTAGTGCAGTATCACTAGGGAGTTTACATGGGTCTCTCCCTGACATCTGAGCAACTAGCTGGCCTACCTGTTTTGACAAGGCTTCCACAGTCTTGTCTCGCACTTCATTATCCTTCCTAATTCCCTTAACATCCTCCTGGACTGCCTTAATAGCTTCCAGAATCACTTGTAACTGATTACCGCTTCCACCTGAAGTGCTCTGCTGTTGGTTCCACTGCTGCTGCTGATTTTCACCCTGCACATGAGAATTAGAAAAATTAGGATTTAATTGGTTATTCTGGTTACCATACCTGAAATTGGGGTCATTGCGCAGTCCAAGATGATATGTATTTGAATTCATGTCATACTGGTTTCTTTCTCCATAGACTTGATTTACCTGTTCACCTGCACATTCGGCTGCAATATGACCAAATTCATTACATTCATTAAAAGCACTACCTACCTTCACCTCATCACTTTTTTCTACTCTCAATTGGGCTACCTGTTTTTCCAAGATCAAATTTTGCTGCTTAAGTTTTTCTATCCTCTCTTCAGCCTCATAATCAACAGCCCTAGCAGAAGATGATTTAGATTTCCTACTAGACTGTGCGTGTCTCTTAGAAGTTGCACTCATACTCTCTAAGTACCCCCAATCTATAGCTACCGTATTAGTGAAAAAAGTACCATTACTTATAGCTGTTAGATCCCTAACCTCATCAGGCAATAATCCATCATAAAATGCTTTAATAAGCTCCTAAGTCTCAATGCCATGATGTGGGAACTTCCTAAGCAACTCCTTAAATCTAGTAAATGCCTCATGAAATGTTTCACCAGAATTCTGCTCAAAGGCCCTAATTGCTTCTCTAGACTCAGAAGTCTTTCTCATAGTGTAATACTCTTCTAAAAACACTTGTTTCATTTCTTGCCAAGTAAAAATGCTACCTGGGGCAGGGTTGCAAACCACTGCCTAGCCCTATCCTTCAAAGTGAATTGAAACAACATAAGCATAACCTGATCCTTAGTAAACCCAGCCCCTCCTACAGTGCTACAAATAGACTCAAAAGCTGCAATATGTAAGTAGGGCTCCTCTGATCTCTTACCATAAAACTCAGGTAGATGGCCTAAATAATCGGGTTCAACCTCAAAAGCTCTACCAGTCCTACCTACGGGTCTCACTATAGCTGATGAATTACACATAATAACTGGCCTAAAGTGACTATCTACCCCACCCCTAGCTGGTGCCCTCTGAACAAGCCGTGGACACCATCTACAAACTCTAAATCGTCCCCCATATCACATGCATCAAATTGTGGCGCACCTCTTGGTGCCTGGTTATTTACCCTTTGCCTTCCAACCCGGTTCCCTTGATTAAATTGACATACCTGATTACGTGGAACTGGACGCCTAGGATGCAAGTCGAACCCATCCTGATCAAAATCATCATACCTGACGTCGGCATATCTGCCGTCATACTCCTCATGCTGAGAATCCCTGTCCCAGTCAGTCTGCCATGTACTGTGAAAACTTCCCTCATCAAATTGTTGAGGGATGCGATGCAGCTGTTGATTTTCAAAGTTTTGTTGCTGATGTGGTATGACTGGTCGGGTGTTTCGGGCGGGTTGGAATTGTGGTACTGGTGGTGGGCTTTGTGGTTGAGGTGGTATAGGTGGAATGGGTGGTGGTGGATTCTGAAGATGTAGATCCTCAGAGATGCTGTGAATACTCATGGTGTGATTAAGGTGGTGAAGGGATCGGTTTCTTCTGGTGGTTCTCTCAATCTCCGAATCAAAAGTCAAAGGCGATGTTTTTCCCCAACCTTCGTGTATGGTGCATACAAGTAAAGTAACCAGCACACACAGAAACAAGAATACCAGAGTCGTACTGAACAAAGAAATATAACTAAATATAGAACGAAAAGTAAACAAACAAACAAAAAAGATACTATTTTTCTTTTGGTTTTTTTTTAAGTTTTTTTTTTTACTCAAAGTAAAGACAACTAAAACTAAAAACACTAAGCGCACGAACTCCCCGGCAACGGCGCCATTTTGATCGCGTGTCGAGTGCTAATCAAAAAACTATGTTAAAAACAACTCCTTAGCTACAAGGACTGCAGTATAGGGAGTAGGGTTGTCGAACCACGAGGAGTATGTGGTTAGTGTTAATAGCAAATTTATTAATTAAACTAATTAATTAAAAATAATATCTTATGAAGTATAATGTTATTTTGCTTGCAAAATTTGGTTAAATGATTTGAATAAAGACAATGATAATAAAGAAGTAACTCCCTCTAAACTTCCGGTTCTAGGTTTTACACAGTTTTCAGTTTATAGATTGGGAACCATATAGACATAGTTCTGGAAATTAGTTAATTAACTGGTAGCACAAGTTCTTGTCATCAAACCCTATTATCTACCCAATTTTAAGCGTCAAGTCAACCCTCTTTATGTCACCCAACCCGCTACTAAGTTTTCTCATCAACCGAACAAGTTGTAAAGAAAGGACTCAAAACACAAATCAATTGTTTGCTTAACTAATGCATCAATAATGTTAAGAAGTTTGTCATCACAAACAAAACATAATCCAATACTGAAAATAAACATAAAAAATATGAAACCTAATCGAACCGTTTGTCTAGAGGAAGTTACAAAGATTTAGCCTTGCATCTTGGTCGCGTACATGCCCCCTCTTTGTTTTTCTTCTCACGCGATCTAAAGCTTCTGCTCCTGTTGTGTGAGCGTGGAGTCTCCCCCCGAAAAGAATAATTATCGTCCTTAATAATAATTCCCCAATTGAAAATAGCCCTACATCTGTCTTGGGCCTTGGGCCATGAAACAAAAAGTCACGTTTCTTTTTTTCATTTTATTATTATTATTATTATTAATAAAATATATTATATACTATTATTTATATATATTATTATTACTCCATGCTCTTGTACCGGGTGTCTGCGACTTGACCAAAGTTCCTTCGTATTATTAAATAACTAAGACCGATTAAAATCACACAATAAAAAACTCAAAAGTATACATAATTGACATATTAACAAGGTGTTGTTCACAACACATCACGTTGACAGTCGCTTGCAGCTCTTTGTTGGATTGAATTGTTTCACCGATCAGCTCTAGCATCGTCGTTTCATTCTCTTCAATAGTTGCATTCTTGGTTCTTAACTCAGCCAACTCACGCGATTGTGTAGCAACTATAGCAGTTAATTCGCTGATTTTGCGCTGAAGTTGTTCATTCGATGCAGATGCTGAGGAAGAAGTAGGCTGATCAGAAAATTTGGAAGCTGGCGGTCTAGCATCTTGTCTTAGCTTCCGAATCTTGTCACCGATTGGATTAGAAACAATCTGAGAGCTTGTCGCTGCTTCGGTAACTGAGATTTGCTCAGTGAAGATTACCGAAGTAGGCATTGACATGGTGACTCTTGCAGGCATAGCTGCACTAACTGATGTGGGAACTGATGTGGTTGTTGTTGCTGTTGTTGTTGTTGCTGTTGTTGTTGCTGCTGTTGTTGTTGTCGTTGCTGTTGTGGTTGTCTTTGCTGCTGCCTGGGAAGACTGAGTGTCTAGAACCCCAAATGCTTCAGGAAGAGTAAATCGTCTTTTCTTTGAAGTCTTCTCCAATTGTGGTTTGTGCGACATTCTCTTCTTTCCACGAACATTATCTTTCTTTGTTGTAGTCTTTTGTCTCTTGGGAGGAGGAGAAGTGTCGAGCTCTGCGTCTATTTCTGCAACTACATCGCCCTGTTCCATAGTGAACGTGGGATCTTCAGCAAGAGCTCTCGCCTCAGCTGCGTAAGCTTTCTCCTCTACTAACTTTCTCTTTTTCTTTTCTTGCTTCTTAGCAAACGTATCAGGGGAATCACTCTCTGTATCATCTGAGTCATCTTCTGCATCTGTTATGTTAACTGGGGCGTCTTCATCAATTGGTGCTTTACCTTTAGCTGATTGTGAAGATTCTTGTTCTATTGCTGCACCGGAAGGTTCCGTGAAATCTAGAACATCCGGATCAAACGCATCCTCATGACCTGCAGCAGTATCAGTAGTCCTGCCAGGAGCGTTTTCGCCTAATTCGGTTGTCTCTCTCCCAATGTTATCCCCCTCTTTGAATACTAGTTTATGAATCTGTGCGTCATCTTCAGAATCACTATCATCGTGTCTCCACCTATTGCCCGGTGGTGACACATAGTCTTCTTTGCTCATGTGCCCGTATAAACGCCTGCTTAGAGGATAATCAGACTTCTTTCTGTTCTTGTAACCTCTCATTCTGCTCATTTCTTTCTCACTTATGTCCTCAATCCCAATGAACTCCGCAGGATGCTTTATCAAGTCTGGAATTTGGCGATCGATAATCATTTGCAGAAAGCGAGGATAAACAATGAATGAGGTCTTTGTCGCCTTTTGCAATATGATCTCCTTCAGGTGATGTAAGATCATTTTAGAAAAATTGAACGGCTTATTGAGCGTCAAAGCGACTATCGCTGAAGCCAAAGTATCTCTGATAGCATCAAACGTCCCTTTCCTTGGACCAATGCATTTCAAGACTACATGAGTGAGGTACTTGAGTTCGGGCGGTAATAGACCTTTCATTAGCATCTTTTGTTCTTTGACTATTCCAGGTACTTCATTCTCAAGAAACCGCCTCGAATCAAGATGGCGTCGAAAACAATTGGATCAGTAGCTGCATCCCCAAACCGCAGCTCTTCTCGTATTGTTTCTTCAGTTATAATCACCTCTTTGCCTTGAATCGAACTTGTTATCACAATCGGCACCGCCTTGTAGTCCACTTTAGCGTTCTTGTAAAACTCTAGCAAGATGTCTTTATACGCCGCATGTTGCTTAGTTATCACATAATGGATTCTTGAACGCTTCAGAAAATCAATAACGCCTTTGAAGGTTTTGCACTTCTCCATCGTAATTGGTCCGAGGAAGGCACAACAGTTGTGCATAGGAGAAGTTTTCCAATTCATGATCCTGAACATAGAGAAAAGTCATAAGCATCACAAACATGTTAAAAATCGACAAACGGACAAAACGGACAAGTTTTGACGTATTTTTGGTGAATCAGCAGCTATAGGCGATTACAGAGTTGTAATCGCCCTTGAGCACACGATTAGGACCAACGAGTAGGCTATCCGCACTACTGTACATGCGATTAGAAGCTCAGATGTCCCAGACGCGTCACTGTTCATGCGATTAGAAACCTAATCGCGTGAACAGTGTATTTGTTCACCAACATTTTATCAAACTTTGTAATGGGGCGGATTGGGTCCAGATTTTGTCACATTAAGGCCTAAGACAACCGGTTAACAAAACCCCTAACATAGGCTTCATTAACAGTTCAGAATAGTGGGTTAATTGGCCGGATTAAAAAATTAGGGTTCATAAGGCTCAAAATTTGGGGCTTCTTGAATCTGGAAGTTTAATATCAAAATTTTGGTGTGAACAGGTCCTAAATAGACCGATTAAGCAACCCTCATCAACAATTTCAATTCACAAACCATTATATTTGTTAATCAGACATGAACCTAAACCTAGGGTTCACAAGGATTTGAATTTGGGGCTTTCTTGATTTGTATGTTATAGATCAACATTTTGGTACAATAAGCACCTAACAGCCCGATTAAACAACCCTTATCAACATTTTTCAACAACAATTACGTTTTAGATGTTAATCAGTCATAACTATAAACCTAGGGTTTCGGTTAGAAAGCTTGCATCTAATCGTTCATTAAAGCATGTTAAGCCCTGAAACATTAGGAGAATCTTACCTTTATGATGACGAAAGGGTTACTTAGATCTAAAATGGACGGGCAACAAGGTTTGCACAAGATCAGATTAGAGGGAAAGAGAAGATACAGTGAATGGGTTTTGAAATTATGAAGAACAAACGTTCAAGTGTTCTTTTTATACCCGTTCCTAATCGCATGCCCAAACACACAAGTAGGCTCTACTCGTTTAAAGACACATGCGATTACGGTTAATCGCCCACAACATGACACGAGTAGAAAAAGCTAAACGTCTATACCAACCAATGTAGCTAATCGCGTGAAAACACCACACGATTAGGATAAAACACACGATTGAAAACGTAATCGCCTATTTTATCACACGATTGAGCCACTCGCATGTGTTAACATGCGAGTACAATTCTAATTGTGTCCAAACATTCACAGAAATTACCTAATTGCCCCTGCAGCACCAAAATTCACATATTTTGACCTGTTAAGGTTCAAAACATGCGTTTTTCACCCCGTTTTCACAGACGACTCAGATGTTGACTCGGAACTTTGAAATATTTTCATTTTCTACCCCTGTACTTAAGAGAAAGTACGGTTTTGACCCGGCAAAAACACAATTTTTAATTAGTTGATTTTCGGCGTTTTATTTTTGAAGAAGTAAGATTACAATGGATTAGGATTCCATCATCGGCAATCAAGAATGATTAAACAAATAAAATAAGCAGAAATAAAACGAAAACGGGAGATCAACTAACTGTACACTATCATATTTTTGCGAGTTTCGTCAGTTAGGGAATCATATCAGTGTACGGACCATACTAGAACCCTTATATATTCAGTTTTTAGTTTAAATTACCAATAAGCATCCTACAACAACTGCCGGTATTGTTGTCCACCTAAACTCAAAATCAAGTTTTATCACTAGGCACTTTAGATACATTAAGGTAATATTAAGACTGATGTACAAGGTGTTCCCCGCCACGCGACACATTCCCGTATCAAGTCATGCACAAAGCTTCCTCGTAACCGGTGAGTAAGCAGTTGTCATCCGTCTTTTACAAGGAATGGACTCAGTGGTGTTCAGGTCTGCAAGAACGCTGCAACAAAGAGACCAGTGAGATCCAGACCAGGGTTCAAGTCAAATACCGTATTTTTGATTTTACACGGTACGATGCTTTAGGTATATGAGTTGATACCTTTGAGCGAATTCTCTTTGAGAATAGGGTTTTGGAATTTATGAATCTTTTCTGCTCTTTTAGGATTCCCGGACGTCTCCTTATCAGAATTTATTCTATTTTTTTTGTTTTGTTTTTTTTCAGGAAACGACATAGAGGTGTCTCAGTTGTAGGCTCCGAACCCAACGTACGACACATGTGCCACTCCTTTTTATTCTGAGAGACGTCCAGTTCACCCCGGATGTACCAACCTCTTAAAGACCATGAAACCTCGGATTTTGGCATGCTATCAAACGAGATTTCGGTACCAAGACCATATGCCAACGCACGTTGATCCACACCTGTTTCAGTTGATTTAGGTTTATATCACCGTGCCGAACTTGGAAATGATTTTTGAGCCTACCGACACATCATTGTAGAGGCTACTTATCAGTTCCAATATTTTTTAAGATGATAAGAGTCCAGACAGTCCACTTGTTGGTCTCTCACTAATAAGGTTCATTAGCTTGGATATCTGCTCAGATGTAAAAGGCAAAGAAGTAGAAGGAGACAAAGAAGCTTTACTAGACACATTAGCTTTCCCTTTAGTCATATTACCAGAAAAAATAGTCCTACCAGGTTGATTCACAACTCTCTTTTTGAAACCACGAGGATAACCAACTAACTCATAACACCTATCAACAGTATGACCTATCATACTACAGTGAGTACACTTTAGGTTGGGATTAGGACCCCTTGTTTGTGTTCTTCCTATTGTCTACAAATTGATTAGACCTTAAAAGAAAAGACACATTGATCCTTTACCACTAGCACTAGCACCTCTATGTGACACCTCTCTAGATATGATAGAATAAGCAGTCTTAACAGATTGTAGAGGGTCTTGCATCAAGAGATTTGATCTAACAGTTTGATAAACATCATCTAATCCCATAAGAAATTGCATTAGTTTTATTAGACTGTTAAAATCATTAAATTTTCCAAATGCAGCACAAGAACATGCAGGCAGCTGGACTATTGAATCCAACTGCTTCCACATGGTATTTAGTTTGTGATAATATTCAAAAACAGAAGTGCCATTTTGTGTTAATGAATTAATCTTTTGATGCAAGTCGAATACTATTGACCTATCTACTTGTCATAGGTTCTCTCAAATCAAGCCAAACATCTCTGGCCAATTTAGAGAACATTTGACCTAAAAATAATTCTTCACTAACAGAATTAAGCAACCAGGTAAGCACAACAGAAATTACACCTATCCCATTGCTTTCCTAAGACATCATCACTAGCAGACCTAGTAACAGTACCATCAATGAAACCAAATTTATTTTTGGCTTCAAGAGCAAGTTTCATGGAACTTGCCCAAACAGAATAATTCTCTGTTCCTTTTAACTTGATACTAATCACAGACAAATCACTAGTATCACTTGGATGTATGTACAAGGGATCACCAATATCTAATTTGCTAATTAGAGTATTGGTGTTCTCTCCAGAACCACCACTAGGACTGGCAGCTCCTTCATCACCCATGATACTTAACCAAACAAGAATTCACACAGACAGACAAACAGATAAACCAGACAATAGACAGTTAGCAAGAGCTAACAAACAACAGGCAAACAGCCAAAATTACAATACCAATAACAAACAACAAACCCTAGAAGGACGAAGCTGTGTCAGTGTTCAGATAGTGGATTCATGCACTTATAGGTCCCACCCAGAACTTGACACAGGAGTCCTTTTATTATATATATATATATAATATATATATATATATATATATATATATATGTGTGTGTGTGTGGTGTGTGTGTGTGTGTACAAATATAACAACAATCAGAATGAAGACAAATAGCAATCAATTCCAAAGAGATAAAGACAAACAAGAACCAAACATAACACACAAACAAGATCATACAAAGATCACACCAAGACAAGATCAAATGTCGGTCCACCATAACCCGGCCAAAGACGCCTAGACTCTTAAAAAAATAAAACCAGAAGACAAGAAGACTTACAGTGAGCTCCAGCAGCAAGCCAATACAAGCAACTTAACTAATCACAAATAGGGAACAAGAAAGAACTTACAAGTTGCAAAGCTTCCAGCCCAATCCACCACAATCCAGAGCCTCGCCAACAATAGTTGATCAATCAAACCCTAGATCTACAAAGATAGACCCAACAGAAAAAAAAATAGACAAGATCTACAAAGATCAGATCTATCTCAACAACAGTAGACCTCAGATCTATGAAGAAGATCAGAGATCAAAGACACAACAACAAGAACCCTAAATCTAACATAAAATAGGCAGATCTAAACAAAAAACAAGACATCAACAGCGAAGACGAACAGACAGCCACAGGATCAAAAGCTAGGGCTCTGATTCCATGTAGAAAATCTTAGATCTAACTCTCAAACTCTCAATATCAAATACAAACACAATCAACCATATGAACAAGAGATATAGCGACAAAAGGTGACCGGAAACTCTATTAGTTTACCCAAATCAAACCCAAAGATCCAGCAAACTACTGGATCTATAATAATACAAAGTCTGAGATGTCTGCTGACGATGATCAGCAGACTATAAGAAAGAAAATACAAACAACTTACAGAGATGATCAACAATTTACAAGATGATCGAAACCCTAACAAAGTAGAGAGAGAACAGTGAAGACAATAAGAAAAAATATCTAATCAAAATGAGTCTTCAAGAAGACTCCACCCTTTATATACACAGGGTTGTTGTGAGTTGGGCTCACATATAAGCTGGGTAATACACGAACTGGGCCTTTCGTATTGGGCCTATTAAACTTCATCAATAAGCCACACTGAACCTGTTAGCCCAATAACCTGAAACACTTAATCAAACCATATTAGCCCATATATAAATGTGACATAAACTTTAACATTTGAATTAATAATAATACATATTTTCAACATAATCTTTTCATTACGTCTTCATACTCGATATCTAACCTCTTCACCTCAAAAGACAAAACGTACTGAAGTGGCAAACTGAACCAAACCTCAGGGACGAAATTGGCATTTAACTCTTTCATAAAAAAATTTGTTTAATTCCAGCTATAATAGTCTAAACAATTTGTTGCCTTGTTAGTGGTTTACATGTCTCTTTTGTTCACCTTAGGATGTGATGGCCAAAGTCAACCCCCTGTTTATAAACATATTAAGTTCCAACTGTATAGCTAGAGTAAAAATATAGGATTAGAGAAGGCCAGTATTACAACAGCACGTCTTCCGTTACCCACAAAAGCTTGAACACCAATATAGAATTAAATGCTTGATCACTTCTGGAACTGCATACGACCAGGTGGTGACGTTCATCCTCCCCACTTCGTGGATTCATTTAGACAATATGGAGTGGAGGGGGAAGAGGGGCGTGATGCGTCATGTGGCACTTGTGGGGACCAGCGTTTGAAGGGTGAAAATTGTGGGGAGTGGAAAGGAGGGAGAGAATAAATTATATTGTGTAAAGTTTTAAAAAAAAATTCAGCCAATCACAAGGTGTCATCATCTTCGTTGCATATGACTGTTTTGGTTTTTTATTAACTGTTCGTTTTTATAAACTAACAGTAAAATCAAACGGACACGCATCCCATGGACTAAAAGCATGACAGTCGAGAAAGACCATATGCGTAATCTCTCAAACTTGATAAAGAACGGTGAAATGTCTGCATGATTCGTATGTTACAGAGCATCAATCATTAAATAGATGCACTCTTTAGGTTTATTTAGTATGCACAAGTATAATTACACATGTTCCAGTCATCAAGTTGTGTTGATAGTTTGCAATAATGTCAATTAGTTGAGTTTTATGTTGGAAGCTATAATTCACCATTACATATAAAAACCAGCACAGTGGAAGTAGTATTTTTATGGTAAACTTGTGTTTCTCTTTTGTTTTCTACTACTCACTGTCTTTACAATCCAAATTCCCCCCCCCCCCCCCCCCCCCCCCCCCCCCCCCCCCCCCCCCATATTCAAATCAAAATACATCTCTCTCACCCATACACAAAACTAACCCAAACAAATATCCATATCCACCAAACAGCCACATCAACACCATCTGACCTGCAACCACCACAAATTACTAAAACAGTCATACATGAGAATTATCACACAATGTTTAAAACTTTAAAGGTGGCAACTTTTGACCCATTTACGTATCAACGGGTCGGTTCAATTCAGGTATGATTTATTTTTGATAAATGGACTATAATTTAATAAACAAGATCTTTTACATTTGATAATTGAGACATTAACTGTTTAATAAGATAAAATAACAAATTTAGACTTTGGACAAATTAGGGCTGTGCAACGGTTCAGAACCGGACCGAACCGAACCGGACCGAACCGCGAACCGTTTATTCCAAAATATGAGAACCGGAACCGGAACCGATAATTACTAAACGGTTCGTTTCCAGAACCGGGTGAAACGGTTCTCATGAAACGTTTCTAGGTCGGAACCGGTTGTCAATAAAATCCTAAAATTAACATTAACAATTAAATAAAAAAATAAACAAAATCAATGATTTTTTCTAAAAAAATTATCAACAGTTTGTGTTAACCATGGTTACTAAAAGTATAGCAGTTTAACGTATCAAAATATGTTTTGTTCGATCAAATCATTCTTTTTATGCAGAGTAAACGGGTCAGAACAAACTGTGCTACTGCTGACCATCCACATAAGGTAATACTCTACATTCCTTCCAAGTAAAATAATTTAAAAGTGTTAAGAACTATAAAGAAGGAAACAACACATTCTATTTCAAACTAATAATAGAATATTTAAATATTTAATTTAATTCAAAACGGTTTTTAACGGTTCTTAAACCGGACCCGTCGGTTCTAACCGGAACCGAACCGGAACCGATTATGCCAAAATATGAGAACCGGAACCGGAACCTATAACATTAATTCGGTTCGGTTCTAGCGGTTCCGGGTCGGTTTCACGGTTTTTCCACACGTTCGAACCGTTTATTGCTCACCCCTAGGACAAATATGGTGTCGATCATATCGGGTTTCGGGTTGAAATGTTCAACCCTAACTGACCCATATATTTATTCATCAAAAACATTAACACACTTGTAATCATAAACCTGTTTAAGGGATTTAGGTTTGCAGGTAGTAATCAAGTCGTAAAACGGGTTGGATGTTTGACCCGTTTAATTAAACATGTTGGTGGGTCAACCTGCTTACTTAAGCAGGTTAAATAGTCAAGCCAAACACGACCTATTTAATTAAACATGTCAATCCGAATAGGACAGGTTAATTAAACGGTTAGATAAAATAACCCAAAAACTGATTATTTTTTAGGCATTTCAAGAATTGTTACCTCCAGACTCAACCAGCAGAATAGTGTCATTATGCCACCTAGGGATGTGAATGGAGAAAAGGGGTGCTTACATGGCAAAAAGGGTTCTTTTTTTATCAACGAGGTACTCTCTTACGGCTGAGAATTTCCTGCTCTTTAAGTCGGTGCTGAATCTAGCAAGGCGAGCTTGAAGCTCACGAGACTTGCTGCTTTGCGTGACAGCACAAAACTCAATTGTGTCACATAGTTGTCAATAAGGCTGCCAGGCTTATCAACTTCTGCCAACAATTTCATTTCCCTGATTTAAAATATATATATAGTACCATTAGTTCACCTTTTCACACAATAAAAACATTAAAAAAATTAATCTGGATGTAAAACATGAACGTTTGATGCAAACTAGCACTTACTTCACGCACTATTTCCATGTATCTTCAATCTCTTTCCTGTGACTGCAATCAGAGCTTCTTCTTCCTACAAATCATATTAATTACTGTCTTAAGTTGCATTGAAGAGCATGCATATACATTCAAACTTGGTCAACTTTATAAACATCGTTTATCATATATTAACTACACACCTCAAGTATTTCATTGACATTCTCATCATGAAGCT